>JARQOC010000011.1:177871697-178471697 GCA_033576535.1 Allobates femoralis
TGAAAACCTTTAAAGAAAAGAATTGCGCTTTTAGAGCCATTTTCCGTGACCCATTGTGTTTTCATTTTTCGGGATCTGGGGCTGTGTGACGGCTCATTTATTGCACCTTGAGTGTATGTTTCTAATAATACCATTTTTGGGTAGATGTGATGTTTTGATCGCCCGTTATTGCAATGTTGAGGCGACCAAAAAAAAATAATGTTCACGTTTGGACTTTGTTTTTGCTGTTATGCAGTTTACAGATCGGATTTATTGATTTTATGTTTTGATAGATCGGGTATTTCTGAACGTGGCGATATGAAATACGTGTATTTTTTTTTTTAAGTGTTTTATTTTCAATGGTGCAAAAGAGGGGTTGATTTGAACTTTTATGGGGTTTTTTTTTCTTCCTTTTAAAATCTCATTTTCATTTTTTTTATATATTTTGCACTGGCCACTAGAGGGCCTCAATGCTCCACAGACCGATTGCTTCCTTTATCTTTAAATAAGATGCTGCTCATCAAAGAGTTAACTGCGCTGATCTGATTGGAGCTGTTAGATACACATCTCAGCTGATGACATCATCAGAGATGTGGGGGGAGGATGTGGGCTTACAGCGTGAGCTCGCATCAAATGGTGGGAGGCGACCTATGACATAATGTACGTCCTAGGTCGTAAAGGGGTTAAACCTCATCTACAAGGATTCTATTGTACTAAATGAAATCTACACAGAAAATCCCTCAAACTCATGTGAACAAACCCTTAAGGTACAGGTTCCCAACCTCTGTGACCTTGAGATCCACATTTAGCTCGAAGAGAGGATCGTGATCCACATCCAGCTCCAGTACTGACACCCAGAGCCACCATTACCGGTATAATGAAGCTGTAATCAAAAAGAGTCCGTTCACTGGGCACTGCTAAGTTAGGAGAAGTGCTTATTTTTTCATCATATGGGTATATGCGAGGTGGGGCATTGCTGGCCGCCTCTGGGTGCCCGCTATATATCACATCAATATAGCATAAAAAGAAAAAGATAGCGGCACTCACCGGGCGTGTTTCAAAGGTGCTTTATTTGGGTACCCTCATTCCAGGGTCCCACTCAGGAGGGAGGGGGTGCAGAGACAGCAGAGATGACGGATCTCCGTTTCGGGGCTCCTACCCCTTCCCTTCTGAGACATTGAGGTCCGTGGAAGGGGTAGGAGCCCCGAAACAGAGATCCGTCATCTCTGCTGTCTCTGCACCCCCTCCCTCCTGAGTGGGACCCTGGAATGAGGGTACCCAAATAAAGCACCTTTGAAACACGCCCGGTGAGTGCCGCTATCTTTTTTCTTTTTATGCTGGTATAATGAAGCTGGATGAAACATCCAGGGGCCCTACCTTACCCCCATTCACATCTGCTCTTCTGTGTGGGGCTACTCTCAAAAGTCACCAGCTCTTCATAGTTGATTTAGACCTGGTGCTAATGCATCAAGCTGGAAGACAGTTGAGCCACACATCACAGGTCTGCCACTCCTGAGCTACATGTTGGGGACCCCTGCGGTAAAGCTTGTTCACGTGTTGTGGATTTTCTTCCCGCTACAGTTGCCCTATTCAGATACATATCTGCAGAGAGGGAGTTGTTCCAGTGCTCATCATTAGGTGTAATGACGACTCATTTTTTTTTTCTTTATTAAGGTGGCTGTCAAAAGAAAAGGACAGCAGAAAGCAGTCGCGTTCCTGATGCGAAACGAGCTAAAAGATCATCTAAAACTTTATTACATGAGGTATGGATGTATGTATTACACAAATGGTTGCGTACCCACCAGTCACCCCTCCTGGCCTGTTGGTTCCCGAGCATAGGTTACTGTGTTCTGCATAGCCAATGTGAGGCATTTAATCCTCTTTACGCCAGATCAGTAAATGTAGAGATTTACCTTATTTGGGGACTGTTTTGCATGGATATGGGGCTAACAAATCCTTTTTGCAATTGGGTTTCATTAAACATTTTGTATCCTTTTAGCTTTTTCAGACTGTTTCCCTGCACATTCAACGTTGATGTGATTTCTAGTCATACATCACTTCATAAATTTGGACAATGATTGAATCTGTGATTTGGGCTCTGCATACCACTATTTTTTTATCTAAAATTAAAACTCAGATGCAATTGAAGGGTTTAAAGGGAACCTGTAACCCCCAGGGTCTATTAAACTAAAGGATCCACCTTCAGCAGCATCCATGCTGCATTTTGTGAAGGTGGCTCATATTCTCCTTCCCCACAGGGACACCGAAATAATGACTTTATAAGATAATAGTTTAGGTCTGGAAGGTATACTCTCCTCCCTGGACCTTTACCCCTGTGTGCTGTTACCCTTCCTCCTGTGTTGTCCAGGTCACTCCTCCTCTTAGGCCTCAGAGTGGCGTCGGCGCGTTATCTCCGCTCTCTGGCATCTCCGCAAGTACTGCCCGAGAGCTGAGGTCACATGGTATAATGCAGCACCAGATTCCATCCTGTGTGTGTGTTATGCTTTATGCAGAATGCACGGCTGGGAATCTGGCGAGGAGTTTGTATATACATACATACAACTCTGGCAAAAATGAAGAGACCACTGCACAGTTTTCTATAACTCACCATCTCTACATGTCTGACAGCCATTCCATTCCAGTGTCAGTTGAATTTGAACCAAAGTACACCTCATTCTACTTAATGTGTTTCTGATTAGGCAATCACCTGAACCAAATCTTCATTAACAATGGTCTTCACAATCCTCTTGCAATAGGACAAGCTGGATGGCAAAACAAGTGCTAGGAATAGCCCAAAAGTAATTTGAATGAAAAAATAACTTTTAACCATCAAGGAGTTGAAAAGAAAAGTCTAGAGTGATGATAGAAATGATGGGCTCAAATCTGGCTTTACTAGCAGAGGGGATACAGTGAGCGTCATGTTGTCTCCATCCTTAAAATTTCCAAGACGGCAGTCCGTTACAACATGGTCAAGCAGCAGACATTGGGGACAACAAAGCTACAGACCAGCAGAGGGCGAAAGCGACTCTCCATTGACTGAGATGACAGTTATCTTATTCGAATGTCACTCAGCAACCAGAGGATGACATCAAGTGACCTACAAAAGGAATAGCAAATGGCAGCTGGGGTGAAGTGCATTGCGAGAACAGTTTGTAACAGGCTCCTTGAGGCAGGGCTCAAGTCATGTAAAACTAGAGAAAAAAACTTTCACCAATGAGAACCAAAGGAGAGCTAGGCTGAAGTTTGCCAAAGACCATAAGGATTGGATCACAGAGGACTGGCGTAAGGAAATCTTCTCGGATGAGTCTAATTTTTAGCTTTGCCCAACACCTGGTCCTCTAATGGTTAGACGGAGACCTGGAGAGGCGTACAAGCCACAGCGTCTTGCACCCACTGTGAAATTTGGTGGAGGATCGGTGATGATCTGGTGGTGGTTCAGCAAGGCTGAAATTGGGCAGGTTAATCTTTGCGAAGGATGTATGAATCAAGCCACATACAATGTTATCCTTGAAAAACACTTCCTTCGTTCTGCTCAGGCAATGTTCCCCAACTCTGAGGACTGTTTTTTTTCCAGCAGGACAATGTCCCATGCCACACAGCTAGGTCAATAAATGTGTGGATGAAGGAGCACCACATCAAGACCCTGTAATGGCCAGCCCAATCTCCAGACCTGAACCCAATTGAAAACCTCTGGATTGTAATCAAGAGGAAGATGGATAGTCACAAAACATCAAAGAAGAACTGCTTAAATGTTTGTGCCAGGAGTGGCATAATGTCACCCAAAAGCAGTGTGAAAGACTGGTGGAAAGCGGCCAAGACACATGAAAGCTGTGATCAAAAATCATGTTTGTTCCACCAAATATTGATTTCTGAAGTCTTTGAGTTAAAACATGAGCATTGTTATTTCTATATGAAAATGAACTTGTTTTCTTTGCATTTTTTGAGGTCTGAAAGCACGGTTTCTTTTTTATTATTTTGACGATTTCTCATTTGCTGCAAATAAATACAAACTTTTTACCTTTGAATTTCGGAGACATGTTGTCAGTAGTTTATAGAATAAAAGAACAATGTACATTTTACTCAAATATACCTATAAAGAGAAAATTTCTCCTTCGCATCATTGAGGGACACAGGACCATGGGTGTATGCTTTCCTGCCACTAGGAGATGACACTAAGTAGAGATTAAAACATCCTCCTCCCTGCAGTATACACCCATCTGTAGGCGTAGGTAGTCCGTTTTTAGCTTAGTGTCGCAGGAAGCACATGTGTTCTGTCTCTCAGACCACATTCACCCCTTTTATTTTTATTCTTATTTTTACTCATCCTTTTTTGTATAACCTTTTTTTACGGCAGGCGACGGCTCCCTTTAGGGCACAGCTCTCCTTAAGCACGGGATCCCCAAGGCATCGCGCATCCCCTTTGGAGGAGCGACGGACCCCTCAAAGGGCTGTGCCCTCCCTACTCCAGCTGTCAGCGCGTATATCCCACTGCATTCCCCTTCATAACAGTGGGGATGCAAGAAGCACATGTTATATCCCCCTCTCACCTCCTCCAACCAAAGAGCAGGTAATTGCGGGCACTGACCATACAGGCATGTTCCTGCTGCGGAATCATGAGGGCCACAGCAAAAAACAGCCCCCTGGGTCCCACCAGCCATCCAGCCGCTGCAGCACCATGCTGGGACGTGCACCGCCGGTATGTTCGGGGAGTGCGTCCGAGGCATGGGTCTGACAAGCAGGATGGCGCACAGTGCTGCAGATTCCGAATATTGCGGGTCCCGGCACCGCACCCGGAGCCCCGCACTAATCTAGGCCCCGGTCCAGGCCTGCGCCCAAGCTCTGCCCAGCCACGGTTGGCATTGGAACTGGCCAACCGCGGCAAGCCCCAACAGGCCGTGTCATTGCACACGCCCCTATGTCGCTCCGGTCACATGATGCGCTCCCAAGCACTGCCCAACCCGACTGGCGTCGGGAGCGGTCAACCGTGGCAAGCCCCGACCGGCCCCATCAATGTGACTACCCCTATGATGCAGCTGGTCACGTGACACAGTCCCAATCACGGCCACCTCACTTGCCGCGTCACCGGTCGCAAGCCACACCCTCTATCAGGGCACAGACCAATGGGCGGCCTCGCACACACCCCCTGATGACACTGCAAGTGCCGGCCAATCGGCCCATCCATCAGCAGCCACGCCCCCAAACCGGCGCGAAAATTCAACACACAAAAGAACTATGTCGGGCACAGCAGCAGCCCCATGTACAAACAAGGTCCTTATGCACACCTGGCCCTCCCCCGTCCTCCAGCAAGGGGGGCCGCACGAAGCCCACACACTACTAGCCAGTGTACACCCAATTCACAGCCCTTTTTCTTCTGGTGCCTCTGAAGGCGAAAGCTCCTCAGCTCAGCATCTCAGCATTCTGCACAAGAAAGGGGACACAGGATCCGGGTAAGCTCCAATAGGAGCTCCCCACCCCCCTCCCTGCAGATTCTTAACCCCCCCTGACCAGTGATTGCTCTTTGCCCTTGAAACAAACTGCTTAGTACACTGCAGTACCACTATTCACTGTAATTTGGTACACTCTGGCGGCAGATCCAAACCCAGCCAAAAGAAATAACAAAACCCACACACGGGTCAGTGCATCATGTACCAAGTGCCAGACTGCACTCACGGGGACACGCTTCCCAACTTTGCCTAAATTGCGAACCCCAATGCCCCATGGAGCCTACCACTGACGCAATACCCAGTACGTCTGACACCCCTGCGTGGGCCCTAACACTGACTCAATCAGTAGACTCATTAGCCAGAATAATGCAGTCGTTCCCCGTCCCCCATACAGCCAGTGCCACCAAACGAGACCGCTCTCACTCCTCCCTGTCAGGCCCCTCACAAGGGGCTCAGCCAACAAGCAGGGAATGTCCACAGGCTAGGGCTCCCTGGACATCCCGGACACGGACCCATACAAGTCCGTCCCAGGGACACTCGCCCACTGCGTCACCCATAAGTGACGCATCTCGCTCCCCGTCATCTGACAACCGGCCCGAGTTACTCTCTGAAGGAGAACGGTCAGAGCCAGGTTTGTCCCAGGAGCTGGAGATGACAGACACCCAGGCATTGGTTGACAGCCTCATCGAAGCTGTTAACAATGACCTTAGCAGTGGCGAACGCCATCTCCATCCGCCAAACGGACTCTGCATTTAAGAGATCCCTCATAACCCTACCAGAGAGGTCGCCTATTCGGGGAAAAGCTTCACCAACTCATCGCCGAAGCCACTGGGGGAAAAAAGCAAATTTCTCCCCCAGCAAAAGGCCCCCCGCAGCCACAATCTCGATTTTGCTCCTCTCACGGGACATCAGGATGGCCCACATCGACCACTAACACAGGTGCAGTACGCCCTACCCGCAGGGACAGAAATACCCCGTTCTCATTCAATAAGGGCACAAGACCCCATAGATTCAACGCATGACTCCCTCCCCCACCTGATCGACACCATCACAATAGGCGGACGTCTCCTACACTTCCGCCACTTATGGCTCTCTGTCGTACACGACAACTGGGGCAGATAACTGGTGTCGTCAGGTTACAAGATAGAATTCTCATCTCGGCCCCCAAATCGATTTTTCCCTCTCGCGTCCCCCCAAATTAAACGTGTGCCAGTTTTTCAAAGCCATCAATTCACTACTCAAAACCGGTGTCATAACACTAGTACCAGACACAGAAAAGTTCAAAGGATACTACTCAAACCTATTCGTCATTCCAAAAAAGGATGGAACAGTACGCCCCATCCTAGACCTTAAACTTTTCAAAAAATTCGTAAAAGTCAGACAATTCAGAATGGAATCCCTTTGCTCCGTAATCTCGTTAATGGAAAAAGGAGAGTTCTTAGCAACCATCGACATCCAAGAAGCATATCTCCACATTCCATTTTTCCCCCACATCAAAAGTAACTGCGGTTCGCCGTGCAAGAGCACCACTTTCAATTCATCGCACTGTCCTTCGGCCTCGCAACCGCACCCAGAGTCTTCACGAAAGTCATGGCGGCCATCATGACCATTCTCCATTCACGGGCAGTGGTCATCCTCCGTTACCTAGACGACCTGCTAATCAAAGAACCATCCTTCCAGGCTTGCCTAGGGAGCGTACGAATAAGATCAGACACATTCTCCCGCCTGGGGTGGCTCATAAGCCAAGACAAATCATCCCAAACACCGGCCCAAAAGATAAACTTTCTAGGTTTTTCACTGGAGGTCATAACCACCGTAATTAATGCCCCACAAACCAACATCCTTGCTCATCTATTACCGCACCTGGAAGACTTTTTTTTCCAGTGGTGCAAGGACCGCTACTGTAACCCACACCTATTTTCCATCCCTACAGTCCTGGAGTTCCTTCAAACCGGCCTGAACTCAGGCCTGTCACTCAGCTCCATCAAGGGCCATATCTCTGCCCTAACCATACTATTCCAACACAGGATCGCAACCAAACCACAGGTCAAAATGTTCATCCAAGGGTTGTCGCCAACATGGCCCCCCTACAAGACACCTGTGTCCATCTGGGACCTACATTTAGTTCTGGGCGCCCTACAAGGGCCCCCGTTCAAACCACTGCAAGAAGTATCTCTATCCCACCTTTCATAGAAAGTCGCCTTCCTAGTCGCAATCACATCCATCAGGAGTGTATCAGAACTGGCCGCCCAATCCTAGCGACCCCCCCCCCCCCCCTTCTATCCTTCCTCAAGGGTAAGGTAGTTCTCTGTCCATCACCATCCTTCTTGCCCAATGTGGTGTCCTACTTCCACCTCAATGAGGACATCATTTTAGCATCCTTCTGCTCAGCACTGTTACACTGCTTTGAAAAAGAGCTTCATATCTTGGACCTAGTAAGGTCCCCGAAGGACCTAGGAAAGGGATGGTGGCTTCTAAATCCACATTGGAAAGGTGGATCCGCTCAGCAATCCCTACCGCGTCAAAAACAGGCCAATCCCTACCAGGGATCAAGGCTCACTCAACTTGATCAGTGGGCTCCTCATAGGCCATATTATGCCAGGCCTCGGCAGCTCATATTTGCAAAGCTGCAACCTGGTCCAGCCTGCACACCTTCACCAAACACCACAACATTCACACCCAGGCCTCTGCAGATGCAAGCCTAGTAAGAAAAGCTTTGCAAGCTGCAGTCACACACCTGTAAGCAGCTGGCGCATGATGCTCGCCTGTTACTTGTATAGTTCCCACCCAGGGACTGCTATAGGACGTCCCATGGTCCTGTGTCCCCCAATAATGTGAAGGAGGAACAGGGATTTATGTGTACTCACAGATGGGTGTATACTGCAGGGAGGAGGACTTTAGTTTTTATCTTAGTGTCGCCTCCTAGTGGCAGGAAAGCATACGCCTATGGTTCTGTGTCCCCCCCCATTGATGAGCTCGGAGAAAAGGATTTTACAGTGAGTACACAAAAATCCCTGTTTTGCTGTGGTCTCTTAATTTTAAACGGTTGAAGTTAATATTGAACACATCAATTTTTAAAGTAATTATATTTCTAAAGGTGCTATTGTCAGGAATGTTTCTCTTAGATGTTGTTAACCGATCCGATCCACACAAGCAAATAAATCAAAGTACAGATATTCATAAATTAAGTTGTGTAATAATTGAGAAATGGCACCTGGAAAATTGTTGAACATGAAGAAAGAGGTATAAGAAGTGATGGAAAGTTATGACACCAGCTGAAATCTATCAATATTTAGAAAGCAATACAGCCACTTAGTGGAAAATATCAGCTGGTCCACCGGCCTATAAAAAGGTGTCTCATTACCAAGGTGCAACACAAGAAACATCTCATGATGGCTAAAACCAGTGAGCTGTCTCGACCTTATTGTTGCAAAACATACTGATGACATTGGTTATAGAAGAATTTAAAAATCACTGAAGGTTCCAGTTAGTACTGTTGGGGCTATAATCTGGAAGTGGAAAGAACATAATTTCCCCATAAAACTGCCACGACCAGGTGCTCCCCACAAGATTTCAGAGAGAGGAGTGAAAAGAATTATTGGTTGAGTTGTCTAAAAGCCAAGAACCTCCTGTAGAGAGCTACACAAAGACCTGCAATCAGCAGGTACAGTTGTTTAATAGAAAGAAATTAAGTAATGCACTCATCCTCCATGACTTGTATGCACCTGTATCACCACGCAAGACTCCATTACTAAATAAAAAGCATGATCAAGCACGTATACAATTTGCCCAACAATATTTAGACAATCCTGAAAAAATACTGGGACAATATAGTCTGATCAGATGGGACCGAAATTGAACTCTTTGCAACAACACACATCATGTTCGGAGGCCAAAAGGCATTGCATATCACCCCAAAACACCATATTAACAGTGACGTTTGGAGGTGAGAACATCATGATGTGGTGCTGGCAAACATCATGTCATTGAAGGAAGGTTGAATGGGCAAATAAATAGACATTCTTGATAAGAATATGCTGCCATCTACTAAGATGGTGAAGATGAAACGAGGGTGGATATTTCCGCAAGACAATGATCCCAAACATACAGAGCCAGTCAGAGAAAAAATAAAGCTGCTAGAATGGATGAGCCAATCACCTGACCTGAATCCAATAGAGAATTTATTTTGAAGAGTGTTTGTGTGTAAGAATGGCCCCAAAAACACATCTGAGCAATGCATGTGACTAGTGTCTCCATACAGGAGGCATTTTGAAGCTGTCATGACCAACAAAGGCTTTTGAATGAAATCTTAAATTTCAGCATTCCATACTTTTTCCTTGTGTGATTCCTCATTAATACACATAACTTTAATGTATGCACATCTATGGTCTGATTTCTTTTCATATATAGATTGGATGTGTTGTCAGCCACAACTGGTATATAAGTGTGTAGTATGGCTGCTGCAGGATCCAACACTCCACTGGAAACGTGGGAATCAAAGGCAAACAAATGGAAAGTGTCCTCGGAACCGTGCTGCTCATACAATGGAAGAGACGGTCAGACAGATGAAGGCGCAAAGGTGGCTTTTATTTCATCCGACATGTTTCAGAGCTGCACTCTACTGGCTCCCTGAGGAAGAAGTTGGGATATGACTCTGAAACGTGTCGGATTAAATAAAAGCCACCTTTGCGCCTTCATCTGTCTGACCGTCTCTTCCATTGTATGAGCAGCGCAGTTCCGAGAAAGCTGAAAATTAGACTCATCAGAGAAGATTACCTTACTCCAGTCCTCTATGGTCCAATCCTTATGGTCTTTGGCAAACTTCAGCCTGGCTCTCCTTTTGCTTCTCATTGATGAAAGGCTTTTAGTTCTAGCTTTACATGATTTGAGACAGTCACAAGACATCAAACAATTAAGAACTGCTTACATTTTTGTGCCAGGTGTGGCATAATGTCACCCAAAAGCAGTGTGAAAGACTAGAGGAAAGCGGCCAAGACGCATGAGAGCTGTGATTAAAAATAATGGGTATTCCACCAAATATTAATTTCTGAACTCTTCCCGAGTTAAAACATTAGTTTTCTTGTTCCTAAATGAATAATAACTTGTTTTCTTTGCATTATTATATACCTATAAAGAGGAAAATCAGAGAAACTGGAAATTTTGCAGTGGTCTCTTAATTTTTTTAGGAGCTGTATATATGTTATATATTTAATATATAATGTGTGTGTTCATTAGTAATATGTATAAACTTTTATAGTTATAGACTATTTTTTTTTTTATAGATTCAGTGTCTAATTGACAGACGAGTAAATAAGATATTTGAGGATGCTTTTGATCAGCGACTGCAAGCTTTAACACGTGAAGTTGACCTGGTTGGAAGAAATAGGAATTACAGTGATTATATTACGAAGTATATGGTAAGTTTTCAGTTTCAGATTTTTTTTTCCCCCTCGAAATGGCACAAAAGACCCCTGTAGCATATTGCTAAATCATACTTATTTGGGAGGGAATTAAAGTAAGAAAGCAAACCATCAGCACCCAGTGATGGAGCGGCAATGGACGTAAAGAATGTCACACCAACATGCTGGCACAGTGTTAATGATGCTGTCAAGAGTTTGACAGCAGCATTTAACAGGTTAACTTTTGCAGCACAGCTGTATCCCGCCCCATCCCATATAAACCGAGAACACCGCCATCACCAGCCTGACATGGGGCAAGTTCACCCATACACCCGCTACCAACCTGTGCCGTGCATGGGCTGTTAGTGCAGCCATGTGCCATTTGTAGGATTTTATTTTTACTGTGTTTCTACAGAATTACTGCATTGGAAATAAAAACTAATTTTTTTTTCTTTAAATTGTGTGATAGAGAAACTTAAGAAGGCTGGAAAGACATCTTAAGTATGCCATTACGGCATCAGAGCCAGTTAGGCACTTTGCCAACCAATGTGAATCCCATTAGCTCTTCATCTGAGGAGGTATGTATATACCATTCATCATCTGTACCTAGAAGAAGTTATTGAAGGGATATTTAATTCAGAACTTTAGAATAAATTTAGTACATGTGAGGAATATTATTAAGTAATAAAAAAAATATGCACTTGTTTCGTCCGGAATATCCCTTTATCAACTATCCAGAGGATAAGTGGTAACTTCTAGACAGGTGGGGATTCAATTGTTTTCCAGAATGGGGCACTTTTATCCCTATTATTACAGAGCAGTTGTTTACAGTGAGGGAAATAAGTATTTGAACCCTTTCTGATTTTGTAGGTTTGCCCACTGAGAGAATATAAAAAATAAACTCCAGAAAATCACATTGTCTAAATTACCGTATGTACTCGTCTGTAAGCCGACCCCCCTACTTTTGCCCCCAAAACTTGGGAAAACGTATTGACTCGCGTATAAGCCGAGGGTGGACCCCAGCACAGGTATACAGCCCCAGCAGTGTGGTATACAGCAGGTCCCCAGCATAGTATACAGCCCCAGCAGTGATGGTATACAGCAGGTCCCCAGCACAGTATACAGCCCAGCAGTGATGGTATACAGGTCCCCAGCATAGTATACAGCCCCAGCAGTGATGGTATACAGCAGGTCCCCAGCACAGTATACAGCCCAGCAGTGATGGTATACAGGTCCCCAGCATAATATACAGCCCAGCAGTGATGGTATACAGGTCCCCAGCATAGTATACAGCCCAGCAGTGATGGTATACATGTCCCCAGCATAGTATACAGCCCAGCAGTGTGGTATACAGCAGGTCCCCAGCATAGTATACAGCCCCAGCAGTGATGGTATACAGCAGGTCCCCAGCACAGTATACAGCCCAGCAGTGTGGTATACAGGTTCCCCTCACAGTATGGCGCCCCCCTCCCCCTCACAGGATAGCCCCCGCATGCAGCGCTGCGCATATACATTACCTGGCTATCAGCTGTCACCCTCCGGTGGCGGATCCCTGCTCCTGGCTCCGGGCTGCATTTTCATCTGTCTTCCTGCTTGTGGCCGGGGCTCATCGCGATGATGTCATTGCGACCCCGGCCGGTGACGTGACAAGCAGGAAGACACAGATGAAGATGCAGCCCGAAGCCAGGAGCAGCGATCCACCACCGGAGGGTGACAGCTGATAGCCAGGTAATGTATGTGCGCAGCGCTGCATGCGGGGCCATCCTGTGAGGGGGGGGGGCGCCATACTGTGAGGGGGACCTGTATAATGTCAGCCTCCCAGCTTCCTCCAGCCCCCGATCTCGGCCCCCAGGCACTGACTCGCGTATAAGCCGAGGTGGGGACTTTTCAGCCCAATCTTTGGGCTGAAAAACTCGGCTTATACGCGCGTATATACGGTATATAAAGTACATTTTGCACAAAGAAATAAGTATTTATGCCACATGAAACAGATTTAATATGTTGACAGCAACATTTAATGGTTAACTTGCAGCAGTCAGCTGTATTCTTGCAGATCAGGTATAACGCACATCACGAGGATTCCCACTCCTTGCAGTCAGTCAATTCTAACATTTAAAGACGTCCGCTTCGAACTGTTGCGAGCTGTCAGCTCTGCAAATGCCTTTTGGCATTAGGTTAATTTTACTGTGTTCTACACAAATTATGTTTGAAATATAACATTTCTCCTTTTTGTCTTAATTGTGTGATTAGATTAAGAAGGCTGGATGCATCTAAAACCAACGCCACACCATTTATGTCCTGTAGGGCAGGAATTGACATCCATAGGATTTCATCTAGGAGTATGTAATACCCATTCTCCATTGTTCTGGTAGAAGATATTCAATTCGCTTTGAATAAATTAGTACAGGGAAATAGATAAATTTACAAAAAAATAGATTGTTCCCAATATTTTGTCACCTACCTATATGTGACTCTAGACAGTGGGGATTCAATGTTTCCAGATGGGGCACTTTTAGGCGTTTACCATTCTCTTCACTTCTAAACACCTGGTTGCAGTGAAATCTGGTCACTTTGCCATTTACACAGCCAATGAACTGTGTCCTGATTCCTGAACCAGTAAGTGCACTCGAATGTTGCGGCTAAGCTCAGCCTTATCCCATATGCGAGCAGTTGAACAGTGAGGATATAGTATTTGAGCCTATGGATTTTGTAGAGTTGCCACTGACAAGAATGAATCAGTTATAATTGTGTTACAGGTTGGTTTTTTTAAGTGGAATTAAAGAATAACCTGAATCAATTCAATTTCTATTATATAAGTTTTTGCTATTTGCTGACAAAACTATATCTTGATCCGATCTCCACAACAAGTTAATTTGGTGGCAACCTGTGCAAGACAGATGTTGATTGATCTATTGTGTTGATGATTTTTCTATTCCCAGGAGCAATTTGTTCATCTCTTTGCACTATCTTCTATATTATTCTTAGCCACTGTCGCCTTAGCATGGTGGGACTTTCTCCTGAATCCGGAACCCCCTGTCGTGTACTCCATGTTTAAATTACGGCCTGCTGAGGTTACATGGACAGGGTCATTTTATAAGATGGGACTCATAGCAGCTGCTTAGCAGGCTCTGCTTGACATCAACTTACGCGGCCTGACTGGTCTGTAGGAGCCAGAACAGGTGGTATAGGGTGATTCAAGCAGGTGCTCTCAAAATGGCAAATACTAAATAATTCAAGAGTGATTTTCTGGATTTGATTTTTCAATATTCTAGGATGCACTGTTCAAATTAAACTTTAAAGGGGGGAACTCCTTTGGTCTCAGCGGCGAACTTACAATATTCCAGCAGTGGTCAATTTTCTAGGTATATCTGGGACAGCTCATAAGGTAGGGGACCCTGGATGCAGTTCTCTGTTGGTGACAGGTCCTTCAAAGGTCCCGTTTTTATCTTTTCTTGTTATTCAAGTTTCCCAATCTGTCAATTCCATCATGTACATCTTTGCAACCAGTCGCATTTGCCGCTCTTTTCAATCTGGCCCAGTTTTTATCTGTATAGCGTTGTTTAATCTGTAAGAAGGCTACAGCGGTAAAAATAAATTTGTTAAAAGTAAGATAATTTAAGTAAATGGGGTGTTCAGAGAGAAAACTGACTTACCACGTATCAAACAGATGGAATAATCCACGGTGCATTGAAGGTGGAGGAGGATTTCCCAGTGAGGCGTATGGCCGAACCCTTACTGAGCTCCTGAGAGGGCTTTTGTGTCAGTGATTGGGGGGCAAGGGGCAAAATGGATTTATACACATTACAATTTATTGTGAATTGTCTAAAATATGGTGTTGGAGACATCTTGGGACCAGGTCACTAGTAAGTAATTTTTTTTTACAGATTGGCAGCACAGTTGCAACACCCAGTGATCAAATAGTCCTCCCAAATCCAGAAGCTGCAGCGTCCCTTCCGAGAACACCTGCCCTGAATACAACACCAGCAGAACAGATCTTGTTGTGCTTAGTGATAATGAGTCGGATCAGCCGAGGTGAGACTGTACTGCGACGCCAGCACAACTCTGGAAATAAACATCTACAGACTCTTGCATATGAAAGGGGTTATCCCCCTTTAGAAAACATTTCCCATATATGGACAGTTTGGTGTTTGAAAAATATGTACTTTCCTTGCCCTCCCTTGGTCCAACATAGTGTCTACACCTCTGGCACACACTCCGACTGTTCTGCTGCAGTAGTGACTTCATGGCACCAGCACTACAGCTAATCACTGAGCTCAGCTGTTTTGGCAATGTGCATGGCACTAGCCGCAGAGCTTGGTGATTGCATGCAGCGTGACATCACCACTGCCATCAAACAATGAAGACCAGGGGTAATGGCAGAGACACTGCTTTGGATCCAGGTGGTTATGTAGAGCACATCAGTGCCTGGGCAAGTGTCGGCACCTAGACTGCCGGGAGGCCCACTCGCTCTCACAGACACCAATCGCGCTGCTTGCGTGACTGTTTCCCCTGCCATGCGCTTGCAATGCTGTCTTGTCGGCCCCTCCCACCGGCTTAGAAAGGATTATCTGGCAGGGTGAGGAGTCTGTCGGGCCACAACGAGTTTCATCCTCCGGAGGCTGCTGGGCAGGGGGAGAGCCATGTACCCGGCCAGGCCACCATGTCTCAGCTACTGCTCCGCGGCTCCTGAGATCCATGAAAGGATGCTGATTGCTGTAAAGGTGAATAGGGTGCAGCAGAGAAAAGTTGGGGAGATCATCAAACAATTTGAGCACTGTGGCTTTAAATTGGTGGGCATAAAAATTCTCCCGGCCTGCCGCACAAGGTAGGAGGGGGGGGGGCAGAGCACAGGGGCAAATATACAGCTCCTAGGGGAACACAGTTACCTGGCCGGCAGATACACAGCACACAGGAAGGGTGGGAGGGTAGATAATGTATGGGGCGAATACACAACATACGGAGGGAGACAGCGAGCAGGGTAGACACAATGTACAGGGGAGAGACAGCGAATAAAGGGGAGACACGGTGTACAGGGGGAGACAATGCAGAAAGGTGGAGACGGGCAGAGAGAGGGGCGAGAGTGAACAGCATGGAGGGGGACAATGCACGAGAGATTATATTTATGGGGATTATATATATATATATATATATATATATATATATATATATAATGAAAAAACAGCGCAAAAATAATAGGATGTGGACCTTTATTGGCAGTGACGTGGCAACGTTTCGAATAGCTCATCCTTTTTCAATGAAGAGGATAAGACATCCAAAACGTTGCCACGCCACTGCCACTAAAGGCCCACATTCTATTATTTTTGTGCTGTTTTTTTATTTTTTACTTTATTTATGAACACCCTAACAGGTGGTTGAAAAAGTGCTGCACTCTTAGGGCCACTTTACACACACCAACTTATCTGTCCAACTTCTGACCAACTTGCTGGTTGCAGTGACATCATGGACACATTGCTCCATTTGTACACAGCCACAAAATGGAGCAATGTGTCCATGATTTCACTGCAACCAGTAAGTTGGTCAGAAGTTGGACAGATAAGTTGGTGTGTGTAAAGTGGCCCTTATAGGTCAAGTTTTGGTGCTGTTCCAAGTGTTTTTGATACATATAATATATATGCAAATTGTCACTTACGGTAAGTAGACAAACTCTAATGACACCAATAATGGTAGCAGTCCTAAAAGTCATAATTGACTTTTTAACAAGCCTTTTAATATGACTTGGGCCGGCTTACATTACGATTTTGAGGCATCCGAGTGTATCCGTGTTAAATCGGATACACTCGGATGCGATTTGGCCTCCCATGTATCCCTATGGAGCACGGATTGTGCATACATTGGATGGCAAAAAGGACACATCCGAGCACAATCCGTGCCCCATAGCAATACATAGGGGGCAAAATCGGATCCGCTTGGACACTGATACACTCGGAAACTCCGAAATCACGGTGTGAAGCCTGGCTTAGGATTTGTGTCAGATCAGAACCCCAAACTGCAGACGCTGGGTTTCGGGGTGATTGCCCCTCATCATCATCCCACACACTGCACGGATGAGGGGCAATCACCCCAAAATGTAGCATCTACAGTTTGGGGTTCTGATCTGGCACAAATCCCATGTCATATTAAAAGGCCTGTTAAAGAGTCAATTATGATTGTTTATATATATATATATATAACGAGGGTGGGGGCAGCTCTGGAGTGTGGCTGGTGCAGGCTGTAGGAGTCAACTGGAGGTTACGTGCTCCCGCTCATTAGCCTCTTATAATATGCTCTGCATCCCACTGTCCATCACCTCGGTGCTGAAAGTGCGCCGAGGAGATGGACTGGGGGAGCAGCGCATATTACATGCCTGCACCCCCCTCATGATGGCACATGGCCCCCACATGCTGATGCCCATACTAAAATAAAACTCTTTACTTACCCTCTCCAGCTCTGTGTCTTGACTGCTTGCCGCTGCGCACACTTCCTGATTCTATGTAAAGCCGGTCATGTGATCGGGCATGTAGAGATGATGTCACTCTGCTGTGCCGATCACATGACCGGCTTTACCAAGAATTGGGAAGTGAAGCGCAGCGGTAAGCAGTCAGACACAGAGGAGAGATTTTAGTATGGGCAGTAGCATGGGGGCTGTGTGCCACCACTGGGGGCCGTGTGCCATCACAAGGGGGCTCTATCCAATATAAGGGGGCCATATCCAGATTGAGAGGGCTAATTCTAGGATGGGGTGTTATATCCCAGGATGAGGGGGCTATGAGGGACACATACCCTGTATGATTTGTAAGACAGACACTGGCATTATAAGACTGACCCCATTTAACATTAAAAATTATTTTTTTTCTCTTTTCCTTCACCAAATTTGGGGGTGCATCTTATAATCATGTGCGTCTTATAAAGCGAAAAATATGGTATGGGGTATTTATATATATATATATATATTATGATATTACAGTCTGCACCTTTTTATTATACATACAGTGGGTACGAAAAGTATTCAGACACCTTAAATTTAACTCTTTGTATCATTGCAGTCATCTGGTAAATTTAAGAAAAATTAAAAAAGTTTTCTCATTAATGTACGCTCTGCACCCCATCTTGACTGAAATAAAGCAGAAATTTAGAAATGTTTGCAAATTTATTAAAAAAGAAAACCTGAAGTATCACATGGTCATAAGTATTCAGACCATCTGCTCAGTGTTGAGTAGAAGCACCTTTTCAACTAGTGCAGCCATAAGTCTTCCTAGGAATGATGCAACAAGTTTTTCATACCTGGATATGGGATCCTCTACCATTCTTCCTTGCAGATCCTCTCCTGTTCTGTCAGGTTGGATGGTGAACGTTGGTGGAGCCATATTCAGGTCTCTCCAGTGATGCTCAGTTGGGTTTAGGTCAGGGCTCTGGCTGGGCCAGTCAGGAATGGTCACCGAGTTGTTCTGAAGCCACTCCTTTGTTATTTTAGCTGTGTGCTTAGGGTCATTGTCTTGTTGGAAGGTGAACCTTCAGCCAAGTCTGAGGTCCAGAGCACTCTGGAAGAGGTTTTCATCCAGGATATCTCTGTACTTGGCCGCATTCATATTTCCATCAATTGCAACCAGTCGTCCTGTCCCTGCAGCTGAAAAACACCCCCATAGCATGATGCTGCCACCACCATGTTTCACTGTTGGGATTGTGTTGGACAGGTGATGAGTAGTGCCTGGTTTTCTCCAGAAATACAGCTTAGAATTAATCACCAAAAAGTTCCATCTTTGTCTCATCAGACCAGAGAAACTTATTTCTACTGTGTTTCCCTGAAAGTAAGCTCCCCCTGATTGTAAGGCCGCCTAGGGGTAAAGGGGGGGCCTGCTAATGTAAGGCCTCCCCCGAATATAAGGCCTTACAACCGGGGGGGGCTAATGTAAGGCCCCCCTGCTGCTGCTCACATCTTACCCTCCAGGGTCTTCTTGCAGCAGCCAGCGCGTCGGTCCTCCGTTCCCGTCTTCAGCTGTCTCCTGGATCATGTGACCGGCCGGTCGCACTAGCGATGACGTCATGCGCTGCGACGGGTCACATGATCCGGGAGACAGCTGAAGACTGGAACGGAGGACCGACGCGCTGGCTGCTGCAAGAAGACCCTGGAGGGTAAGATGTGAGCAGCAGCAGGGGGGGGGGGGGGGCCCAGAACACTGTTCGGGGGCAGTGTGCCAGCAGGAGGGGGCCTGTATGCCACACTGCTGGGGCCTGTATGCCACACTGCTGGGGCCTGTATGCCACACTGCTGGGGCCTGTATGCCACACTGCTGGGGCCTGTATGCCACACTGCTGGGGCCTGTATGCCACACTGCTGGGGCCTGTATACCACACTGCTGGGCTGTATACCCTGTATACCACACTGCTGGGCTGTATACCACACTGCTGGGCTGTATACCCTGTATACCACACTGCTGGGCTGTATACCACACTGCTGGGCTGTATACCCTGTATACCACACTGCTGGGCTGTATACCACACTGCTGGGCTGTATACTTTGTATACCACACTGCTGGGGCTGTATACCACACTGCTGGGGCTGTATACCACACTGCTGGGGCTGTATACCCTGTATACCACACTGCTGGGGCTGTATACCCTGTATACCACACTGCTGGGCTGTATACCACACTGCTGGGGGCCGTATACCTGTGCTGGGGGCTGTATACCGGGGTGGCGGTCTGCTGTATTTCC
The DNA here is from genome assembly GCA_033576535.1 of Allobates femoralis. NCBI lineage: Eukaryota > Metazoa > Chordata > Amphibia > Anura > Aromobatidae > Allobates > Allobates femoralis. The sequence continues at coordinate 177,891,232 of JARQOC010000011.1, forward strand.
CACCCTCTGCTTAATCATGAGTATATACGGTGTGTGTGTGTGTGTGTGTGTGTGTGTGTGTGTGTGTGTGTGTGTATGTGAGTAGGCTGGGGCTGCCAATATAAGACCCCCCCCCCCCCTACCCCCCGAAAGTAAGACAGGGGGCCACTTTTGGCCTCTAAAAAAATGTAAGACAGGGTCTTACTTTCGGGGAAACACGGTAATAGTCTGGGAGTCCTTCATATGTTTTTTTGCAAACTCTATGCAGGCTTTCATATGTCTTGCACTGAGGAGAGGCTTTCGTTGGGGCCACTGACATAAAGGCCTGACTGGTGGAGGGCTGCAGTGATAGTTGACTTTGTGGAACTTTCTCTTATATCCCTACTGCATCTCTGGAGCTCAGCCACAGTGATCTTGGGGTTCTTCTTTACCTCTCCCATCAAGGCTCTTCTCCCACAATTGTCCAGTTTGGCTAGGCATCCAGGTCTAGGAAGAGTTCTGAAGGTCCCAAACATTTTCCATTTAAGGCTTATGGAGGCCTCTGTGCTCTTAAAAACGTTTAGTACTGCAGAAATTCTTTTGTAACCTTGGTCAGATCTGTGCCTTGCCACAATTTTGTCTGAGCTCCTTGGGCAGTTCCTTTGACCTCATGATTCTCATTTGGTCTGAGCAAAGGGTCTGAATACTTATGTCCATGTGATATTTCAGTTTTTCTGTAAAGAAATTTGCAAAAATGTCTACATTTGTTTTATTTTTGTTTTATTTTTCAGTCAAGATGGGGTGCAAAGTGTACATTTATGAGGAAAAAAATTACCTCTTTTGAATTTACCAAATGGAAAACAATGGCGTGCTCGGTTTTAACATAACTTTATTCTTTCATGAGTTATTTACAAGTTTATGACGACTTATAAGATGTGTTCAAAGTGCTGCCCATTGTGTTGGATTGTCAATGCAACCCTCGTCTCCCACTCTGGACACACTGATAGCAACACCACAGAAGAAATGCTAGCACAGGCTTCCAGTATCAGTTGTTTCAGATGCTGCACATCTCGTATCTTCACAGCATAGACAATTGCCTTCAGATGAATGATGAGAACTTTTTTGTGAATGGTGAAGTTAAGGTACCGTTACACGACACAATATTGCATGCAATTTTACTGCCAATTTGCTGGTTGCAGTGAAATCATGGACACATTGTTCCATTTGTACACGGCAACAAAATAGAACAATGTGTCCATGATTTCACTGGAACCAGCAAATTGCCAGTAAAATTGCAAGCAATATTGCATTGTGTAACGGTACCCTAACAAACAAAACCACCGCTATTGGTCTGACACTAACCCACAGTGGATAGATCCCTCCAAGACTGTTGGCACAGAAAAATTGATGGTATGGTGTGGTTTATGGGGTACAAAGATAGTGGGGCCATTTTTCATCAATGGTAACCTCAATGCCACTGGGTATATGAATCATGTAGCAATTTCAGATATCCAGTGGCATTGAGGTTTCCATTGATAAGGAATGGCCCCACCAGGACCCACAAAAACCTAGAGCTGTCCTGCCCACCAGTATAGCCATAATTTATGGCTGAGAGCTGTATGCTGTTTTTTTTTGGTAACCCCATAAGCAATAATTGGACCAGATGTGGGCATGCTTGACCCTCACTCCATTTAGATGGGAACCCCGCTCTCAGGATTGCTGGGAGTCCCAATAATCAGTAAATTATACCTGTCAATGCTGGTGAAAAACCCAATTAATAAACTGTAGGGATCAACAATAACAAATGAGAATTTATTTCTACTTTTTTTTCCCAAATGTGTTTCAGTGAAGCCATGAAAGGTGCCATTTGACATGAATGAATTTGGCACTGCCTTGGATCATCCAAGTTCCTTAATTAACTTTAGAATTCTTAGTTTTTAACATTGCGCCTTAATAGAACACCTGGTGGAAAGTCAAGTTTCACATTAAAAAAGACAACCTGCATGTAATATAAAGTCTGCTTCCTGCTAGTCTGCCATACAATTCCCTGTCTTGCCACAAATTTCGTATAGCAAAAGTGTGGTATACTTGCTTTCAGCAGAATTGGGATTGAAAAGTGTAGTTGACTACGTGTTTCTGTATCAAAAATGTGCATTACAGAATATAAGCTATAAGAATTCTGCTTTTGCTAAAGGTCAGGCCCGTAATACTTCATGGACATGTGCGTTGAACGCTCGTAGCATTGCTTGTCATATAGTTAGAGGCACCCAAGATTTTTTTAAAGGGGTCGTCCATGCTGGAGTAAATGTCTGCAGTTACTATGTGACAACAAGTATTTGAATCCTGACCGCTTGTTCACCACATGCTGTCAGGATTCTCCAGTGTCGCCAGCTAGATCAGGCGGTCATTTAACTGCAATTTGTATTCTTCTTTTGTTGAGTGTTTACGAGCACATCTCCTTTGCTCGTGACCACAAGTCTCATACATACAGTCACATGACTGCCTGCTCTCCTTGACAACACCAGAGAATCCTGACGTTGTGCAGTGCACACGCTGTCAGGTTTCAGCAGTCTGCAGTCTAGCAAAGTGACTGCAGACTTTCATCCCAAACCTGGACAAACCCTTCTTAAGTCTGAATAGAGTCACCTGGATATTTGGAGCATATCTTCCTAAAATCACTAGTTAATGTTAATTCTTTGCATTGTCCTGTTTCTTTTTCAGAAATCCAAAGCAATCAAAAGAACATCGAAACGATTCTTCCAAAAAAGTGGACACTGCAGGTATGAAGCCATTCAACATAAATCTTCACAAGCAATCATTTACTAAAGAAATAGGATACAGTGGTCCTGCTAACATCTGTCCTTTGATTTAATCAGCCATCATGTGCTTATAACAGATGCAGGTGGATCAGTGATCTCTGACATCGGGATTTAACACGCACCAGTAGGAGATGCGTCATTCCTTGCTCTGTCGGTGGCCTCTTTATTTGATCGCAGGGTGCCGATGGTCCTTTATGACAGCTAGGGGGGATAAGCTGATGACTGCTGCATCTGTCACTACATCTTTTCTGTGAAGGCGCTGGGAATCTACGTTCATAGATAATTTTTTCTGCCATACAGCAAATGTTGATGCATTACTATATATAGCACATGTGATCAGACAATTGAAGCTTTAAGTCCCCTGAGTGGACCAGTAAATACAATAAAAAGTGGGGAAAATAACATGGAAAAAAAAAAATAGAAAACACAAGTTCAAATCATCCCCCTTTTGCATCATTAAAATAAAACCATAACAAAAATTAAAAATACACTATTTGGTATTGCTGTGTCGGAAAAGTCTGATGTATCAAAATATAAAATAAATTAATCCGATTAGTAAATAACTTAAGATAAAAATCAAAACACCAGAATTAGGTTTTTTGGGTCACCGCAACATTGCAATGCAATGCAGTAAAGGGCGATCAAAACCTCATATCTACCAAAAAATGGTATCGGTAAAAATGTCAGCTCAGAACGCAAAAAATAAACAGTCACATGCCCCAGATCCCGAAATGTGAAATTGTTACGGGTCACAGAAAATGGCTGATCATTTTTTTGGTTACAAATTTCCAAATGTCTTTTACCACTTAAATAGAAAAAAAAAAATAAACTATACATGTTTGGTATCTACATACTCATATAACCTGCAGAATCATCTGACACGTCGGTTTTACCATATAGTGAACATGGGAAATAAAATGCCCCAAAAGAATTGTGGAATAGCACTTTTTTTGCAGTTTCAATGCACTTGGAATTTACCACTTTCCAATGCAACAGATGAGATGAAATAAGTGATATCATTCAAAAGTACAAGCCTTCATTTGTGTATATTGATGGAAAAATAAAAATATGGCTCTTAGAAGAAGAGGAAAAAATGAAAGCACAAAAACAAAATGGCAAGGTTGTGAAGGTGGTTAAAGGGGCTGTCCAACTATTTTTGGCCAATATGTTTATTTTTTTGCTTAATTTCATGCAATTGAGGCTAAAAGGAATGTTTTACAAATAGGTTACATTATAAATGTTGTACCGTTGTATTACACGGTCTGTTGCTGGCTTCAGGATGAGGTATCGGAGTTGTCATATTATCTTTGTTATATCAGCTGTGTTAGGGACATGATTTTGTGCCACTTACCTTTATATTACTGACAGGTTCTCCTGCTCTTGTTGGCTTTTCTCTCCAGATTATAAACTGTCCTCTGGTGGAGGAGCATGTGACCCAACCTGCCCATCAGTCTTTTCCAATTGAAAACCCCGCATGAGAAAACTGCTTTGTATTGGAGGAGACTGCTGGACAGGTCCTGTCAAGTGCTTCTCTTCCTGCGACCATTTTATGGTCTGGAGAACTAAAGGGGCATTACAGTACAGAAAAAAAAATTGCTGGAGTGGAGCCTTAACCCCTTTACGACCAAGGACGTCTTTGGTCTCCCTCCATCCCTTTTAGCTCGTATCATCCCCCACACACCTAATCATCGACATGTGCAGCTAACAGATGTGAGAAGATAAGCAATCCACCTGCTGCTGTTAACACTTTAGATAGAGCCGTCAATCACTGACAGTGCCTTCTAAAGCGGGGTGATCCTCTATTCCTCGCCGATCCCGTGATGAGTTGTCATGACATGCGGGGTCAGCTGATGACCTCAAGATGCTATCATGACTCGCGTCATGCCGGCGATGCCCGAGCAGAGTCACTCACAGAAAGTGATCATTTGTCCTGAGCAGAACTGTGGATCATCCCAGCTGTGAACAGCACAAGCGATCGGAGAGGGTAGTGCTGAGGCGCCCTATGGGGCCAAGGAAGAGAAAAGTGGAGAAAAAAAAAGTATAAAAAAAATAAAAACATAAGTTCAAATTGCCCCCCTTTGGCCCCATTGAACATGAAACTGATAAAATATATATATATTCACATTTGGTATTGCTGCGTTTAGAAATGCCCAATGTATCAAAATATAAAATCAGAGATTTAGGAACTTTATTTTTCTTAAATTTATTTAATTTATTTAGAGCTAAAAAAAGTTAATTTTTGCAATTCGGTTTCATTCAGAATTTTCCACCATTCGACTTTTACAGACTGTTTTTGGTTTTCCTGCACATTCACCTTTCATGTGTTCTGTGGCCATAGATCAGCTGAGAGCAGATCACACTTCACAGCACATAGCGGCTGACTGACGGATTCACAGATAAATCTGTAAAATGAGAATGCGCATATAGGGTCTTATCTTAATTATACACTATCAGCTTGCGATGTGGAATTGCTCACCTTGTCCAGTTGTGATACCCACAACTGGTTAAAAAGCAATAAAGCAGCTGCTGCAGGGACCACACTCCCACAGATAACCGTGGTCATAATGTAGATTTCCTCGGACGAAGTGCCTCACTGTCCGCGCTGCTGCTCCAGGAACGAAGGAACCAGGACACGGGGATGTCTGGATCAACTGATGCTTTTATTATCCTACGTATTTTGGAACCACAAACCGAGCTCCTTCCTCAGGGAACCTGGATGGTCCCTGAGGAAGGAGCTTGGTTTGTGGTTCCGAAACGCGTAGGACAATAAAAGCATAAGTTCATCCAGACATCCCCGTGTCCTGGTTCCTTCGTTCCTGGAGCAGCAGCGCGGACAGTGAGGCACTTCGTCCAGGGAAATCTATGGATTCACAGATAAGGAATTCTGCAGCCCGCATCAGAGAGTGCAGAACTGAGACTGTAGTAAGCAGACTGGGAAACCCAAATGTAACAATTACAGCCCAATATGCATGCGTGAAGGGAAAAATCATGGCAATAAAGGTGCCCAACCCCTGTAAAATGTTGATTTCCTCTGTAAGTAGTGATCATACAGATATATTAAGGACTTGCCTGCAGCTTCTCCAGTATAAGGAGTTGTGAGGTTTCTCACTACATTTGGAGGTCCCATGTCTACTGGCCACACATGGTTTTTCTTTTCTTCCGTGCTTCTCCTTTAACCTGATAATGACGGCCTAATGTCTTTAGACATCTGAAAATCAGGGTACTTATTCTGTTCATATATCTAAAGACATAAGAACAGAAAAGGCCCCCTAACGCCCCCCAGTGTCCGAAAATCGCCAGGATTTCAGCTACCAGGGCTTGCTGAGATCCTGGAGATTATGAATCAGGCCTTTTTTCATACCGGTCACATGATTGCCATTATACACTGTATACCGGTGTAGAGAAATGATCTCATGAATATACATGACATCGCCAGTAAAAAAAAATATTTCTCTGTCATCTGACATGCTCAAGCATGTTGGATGACAGAGAAATGTCCTGCCCGGTCATCCACAGTCCTCTGTTACCGGTAAACAACCCCCCTCCTCCTGATAATCTAGAAATGGTGCCTGAGTGTGCCAGAAGCAGCCACCTCCTGTGGATTTCTCTCTGATGTGATCACACATCTTACAACAGAGAGAAATAGCAGCCCCTTGTCTCCTCGGTCCCCCAGTCTAATCCCCTCTGTGCTCCCCTCTGCTGGTACTGGTGCACACAGTGAGCACCACATTATCATGATCATTTCCCCTCCCCTTTGACATGTCAGATGGGAGGGAAATGTCCTGTCCTGCTCCCCTTGGTCCCACAATCCAGTCCTCTCACTCCTTAGCATCTTCTGGGATGCCTGCACCTGAATGGGGTAACCTCACGATCTTGGTCACATAGAGCAACCCGGATCTCTGACCTCATGTGAACTCAATGTTAACCTCAGGTCAGAGAGTTGCATTGCTCTATCTGACCACAGGTGATCCAGGAATGGACATTGCACAGGATTGTGGATGGGTTTGTGTGGGTAATAAAGACGGAGTCTAAATATGTGTCTTTACATTAGATCAAGAAAAAAAGGGGTCCGCTCACCTGACTTCTCTCTCCAGTTGTCCTCCTTCTCGGCACGGACTCCAGCGGGCCTGTAGCTGCATCCAAATCACTTCCAAGAATTGTCCAGCGAGTTGAGGAAAATTGCACCTTGAGTTCTTTATAAAATTTCCATTTATTGTATTAAGGTAAAAACAGGTTTCTTAGCACGTAAAAACACACAGGTCAGTTTATCATGTCTTCAGGCAACATGTTTCGGCTAGCTTGTAGCCTTACTCATGATCTGACTTCAAGGCAGAAATAGTAAAGGGGGAGTCACACGCGTCAATATCGCCTGCACGATCTCGGCTGCACGTGACGTTGCAGCGATATTGATGCGTGTGACATACTGAATCAACCAGCGATAAATCGCTGGTTGATGATCGCCAGGTTTTAGAACCTGCTCTAAAACCTGGCGATTGTCACCCGGTGGACACGCAGCATCGCTGCGTGTGACACCGGGAGTAGCGATATTCCAGCTCCCAGCGCCTCTCACAAGCGCTGGGAGCTGGTATCCAAGGTAAACTGCGGGTATCTAGGCAGCGCGCGCTGCCTAGATACCCGATGTGTACCTTAGTTACCAGCCTCCTCCGCTCACCAGCTGGTATCTAAGGTACACAGCGGGTAACTAGGGTCCCTAGTTACCCGCTGTGTACCTTAGATACCAGCCGGTGAGCGGAGGAGGCTGGTAACTAAGGTACACGTCGGGTATCTAGGCAGCGCGCGCTGCCTAGATACCCGCAGTTTACCTTAGAGACCAGCCTGCTGGCAGCGGGAGCAAGACATCGTGGAAACGATATTTAAATCGTTTCCATGATGTCTCTGGTCAATTGATCGCTGGTGAGTCTGTCTGTGTGACAGCTCACCAGCAATCAGCCGTCAATGTCGTCAGCAATCATCTCACTGACGACATTGACGCGTGTGACTCCCCCTTAAGTTTAAATAATCCTTCAGGAAAACCTACCAGATCATCATTGATTACAGACAGCTGATTCGGTTCATATAGGATCCCTCCTTCTCACAACAGGTAACCATATTCCATATGAGATATACTTGTACAACATAAGGTATACCTGTACAAAATAATTATGCCAATGAAAAACTCAGGAGAGTATCACATATAGAGAATGAATCCATTTTAAATGTTTCAGAAGAATTCTCAAAAATTCAGTTTATAAAAATGTCCAATTATATTCCTTATTTTATATTTTTAATATATTAAAACAATTACAGATGATAGTTGGCTTCACCATCCATGTTATTATAATTTAAATATCTCCTATGTGTGTACTGACTATAAATTAGTCTGTGATAGTGTTATATGAATTATTTTTTTCCCCCTCCCATTAAAATCAGCCATGAAATAAGGAATAAAAATATTTGAATACTAAATTATGTGAAAAACAGTAAGTGTTTTTGTTGTGTTGATAAAGTGCTTCATACATGAATGCATCAAAACCACGTATCACCTGCACAATTTATACAAATCTTGCCTAAACATTGAGAATTCTCTTGTTCATATACAAATCCAACTATAGATCCATAGTGAGAAACTACCCACAGTGTACTTCATTTCAAAATCTGCTTCTAAGTTACCATATGGAGAACGAACTTAAAGGGAATCAACCACCCCAAATGACCCCCCTGGACTGTTAATGTGTCCATACACCCAGCAGCCCAGCAGACACATATGGGGCAACTGTTTTTGCTAAAAAAAACGGATTTGTAAAAGCTAAGATTTAGCTTTATAAACTTTTAAAAATCTTGCCCACTGGGCGTTATCTAGCTGCCGGGGGGGTTGGGGGGGGGGGTGGAGCGCTGCGCAATATGTACAACCTGGTCCGGTGCCGTCCCTGCACTCCTGTCCGGTGCTGTCTCCCTGCTGCTCTCTCCGGTGCTGTGCCCGCTGGTGTCCTCCTGTCATGGTCTCCATGCTGTGCCCCAGGCCGGTAACATGATTATCGGTGCGGGCTCCGGGCAATGGGGAAGCTTCCTGCTTCCTCCTGCCCATCCCCGCCAGGTCAGCCCTGCACCAATGAGAACGCAGGGTCATTGTGTCATGTGATCGCTGCTGTGAGCCAATCACAGCGCAGGGGCGGTTACATGACATCACTGGCCCTGCGTTCTCATTGGTGCAGGGCTGACCTGGGCGGGGATGGGTAGGAGGAAGCAGGAAGCTTCCCCTTTGCCCGGAGCCCACACCGATAATCATGTTACCGGCCTGGGGCACAGCATGGAGACCATGACAGGAGGACACCAGCGGGCACAGCACCGGAGAGAGCAGCGGGGAGACAGCACCGGACAGGAGTGCAGGGACGGCATCGGACCAGGTTGTACATATTGCGCAGCGCCCCCACCCACCTTCCCGGCAGCTAGATAATGCCCAGTCGGCAAGATTTTTAAAAGTTTATAAAGCTATATCTTAGCTTTTACAAATCCGTTTTTTTAGCAAAAACGATTGCCCCATATGTGTCTGCTGGGTGTATGGACACATATTAACAGTCCGGGGGGGTCATTTGGGGTGGTTGGTTCCCTTTAAGTGATTTAAATATGTGTCTGTGTTTTATGTTATGATAAAAATATTTTTGTGTGTTGTGTATTCTTTACTGTGCACTAGAGGTTCCTAATAGCTGGGTCTAATATTGGCCCGACATTCGGAATCTCAAGCTTGGTGCCAGCTGGCAATACAAAGCTGGCATTAATCCCTTATTTCCCAGTCTGCCACCACTACACGGTGGCTGGAGGAGTCGGGTACAGTGGCAAAAAATGGCATTTCTATGAATGTGCCATTTTCTGGGGCAGCTGCAAGCTGCAATTCCCATTCGGGGGCCGAAAAAGCTTGGGCCTCCCCACGTTGAGGATTCCAGCTGCCTAGTTGTACCTGGCTAGAAACCAAAAATATGGCAAAGCCCCACGTCTTTTTATTTATTACTATTTAATTAAGAAATAATGAAAATAATGTGTTTTTGATTACCAGCTAGGGAAAAATTGTCAGCTGGTGGTTAGTGTAAACCTGTACCTGCCTGCTGTACCTGGGCTGGTGACCAAAAATACAGCATAGCGCCACGTTACATTATAACATCTTGAAACCCTTTTTTTCCCCCAGCCTAACCTAGCTTTATTCACAATCACAACAATGAACAAATGCTCAAAAAAGCGCGCCAAAATCCAAATGAAAAAAACAGCAAAAATGCACCATTGACACAATTTTTCTGCAGTTTTTTTCTGCAGATGCGGATTTCTGTCAGCACAATCTGCACCACTATTTTCTAGCTGGCATATAGCCTATGGGAATGTTCACACATTCAATATTTGCAGTGGTTTGGATTCAGTGTGTTATCACTACATCTAAGTGGCTGCGTTCTGAAGTACAAGCACAGTGGATGAGATTTACAGAAATCCTGTGCCCACTGTGCTGGTTGTCTCTGCAGTGTTAACTGAACCACAGGGTGGCCTTCTGTGCCACTGCTTGTCTGCAGCTTCAGTTTAGCCGGTGGAGTGGGAGGCAATCTCAGTGGGTGATGCAGGGAAAAGCCGCCCTGCATCGAACGCAGATTATGGGCACAGGTAGCTGCATTCACCCGTGGAGATCCCTGGCGTCCCCACAGGAGAGGAGACACTGCATCCAGGGTGCTGTGTCGCTGGATCGTGTGGACGTACCCTAAAAGGAAAAAAACTTAGAGTGTGAAAAAAAGAAAATGTTCAAGATGACGACCTATTGTTACTGAATTCTGTGGAGTACCTGCAGGTTCAAAATGCTTACTGTACCCCTGGATAAAATCATTGAGGGGTGTAGTTTCCAAAATGGGGTCACATGTGGGGTGTTTCTGTTGTTTAGCTACCCTAGCGACCCTGCAAATACGACATGGTGCCCGCAATCTATTTCAGCTTATCCAAAATTCAAATCTTGCTCCTTTCATCCTGAGTCAGACAGAACTATTTGACTATATGTGGGGTATCGCCATGCTTATTAGGAAGTGGGTAACAAACTTTGGGTTTACTTTTTCGTATTACCTCTTGTAAAAGTGAAACATTTGGTGGTGAAGCAACACTTTTGTGGAAAAAAAAGAGAAGTTTCATTATGACGACCTATTGTTAGAAAATTCTGTGAAGTACCTGTGGGTTCAAATTGCTCACTATATCCATAGATATAATCCTTGAGGGGTCTAGTTGGGGTCACTTGTGGGGGTTTTTTAGGTACCATAGAGGCTCGGGAGATGCAGCATGGTGCCCACCATCTCTTTCAGCCAAATTTGCATTCCAAATGTTGGTGCTCCTTCCCTTCTGAGCCCTCGCGTGTGTTCAGAGGTCTCTGATCACATGTGGGGCATCAGCGCGCTCAGAATATACTGGGTAACACATTTTGACATCAATTTGTCATGCTATTCCTTTGGAAAATTAGCTCCATCACTAAGGGGTTACAATTAGAACAGATCGTAGTGCAAAATAGAAGGAAAACAGTCACAAACTCATTCTTGTATATTATTAATGTACAAGATGATACAAATATATTACTCCTTGAATACTTTATTCCTACCTTTTTTTGGAACATATGTATTTATATTGTTTTTTATTAACAAATCCATTGATCACACAGTGTAGTTCTTACCCATAATGGCACTAAAACCAATAGGGAAAAAACAGCAAAGTCAAATTTTACTAAGCTACAACAAAAAAGTGTAGGATTTTTTAATGCTTTTGTTAGAACTTTTTAAAAAATTCACTTACACATAAAAGACACAAGGGATAACCAGAATTGCACCGATCCACTGCCAAGTACCAATACAACCATACAATGTAATATAGGACATTACATAGTTTCAGATATGCTCTAACATGGTCATTTGCCTGTAATGTACAACAGAATCACATATATAAGAAAAACATGCCTACATCCATAATACCTAGTAAATCTACTATCTGGGTAATAGAGGCATACACTTATCCTTGGATTGATTGGATGCTGCTGACAGAAGCTATGCTCGTGCATGTATAAAGTGCAAAGTAAATTTCTCCAAAATTTGACATCTCCCCCCGGTGTAATGTGGCAGATGGAGACTGCTGTGCAAAAGACCTAAAGCTGTCCCCATCTGCCACATTACACCGGGGTGAGATGTCAAATTTTGGAGAAATTTATTTTGCACTTTATACATGCACGAGCATAGCTTCTGTCAGCAGCATCCAATCAATCCAAGGATAAGTGTATGCCTCTATTACCCAGATAGTAGATTTACTAGGTATTATGGATGTAGGCATGTTTTTCTTATATATGTGATTCTGTTGTACATTGCAGGCAAATGACCATGTTAGTGCATATCTGAAGGCCACTTTACACACACAGATATCGGTGTCCAACTTCTGTGTCCAACTTCTGAACAGATCTCTGGTTGCAGTGAAATCGTGGACTCATTGCTCCATGTTGTACACAGCCACAAAATGGAGCAATGTATCCGTGATTTCACTGCAACCAGAGATCTGTTCAGAAGTTGGACACCGATATCTGTGTGTGTAAAGTGGCCTTCAAACTTTGTAATGTCCTTTATTACATTGTATGGTTGTATTGGTACTTAGCAGTGGATCGTGCAATTCTGGTTCTCCCTTGTGTCTTTTGTGTGTAAGTGAATTTTTAAAAAGATATACCGTATATACTCGTGTATAAGCCGACCCGTGTATAAGCCGACCCCCCTACTTTTGCCCCAAAAATCTGGAAAAACCTATTGACTCGTGTATAAGCCGAGGGTGGACCTCAGCACAGGTATATAGCCCCCAGCAGTGTGGTATACAGGCCCCCCCAGTGGTAGTACATAGGAGCCCCAGCAGCCCCAGTGGTAGTATATAGGAGCCCCAGCAGTATACAGGCAGCCCCAGCAGTATACAGGCAGCACCAGCAGTATACAGGCAGCCCCAGCAGTATACAGGCAGCCCCAGCAGTATACAGGCAGCCCCAGCAGTATACAGGCAGCCCCAGCAGTATACAGGCAGCCCCAGCAGTATACAGGCAGCCCCAGCAGTATACAGGCAGCCCCAGCAGTATACAGGAAGCCCCAGCAGTATACAGGCAGCCCCAGCAGTATACAGGCAGCCCCAGCAGTATACAGGCAGCCCCAGCAGTATACAGGCAGCCCCAGCAGTATACAGGCAGCCCCAGCAGTGTATACAGCCCCAGTGGTAGTATATTGCAGCCCCCGCGGTAGTATACAGCAGCCCCCGTAATCCAGGGCCCCCCAGCCTCTCTCCGGTCACCTGGAAAGGAAACTATACTTATCAGTGTCCGCTGTCCGCGCCCGCTCGCATCTGCCGACATCGCGATCCTCCATCTTCATGCGGCGTCTTCCTGTTTCCTGTGCGCGTCGCAAGGAATGACGTCATTGCTGCGACGAGCACAGAAACAGGAAGACGCCGCATGAAGATGGAGGATCGCGATGTCGGCAGATGCGAGCGGGCGCGGACAGCGGACACTGATAAGTATAGTTTCCTTTCCAGGTGACCGGAGAGAGGCTGGGGGGGCCCTGGATTACGGGGGCTGCTGTATACCGATGTATACACCGGTATGTACCGATGTATACATCGGTATACAGCACTGACTCGCGTATAAGCCGAGGGGGGTACTTTTCAGCCCAATTTTTGGGCTGAAAAACTCGGCTTATACGCGAGTATATACGGTAATAAAAGCATTAAAAAATCCTACACTTTTTTTGTTGTAGCTCATTCTTTTTTTTTGTCTGTTCAAGATTTATTAATATTTTTTAAACTATTTGTGGTGCTTGGATCTTCCTAAACTCATTGTGACCTCTGCAGGCTGAATCCATTGATCCTATTCCCTGGAAATGGCTGAGGCCCTTAATCCCTTTCTGACACAGATTATCCTGTGTCAGGTGCAGGTGTATAGAACAAGCTTAGGAACTGAGCCCGCTCCATACACAACAGGTGGTGGCTGCATTATACATTTGGCATCGGAACTAGATCCAATCACTGCTACTAAATGTCAGTCCCTAAGCAGAAGATCAATGGTGACATCCGGGTGCCCGATCTACTGCTGCTGAGTGACACAGCTGTCGTGTGGCAGGAGATTTGTTCCAGAAATGCTTTGGGCACTGTGGGTTAGGAAGCCTGTCATATATGTGGTGGTGTCTGTACAGTGAAGACTTGTAAATGTACACTTTGCATTGTACTCTGTTCCATGTAATGGTCAATGCGTTTATGACAGATGATTCTCCTCATACAGTGCCTTGTGAAAGTATTTGGCCCCCTTGAACTTTTCAAGCTTTTGCCACATTTCAGGCTTCAAACATAAAGATTCAATTTTTTTTTTGTGAAGAATCAACAACAAGTGGGACACAATCGTTAAGTGGAACGAAATTTATTGCATATTTTAAACTTTTTAACAAATAAAAAAACTGAAAAGTGGGGCGTGCAATATTATTCGGCCCCCTTGAGTTAATACTTTGTAGCGCCACTTTTTGCTGCGATTACAGCTGCAAGTCGCTTGGGGTGTGTCTGTATCAGTTTAGCACATCGAGAGACTGAAATTCTTGTCCATTCTTCCTTGCAAAACAGCTGGAGCTCAGTGAGGTTGGATGGAGAGCATTTGTGAACAGCTGTTTTCAGCTCTTTCCACAGATTCTCGATTAGATTCAGGTCTAAACTGTGACTTGGCCATTCTAACACCTGGATACGTTTATTTTTGAACCCTTCCATTGTAGATTTTGCTTTATGTTTGGGATCATTGTCTTGTTGGAAGATAAATCTCCGTTCTAGTCTCAGGTCTTTTGCAGACTCCAACAGATTTTCCTCCAGAATAGTCCTGTATTTGGCTCCATCCATCTTCCCATCAATTTTAACCATCTTCCCTGTCCCTGCTGAAGAAAAGCAGGCCCAAACCATGATGCCGCCACCACCATGTTTGACAGTGGGGATGGTGTTTTGAGGGTGATGAGCTGTGTTGCTTTTACACCAAACATATAGTTTTGCATTGTGGGCAAAAAGTTCGATTATGGTTTCATCTGACCAGAGCACCTTATTCCACATGTTAGGTGTCTCCCAGGTGGCTTGTGGCAAACTTCAAATGAGACTTTTTATGGATATCTGAGAGAAATGGCTTTCTTCTTGCCACTCTTTCATAAAGGCCAGATTTGTGCAGTGTACGACTGATTGTTATCCTATGGACAGACTCTCCCACCTCAGCTGTAGATCTCTGCAGTTCATCCAGAGTGATCATGGGCCTTTTGGCTGCATCTCTGATCAGTCTTCTCCTTATTCGAGATGAAAGTTTAGAGGGACGGCCGGGTCTTGGTAGATTTGCAGTGGTCTGATACTCCTTCCATTTCAATATGATCGTTTGTACAGTGCTCCTTGAGATGTTTAAAACTTGGGAAATCTTTCTGTATCCAAATCCGGCTTTAAACTTTGCCAAAACAGTATCTCAGACCTGCCTAATGTGTTCCCTGGTCTTCATGATGCTTTCTGCACTTGAAACAGAACCCTGAGACTATCAAGAGAGCAGGTGCATTTATACGGAGACTTGATTACACACAGGTGGATTCTATTTATCATTCCGAGTCATTTAGGACAACATTGGATCGTTCAGAGATCCTCACTGAACTTCTGGAGTGAGTTTGCTGCACTGAAAGTAAGGGTAAGTGCACACTGGCCGGGTTTTCGGCGGTTTACCAGTGTAAACCGCCGTTTTGTTTACATTAGTTTTATGTTAATTTATGTTAATCCAAACCGGCGTTTGGATTAACATTAAAACTAATGTAAACAGCCCAAGGCTGTGCACACACCGGCGGATACCCAACGTCATCCGTTGCTAACCCGCAGGTTTCCCAGCGGGTTAGCAAAGAATGACCATGTTCTAAAAACCGGCGGTTCTGCAGCGGCTGCAAGCAGAATCATGTGCTGCTTCCAGCCGCTGCAGAATCGCCGCCGAGAACCCGCTGGGCATCCGCCGGATACCGCCCGCACATACCCGCCAGGAAGCCGGTGGACGGCGCCGGAGCTTCCTGGCGGGTCCCGCCCAGCCGCCGCCGACCAACCCGCCGGGTAATGTGAACTTACCCTTAAGGGGCTGAATAAGATTGCACGCCCCACTTTTCAGTTTTTTTATTTGTTAAAGTTTAAAATATCAAATAAATTTCACTTCACGATTGTGTCCCACTTGTTGTTGATTCTT
The DNA here is from genome assembly GCA_033576535.1 of Allobates femoralis. Taxonomy (NCBI): domain Eukaryota; kingdom Metazoa; phylum Chordata; class Amphibia; order Anura; family Aromobatidae; genus Allobates; species Allobates femoralis. The sequence goes on from JARQOC010000011.1 coordinate 177,907,255, forward strand.
CACAAAACAATTAGAATTTATAACTTTGTTTGAAGCCTGAAATGTGGCAAAAGGTTGAAAAGTTCAAGGGGGCCGAATACTTTCTCAAGGCACTGTAAGTAGCTGCCATAGCAACGGTAGAGGAGCCTCTACATCAGGCCTCTCACACATAACAATGGTGGGAGGAGCCTCTTCCTTATGCCTCCCACACATAGGACAGTGGGAGGAGCCTCTTCCTTATGCCTCCCCTATAGTGGAACAGTGGGAGGAGCCTCTTCCTCAGGCCTCTCACACACAGCAACAGTGGGAGGAGCATCTGCCTCAGGCATCTCACAAATAGCAGTGGTGGAAGGAGCCTCTACCTCAGGCCTCTCACATAGCAATGGTGGGAGGAGCCTCTACCTCAGGCCTCTCACATAGCAATGGTGGGAGAAGTGCCTACCTCAAGCCTCGTACACAGGAGTGGTGGGAGGAGCCTCTACCTCAGGCCTCTCACATAGCAATGGTCGGAGGAGCCTCTACCTCAGGCCTCTCACATAGCAATGGTGGGAGGAGCCTCTACCTCAGGCCTCGTACACAGCAGTGGTGGGAGGAGCCTCTACCTCAAGCCTCTTATACCTAGCAATGGTGAGAGGAGTCTCTTCCTCAGGCCTCTCACACATAGCAGTGGTAGGAGGAGCCTCTACCTCAGGCCTCTCACACAGCAGTGATGGGAGGAGCCTCTACCTCAGGCCTCTCACATAGCAACGGTGGGAGAAGCCTCTACCTCAGGCCTCTCACACATAGCAGTGGTTAGAGGAGCCTCTTCTTTAGGCCTCTCACACATAGCTGTGGTGGGAGGAGCCTCTACCCCAGGCCTCTCACACAGCAGTGATGGGAGGAGCCTCTACCTCAAGCCTCTCACATAGCAACGGTGGGAGAAGCCTCTACCTCAGGCCTCTCACACATAGCAGTGGTTAGAGGAGCCTCCTTCTTTAGGCCTCTCACACATAGCTGTGGTGGGAGGAGCCTCTACCTCAGGCCTCATACATAGTGTTGGGAGGAGCCTCCACCTCAGGCCTCTCACTCTTGGCAATGGTCATATACAACAACTGCACCAGACATCACCACTACAGGAGCGCCCCGTGTGGTCATATACAACACCTGCACCCAAACATCAATACTACAGGCGTGCCCTCGGATGTCATAAACAACACCTTCACCCAGACATCACCACTACAGGAGCACCCCGGGGGTTAAATACAATCTTTAGAAGTGCAAATTCCTGTTGTGAAAATTGTTGTTGACACAAGGGAATTGTTTAGGGATCCAGCAACCCACTTCAGCTACCGTGACATTACCATCTGCTGCCAGTGGAATTACATGTCCCATCTGGCCCGTCTGCAACATCTGGTGCCTTCCCCGTTGCTCACATTTATATCTACAGAAATGTGAGATTGCGGGGTACAGATGGATTACCGAAATACCATGACAGCCAGATCCACCCCAGCACAGTACACCATGTAGTGGCCATTCTTAGATAATATTCATATTAATGAATGAGCAGCAGTACAGTAGGAAAACACTACATTGTACAGAGCTTTGCTGGATCTGGCTTTATACAGTTTACTTCCATCTGCATCAGGACTTAAAATCAGAGGGAGTTGAGCACCCAGCTGTTGATATTAAATGGGACCTCCAGGGAGAGATGAATTTTTTTTTTTTTTGTTATACTGTCCCTGCCTTGCCTTCCTACATGATTAAGGTGAGCTGTCCACTGCCGTTCTCAGATGTTTAGATCAGGGTATCCCTGATGAAGGTGCCAGGATAGGAGCCGAAACGCGTTGGTGAATAAAGGAGATCATTGCTTTGGAACCTTGCCTTCCTTGTGACTACTTGGAGACATCCATCCCTTGTGATTCCATTGAGACAGCAGCGCGGACCGTGACACACCATCTTCCCTATATATGAGTAGAGAGAGCATTGAACTTGCGGCCCCCTGTTCATTACACTGGCAAGAAGTATGAGCGGGGTGGAATGTAAGATAACAATGGAGCCCACGCCTGAATCACACCCCCTGCTCTCAGCTTCAGCATGACGCAGAATGTGCTCTGTAACCTATTGTCCTCCGAGGGAGGGGTGAGAGCTGAGGAGCCGGTATGATTTTATTGACTTATACGCCATCTATAGATCCAAGAACTATAGTGGACAGCTCAGCCTCATCATGTAGGAGGGTAGGAATGGCACAAAAATAATTTCTCTTCCCGGAGTTCCCCTTTAATGACTTGTTTAAAGGATATTCTAGCATTATTAAAGTCCAGGACAAGCCTTATCAATGGGCCGTATGCATCTGTTTACAAAATTGGTACAGGGGCGTCATAGATAACCTGGCTTATTTGGATATACTAGTGCTTCTCAATGAATTAGAATATCAAAGAGTTAATTTATTCCAGTAATTTAATACAATGTGAAATACATATATTATAGAGTCATTACAAACAGAGTGGTATATTTCAAGTGTTTATTTCTGTAAATGTTGATGACTATGACTTGCAGCCAATAAAAACCCAAAGGTTAATTTCAGAAAATTGACTAGGGAGGATGAAGGGGTAAAAAACCGCTCCCAGAAACGACCTGAAACATGGCAATATCACATTGCTTTTTGATGATATTTGAATTCATTGAGATGCACTAGTATTTGTCAGGAACTTTAACCTGATGTATGTATATTTTTTTTGTTTCTTTTGAATTAGCTATGCAAAAAATTATGGAATCTATCAAGCAACATAGGAAAAAATCTCATTCTTCACAGGCGGTAAGAATCTTTTTACTATTTCTTTATGTTTAGAAGTCAATGTTGGAGAAATCTGCTTGTGTATCTGCTCTCATTGTCCAGTATGACGGCCTTCATTAAACACTACCAAAACATTGCTAATAAAAATTATTTCTTGTATCGACAGAATAAACCAATCAAGGCAGTAATTGATCTGACGGACGATGAGGGGCAAAAGAGTGCTAAAGGTACCATCAAATGATAAATTTGACTACATTGGGACAGTGAGGCCCACATCCGAAGACTCCGAAGGCATCTAAAGTCCTCGAGTATTAACCCCTTCATGACATGATGTAACTTTGTCATGATCTGGAACGGGTTCCTGCAATTTGGTATACATCTACGGCACATTGATCATGCCCGCATGTTAACCACTGGGAGCTCAGCTTCCACGCTGTTGTAGCCAAGGCCAGTGCCCGCACCGCCTCTGGCTTTTTAACCCCCTACATGCCGTGATCCATAGCGATTGCAGCATTTAAAAGGCTAGGAGAGGGAGGTGCCCACCTTCATCTTTGGACATGATTGTACTAGCAATGGTAGTCATGGCAACCAGAGTTCAAAAATGATGCTGACATTAAAGTAGATGTGTGGTGAAGTTTATTACAATTGTTTTTGTGCAGTATGACTTTTTTTGTCTAAAAAAAAAAAAAAAAAAATTCAAGAATTGCAAATTATTCAAATGTATTTGTTAAATTGTTGATATTTTCATAAAAAACGCAAATCATATCGACCTAAGTTTAATTTATAATGAAGCACAATGTCTCACGAAGAAATATTCTCAGAATCACAGAAGCGTTCTACAGTTATTTCATGAATTGACACTGATCAGAATTTAAAAATTTGGCATGATTGGGAAGGTGAAAACTGTCTGTGAAGGGGTTAATGAGGTTGTGCAGTTAACAAATATTCTAGTAGCGTAGAGTCCTTTGTTCTTGGAACTTCTTTCTAGGCGAGAATGGAGAGTGATTACAGAGAGAGTGTCTTAAAGCTGGCCCAACCTGCTGATATCAGAGGAGGCCATACATGTTGGATGAATGCCAGCCAAACATCTTGACTTCTACGAGTATAGAGGTGTCGTGATTTTTTTCCCCGATTGCAGAGGCTGAATGTTTGATACATTCTCGCAGGAGATACGTTGCCACTTGTTCAGCTTTCTTTATTGGGAAAACATGCCAATACACATGTATGGGCGATCAGGAGCAATCGCTGGCGGCTGATGCCTTCATTGTGGTCAGAAGCTGCTAAAGTCGCGATTGTCAAAAGCGTAGAATCCTTTAAAGAGGACCTGTCACACCCCCCCCCCTCCTGGTGCTATGCAAACTGAATGCAGCACTAAATGCAGTGTGTCTGCTGCATTCAGGGAAGGAGGCCTCAATGTTTGTTTCCCCCCTGTAAGCTGTTAAAAAGACTTTAGAAAGTGTATGGATCAGGAGTCCAGAGGGACTTGCAAAGTAATGAGTCATCACTGTTGCCTGGTTCCTCCCGCCCCTTTCCTCTCTGTGCCTCCTCCAGCCCCTCTGTGCTGCCTCCTTTATGTCTCTCCCCTTCTCACCCGCTCATTCTCCTCATCATCTTAAGTGACGCAGGTGCAGAGCGAGCAATGGGCTGGAGTGGTCCCAGCAGCTGAAACGCCTCCTTCCAGTGACGTCAGCCCCGGATCCCACCCTGCTCCAGATTAGACTTTATTCATACAGCTGGGCAGGATCCGATGCTGGTCACAGGCTGGAGGCATTTCAGCTGCCGAGTCCGCTCCAGCCCATTGCTCGCTCTGCGCCTGCGTCACTTAAGCCAATAAGGCGCATGAGCGGGCGAGGAGGGGAGACAAATAAAGAGGCGGCACAGAGAGCCTAGAGGAGGCACAAAGAGGAAGGGGGGGGGAGGACACCAGTCAACAGTGCTGACTCCATGCTAAGTAAGTCCCTCCGGACTCCTTATCTATATACTTTCTAAAGTCTCTTTAACAGCTTACAGGGGGAGTAGAAACATGGGGGACCCCTTCCCTGAATGCAGCAGACACGCTGCATTCAGTTTGCATAGCACCAGGGGGGTGACAGGTCCTCTAACATGTTGATACAGTTTTCAGACATCAATGCACAATTGATAGTTTGCAATCATTTTTTATTAACGGACGTAGCATAACTTCTCCCCTCCTATCCACATCACTCTGATAATTTGAAATACTTAAATTAGACTCTCTGTGCAGATTCATCAATTTGCAACAACCCCTTGGTCGTTCCTTGACGTATGTACATAGCCTTTAAGTCAATCATAAAGTGACTGGCATAATATGGCCTAACGTTAACTTTATCTTTATTATTATAGCGCCATTTATTCAATGGTGTTTTAAATATGAAACGGGTTATACATATAAAGAAAAGTACAATAATCATAAATAATACAAGGTACAGGAGGAGAGCGGACACTGCCCATGAGAGCTCACAGTCTACAAGGGATGGATGAGTATACAGTAGGTGAGGAGAGAGGACCCTGCCCACGAGGGCTCACAGTCTCCAAGGGATGGGTAAGGATACAGTAGGTGAGGAAGAGGATCCTGCCCACGAGGGCTAACAATCTACAAGTGATGAGTGAGGAAACAGTAGGTGAGGAGAGAGGATCTTGTCCACGAAGACTCAGTCTACAAGGGATGGGTGAGGATACATTAGGTGAAAGTAGACCTGGTTGTGTGGCGGTATAGTGGAGTGAGGGTTACTGCAGGTTGTAGTTTTGTGGGAAGAGGTTGGTCTTCAGTTTTCTTCTGAAGGTTTCCAGAGATGGCGAGAATCTGCTATGTTGAGGTAGATGGTGCCAGAGTATGGGGGATGCACGGGAGAAATCTTGCATGCGCTTGTGGTCAGATGAGAGAAAGATCTTGTAAGGATCAGAGGTTACGTGCAGGTAAAGTACCGGGAGACTAGGTTACAGTTGTATGAAGGAGACCGTGTGTGGATGGCTTTGTACATCATGGTTAGTGTTTTGAAATGGAGTCTGTGCAATGTGAAGAGATTGTCAGAGAGCAGAGGCCAGGGAATAGTGGGGGGACAGGTGGATTAGTCAGGCAGCAGGATTTAGGATAGATTGGAGGGGTGAAAGATTTCTAGAATGGAGGCCAGAGAGCATGAGGTTGCCGTAGTCCAGGCAGGAGATGAGGGCATGCATTAGTGTGTTTTACGTATGACCAGTAAAGTCTGTGGCTGAGCAGATGCCAAAATCTTGATGTAAACTGACGCTTTAAGGGTATGTGCACACTGGCCGGGTTAGGGTCGGTTTAGCTGTGTAAACCACCGGTCGGTTTACATAAATTTCATGTAAATTTATGTTAATCCAAACCGGCGTTTGGATTAACATTAAAACCTATGTAAACCGACACCCGATGTCCACACACCGGCGGTTTACACATGCCTCATCGTTGCTAACCCGCTGGGTTCCCAGCGGGTTAGCAATGAATGAGCATGTTCTATAAACCGGCCAGTTCTGCAGCGGCTGCAAGCAGAATCATGTGCTGCTTCCAGCCGCCGCAACACCGCCGGCGCTAACCAGCTGTGCACCCGCCCATCACCCGCCGCACATACCCGCCAGGATGCCGGTGGATGGCTCCGGAGCTTCCTGGCGGGTCCGCCCAGCCGACGACGACACAAACCCGCCCACCAGTGTGCACCTAGCCTAAAGTGATGCCATGACTTTATGATCAACTCGATATAACTTCTGGAAACCCCACCAATCCTGGCAATAATCTTTTTTATTAAATTTTTAGTTTCAGAATTACTTGATGGCTACCATGGTTTAATATTCCCGCCTGGGTATTCCTACACTACTAGTTTTACATGACTTCTAATATCAAAAGCAATACACATTTTTCTAGATTCCAATTTGAATATTCATAGGTGTCCATGTAGATTTGTAGAAATAATACTTTAGTTTTTTTTTCTCTTTCAGATTCAAATAAGGCTACCGAAGCTCATATCCCAAATGGTGATCTGTCTGCACCGGTGGAATCGTCTCAGAGTGATAGCGCTGAGAATGGTGAATACACTGCCAAGAAAGACCCTCCTCCAAGTGATCATAATGAAGCTTCAAGATCTGATGTGAATAAACACAGAGCGTCTGCCACTATCCCCAACCCTAGTGCGGCAAAGGTAAGAGACAGCTGGTTATCAGGACAGTCTTATAATGACTAGCAACTTATATAAGCACGTGTACAAGTAACCAACATGTCCACCACATGTTTCACTACTGCTGTAATTGGGCAGAGCTCTGCATCTCTATAATAATTGCAAACACACCCCTTATATTATCTGATCCTGCAATCATACTTTTATCATCTGCTTCGTAATTAATTTTTAGCTATCACATGTATGATAGCAAGAAGTAGGGGAAAAATGGCCAGTGACTGCCGGATCAGACTACAAAGGATTTGTTTGTAGATATCAATCTGCATAAGAGCTTTAGACACAAAGGTAACCTGTTTTCTAATGGAGGCTGTTTATGAAGTTTCGTTTTAAATGCATTGTAAATGTAAAAATAATGGTTAACGTGAAGGTATGCTAGGCAATCAGTGTTTACTTAGTCCTGCTCCTGACACTGCAGATAATCAGATATTTATATAGTGCTTCTGTGAAAGCTGCAGCCATTTTGACATTTGCATTGTACTCCTGAGGCATTAGAATTATTCTACTGTTCCTGCCTTCATAAACTATAAAGGTGAGCTGCAGAAGGCTATTCCATATCCTCACACAACCTGTAATTCAGTGTAACACTGGAGATACTCACTGTTCCCCCTCTCCACAGGAGCGCTACATCAGGGGGCTTGACCTGCTCCATGCTGTTGGTAACAGCCAGCCCCCTGATAATAGCTTGTTCACTGCTCTCGGACAGTACAAAAGCATAATATCTGTTTTTGTTCTTTCCGAGAGTAGTGGGTGTGGCTATGCGCCTTGCTCTCGTACTGCAGAGGTACAAATCTTATCTTAGCATGGAGCTGGACATGCCCCCTCGTGTGATGTAATGTGCCAGAGGGGAAGGGGGTGCAGTGAGTGCAGCTCTTGCGTTATCCTGTGAGGGCAGGGACAGTAAAATAATTGTTTATCTCAACAGAGTACCCCTTTATCAGATCCCATCCATGCTCCTGCAGAGAACTGAATGAGCATATGGTCTTTTAGGGTCTGGGCTCAGAACGCCACTACCATGTGCAGTGATTTGACCTCAGCCTTATCAAGCTTAGTGGGCATGATCAACATCCCACATATCAGTCCTGACTGCCCCACTCCTGATCTTGATCATTCAAGGTAAGCTTGGTGACCTTTAACGGTATATACCTAGCAAGAGGCCTAAGCCCGGACCATAAAAGAGAACGTGTGGGACTTCTGAAATGTCAGCGCTTATGCCACCATACTGGGAAGTAATAAAAAAGAAAAGCGTATTGGCGTGTTTACAAGGATGAATCACCCAGTTGTATTCACCCCACTCATCTGGTGTTTCAGGTCTCTGTGTGCATGTATAGGCAGAGACCCGTTAGACGTTGGCCATAGATGGTGGAGAATCCGCCAGTGACCTACCTGTCCAACCATTCACCTGCACAGCTCAGTCTCTGGCGACTTTTAAAGTATGTTTCTCTGACATTGCACAGCAACATACTTTATTGAAATCATGCCGCCCATCGATCAGTTAGCAAGTATCCGATGTCGGGTTCCCTTTAAAAGGGTTTTCCTATAAACAAAGTTCATTTCAATCAACCTATCTTAGAATAATAATAATTTCCACCATTGGATGTTACAGAAAATGTTCCTGTGCTGAGATAATTTATATATGTGTCCCTGCTATGTGCTGTGAAATGGATGTGTCTGACCATACAGGGACATGGTCTGATCATACCACTTCTCCTGGGCTGGGGAGGAAGTAAAAAAGTATACAGACATTATAGGATGAGATCATAGATGATTATTTTCGTGAGGTAAAATATTTCCCTGCCTGTTTTTAATAAATGTTTTACCTTGAAGAAAGAATAATTTGTGATCCCATGCTGTAATGTCTGTATACTCTTTTTTTTTTTTGCTTCCCCTCAAGTCCCCGACCCAGGAGATGTGGTATGATCAGACAATGTCCCTGTATGGTCAGATACATCCATTACACATTACATAGCAGGAACACATATATAAGATTATCTCAGCACAGGAATATTATCTGTAATATCCAATGGTGGAAATGTATTATTATTTCAAGATTTATTACTTAAAACAACTTTAAAATTAAGGGATTTCTCCACAAACAAAGTTATGTGATAAGTGTAGTGGATGTTGTTGCAACCCCTTTATAATGACTAGTTCAAAAATATACAGGTAACTGAACTAATAGTTGTTTTTTAGCTCTAATTATTGCCCTCATGTACTGGCTTTCTTTTTTCATAACCCTATTACATCAGCGTGCCACTTGTTTGTCAGCTTTGTTCTTTTCGTTGCTGCTTACTCTTCTGTTTCCCTCTTTCTTTCTCAGAGACCGCCAGAGGCAGTGACCGCGCTACAAGCTCCATCAAACCTTGAGCCAGCTGGTCTAAAGCCGCCACAAAAACCTCAGCTGAGACTTGCTCAGGTCCAAAATCCCAAAGGCATTGCCCTGTCCTGGAATGTGTCCAGTGTTGATGTCAGCTGTGCTCCGGCTAAAGTCTACTGCCTATACGTGCACCAGGGCGATCCCAAAAACCGCAAAAAGCTATGGAAAAAGATAGGCGAGATCGATGCTTTACCGTTACCCATGGCTTGTACTCTTACACAGTTTGTTGACGACACCACATATTCTTTTGCAATGAGAGCCAAAGATGCCGATGGCCGCTTCGGACCATTGTGTGAAATTCAGTCTACTACGCTGAAGCCTCACGGCTCCTCCAAGAAATCATAGCTGGTCTATCTTTTACCTTTATTACCCAAAGTACATAGTTTTCACTCATATTGAGTCATGTGAATTTGTTTTCTCTTATGGTTCTCCCGTTTTTAGTCATTTTTGTTTGTATGGTCATTGTTTTACTGTTGCTTTTGAGCTGTACAGTTATGAGATGACCTCTAGATACAGGGTTAATTTCTTTTTTTGCATGACGTGGTTTTATAGGTTTAACAATCCACAATTATTATTAAAAAGTATTTTTGGGTATAAAACATTATTGGCCTGTCTTTAGGATCCTTAAGACAAGATATCCACACAAGGTGCTGTCCCTGGGTCAGCTGTGCAAGTGACCCTACACTGCAGAACGAGACGCTGCTGGGCATGGAGGCAAGCCACTGTTCTTAAAGGGGCTTCCATTCTGTTGATATACATTGCTCATGGCGGATGGACCCATGAAGATTATAGAATTAAGTTTTTTTGCCCCTCCATCCTTCCTCTACAACCCCTTGACAAAAGAAAATCTGTGCTACCTTTGTCCATAGACTCTGTTGAATTAGTACGAAGTCCAATACTTCATTTAAAGGGAGACTCCAGGGAGATGAAAAAAAATTCTGTGGTCCGGCACTCCTATAAAATAATTCTGAGCTCCCTACTGTATAATGTATAAAAGACTTGTACATCACTTATTCACTAGCTGCTCCTCACACGTCACCCCTCCCATATGGGACAATACATCATGCTTGATTATGCAGCCCCCTCCTTCCTGCTGTAAGCATCAGCAAGTCCGATAAGATGCTTCCTCATTCTAATGACGTGGGCGTGACGTCACAGAAGGTCCTGCCTTGACAGCTGGTCTCTTATAACTGCTTCCTCCTCAATCAGTCTGATGAGAGGATTTGTGACCCCCTGTTCTCTGCACAGAAGCAGATATCAGAGACTGGTCCACAGCAGGACCATCTGTGACGTCACACCCAAGTGAATAAATGAGGATGTGTCTGTTATCAGACTCGCTGATGCTTGCTTTGGGAAGGTAGGGAGCTGCACAATCAAGTGTGATGTCCCACACTGGAGGGGTGACTGCGGAGGAGCATAAGTTGGAGAAAAGTTGAATTACAAGTGTTCACAATATTTTACAATTGTAGTAGGCAGCTCAGCATTATAGTATAGGAGTGCAGGGACCCTGCAAAAAATGTTTATCTACCCAAAGTTAACCTGTAAAGTGTGAGCATTGTTTTAGTTTCTGTATTCAGTGAACAGATGAAATTGCTGAGACAGGAGATGAGAGTTGGTTCTCCTCCGCTATGAAGGAGCTGGAGGCCGACAGACATTCTGCTGCAAGTTCTCCTGAAATTAGTTACTGTTCTCTGTAGAATCTTAGTTACTCTTTTTTTTTCTAATACGGATGAACTTCAGGACTAAACACGGTTCATGGACTAGATTAGTGTGGGGACAGTAAAGCAGATCTTGTTATTTAATGCCTGACAACCCCTTTAAATCATCGCTCACCTCTGCCTTACTACATTTATTCCATATCTTATTCTTTCCTTAAAACTTTTGAGCTCAAAACGTTTTATAATTGTTTCGATGTAGAATAAGTTCCTTTATAAAATGTCACGTCTGCAGTGCCGCAAGCTGTATTTTGCAAGATTTTATGTAGTTGTTAATCCATTCACTACTGATGGCGTATATTTATTTCATCACCCATGTACTTTCCTTTAATTTCACTTTTGTTTCATGGTACATTGCGCTCCTGTTTTGTAGTCCTTGTTGCACAACGTAGCTGCAGGTTGGTCTTTAGTTTTCTGTTTTTGGGTCCGTTACATCTTATCACACAGTGTCGCTCAGTATTAGGCTAGGTTCATATTGCACTAGTGCTGTTCATTACAACGGAAACTGTTTCTGTTGTGACAGCAAAAGTGACACTTTTAGACATTTTATAGCACATACTTTTTGATACTTCAAAATAGTGTGCACTACATTAGGTAGACTGATGATGGGATAGACAGATGCAAGAATAGCATTACCAGCCTCCCTGCTCTGTCTCCCCGCTCTATATGTTGCTTCTGGGACAATGGTTGAATATTCATGAGCTTTAATGAGCAGCATTGGTAGTAGCAGAGAGCACAGGGAGGCTGGTAATGCTATTCTCACTTCTATCTATCCTATCTATGTTTCTATCTTTCTATTGCAAACGCAATGTAACTTAGTGCTGCAGATTTGCACAAATCTATAGCACTGCGTTATATTGTCTGTTTTCTAACAGACTGAAAAATGCTGGAGGCTGCGTTTGCATGTCCGTTTCAACAAACGCATACTTGCAAACGCATGCTTCTATTGGCATGCATAAGGCTGGGTTCACACTTGCGTTTGAACGCAGCGCACTGAACGCAGCCAGACGCTTGCGCACATGAGTTCCTATGTGCGGTCGCTTGTTTTATCTGCAAGCGCCCGCAAGCGCACAAACCAAGCATTGAAGTCAATGGATCCGCAGTGTCCTCCACATGACAGCGCAGGAGAATGCTGCGGATCTCATTGAAATCTCTCCCGGCAGCCACCGGGAGATTAGCTAGAGCTTCCACTGATCTCCCACCGTTGTCAGCGGGGGAGATTTGAAGATACAGCTGATCTGACAGCTGTTTAAATCTCCCGCGCTGACACTGAATAGGTGATGTTGGCACGCGATCAGCTGTTTCATATCTCCTGCACTGATATCACCCTATTCGGTGTCGGCGCGGGAGTTTTAAACAGCTGTCAGATCAGCTGTATCTTCAAATCTCCGCGCTGACACCGGCGGGAGATCAGCTGTGGCCGGGAGGAGGAGATCTCCACGCTGATCTCCTCCTCCCTGCCACTCCCGAGACAGCTGCATAAGCCATAAGCATGCAGACACATACGCAAATGTGAACCCAGCCTTAGTATGCACTTGTTGAATGAAAGCCCATGGATGCTTTTACATGTCTGTTACATTGCGTTTGTGCTGCTGTCCAATGGATTCGTTAAAACAGACAGCACAGACACAATGTGAACCTAGTCTTACTGAACTCTATCCAGCTGTGTGGATTTATACTTGTGAATATGTGAAATAAAATCATTAATGGAGTAAATATTAATTGAAAAGGGAAACTATTCCTATGTCCAAAAGTATTAGTATGGCTCAGCAATGTCTCCTCTATGTGCACTTTGTTCTGTTCTCACATTGCAGCTTCCGCTATTATGAGCCATTACTGCCCAGACGGGTCTTGGTACAAACAATTCCTGGCGGATCCCATTGACATCTTTAACCAGAATAGACAATGCTAATCTACCCGTAAGGCAGTGGTCTGATTAACTGAATCAACAAACATTAGCATAGGTATTAATAAAGGGGTTGTCCAGTCATTGTGAGTGTCACCTATAATGTACATATGTGTTTAAACTTCTATTTTTGAAGTGGCTGTCCACTATGCAACATTTTCATGTGAACCCGATTACTGCTTTTTAGGGGTTTTCTGGCGTCTTAACTTTCTGCACAGAGGAGGCAATGTGATCAAATAAAAATAATTAACCAATATGTAGCCATTAAACCTTTCTCTATCACAGACCTCCTGTGGTTCTGTTTTCTTTACATTATTGCAGCTATGACTTGTCTGACATTCATGACGACTGCTATACACAATTACTATATGCTGATCATAGTTTCATTAATTTTTAGTCCGTGTCCTATTTTTATCATCAGGGTTTAAACAGTTTTTCATATGCAAAAAAATTGTTTCTTATGCTTTCAGCAAACTGAAAAATGGATAGTACTAGGATGTAGATTGGATGCATTTTTCTTTGTACTGTCTTTGTTTTTCACTGATCTACACGAGTTGCTCAGTGATTGACCGCTATCTCTTCAAGCACAATCACTCGTGGACCACCCATTGGACTAATGCATATAATACACCAGGGAAGTCAATTAATAAAATACAAGTCATACATCTGCTCAGCTTCTCCTTTGTGCAGTCCACATACCAGACTGCATATATGATGTGACAGGCTCCCTTTAAAGTCAACCTGTTTTGTGATATTAAACCACTCCCAATGTGTTTTAAATGATGCAGTGCACATCACTGATATGGTTTTCTAAAAACAAAATAACACACATTTATCTTAAGAAAATACTTTATATGCTGAGGTGAATGCAGTAAATACCGTATATACTCGTGTATAAGGCGACCCGTGTATAAGCTGACCCCCCTACTTTTGCCCCCAAAACCTGGGAAAACCTATTGACTCGTGTATAAGCCGAGGGTGGACCCCAGCACAGGTATACAGTCCCCCCCAGTGGTATACAGCAGCCTCCCCAGTGGTAGTATACAGCAGCCACAGAGGTATATACAGTAGCCCCAGTGGTAGTATACAGCAGTCTCCCCCTGTGGTAGTATACAGCAGTCTCCCCCTGTGGTAGTATACAGCAGTCTCCCCCTGTGGTAGTATACAGCAGTCTCCCCCTGTGGTAGTATACAGCAGTCTCCCCTGTGGTAGTATACAGCAGTCTCCCCTGTGGTAGTATACAGCAGTCCCCCCTGTGGTAGTATACAGCAGCCTCCCCCTGTGGTAGTATACAGCAGCCTCCCCCTGTGGTAGTATACAGCAGCCACAGAGGTATATACAGCAGCCCCCCCCTGGGGTAGTATACAGCAGTGCCCCCCCTGTGGGTATACACAGCTCCCCCTGTGGGTACACACAGCCCCCCCCTGTGGGTATACACAGCCCCCCCTGTGGGTATACACAGACCCCCCCGTTGCTGCTGCACACCTGTAAAAAGAAGCGCTTTCATACTTGTCCTCCTGCTGTGACCGCGCGCATCCTCCGCTCTCCTTGCACCCGGCGTCCATCCATATGACCGCGCACAAATAATGACGTCATTATTTGTGCGCGGTCACGTGGATGGACGCTGGGTGCAAGGAGAGCGGAGGATGCGCGCGGTGACAGCAGGAGGACAAGTATGAAAGCGCTTCTTTTTACAGGTGTGCGGCAGCAACGGGGGGGGGAAGCTGTGTATACCCACAGGGGGGGCTGTGTATACCCACAGGGGAGGCACTGCTGTATACTACCCCAGGGGGGCAGAGGAGCGCTGACAGCAATGTAATATTGCACCGCTCCCCTGAGCGGGAGCACGTGACTGCCCACTCATTGTACAGCCTCCCCCACCTCCTCCAGCCCCCGGACACCGGCCCCACACAGTCAGCCGTCACTGACTCGTGTATAAGCCGAGGGGGGCACTTTTCAGCACAATTTTTGTGCTGAAAAACTCGGCTTATACACGAGTATATACGGTACCTTGTTCTTCAGTCGTTGGGGAGGTATTTTTTTTTTCTTGATTTCTTCAATCGCTCATATTCAGCTATTCTATTTTTCTAACTTTGTCACGCCCCCTTCATTGTAATTGAGCGCTGTCACTGTAGTATGAAAAAAGTGGATTAAGGACCTGTGGTGATGTCACGACCATGTGACCTTAAAGGGTGGAACTCAGCATGATTACATTTCTGCAGGACCTGTGATGGTGTCACGACCATGTGGCCATAATTGGTTTAGCCAAGCCAGGAGATGTCTTAACTTCAGGCCCGATTAGCTCCACCCATTAAGGTCAAATAGTTGTGACATCACCAAAGCTCCTGCTGTTATGTGAATCCGTAACAATGCAGGGAGCATGAAAAAGTTCAAAAATGATCATTGCTGATCTTGAGTGACAGTAGCCAAACTGCCTCCCCCATGACTGAAGCCAGGTATGTGTGTGCAGTCACCTCAGCATGTTAAGGCTTTTAATATCTTTTAATATAAATCTGTGGAATTTTTCATTTTAGAAAACCATGATCATTTAAAACACATTGGGGGCAGTTTAATATCACAAAACAACAAGACAGATTCACGTTAAAGGGTTATTCCCATCTACATCTTGTAAACCCAAGCGCTCTTTACTGTTCACTGTTTATCCAAGTTTGCAGCCGTTCTTGAGATAGCACTTTTCTCATATTTACAGCTCATTGCTGAGGACAACGACCACTGCTTTTGTCTAGCTTGTAAGCACTGCACTGGAGCTGCCCGGGATTGGCAGGTGACAACATGCTGCAGCCTCAAACTAGTGCAAACTCGATAGAAAAGAGCATGTAAGCACAGTGCATGTTCAGAGGTCTAGAAGCAATGGTCGGTGTTCAAGGCAATGATCCATGGAGGGGAAGTGTTGGGGAATGTGCACACATTAGATATTTGCGGGAATTTCTGCTTCAAAAACGTTTCTTGGCAACAAAAACAATCCATAAGATTATATTTTTGTATGCATTTTTTATGTTCTTCCAGTCATTAGATTGAGTGAAAAATGTTGATGATATGGAAAGAACTTTGCAAGGAGGCATAAGCAACATGTGTATGAGCTGTCAGAACTGCCCTGTACTGTGCTGGGACAGTAAAATGAGGTGTTTTGTCCATCAAAATCGTGACTTCTGGCCGTACCCCTAATATCTCAAGTGGATGAAAATCTTAACAAGCCATAAACTGCTAAATTGCTTGTATTTACAATCACTATCCATCAATACCCATTCATGAAGATGCGCATAGCCTTTGTAGTGAAGCTATTCTCCCTAAATGACCTATTGTTTAAAGGTTTTCTTGTGGATTTTTTTTTCAATGTATAATATATATGTATATAGCAAGGTTTGTACCCAGGCCATGAGATTTTTAAACTCGTAACCTCCAATTGTTTCACATGGAATATTGCAGGATTACTCATCTTGTTAGTTTGTTTGGCCTTTTAAGCACTTTTCTAGTATTTTTTTTTTTTTCACGTCCATATCCTTGTTTGCGGTGTGAATCAAAAACTTTCTTGAATATTTTTTTTTTTTTTGTAAGAATCTAAGAAGAGTGCACGATCCTGAGAATCAGAGGCTCTATGTATGTATGTAGGGTCTCTGGGTTACATGTATTGGAGTATTGGCTGATAAATTCTTTCTGAATTGCTACTTTGTAGAAGAGACCGGACAGGAGAAGAATTTGTTGCTGATAACTTTAGCACATACTGTAGATGATTGCCTAGGCTGAATGCGAGTGTAGCAAACACTCAGCTGTAAAAAGTATTAGTTTTGTCCCCATTTTTCAATGTATGGAGGCTTTCTTGTTCACATGTATATATTAGCGTTCTATCATATATATAATGACCTGAAATCCTCACAAAGATGTAAAATACTTTTATAGTTCAGTATGTGTATATGTCTATTAAAAACTAGATAAATCTTTTGATGGTGATAGTTCATTTTTATACTTGTTCCACTGACGGCAGCTATATTATATAGAGTCATTACAAACAGAGTGATCTATTTCAAGTGTTTATTTTTGTAAATGTTGATGATTAAGGCTTACAACCAGTGAAAACCCAATGGTCATTATCTCAGGAAATTAAAGTAGGAAGGATGAAGGGTTAAAATCTGTGCGTATTCCACGAGACATCAAAGGGTGAATATAGTATTGATTTAGTAGTCAACGCGTTTCAGGGCTCCCTGAAACCTGGCAATATATTGAAATGTTCTGAGGAAGGGGCCAGGGAGCCCTAAAATACGTTGACTAATAAATCAGTATATTCACCCTTTGATGTCTCATGGAATAAGGCAGCACAGTTTTTAATCCTTCATCTTCCCTACTCTATGTGCACTATGCTGGGAACTGTAGCATCAGTGATATGTTTTTATAGTGGTTGTGACTCTCACAACTACACAAGGTTAGCCTCTGGTACCTTATTTAGGTAATATTTCCAGGACCTCCCCATGACAGCACCACAGTAGAAGTAATTCCATATTCTCTGTAGGGACAGGAAGCACAAGAGGTTAAAAGCCTCTCCCACCCACAGCCTGTGTTTTTCCAATCCCTACATAGAACAGGGGTGCAGGAGGAGCGCTGGTGCACTGAAGATCCATACTCACAGGGTATCACGGTGGAGAGTCATGGCCTTCTTCCCCCTGTCAGGGGGGTCCGAGGCCGACACTTCCTTCCTGGATGTCCCTCAGCATGCCGGCGTGGCTGGAGCAACCAGTGGTAGCCAATTCCCCCACTGCTGGGCTTGCAGCGTCCTGCTTCAGACGGGACCAACGTCTTCCAGGTTTGGTGCTCGCTCTACGGCAAAGCAGAAGTGCATGGATGATGCCTTCCTCCGGTCAGTGGTAACGGCGTGCGGCCGTGCAATGGACGCTGAAGCAGGAACATGACCGGGGCATCCATGAGGTAAGATACAGAAAGAGGGACTTAAGGAGCATTGTAGCAGGCATAGACTGATAGTGTCCCTAGCTGCAGACCTGTGCAAATGGAGGATTTGTTATGCTCTGATCCACTCTCCCCCTCCCCCCCCAGATTGCCTCTGGGTCATGTGAGTGGTATCATTACCTCTAGCTTGGTTTAATGGTCCCTATTCTTATTAGGTCCTCTATATGTATTATAGGACAGAGCTTT
Organism: Allobates femoralis; assembly: GCA_033576535.1. Taxonomy (NCBI): domain Eukaryota; kingdom Metazoa; phylum Chordata; class Amphibia; order Anura; family Aromobatidae; genus Allobates; species Allobates femoralis. The sequence goes on from JARQOC010000011.1 coordinate 177,925,373, forward strand.
CTAGATGTCCGCTCCTCAGAAGAAAAAGGCAGCTGCAAAGTCTAAAAGATGCCTGGACTGTAACGCTACGCTTTGGATAACATTCTAGAAGCTTATGTGTGCAGGAAGCAGAGCTTCTATGCTGAAGGAAGAGCAGGGTTCCTTTTCGTCAGAAATGTGCAGCATGATCAAAGAAGAGGTACAAGCTTCTATCGCCTCTTCCAGGAACGCAGGATAGCCTGAGACATAAGAGGCCCAGAGAAGATATGGAACCATCATCATCTGCTCCCAGAATTTTTACGAAGATCATGGCAGAGGTGGTGGCTTATCTCAGACTCAGATATAACGAGCATTCCCTATCTGGACAACTTCTTGATAGTGGCAAGATCCCCTCAATTTGTCTTATTTACATTAAACAAATTGGGCTGGATCCTGAATAAGAAGTCAAATCTCATCCCAAACACTTCCAGAGACTTGGAGTCCATCTCAACTCAAAAACAAGAAAATCCTACCTTCCAGAGGAGAAGATGGCTTCTATACCTCAAAAGTTTCTTTCCTTCTCAAAGAAGAAAAGACCGTCGATCTGAGAAGCAATGCGGTGGCCATGTGTGTCAGATGGGGCCAGTTTCATTCCAGATCCCAACAGAAGTATATCTTGGCAGTGACGGACAAACATCAGATTTGCCTGGAAAGATGTCCTTGTCCAGAGAAGCCTACAAATCTAAATTCAACCAGGAGAATTTAAGGAAGGACATACAATGGACCTTGGAACCATTCCTCCTAGTAACTATGTATGCAAATCTGTCAGGTTGGGGAGCTTGAGTGTGTGACCAGTATCTTCAGGGAACAAGGCCCAGTCTGATTCAATCCAGGTCATACAACTTCCAAGAGTTATGGACCATCTGGGAAGCTCTGAAGAGGAGCCAGTCCATCGTGAAGGACAAACACATAAAGGTGTTGTCGGATAACATTACTGCAGTCTCCTTCATTCGTTATTATAGCGGACCGAGACATCAGTTACTCCAATCCCTAACCGAGAAAAATTTCTTAGAGATGGAAAGGATGGTATGCTCCATTTCAGGAGTACACCTGCATGGTACAGACAATCGAGAAGCAGATTACCTCAGCAGATGTCCTATGAAGGCGTCAGAATGGGAACTAGACGAAGCAGTATTTCAACAGCTGATTCACAGATGGGGTTGCCCTTACCTGGTCCTAGTCACTTCCAGAAAGAATGTGCAGACTAGATATTTCTTCTCTCTACACGCAGAAGACAATCCATTGGCTGTGGATGCTCTCTCACAATACTGGGGAGACGCCTAGCATGTGCCTTTCCTCCTCCTCCTCCAATGGCAGCAGTGGTAACAGCAATTGTTCTATTCTGGCCAAACAGAAGTTTGTTTTCCCTACTATGTAAACTGGCTTTAGAAGAACCAATTATCCTGCCTGAGGAAGTCCTTCTGACTCTGGATCCACTGCTTCATCACAATCTGCTGCAACTTCAATTATCAGCTTGAATTCCGAAGTGCAAGGACTCCTTGGATTCCTGAAGGGCAAGGACTTAGCCAATCAGGTGATCCAGTCTATGTAAGCCAGCAGAAAATCTGTGACTCAGGCTATATAGAAAAGTTTTTCCAAGTTAGAATTGACCAGGCACTCCGGGGGACAGGAGCAGACTCTGCCGGCTGCAGGCAGCGGCCTCACTAATATATAAAAAAGGAGTAGAAAACCTTCTGTCAGTACCACAAATCAGTGAATTTCTCTCAACCAGATATCCCTATGATTTTAGACTTCTTATAATATATAGATTGAACTTATCTTTCAAGTATCCTAAATAAAAATTGTGAATTTTCTACACCCGCCCTTGTGTCTTTTGAGACTTTTTGATTATCTGGTATATCCGGGTAGGATATTTGAGATATTGATTAATTCTTATAAGCGGGTTACAACCAAGGTCTCAGACCAAGTACCCTGAAGGTACAGATTGCTGCACCGAGTGCCTTCTTCGACACTTCTCTGTCCTCACATCCATGGGTGAACAGACTTACCAAGGCAATCCTGAGATTTAGACCCACCAAGAGAATGTCATCCCCTCCGTGGGATTTAAATCTGGTCCTGAGGGTCCTATGCAATCCTTCCTTCAGACCTGTGCAAGAGTTAGAGATCAAACATGACTCTTAAGGTACCGTTACACGAAGCAATATTGCTTGCAATTTCACTGGCAATTTGCTGACTCGTGAAATCATGGACACGTTCCATTTATACACAGCAACAAAATAGAACAATGTGTCCATGATTTCACTGCAATCAGCAAATGGCCAGTGAAATTGCAAGCAGTATTGCTTCGTGTAACGGTACCTTTAAGACAGTCGTCTTATTAGCAATAACTACAGCTAAGAGACAGAGAAATTCAGGCCCTCTCCATTATCGATCCCTATATATGCAAATCAGAGACAATTGAATCATCCTCTGTCACGTACCCACTTCTCAGCATGTGACTTAGGGCCACGTCACACACACCGTTATCTGTGCTGATATTGTTCACAGATCTTTGGTTGCAGTGAAATCATGGACTCATTACTCCATTTTGTGGCTGTGTACATATGGAACAATGTGTCCATGATTTCACTGCAACCAGAGATCTGCGAACAATATCTGCACAGATATCTGTGTGTGAGACGTGGCCCTGATGGCGGGTTTACACGTCGCGATATCTTAGTACGATTTCAATCATAAGTCATGTGGTTCAATCGTCGGAGCCGAAATCGTGCCTGCGTTGTATGGTGTGAACTCCAATACGATGCAGGCACGATGTCAATGCGATATCGGGGATTGAATGAGCGTGCTATTCAATGCTCCGATATTGCATAGCGATTAAAGCCGGATCGTGCTGTGTAAACGCCCAACTACGATGCGATTTGAAACGTCACCCATTCACTTCCATGTTAAGTATGCGATCCTGGTTGGGAGGCGGAGACATCGCACGGACGTTGTATTCCGATATCGCAGCGTCTAAACATTCAATGCGATGCGGGAGAAACGTTCACTAAATGCGCGCTCCGCGCCATTGAACTGCGATATCGGATCGCGATTGAAGCGTGTAAAGCCACCTTTAGATTAACCCTTGCATCTCTCACTCAATCTGTCCTATGCTGAAAGGCAGCATCAATCACACCCCGACTCAGACCGAGCACCCTGCTTTCACACACGGTGCCACCACCCACCAGATTTAGGGCCAATGAGTCCCCCTAAACTAAGACTGTCTGACAATCAACAGAATCACACCCTTTCTAAGGTTATGGGTTCTTTAGACTATACAAGGTTCAGACTTATTAAAGTTTTAAGCTTTAATACAAAAGGTACAGTGCTTACAATAAAAAGATAAAAAATAGAAATAATAAAATGACATACACACATGCAAAACAGTTATGAAATAAAAAGGAGAAAACTTAGATTCCTAGACTTGCCTTCTGTAGCCCGATTGGGGGGGGGGGGGTGAAATGATGATCACAGCAGTGTTCGGCTGCCCCATCTCTGTGACAAAGGACTTTAGCTGAGAGAGTCCAGTTATAGGCTCAGACTGGAGGTCAGATTTCTTGACCAGTCTTCCACTTTAATTCTAATTCTGGGTCTTCAATTGGACTCTCACTAATTTAGCAATGCATACATTATTTTTCAAATGCTCTTATGTCTAAACAAATTCTCTTTCTTTTGGTCTGTACTGGGTCTCTTTGAAGTGGCTAGAGATGTGAAGTATTCCACTTTGCTTTTCCCAGGATGGCACACTGGGGAGACCTGCAGTCACTGTGACTGGAGAGCAAGCTTTGTGCTTAGATAACTTGCTTAGATTGAGACCTGTGTGTTTTGTAGAGTTAACCCTTAACTGCTTGTGTCCAATCCCCTCAGATACATATTTCACTACAACTCCCTCCTTATGAACTGGCTGACTTACAGGTCGGCTCCCTAGCACATATATGGTCCTGTATTATCCCGAGGTATGCACCTGGTATACAGACTGTCTTACGAGTGGATTGGTACCAGTGTCCACATGAGTAGCTGAGTCTTCCCAGGCTTCTCTGTGAAGACTCCTGTGACCTCACTGAGCACCCCCATCAGCTCAGACTACTGACTGTGGGATAGCTTGAACCCCAGCCCCCATATCAAGTAACATATCAGTCTCCCCCTCTTCAGGCATCTACAGACAGGTAAGACACAAGTCATGATAAGCCATCAGCATATTTACATGAAATACTTCCGACGCTTTGCACGTTCATCTAGTCACCATAGTTAACATCATTTAGCCACTTGTGCACAGTGTATAGTCCTCCCATGCGTCCTGTAGTTTGTTCTGTAACATAGGGACCAACACCCAAACCTTTTACCCCTCCTCATAGGCCCTCAGTCTGGCATTACGGTCGTACCAGACCTTCTGGTTGATTTGGGCCTGATTCACGTTCTCATGGGCAAGGTTACTCAGTTTTTGCATTCTATCCCTGAGTCGCAGTACATATTCAACCACTGAGACTCCCGTCGTCTTGGGATCACTCTTCCAACAGTCCTTAATCAAGTCCAAGGGTCCCAGACCCTCCCATAAACCAGTTTGAAGGAGGAGAATCCTGTGGATGCCTGAGGTACCTCTCTATATGCAAACAACAGATGAGGAAAGTAATGCTCCCAGTCACTTCTTTCAGTCTCCACCAGCATTTTTAGCATTTATTTTAATGTCCCATTGAAACGTTCGCAGAATCCATTTGTTTGGAGATAAGCGCTGGCCACAATATGCTGCACCTGTATTTTTTTGCAGAGACTTTTCATCAGGTTGGACATGAATTGAGTTCCCTGATCGGTAAACATCTCCTTGGGGAGAGTCTTTTGTTCTCCAAGGTGTCCAGCCAGAGGAATTTCCTGAGTAATTTTCAATAATTGTTCTCTAAACCGATAAGGAATCGCCACTTTTCACAGTCCCAATGTTCTGTGGTATCAGTGCAGAGAGTCTCTTTTTACAGTCTGCCCTGGTCCCAGGTCCTCTTTGTCAGAAGCAGTAGGGGGTTGGTGAGCAAGACTCTGAGCTTCTCCAGACTGACATCTTTCAGCAGGGCCTTCCGGAAGCTCTGACTGTCAGTCTGCAGGCCCTAGCATAGTGTGAACACCAGTGTCTGGTCAGAAGCTCAGTCTTCATAGTCTGTGGTCAGGGACCTTGGTGGATCTGCCATGTGAGGGGGCTCCTGGGCCTGAGTAGGGCCCTCCTGTTCTGGCAGTTCTGTGTGAGACTCATCCTCTAGTCTCTGGGGTTGAGTCTGAGCCCCAGCCTGACTCCGGGTCACAGCAGCCACATGCGTACAGTCCTGTTCATTGGTACATTTTTGTGCATTGGTACCTTCCTGTGCATTGGTACATTTTCCTTCCTTGCACAGGGTGTCGGGGGGGGGGGGGGGGGATCACTGGCTTCCACCTTTTCAGTAGAATTTCCTTGCAAGGGTGGGATATAGCTGGACACCATCCTCCCCAGGTCTGTGCCCAGCAGCACATTGGTGGGAATAGCCTCTGATATTCCCACTTCCCTCAGTCCTTTTCCTGCTCCCCAGTCCAGATACACATGGGCCATGGGCATGGCAGGGCTGACCCCTCCAAACCCGGTGATAGACATAGTCCTTCTGGAATGATATCTGCAGGGTTTACCATTTCGGGACGCACCAGAGTTACTTGTGTTCCAGTGTCTCTGAGACCAATGGTAACTTTATTGCCAACAGTGACCAATTGACAGTTCTCATTAGTCCTCACATCAGTGCTAGCCACAAGTAGGACAGAAGGTGGGGGCCCAGACGGCTTTTTGGTGGTAGTGGGGCATTTCTTCCTATCAGGGCAGACTACGTCCCACTTTCTTGCACGAGAAGCATGGGCGTGCATCGCCTGAGGAATGTCTGGTCCCTGGGGACCCGTAAGGAGATGGCTTTGGACAGCACTGGTGATTGGCTAGCAGAGGGAGAGGGGTCCTCGTTTGGCTTCCCTCCTTCCAGCTGAATCTCGATGGCTTCCACACCTCCAGCATTCTGTTGGCCACTTAGCGGTCCGCAATCTTTGCAGCCTCATCCACAGTTGGTGGCTCCACGGGGCACATGTGATGAAATTGATCCTTGACCATAAGATCCGTTAAGGCCTCGAAGCTGCTAACAGAAAAACCCTTGATCCATTGGTGGAATGTGGCCCTCAAAGTTTTCACAAAATCCGCATAGCTGTCAGTTGAGCTACGTTGTAGGTTTCGGAACTTTCTCCGATACACTTCTAAGGTAGGTTGTATTTCCTGATCAGAACCTCTTTTATTGCCTCATAGTTCCCATCTGAGTCGGATGGGAGGTCAGCAAATGCCTCTGTGGCTTTGCCTCTCAACCCTGGGGCTAAAAACAGCACCCATTACTCAAGGGGTAGATGGTATTGTTTGCAAGTTTTCTCAAACCACAGAAGAAAAGTATCTAAAGGTACTGTCACACGCGGCAACATTGCTTGCAACTTGCTGGTTGCAGTGAAATCATGGACACATTCCATTTGTACACGGCAACCAAATAGAACAATGTGTCCATGATTTCACTGCAACCAGCAAATTGCCAGTGAAATTGAAAGCAATATTGCCGCGTGTGATGGTACCTTTTAGTCCTCCCATCACAGAAGTTTTTCAAACATGGTCTCCTTAGTTATGTCCAGGAGGGGGTTAGCTGAAGATTGTTACCCCTCTCTACTTGGGCCATTTGAAGCTTAAACGCTCTCTCAGCTTGGGCGGCCTCTCTCTCCACCTTGCGTTTTGCAGCCTCTCTTTCAGCTTGGCATTCTGCAGCCTCTCTCTCGGCCTGGCGTTCTGCAGCCTCTCGCTCAGCCTGTCGGTACTGTAGAACAAGCTGCAGGCGCAGAGTGGAATCACTTGTTCCCAGCCATTGTAAGCCCATTTGTAAAGTATAGTCCATAGACATTACTGGCATCTCCAGAGGACATCTCTGGTGCAAGAACTGGCATTTCGTGGCCTCTCGGAGGTGGACTCTGGTTTGTCCAGGTGCTTCAGCATTATGCTCCAAGTCGTGCTCTGCCAAGGCTTACATCAGCATACCGTTGGATTTGTCGGTGGTCTCTAGTCCGCTTTGCTCGCAGAGGTTGATCAGAGTCTCTTTACTCTGCTTCTTGTAGTGGGCTGCCATATCAATGAGCAGCCTTTGCCAAATAAAAAATAGAAAAGAAAAACGGGGAAGGGAAACTATTTGCAAGTATGTCTAAGTAAGCACTGAGCTGAACCTTGTAGAACTGGTGTACTCCTTGCAAGGACACCATTTCTTTAGACAGTCATGGCCAAAAGTTTTGAGAATGACACCAAAATTATATTTTTACATGATCTGCTGCCCTCTGTTTTTTATTTGTGTTTGTCTGATGTTTATCAGATACAGAAATATAATTGCAATCATATTATGAGTACCAAAAGGTTATATTGACAGTTACAATGAGTTAATGCAGCAAGTCAATATTTGCAGTGTTGACCCTTCTTCTTCAGGACCTCTGCAATGCTCCCTGGCATGCTCTCAATCAACTTCTGGACCAAATCCTGACTGATAGCAGTCCATTCTTGCATAATCAATGTTTGCATTTTGCCAGAATTTGTTGGGTTTTGTTTGTCCACCCGTCTCTTGATGATTGACCACAATGTTCTCAATGGGATTAAGATCTGGGGAGTTTCCAGGCCATGGACCCAAAATATCTGTTTTATGTTTTGTTCACTGAGCCATTTAGTTATCACCTTTGCTTTATGGCAAGGTGCTCCATCATGCTGGAAAAGGCATTGTTGGGCGCCAAACTGCTCTTGGACGGTTGGGAGAAGTTGCTCTTGGAGGACATTCTGGTACCATTCTTTATTCATGGCTGTGTTTTTAGGCAAGACTGTGAGTGAGCCGATTCCCTTGGCTGAGAAGCAACCCCACACATGAATGGTTTCAGGATGCTTTACAGTTGGCATGAGACAAGACTGGTGGTAGCGCTCACCTCTTCTTCTCCGAATAAGCTGTTTTCCAGATGTCCCAAATAATCGAAAAGGGGATTCATCAGAGAAAATGACTTTACCCCAGTCCTCAGCAGTCCACTCCCTGTACCTTTTGCAGAATATCAGTCGGTCCCTGATGTTTTTTCTGGAGAGAAGTGGCTTCTTTGCTGCCCTCCTTGAAACCAGGCCTTGTTCAAATAGTCTACGCCTCACAGTGCGTGCAGAAGCACTCACACCAGCCTGCTGCCATTCCTGAGCAAGCTCGGCACTGCTGGTAGTCCGATCCCGCAGCTGAAACAGTTTTAAGATACGGTCCTGGCGCTTGCTGGTCTTTCTTGGGTGCCCTGGAGCCTTTTTGACAACGATGGAAGCGCTCTCCTTGAAGTTCTTGATGATGCAATAGATTGTTGACTGAGGTGCAATCTTTCTAGCTGCGATACTCTTCCCTGTTAGGCCATTTTTGTGCAGTGCAATGATGGCTGCACGTATTTCTTTCGAGATAACCATGGTTAACTGAAGAGAAACAATGATACCAAGCACCAGCCTCCTTTTAAAGTGTCCAGTGGTGTCATTCTTACTTAATCATGACTGATCGCCAGCCCTGTCCTCATCAACACCCACACCTGTGTTAATGGAACATTCACTAAAACGATGTTAGCTGCTCCTTTTAAGGCAGGACTGCAATGATGTTGAAATGTGTTTTGGGGGTTAAAGTTCATTTTCTAGGCAAATATTGACTTTGCAAGTAATTGCTGTTAAGCTGATCACTCTTTATGACATTCTGGAGTATATGAAAATTGCCATTAGAAAAACTGAAGCAGTAGACTTTGTTAAAATTTATATTTGTATCATTCTCAAAACATTTGGCCATGACTGTACAGGGAGTAATTTCTTAAACCATGCACTAATGCTCTAATAAAAATAAATTCTATCCCACCGCTGCCACCAATTTGTCACGTACCCACTTCTCAGGACGTGACTTGGGGTCGCATCTGCAAGGATTAATCTATCTCCTCTCACTCAATCCAGCATTTGACCTCTGTCCTATTCTGAAAGCCAGCATCGATCACACCCTGACTCAGACCGAGCACCCCGCTTTCCATGCTGCCACCACCCACCGGATTTGGGGCCGATGAGTCCCCCTAAACTAAGACTATCTGACAATCAACAGAATCTCACCCTTTCTAAGGTTATGGGTTCTTTAGAGTATACAAGGGTCAGACGTAACATTTTAAGCTTTAATATAAAAGGTACTGTGCTTACAGTAAAAAGATATAAAAATAGAAATAAAAAGACATACACACATGCAAAACAGTTATGAAATAAAAAGGAGAAAACTTAGATTCCTATACTTGCCTTTTGTAGCCCCATGGGGGGGGGGGTGGAAATATGGAGGGATGATCACAGCAGTGTTCGGCTGCCCCATCTCTGTGACAAAGAACTTTAGCTGAGAGAGTCCAGTTATAGGCTCAGACTGGAGGTCAGATTTCTAAACCAGCCTTCCATTTTAATTCTAATTTTGGGTCTACAACTGGACTCACTAATTTAGCAATGCATACATTATTTTTTCAAATGCTCTTTTGTCTAAACCAATTCTCTTTCTTTTGGTCTGTATTGGGTCCCTTTGAAGTGGCTAAAGGTGTGAAGTATTCCACTCTGTGCTTTTCCCAGGATGGCACCCTGGGGAGACCTGCAGTCAGTGTGACTGGAGAGTAAGCTTTTATGCTTAGCAAACTTGCTTAGATTGTGACCTGTGTGTGTTGTAGAGTTAACGCTTAACTGCTTGTGTCCAATCCCCTCAGATACATATTTCACTACATCCTAAAATTGGATCCAGCATTCTCCTCTAAAGTGGTTTTGATAGTGAACTTGAACCAGGAGTATATCCTTCCCTCCTTCTGTGACAACCCAAGAAATCCAAAGGAGCAGGAACGTCATCATCTTGATGTCCGCAGAGCGGTGTTGGCCTACTAGGAAAGCCACTTGGAACTGGAGGTTGGATTCCAATCTTATTTGTACAGTTTGGTGGTGTAAATAAATGCAGTAAAGCTTCAAATCCACAATAGCTAGGTGGATCAGATCCATAACAAATCTAGCATACTTATCAGAAAGTCAGTCTCCCACTGACATAATTAGAGCCCATTCTACCAGAGCAGTGCCCTCATGGGCAGCTAGAGCAGAAGCTTGTATAAAGCAAATCTGTACTGCAGCTACTTGGTCGGGCCATGCTACCTTTTGCAGGCATTATGAATTAGTTGTTCTCTCTCATCAGACAACTGCGTATGGCAGAAAGATACTTCAGGCAATTGTCCCACACTAAGCTTGAGTTATTGGGTATACTCCTGAGGTGCTGTCATGGGGACATCCTAGAAAACCGGAATTAGATCTACCAGTAATGATGGTTCCAGTAATCCACATGACAGCACCCTTATTTCCCTCCCTATGATCTACTGTATATGTCAAGTTAACATCTGTATAAGTAGTTTGGAATAAAATAGTGTTGCACCCAGCCAGTGTGGTTATTGGAAAATCAATAAGGAGGTTAGGGGTTGGTTTGGCTTATAACTTCCTGTGCTTCCTGTCCCTACAAGAGGGTATGGGTTACTCCTCCTGTGGTGCTGTCATGTGGCCTCCTGGAAACATAAGTACCAGTACGTCGAATTCCGGTTTTTATCTCTCAAACCCTTCATCCTCCCTAATTAAATTTTCTGAGATAATGACCTTTGGGTTTCCTTGCCTGTAAACCATTATCATCAACATTACCAGAAATAAACACTTGTAATAGATCACTCAGTTTGTAATGACTATATAATTCATGTGTTTCACTTTATGTATTGAATTACTGAAATTAACTTTTTGATGATATTCTAATTCATCGAGGTGCACTTCTGTATGTATATGTGTGTATATATATGTGTATATAAAATATCCCCATCCTGGTATATGTTACCCATCCTAGTAATGATCCCCTACAGCTATTTCAGTGTGATATATGTAATAACTGATGGACACATTAATATTTCAGGTTTGAAATGAGGTTTATTGTACTAACCAAAAATGTGAAATATGCATTATTTCAAAATTTGACAGGTGCCAAAGTATGGGCACCCTTCTGATTTTCATGATTTGATTACTTTTTACTGACTTACTGAAGCACTAAATTGGTTTGGTAACCTCATTGAGCTTTGTACTTCATAGCCCGGTGTATCCAATCATAAGAAAAGCTATTTCAGGTGTCCACTTGCAAGTTGTTCTCCTAGTTGCATCTTGGAGGAGTGGCATCATGGGCTCCTCAAAACAGCTCTCAAATGATCTGAAAAAAAAAAGATTGTTCAACATAGTTGTTCAGGGGAAGGATACAAAAAGTTGTCTCAGATTTAATTTGTCAGTTTCCACTGTGAGGAACATAGTAAGGAAATGGAAGACCACAGGGACAGTTCTTGTAAAGGCCAGAAGTGGCAGGCCAACAAAAATATCAGAAAGGCAGAGAAGAAGAATGGTGAGAACAGTCAAGAACAATCCACAGACCACCTCCAAAGACCAGCAGCATCATCTTGCTGCAGATGGTGTCACTGTGCATCGGTCAACAATACAGCGCACACTGCACAAGGAGAAGCTGTATGGGAGAGTGATGCGAAAGAAGCCGTTTCTACATGAACACCACAAATAGAGTCGCCTGAGGTATGCAAAAGCACATTTGGACAAGCCAGTTTAATTTTGGAAGAAGGTCCTGTGGACTAATGAAACAAAGATTGAGTTGTTGGTCATACAACAAGGCGTTATGCATGGCGCCACAAAAACACAGCATTCCAAGAAAAACACTTGCTACCCACTGTCAAATTTGGGGGAGGGTCCATCATGCTTTGGGGCTGTGTGGCCAATGACGGCATCGGGAATCTTGTTAAAGTTGAGGGTCGCATGGATTTCACTCAGTATCGGCAGATTCTTGAGAATAATGTTCAAGAATCAGTGTCAAAGTTGAAGTTACACTGGGGATGGATCTTTCAGCAAGACAATGATCCAAAACAGTGCTCCAAATCTTCTCAGGCATTCATGCAGAGGAACAATTACAATGTTCTGGAATGGCCATCCCAGTCCCCAGACCTGAATATCCTTGAACATCTGTGGGATGTTTTGAAGCGGGCTGTCCATGCTTGGCGACCATCAAACGTAACTGAACTGGAATTGTTTTGTAAAGAGGAATGGTCAAAAATACCTTCATCCAGGATCCAGGAACTCATTACCAGCTACAGGAAGCGACTAGAGGCTGTTATTTTTGCAAAAGGTGGATCTACTAAATATTAATGTCACTTTTCTGTTGAGGTGCCTATACTTTGGCACCTGTCAAATTTTGAAATAATGCATATTTCACATTTTCGGTTAGTACAATAAACCTCATTTCAATCCTGAAATATTACTGTGCCCATCAGTTATTACATATATCACACTGAAATAGCTGTTGCAAAAACCCAATTTTAAACAAAAAAAAATTGGTAAGATTAAGAATGGTGCCTAAACTTTTTCCTATGACTGTGTATATAAAATATATATTTTATATATGGATATATATTAATGTAATAATATAATGTTCCCCATCCTGGTAATTATCCGCCATCCTGGTATGTGTATTCCTGTCATGTTATACATGATTTCCAATCTTGCTATGTATGGTCTCCATTCTGGTATATGTTCCCCATCCTGGTAATGATCCTTTATCTCGACATATGATCCCTAACTTGGTATATATGATCCCCATACCCCGCCTCCCCATCCTGGTATATATGGCCTCCATCCTGGTAATGATCCTTCATCCTGGTATGTGCTGAAGTCATTCACAGCAAAAGCATGTACTCTTCCTACTGGTTGGTGACTGTTTTAACGTTCACAACATTATTTAGTTTTAATTTTTCTCTGTGCTACAGTCATTGATGTTCTTTAATCATGGTAATCACGTTTTGTGTAAAATAAAGATTTTAAGTTGATAAACTTTGGTTATTTTGGAAAGCACTGTTCTAGAGGCATGGTGTACCCCTTATGAAAAAAAAAAACTTCTAATGTTGATCAATGTAGATTACATTCTGTCTGAAAAAAATCAAGTGATCATACAATGTTCTGTAATTTTGATTGCCAGCATATGTTAACCATCCTGGTAATGATCCTTCATCCTGGTATATAATCCCCATCTTGGTATATATGGACCCCACCCTAATAAAAATGGCCCCTATCCTGGATAATATGATCCCACATCCTGAGCTGTATGGGAATGATGGACAGTGAGTATAAACGTTTGTCTGCTGCCGGGATATTCACTGCTTCCCATGCTCGGGATGATGTGTATGGGAAGCAGTTAATATCAATTTTCTTTTAATAGCCACACGCAATTGGTTGCAGTGGCGGGTGATGGCGCGTGACAGCTGTTTAAGAAAATGTAATATACTGCTCCCACTTCTGGGTGTCCGTTTCAGTGCTTATAGGTGATAAGAGAGGGGAGCTGTACATATTACATTTTCTTAAATTGCAGCGACACGTGTTCACGAGCAGGAGCTGTAGCAGACTACTCCTACATCCAGTGACCCGATCGACCGCCGCTGTCCCCCCATGGCTACACCAAGTTACTGTACATCCGGACTATGACACACCCCCTCTTTCCTCCGAAATTTGATAAATAAGGATGTCTTATAGTTCGGACAATACGGTAAGTATCTCTTCTGCATTTATACAAAAAACTTGCACCAAAACAGATTATATTGTAAGGGCATACCTGTACAGCCATTCTATAATTAACAGGTGGGGAACCTTTTTTTTTTTGGGTGGCCGTGGAAAAGTTCATGTGAGTTCATGCTGTCAAGCATGAACTCACATGAATCCTCTCAGGGCACCGCAGCTAGTTCAAATGAACAGCTGCTCAGCATCAGCTGATGCATCAGGTGATCATTTGACATAACCGGCGGGAAAGGCGGCGGTGAAAAGACTTCACCGCTGGCTTTCCCATCCCCGCTCCCTGATGCATGCTCCCTGCTGCCTCGCCACCTCCCAGCCTGATCCAAAGTTACGACCGGGCGGGGAGCGTGCATCAGGGAGCTGGGAGCGCACCACTGCACGAGAAAGCCGGCAGTGAAGTCTTTTCACTGCCGGCTTTCCCGCTCAGGTCCTTTGCTCCCTGTGCGGTCCTAACTTAGGATCAGGAGGGGAGGCTGTGGGGGAGCGGGGAGGGGGCATCAGGGAGCAGAGACCCAGGCAGGGAGGTGACAGGGAAGCGAGTATTGGGCTGAGTGATTGTTTTAAAGCCGGCGGCTTTTTAATGCCGGCTTTTAAACAATCATGTGGGGCATTTCAGCCTCTGCCTCAGCCCCCAGACCGCTGTATAGGGTCCAGCAGAAAAATTACTCGCATTTCCCATTGACTTACATTGTACTTGTTACTCCTAGCGAGTAATTACAAGGAAACTTGCGGAGTAACGAGTAGCCCAAGTACTGAATAGTAACGAGTATACTTTCTCATCCCTACTTGTTAGGGCCACGTCACACACAGATATCTGTGCAGATATTGTTTGCAGATCTCTGGTTGCAGTGAAATCATGGACACATTGTTCCATTTTGTGGCCGTGTACAAATGGAACAATGTGTCCATGATTTCACTGCAACCAGAGATCTGCAAACAATATCTGCCCAGATATCTGTGTGTGTGACGTGGCCCTTACAATTCTAAGCTATCTGTTTCTGATCACCTCCTCTTCGAAGAAGAAAAACATCCTTTTTGAAATACTGAACCCTCGAATAACATAACAAAATTTGCATCGTTTCAGTTACACTTAAATTTGCACCCTCTCTTGTCTCTCCTCGAGACCCTGGCATGGGGCTACACCATCTATTTGCTTCAATGAATGCAACATTTTAAGGGGTGGCTGCGAAATACAATTTGCAGCCTGCAGGACCCAGAACGCTTGGGCCTCCCCACACTGAGGATTCCAGCCCCCAGCTGCCTAGTTGTAACTGGCTGGCAACCAAAAGTATGGTGAAGCCCCATGTGGTTTTTTTTTGTTTGTTTTTTTTATTTCTATCAATATTCATCTGCTGTATATGTGTCACATCCTCTTGTATGGCACCAGCTGCTGAATATATGACCCATCCTACTGTATGGCACAATCTGCTGTAGATGCTGTTCTTCAACAGTATACATGGCCCATTCTGCTGTATGGCATGATCTGCTGTCTATATGCACCATGATGCTGTAGAAGGAAACTTTGTTAATAAGAGTGTGTGTGTGTGTGTGTGTGTGTGTGTGTGTGTGTATGTGTATGTATATGTGTATATATATAATATATATATATATATATATATATATATATATATACACACATATATACACACAGTTAGGGCCAGAAATATTTGGACAGTGACACAATTTTAGCGAGTTGGGCTCTGCATGCCACCACATTGGATTTTAAATGAAATCTCTACAACAGAATTCAAGTGCAGATTGTAACGTTTAATTTGAAGGGTTGAACAAAAATATCTGATAGAAAATGTAGGAATTGTACACATTTCTTTACAAACACTCAACATTTTAGGAGGTCAAAAGTGATTGGACAAATAAACATAACCCAAACAAAATATTTTTATTGTCAATATTTTGTTGCGAATCCTTTGGAGGCAATCACTGCCTTAAGTCTGGAACCCATGGACATCACCAAACGCTGGGTTTCCTCCTTCTTAATGCTTTGCCAGGCCTTTACAGCCGCAGCCTTCAGGTCTTGCTTGTTTGTGGGTCTTTCCGTCTTAAGTCTGGATTTCAGCAAGTGAAATGCATGCTCAATTGGGTTAAGATCTGGTGATTGACTTGGCCATTGCAGAATGTTCCACTTTTTTGCACTCATGAACTCCTGGGTAGCTTTGGCTGTATGCTTGGGGTCATTGTCCATCTATACTATGAAGCGCCGTCCAATCAACTTTGCAGCATTTGGCTGAATCTGGGCTGAAAGTATATCCCGGTACACTTCAGAATTCATCCGGCTACTCTTGTCTGCTGTTATGTCATCAATAAACACAAGTGACCCAGTGCCATTGAAAGCCATGCATGCCCATGCCATCACGTTGCCTCCACCATGTTTTACAGAGGATGTGGTGTGCCTTGGATCATGTGCCGTTCCCTTTCTTCTCCAAACTTTTTTCTTCCCATCATTCTGGTACAGGTTGATCTTTGTCTCATCTGTCCATAGAATACTTTTCCAGAACTGAGCTGGCTTCTTGAGGTGTTTTTCAGCAAATTTAACTCTGGCCTGTCTATTTTTGGAATTGATGAATGGTTTGCATCTAGATGTGAACCCTTTGTATTTACTGTCATGGAGTGTTCTCTTTACTGTTGACTTAGAGACAGATACACCTACTTCACTGAGTGTGTTCTGGACTTCAGTTGATGTTGTGAAGGGGTTCTTCTTCACCAAATAAAGTATGCGCCGATCATCCACCACTGTTGTCATCCGTGGACGCCCAGGCCTTTTTGAGTTCCCAAGCTCACCAGTCAATTCCTTTTTTCTCAGAATCTACCCAACTGTTGATTTTGCTACTCCAAGCATGTCTGCTATCTCTCTGATGGATTTTTTTCTTTTTTTTCAGCCTCAGGATGTTCTGCTTCACCTCAATTGAGAGTTCCTTTGACCGCATGTTGTCTGGTCACAGCAACAGCTTCCAAATGCAAAACCACACACCTGGAATCCACCCCTGACCTTTTAACTACTTCATTGATTACAGGTTAACGAGGGAGACACCTTCAGAGTTAATTGCAGCCCTTAGAGTCCATTGTCCAATTACTTTTGGTCCCTTGAAAAAGAGGAGGCTATGCATTACAGAGCTATGATTCCTAAACCCTTTCTCCGATTTGGATGTGGAAACTCTCATATTGCAGCTGGGAGTGTGCACTTTCAGCCCATATTATATATATAATTGTCATTCTGAACATGTTTTTGTAAACAGCTACAATAACAAAACTTGTGTCACTGTCCAAATATTTCTGGCCCTAACTGTATATATAGATTATAGATTATATTATACCCTGTTTCCCCGAAAATAAGTCACCCCCGAATATAAGGCAGGGCTGGCGCAGAATTTTCCAATATAAGTTATACCCCGATTATAAGACAGGGTGACTTATTTTCGGGGAATACGGTATAAGACAGGGGTGGGGTGGGGGGCGCTGCGCAGTATTTCCTACCTTGTCCCCCGGTCTGCTGTGCCTTGTGGTTCCCCCTGCTTCAGTTCCATCATCATCGGTGCTGGGGGCTGCCATCTTGCTTCTTCTCTCCGCCCCCGGCCAGTGATGTCAGAGCAGGCCGCGCTGTGATTGGCTAGCACCCGTGATCACGTGTCACGGGTGCTAGCCAATCACAGCGAAGAAGAGAGAAGAAGCAAGATGGCAGCCCCCAGCACCGATGATGATGGAACTGAAGCAGAAGGAACCACAAGGCACAGCAGACCGGGAATGGAGCGAGGACCCCACCGGAAGGCACAGAGGACATCCCAGCACAGAAGAAGAGGATCGAGGAGGCAGCACAGCGGTCGGCACAGGGGACAAGGTAAGAAGCTGTGTGTATGTGTATATATGTATGTGTATATATGTATGCATGTATGTATATATATGTGTATGTATGGGTATGTGTATGTAAGTAGGCTGGTGGCTGCCAATATAAGCCATAGCCCGAAAATAAGACATGGGGCCACTGTTGGCCCCCAAAAAAATATAAGACAGTGTCTTATTTTCGGGTAACACGGTGTGTGTGTGTGTGTGTGTGGTGTGTGTGTGTGTATATATATATATATATATGTTAGTATATTTTACTTTTGTGTATATATTTAGAAACATTAACCTATATAAAAACAGGTATCCGCATATACAAATGCATCTGAATAAATTAAATATCTTTAAAAAGAGAATTTACTTCAATAATTCAATACAAAAAGTGAAAAGTTTATATTATATAGTCATTACAAAAAGAGTGGACCGCTGCTGGAGTCAGTGCTTCAAAAGCCACCCCACAAGGACGTATTCAGTATTTGTGTCAAGCCAATCATGATCAATGTTCAACACAAGAAGCATCTTACCTGGGCCAAGGAGAAAAAGAACTGCACTGTTGCTCAGTGGTCCAATGTGTTGATTTCAGATTAAAGTACGGTAAATTTTGCATTTAATTTGAAAATCAAGGTCCCAGAGTCTGGAGGAAGAGTGTGGAAGCTGCAATGCAAGCTGATTGAGGTCTATTGTGATGTTTCCAGTCAGTGATGGTTTGGGGAGCCATGTCATCTGCTGGTGCAGGTCCACTGTGTTTTATCAAGATCAAAGTCAGCGCTGCCGTCTACCAGGAAATTTTGGGGTATTCATGCTTCCCTCTGCCGACAAGCTTTTTGCAGATGGAAATTTCATTTTCGTGCAGGACTTGGCACCTGTTCACACTGCCAAAAGTTCCAATACCTGGTTTAATAACCACAGTATCACTGTGCTTGATTGGCCAGCAAACTCGCCTGACCTAAACCCCATAGTGAATCTATGGGGTATTGTCAAGAGGAAGATGAGAGACACCAGACCCAACAATGCAGACGAGCTGAAGGCTGCTAATCAAAGCAACCTGGGCTTCCATAACACTAACAGTGCCACAGGCTGATCGCCTCCATGCCACACCGCATTGATGCAGTAATTTATGCAAAAGGAGCCTCAACCAAGTATTGAGTGCATTTACTGTACATACTTTTCATTAGGCCAAAATTTATGAGCTAAAAATAATTTTTTCAGTTGCTCTTGTGTGGCACCCTAGACTTCGGTTGCCATAATGGCATTGCCTCCCTCGGGGGGGTGATGTCATGCTTGGAAGCAAGAAGGGGTATCCACATCAGGTAAGCCCAGAGCATGCAATGCTTCTCCTGACTCCAGACCAGAAGAGGGAGCTCTAAAACCTGAGTTCAGGGATGCGCCCCTATACATTCTGGTCTGGGAGCGGGATTAGGGAGGTCAGTTCCTAGGAGGACTGTGAAGATGACCTGTGGACTGGAGCAGTGCTAAGCTCGTCCCAGGTAGAGTAGAAAGCAGACAAACCGCAAGAGTGAGGGGACCCGTAGGAGAGGGTTTGAGGAAGGAGAGAAGCAGGCCTGGGGAGTGGAGCCAGTTATCGGGCTCACCGCAGAGCAGAGTGCCAGAAGCGGACACCGGAGTCCGAGGTTGTGAGGGTGATCAGGCCCAGCAACCAAAACCAGAGGACGGGAGATTCCAAGTCTCCCGGCCACAATAAAGCTCCTGGAGGAGGCACAGCAGCATCAGAGAGTTCAGGGACAGATGCTGAAGGAGTGGTGCCCGGGAAAGGCTCAAGCTGCCTGCCATAGGGTGAGAGACTTAAGAGCAGGAAGAGAGGGTGGCAGTGCAGCTACAATAAACTAAAAAGAAGGAAGCAAGCGCAGATAGGGTCTTATCTTTTTAACAATCAGCGGCTTAAGAGCCGTAATGCACACTGCTCACCTGGTGTAGTTGTGTGACACACAACCAGTATGAAAAACATGTAATGGCGGCTGCTGCTGGACCCACACCTCCACGTGCTATTTGGACGAATTCCAGATTTTTCCAGGGACAATGTGTCATCGGTCCACGCTGCCACAAATATCTCGAATCAAAAGTTCACTCTATACATTAATTTGCATCCATCCAACGCGTTTCGGAGCCTGCTATTCTCCTTCATCAGGGATGGATCCAAATAGATGTATAGAGTGAACTTTTGATTCGAGTTATTTGTGGCAGCGCGGACCGACGACACGTTGTCCCTGGAAAAGTCTGCAGTGCAGCTACAGGCAGCCAGGACCATCAAGGAGTAGCACAACAGGGAGGCCTCAGAACTCATCAGGTGAAGAGATCCCCAAGTTGCTTCCAGACCACCCGGACTTACAGCCTGTGGAGGTTTCTACCTGCAACTACCAGTAAAGATAATGGAGACTACGTACTGTGTGTCTGTCAGTTATTCCGTGCCCTCAGTCCTGCACCCCAATGGCCTACCACCACCATAGACTTTACCAGTTGCCCTGGGAACCGCTACACCCGTGGGGAGCGATGTCACCATAGCTGCTAACACTGACTTACAAAGTTGTCCACAATCTGTCCCCCAATGAACTTTAACCCCCAAAACACATTTCAACATCATTGCAGTCCTGCCTTAAAAAGAGGAGCAGCTAACATCGTTTTAGTGATTGTTCCATTAACACAGGTGTGGGTGTTGATGAGGACAGGCCTGGCGAACAATCAGTCATGATTAAGTAAGAATGACACCACTGGACACTTTAAAAGGAGGCTGGTGCTTGGTATCATTGTTTCTCTTCAGTTAACCATGGTTATCTCGAAAGAAATACGTGCAGCCATCATTGCACTGCACAAAAATGGCCAAACAGGGAAGAGTATCGCAGCTAGAAAGATTGCACCTCAGTCAACAATCTATCGCATCATCAAGAGCTTCAAGGAGAGCGCTTCCATTGTTGTCAAAAAGGCTCCAGGGCGCCCAAGAAAGACCAGCCAGCGTCAGGACCGTATCTTAAAGCTGTTTCAGCTGCGGGATCGGACTACCAGCAGTGCCGAGCTTGCTCAGGAATGGCAGCAGGCTGGTGTGAGTGTTTCTGCACGCACTGTGAGGCGGAGACTCTTTGAGCAAGGCCTGGTTTCAAGGAGGGCAGCAAAGAAGCCACTTCTCTCCAGAAAAAAAATCAGGGACCGACTGATATTCTGCAAAAGGTACAGGGAGTGGACTGCTGAGGACTGAGGTAAAGTCATTTTCTCTGATGAATCCCCTTTTCGATTGTTTGGGACATCTGGAAAACAGCTTATTCGGAGAAGAAGAGGTGAGCGCTACCACCAGTCTTGTCTCATGCCAACTGTAAAGCATCCTGAAACCATTCATGTGTGGGGTTGCTTCTCAGCCAAGGGAATCGGCTCACTCACAGTCTTGCCTAAAAACACAGCCATGAATAAAGAATGGTACCAGAATGTCCTCCAAGAGCAACTTCTCCCAACCGTCCAAGAGTAGTTTGGCGCCCAACAATGCCTTTTTCCAGCATGATGGAGCACCTTGCCATAAAGCAAAGGTGATAACTAAATAGCTCAGGGAACAAAACAGAGATTTTGGGTCCATGGCCTGGAAACTCTCCAGATCTTAATCCCATTGAGAACTTGTGGTCAATCATCAAGAGACGGGTGGACAAACAAAAAACAACAAATTCTGGCAAAATGCAAGCATTGATTATGCAAGAATGGACTGCTATCAGTCAGGATTTGGTCCAGAAGTTGATTAAGAGCATGCCAGGGAGAATTGCAAAGGTCCTGAAGAAGGGTCAACACTGCAAATATTGACTTGCTGCATTAACTCATTCTAACTGTCAATATAACCTTTTGATACTCATAATATGATTGCAATTATATTTCTGTATGTGATATAAACATCAGACAAACAAATAAAAACCAGAGGGTAGCAGATCATGTGAAAATATCATTTTGGTGTCATTCTCAAAACTTTTGGCCATGACTGTACTGCTCGTTGTATTGTATTCTCAATGCAACCCTCTTCTCCCACTCTTGATACACTGATAGCAACACCGTAGAAGAAATGCTAGCACAGGCTTCCAGTATCTGTTGTTTCAGATGCTGCAAATCTCGTATCTTCACAGCATAGACAATTGCCTTCAGATGAGTGATGAAGCAAACTTTTTTGTGAATGGTGAAGTTAGTGGACAAAACCACCACTATTGGTCTGACACTAACCCACAGTGGATAGATCCCTCCAAGACTGTTGGAACACAAAATCAGATGATATGGTGTGGTATATGGGGTACAAAGATAGTGGGACCAGTCTTCATCAATGGAAACCTCAAAGCCACTGGATATCTGAATCATGTAGCAATTCCATCACACCGCATGATTACTTTAATTACAGGATTACATCGGAGGGGAATTTGGTGGAACTAATAAAGTGGATAACGAGGTGTCTCTGTCTATTTTGTATGCAATAAAAGATTTATCTCTGTGTGGGGTGTGTTCTCTTTACTGAAAGTACTTCTAATGGCTAACTGTCATACAGATAACATTAGCAATAGGGCTTGACGTCAGCTACCAAGAAAAAAAAAAAAGCTGACATCAACCCCTTTATTACCTAGTCTGTCACTGCCACCAGAGCAGCTGGAAGAGCAGAATAACTGCCAGCATTGGTGTCTCTCATGGAGGTGCCAATTCTGGGGTGGATGCTGGCTGCAAATTTCAGCATGGAGGGCCCAGAACGCTTGGGCCTCACCACGCTGAGAATTCCAGCCTCCAACTGCCTGAGTTACCTTGGCTGGCAATAGAAAATGTGGCGAAGCTGATGGCAGCGAAGGTAACGCCAGGCAACGGGGTGTTGGCAGTATGTAGCTGCTTGGTTTACCTGTGCTGGCAAAAGAAAATACAGCGAAGCCCTACACTTTTACCAAGAATTTACACGGTTTATTAATAAAGAAAAAACCTCATTTTTTTAATTAAAAATACATTCATACATACATTGAAAGAGCAAGGTGGGGGTGGGGGGGAAGGAGAGAAAGAGACTAGGGACACAGACTGCCAGTGCCACAGAGCCCTACCCGATCGTGATGTCACCACCCTCCCGATGCTATCGCATCGTGCCCACATCTAGTATCTCATAAATCCATCTGAAAAATAGCTTATTGGGTCCACAGTTTACTGTTCATTAACCCCTTCACCCAGGGCAAATTTTCAACTTTCCAGATTTCATTTTCCCTCACCTTCTTCCAAGAGTCATAACATTTTTTTATTTTTCCGTCAATATAGACATATGAGGGCTAGTTTTTTGCAGAATGAGTAGTAATTTTCAATTACCGTATATACTTGTGTATAAGCCGACCCATGTATAAGCCGACCCCCCTACTTTTGCCCCCAAAACCTGGGAAAACCTATTGACTCGTGTATAAGCCGAGGGTGGACCCCAGCACAGGTATATAGCCCCCAGCAGTGTGGTATACAGGCCCCCCCAGTAGTATACAGCAGCCTCCCCAGTGGTATATACAGGCCCCAGCAGTATATACAGCAGCCCCAGTGGTATACAGCAGCCTCCCCAGTGGTAGTATACAGCAGCCTCCCCAGTGGTATATACAGGCCCTAGCAGTATATACAGCAGCCCCAGTGGTATACAGCAGCCTCCCCAGTGGTATATACAGGCCCCAGCAGTGTGGTATACAGGCCCTCCCAGTGGTATACAGCAGCCTCCCCAGTGGTAGTATACAGCAGCCTCCCCAGTGGTAGTATATACAGGCCCCAGCAGTATGTACATCAGCCCCAGTGGTATACAGCAGCCTCCCCAGTGGTATATACAGCAGCCCCAGTGGTATATACAGCAGCCCCAGTGGTATATACAGCAGCCCCAGTGGTATATACAGGCCCCAGTGGTATACAGGGACCCCCCTTGCTGCCGCACACCTGTAAAGTAATACATCATTATACTTATCCCTGTCTCCGCTCTGACACCGCACTCCTCTGGGTCTTTATGCTTCTTCGTGCTTTCTCCTCCAGCACACAGGCAATGACGTCATTGCCTGCGCCCGCCGGTCACAGGCAGGAAGAAGCATGAAGACCCGGAGGAGCGCGGTGTCAGAGCGGCGACAGCGACAGGGATAAGTATAATGATGTATTACTTTACAGGTGTGCGGCAGCAAGGGGGGCCCTGTATACCACTGATGGGGGGGGGGGGTGCGCCTGTATATGACTCGTGTATAAGCTGAGGGGGGGACTTTTCAGCACATTTTATGTGCTGAAAAACTCGGCTTATACACAAGTATATACGGTAAATCATATATTTCTCCATGTAATGTACTGGAAAACTGGAAAAAAAATTCCAAGAGCAGTGAAATTGCAAAAAAAAGTGCAAGGACATGTTTTAATATTTTAATATTTTTCATGTTCACTATATGTTAAAACTGACATGTCAGTATGATGCCTCAGGTTGGTACGACTTCTTAGATACCAAACATAAATAAATGAAGATCAAGATATTAGAATATCATCAAAAATGTAATTTATTTCAGTAATTCAATACATAAAGTCAAAAGTCTTTACATAGTCATTACCAACAGTGACCTTTTTCAAGTGTTTATTTATGTTAATGATTATGGCTTACAACCAATGAAAAGCAAAATTCATTATCTCAGAAAATTAGAAATTATATAAGACCAACTGAAATAATGATTTGTAACTCATGAATGTTGACCTAATGAAAAGTATGTACAGTAAATGCACTCAATACTTGGTTGGGGTTCCTTTTGCATGAATTACTGCATCAATGCGGTATGGCATGGAGGCGATCAGCCGGTGGCTGCTGAGATGTTATGGAAACCCAGGTTGCTTTGATAGCAGCCTTCAGTTTATCTGCATTGTTGGGTCTGGTGTCTCATCTTCTTCTTGACAATACCCCATAGATTCACTATGGGGTTTAGGGCAGGCGAGTTTGCTGACCAATCAAGCACAGTGATAATGAGGTTAGTAAACCAGGTATTGGTATTTGGCAGTGTGAACAGGTGCCAAGTCCTGCTGGAAAATGAAATCTCCATCTCCAAAAATCTTGTCGGCAGGGGGTCACATGAAGTGCTCTAATATTTCCTGGTAGACGGCAGCGCTGACTTTGGTCTTGATAAAACACAGTGGACCTACACCAGCAGATGACATGGTTCCCCAAACCATCACTGACTGGAAACTTCACACTAGACCTCAAGTAGCTTGGATTGTGGCTTCTCCGCTCTTCCTCCAGACTCTGGGACCTTGATTTCTAAATGAAATGAAAACCTTGGACCACTGAGCAACAGTGCAGTTCTTTTTCTTCTTGGCCCAGGTAAGACGCTTTTGCGTTGTCTATTGGTCATGAGTGGCTTGACACAAGGAATGCGGCAGTTGTAGGCCATGTCCTGGATACGTCTGTGTGTGGTGGCTCTTGAAGCACTGACTCCAGCAGCAGGCCACTTCTTGTGAATCCCCCAAATTTTTGAATAGCCTTTTCTTAACAATCCTTTCAAGGCTGCAGTTATCCCGGTTGCTTGTGCACATTTTCTACCACACATTTTCCTTCCACTTAACTTTCCATTAATATGCTTGGATACAGCACCCTGAACAGCCAGCTTCTTTAGCAATGACCTTTTGTGGCTTACCCTCCTAGTGGAGTGTGTCAATAGCTGCCTTCTGGACATCTGTAAAGCCAGCAGTCTTACCCATGATTGTGTAGGCTACTGAACCAGACTAACAGACCATTTTAATTTATTAGTAAGCCTTTGCAGGTGTTTTGTATTAATCATTCAAATTTTTTGAGATAATGAATATTGGGTTTTCATTTGCTGTAAGCCATAATCATCAATATTAACAGAAATAAAAACTTGAAAGAGATTACTCTGTGAGGAGTCTATATAATCATTTCATGTATTGAATTACTGAAATATATTAACTTTTTGATATTCTAATTTATTGAGATGCACTTGTTTACTTTTAATGTTATCTAAGTGGTGAAAAAAATTCTGAAATTTTTAAAGAAAAAAATTCACTTATCAGCATTTTTCAGCACGTGAGCTCGCATTAAAGGGAGGGAACACAACCAAGCATGTACATATATGTCCTTTGTCAAGAAGGGGTTAAATCTCCACTCCAGTGGTTTTTTATTGCACTGCTGAAGTGACCCTTAAATCTAAGTTTCTGGTATTATATTCACCCTCCTGTGGCTTCATCTTCTAACAGCGCTGTCAGGGCTGCATCATCAATGAGCCAATGTGAGCGCTGTGCTCAGGCGGCCATGAGTCTTTGAAGACAGGGGGCGGCAGAGCGGCGCAGCCCCGTCCCCTCCAGTCAGATTACATGCTGCGTGCTCCTGTCAGTGACTGTGTGGAGCAGCTGCGGTCGGGACTGGGGAGGGAGGAGGCTCCTGGCTGCTTTTACTTTAAGTACAGCAGCAATTGGCTCTGCCTCCTCAGTGTCCACCACCTCCAGCCATAGAGTGTGGTGATTGGTTAATCCAGCAGTCATTCTACCTCTGCATCAAGTCACCCTGTGTTCATCAGACTCCAGGTGATGTATATGGGGGCTCTGCTGTATATGGGGGGCTCTGCTGTATGTGGGGGTGCTGTATATAGCGCTGGAATACTGTGTATAGGGGACCTCTGCTGTATATGGGGCTCTGCTGTATATGGGGGCTCTGGTGTATGTGGGGGTGCTGTGTATGGGGGGGGTCTGCTGTACATGGAGCTGCAGTGCTGTAAATGGGGGAGCTCTGCTGTATATGGGGGGCTCTGCTGTATATGGGGCTCTGCTGTATATGGGGGCTCTGGTGTATGTGGGGGTACTGTATATGGGGGGGGTCTGCTGTACATGGAGCTGCAGTGCTGTAAATGGGGGAGCTCTGCTGTATATGGGGGGCTCTGCTGTATGTGGGGGTGCTGTATATGGGGCTGGAATACTGTATATGGGGGGTTCTGTACATGGAGCTGCAGTGCTCTATATGGGGGAGCCATGCTGTATATGGGGGGGCCTTTGCTGTATGTGGTGGTGTTGTATATAGGGCTTGAATACTGTATATGGGGGGCTCTGCTGTATATAGGGGACCTCTGCTGTATATGGGGCTCTGCTGTATATGGGGGGCTCTGCTGTATGTGGGGGTGCTGTATATGGGGCTGGGGTACTGTATATGGGGGGTCTGCTGTACATGGAGCTGCAGTGCTGTAAATGGGGGAGCTCTGCTGTATATGGGGGGCTCTGCTGTATGTGGGGGTGCTGTATATGGGGCTGGGGTACTGTATATGGAGGGTCTTCTGTACATGGAGCTGCAGTGCTGCATATGGGGGAGCTCTGCTGTATATGGGGGTGCTGTATATGGGGCTGGAATACTGTATATGGGGGGCTCTGCTGTATATGGAGCTCTGCTGTATATGGTGGGGCTCTGCTGTATATCGGGGTGCTCTGCTGTATGTGGGGCTGCTGTACATGGGGCTGGAGTACTGTGTATGGGGGTACTGTGCTGTATATGGGGGTGCTGTGCTGTATATGGGCGTGCTGTGCTGTATATGGGGGTGCTGTGCCATAAATGGGGATGCTGTGCCATATATGGTGGTGCTGTTTATGGGGGTACTATTCTGTTTATGGGCGTGCTGTACTGTATATTGGGCTTCTGTGCTGTATATGGGAGTACTGTGCAGTTTAAGGGGGTGCTGTTCTGTTTATGGGGCAGCTGTGCTGTATATTGGGGTACTGTATATGGGGGTACTGTGCTGTTTATGGGGTGCTGTATATGGGGCTCCTGTGCTGTATATGGGTGGTGCTATATATGGGGTGCTATATTGTACATGCGGGTACTGTATGGTAAATGGAGGGCTATGGGGGATGCATTATAGTATTTGGAGGACTATGCATGGTGCATTATACTATATGGAGGGCTATGGCGGTGCTTTATAATATTTGTAGGTTTATGGGGTGCATTTTAACATATGGAGAACTATGGGGGTGCATTACAATATATGGAAAATTATGGGGTACATTGTCTATAGAGGTGCATTATATTATATGGAGGGTTATGGGGGTGTATTATAATATATGGAGTCAATTATACTATATGGAAGTCATTACAATATTTGGAGGGCTCTGTGGGGGCAGGATAATACTTGCAGGGCTATGATGGAGCCTTTATACTTTATGGGGGGCTATTTGAGGGCTGTGCTGGGGTCTATTATACTGTGAAGAGGTTTAGGGACCATTATACTATATGGAGAGCTGTGAGGGGGTTACAGTTGGGGATCATACTGTGCCAGAGTAGTTGGGGGGTACTGTATGGTACGTGTGGAGGGTCCTGTGAAGGAATTCACTGTGGGGGATCATAGTGTTTGGGGGACACTTTTGGTGGCATCATACTTTATGGGGGCAATGAAAGATCAATTCTCCCGCTGGTTGGTTGGCACTTGTCCTCCTTCCTGTTCCCACATTGGGGGATGATCATTGTCTTTCCCCCCCAGCCGCCCTCCCCTCTACCAGACCTGTCAATCCTAGTCAACGACTGCTCCCTCTCTCCCAGTCCCCCACGCAAAGTTTCACGTATCCGCCCATTTCTTAATCATGACACTGCCAAAACTCTCGTCCACAGCCCTAATCATCTTCCGCTTTGACTACTGCAACCTACTGCTCACCGGTCTCTCTGCCTCCTCCCTTGCACCCCTCCGCTCTATCTTAAACTCAGCTGCCCGTCTAATTCACCTGCCTCCTCGCTATTCCCCTATCTCCCCTCTCCGCATGGCACTTCATTGGCTCATAACCCCCCAAAGATCTCGATTTAAAATCCTGACCCTGACTTACAAAGTCATCCACAACCTGTCCCCCTTTACATCTCCGACATGGTCTCCCGATACCAACCTACACGCAACCTACACTCCTCACAAGAACTCCTCCTCTCCTTCCCTCTCATTTCATCCTCCCACAACTGCATACAAGACTTTTCCCGCGCCTTCCCTATACTCTGGAACTCTCTCCCCCAGCACGTTAGACACTCGCCTACCCTTAGGAGTTTCAAAAAGAACCTGAAACCTCATCTATTCCAAGAATCCTACAACCTATGATGAGACCCAGAGCCGCTCCACCACACGCTTGGCGCTTCCCTCCTATCGTGTCCTCTTTCACCCCTGTAGACTGTGAGCCGTCGTGGACAGGGTCCTCTCCCGTCGTGTATCAGCAAGCCTTGACTGTTCATATGTACTGTACCTGTTCTTGTTACCCCCACTTCTTATGTAAAGCAACATGGAACCAATGGTGCTATATAAATAAATAATACTAATAATAATGATGGGTGCTGCAGATGGTTAATGGGGATATTGGAAGATATTGGGGGCTGTGGAAGGATAATGGGGGCTGCAGGGGGACATTGGGGATGACTGGGGCTGCAGATGGATGATGGATGACACAGTTTGGTTATGCTGGTCTGTGATGACAATTACTGTACAGTATATAATAAATGTTCATTTTTTTTTCATCAATAAATGTGAATTCTTCATGGAGATAAGATGTCCCCTGAAAATAAGACATCACGCTTCTTTGGGGGCAAAAATTAATATAAGACGGTGTCTTATTTTCAGGGAAACAGGGTATTAGCTCTGGACAGCCCTGTGTGCAGCGCTTGTGATTGGCTAAGTGTTTCGGGAGGAGGCGTGGTCTGTTGGGGAAGACGCACCATTTTACCAGCTTAGTGCAGTGGCGGCTTGTTGATGCTCAGACTGCAGGTGGTTGTATGTGTGGACGGTGCGGCATGGTGACATGTCTGACTAGTCAGTGCCAGGCAGTGATCACATTGGAGCTGCCCAGAGTTTTGTAGGTGTGTTCCGTAGATAATAGCTGGCCATCAGTGCTGCCTCCTGTGCTATAAGGCTGCAGCCACCATTGTGTGACTGTAGCTTGTGCCAAGCTGCCATTGCCATTGATGATCCTTATTCTGGATTCTTCTATGTGATTCTTGCATAAGCGTGATGGTGCTGACGTCCTTGTGTTTGGGGTGGCACCGTTTTAAAGTTCGCCTCAGGCAGCAGAGAGGCTAGGTTCACCCCTGGGCGCTGTTTCAGTCAGTCTTTGGGGATTTGTGACCTGCTAGCAGCTCCAGTGTTTCATAGAGGCGCCAGAGGTCACAAATAAATGCATCTCTGTGGGAGCATGGTTCTGACCTCATCCTTGCATCGTTCTGTCCTTGTTCTGGCTCTCAGAGTTGCATTAAGTGTCTTTTACATAACTTCTGGCTTTCAGCTCGTAGGAAGTTACAGTCACAAGATGACATTGCAGGACCAGAGCGGAGTCAGGTCAGTAAAAGGTGAAGCTGGTGAAAGATGAGTATATGACCGGGGCAGAGGGCTCACATTTAAAACACCACTCAAGCGCTGAAAAAAATCTAACAATATAAGTTTTAAATAGTGATAAGCTGACGTCAGAGAAATGTCAGTATGCCGGAGGTACAGGAGGTCGGTGATGCAGGAAATCAGTGCCGCCCTGCAGGTGATGTAACTAGTACGGGTACAGAGACACCTCTCCACTGCTGCTTATCACTATGCATAAGCCGCCCCAACAGAGACCAGTGACATCAACTGTGGGGTGGCACTGATCTCCTGCGTCACCGGTAAAGAAACTCCTCTGATGTCACTTATTACTGTTTAGAAGCCAACAACCGTCCAGGACAATGCAGTCATGGGGAGACACTGCACTGGGGGACTGAGACAGCACACTTCAGGGAGGGGGAAGAGGGAGCTGAAGACCCTTCTGTACACAACCGTGACAGCTGCGACCCTGAAACCAGTGTTACTAATGTGACACTATTTCAGTGAGGTGCAGAGGCTGAGGAAGTGACTGCAGCCTCTCCCCCTGCTTTATTGACGTTCTGTGTCAGTATCCCAGTATGCAGTGGGACACACAGGAATCGTCATCATAGCAGAAAATAGAAAAAAGCACAGTAGCTGTTAGTGTACTGTAGTTAGGAAACTGTAGGGAATTTTTAAAGCAAGTATATTAGAGAATAGCTTAGATTATAAGGATAAATTAGGAAGTTAAGAGAAAAATGCTTGGACTTGGACTAACCCTTCAAACAGGATGATATCGGCAGTCCCTCCCTCCGACAGAGCAGCCTGAAAGATGAAACATTTTCTAATAATATTGATGTGAAGAAGCCGAATCGCCTGCAGGAGAGATTCGTGACCGCTCTATGCCAGCACCAGATACCTGCCTATTACTGTATTTCTTAGGCTCATAGTAAAAAATAAAAAACAGTCCTAGACAATGCCTTTAAGTTTTGAAAGAAAAAATCCTATTTTTGCTACAGAATTATTTCCTCCAACATATAAACGAATGACAGTCTGTACTGTTTGATAAGTCATAGGCTACGTTAAGCACATCCAAGTATGACATATCATTGGTACAACATATGTATTAACATAATTTTATTGTGGCATGGAGGGCAGAAAGATTTCTTGCACAGGGGCCCCCTGCAGCCTGTCTGCCCCTGATGAAGTGTGTATGTGTGTGACTGTATATATGATTGGTGCATCTGTGTTGATGTAGAGTATGTAGGTGTGAGTCCCATGCACATGGTGACGTATGTTGTGTACATGGTGATCTGCATTTGACAATCTCTTCCTCCCCAAGGCTGTGTGCACACGATCAGTATTAGCAGCGTATTTCCGCTGCGTCCAAAACTCTGTGTTCAACAATAGAAGCACATTGATGGATTTCTAGAAATCCCATGCTCACTGTGCTTCTCCCCACTGCAGCATTATTCCAGCTGCGGTATAGGCTGCTGTGCTTCCACATCTCTGCAGCATGTTCATTTATTGCTGCCGAGTCGGATGCGATCTCCAGTGGTGAATGCAGGGAGCAGCAGCCCTGCTCCGAACACAGATCGTGGGCACAGGATAGCTGCATTCACCCTGTGTTCACCCACGAGTTCCCTCAGGTTCAGCACGCAGTGTATCTGGAGCATCTGCACATAATAATGGTCAATGTTTGTGTAGTACAGTTATATTATTATCGTCATAACTAGCTACCATAGCAACAGTGGCAGGAGCCTCCACCCCGGACCTCTCACATAACAATGGTGAGAGGAGCCTCCACCTCATGCCTCTCACATAACAATGGTGAGAGGAGCCTCCACCTCATACCTCTCACATAACAATGGTGAGAGGAGCCTCCACCTCATACCTCTCACATAACAATGGTGAGAGGAGCCTCCACCTCATACCTCTCACATAACAATGGTGAGAGGAGCCTCCACCTCATACCTCTCACATAACAATGGTGAGAGGAGCCTCCACCTCATACCTCTCACATAACAATGGTGGCAGGAGCCTACACCTCGGACCTCTCACATAACAATGGTGAGAGGAGCCTCCACCTCATGCCTCTCACATAACAATGGTGAGAGGAGCCTCCACCTCATACCTCTCACATAACAATGGTGAGAGGAGCCTCCACCTCATACCTCTCACATAACAATGGTGAGAGGAGCCTCCACCTCATACCTCTCACATAACAATGGTGAGAGGAGCCTCCACCTCATACCTCTCACATAACAATGGTGGCAGGAGCCTACACCTCAGGCCTCTCACATAACAATGGTGAGAGGAGCTCCACCTCATACCTCTCACATAACAATGGTGAGAGGAGCCTCCACTCATACCTCTCACATAACAATGGTGGCAGGAGCCTACACCTCAGGCCTCTCACATAACAATGGTGGGAGGAGCCTCCACCTCATACCTCTCACATAACAATGGTGAGAGGAGCCTCCACCTCATACCTCTCACATAACAATGGTGAGAGGAGCCTCCACCTCATACCTCTCACATAACAATGGTGGCAGGAGCCTACACCTCAGGCCTCTCACATAACAATGGTGGGAGGAGCCTCCACCTCATACCTCTCACATAACAATGGTGAGAGGAGCCTCCACCTCATACCTCTCACATAACAATGGTGAGAGGAGCCTCCACCTCATACCTCTCACATAACAATGGTGAGAAGAGCCTCCACCTCATACCTCTCACATAACAATGGTGGCAGGAGCCTACACCTCAGGCCTCTCACACTTTCTGGAACTGGTTTAGTCAGGAGAAAGGTAGGAAGCACTACTGCTCCCAGCAGCTCTACCCAGTCCAGGCTGAGGGGACATTCTCTCCATTTAATTGACTAGGTATGAACAATATATAACGGGTCTGCACCGCTGTAGATAAGAAATCACTCCCGCGCCGAATACCTACACAGAGCAAAATTACTAGAAAATCAGGATATAATGATACAGACATTCACACACAGCATTTTTAATGCATTTTTTGAGCTGAGAGACAATGGAAAAAGTGCAGCAGCAAAAACCTCACACAAACTGACCTGCTCATTCTTTGTGAAGAGCCATTTTTGAGCCAAAAAAAAGGATCCTCACAAAATATTGTGTCTGAATGAGAAATGTTGAAAGCCCTTGACTTTGCTGGGATTGCCCTGGAGCATTGCAAATCACTGAAAAGAACAGATCCGGAAAAACAACCAGCAAAAACACACAGTGTAAGGGTACTTTCACATCAGGGTTTTTTTTAAATCGCGACAGATGCGGTGAAAAAAAACGCATCTGCCGCGATTACCGCATATCGGCTGCACTTGCAGCACGGTTGCGGCACAGTTGCGGCAAGCCCCATACAATGTATATGCGGGCGTGCGGCAAGTGCGGTTTTGGCACTTGCGGCAGGTGCGGCCGCGAAAAAACCACGGCTGACCGCGTTTTTTTTTCGCGGCCGCACCTGCGGCAAGTGCCAAGACCACACTTGCCGCACCTGCCGCAAGCCCGCATATACATTGTATGGGGCTTGCCGCAACTGTGCCGCAAGTGCAGCCGGTATGCGTTAATCGTGGCAGATGCGTTTTTTAAAAAAAAAACGCTGATGTGAAAGCAGCCTAACTGTACTGTAAAGAGGCACCAGCAGCATTAATGTAGGAAGAAATATTGGGGTTTGTGCACTAAAGGCATCTATAAGGTAAAATAAACTGAAGTTAAACCTGTATAAGGCCCCTTTCACATCAGCGGTAAACGCTGATCGTGGCAGCTGTGGTGAAAAAACTGCCACTGCCGCGATTACCGCATAACGGCCGCGATCGCGGCATACTTGCGGCAAGCCCCATACAGTGTCTATGGGGCTTGCGGAAAGTGTGCGGAAAGTGCGGTTTCGGCACTTGCCGCAGGTGCGGCTGCGAAAAAAACGCGGTGTGCTGGTTTTTTTTGCGGCCGCACCTGCCGCAAGTGCCGAAACCGCACTTTACGCACACTTACCGCAAGCCCCATAGACACTGTATGGGGCTTGCCGCAAGTGTGCCGTGATCGCGGCCGTTATGCGATAATCACAGCTGTTGCGGTTTTTTTACCGCAACTGCCGCGATCAGCGTTTACCGCTGATGTGAAAGCAGCCTAATATAAATAGGCAAAGGGAATTTACATAGAAAAAATATGATCATGTTTGTTGAGGTAGAAAATTAAAACACACTAGTTAAAACCATTTAAAACTTCCAAAGCAGTGGTGATCTGCACCAAGAGAACTCTCCATACAGATATTACATCTAAGAGACAATAGCAGGCCCCAGAGGCAAACATACATGGAAGACGTGGCACAGACAACAAAAACCAATGTGTGTGGAAAGCATACATCAAATATAAAGAGACTCTCTCTCTGCCCCCTCTGCTGTGCTCTTGTGGAGCCCCAAGGGACGTGGGGTACTCGGTACCGGACCGATCTGCTGCTGGGGATGTCACTGGTGGCCTGGTCCGGACCGTGTCCCTGGCTCAGCACAATAAAAGGGGAAATATTTACAAGGGATATGTCACGGGTGACGCCACCCACTTGGTGCGGCCAGCTATGGGGCCGCGGCTGCTGCAGAACCTCCGGGGGTGATGGAATGGCAGCGGGGATGGTATAGTTCTAGTGGGGAGAACTGTATCCCCCGGGGCAGTAAGGAGTTCAAGTCTATTTGGTGTAGTGGAGCACACTTACTTTGCAGCTGCAGGGATCTCTCCTCAGCGTTGGTGCTGACAGGCTGTGGCTCTGCAAGTTGAGGTCTTCTTGGTGCAGCCTGTATGGGAGGAATGGTCTGCAGATGGAAGCAGGCAGGAGACAATGCAGGGTTTCCAAAGCTTTACTTAAGTTGTTCTTCTTCAAGCAAGTTACAGGTTATTCACAGTTCAAGTACACAGTTGCATTCTCCCTTTCCGGGTTCCCTTCTCTCCTGCAGCCAGGCTCCTCTCTCCTTGTGACCCCTCACACAGTCTTTAAGTGTGCCTTTCCGGGCTATTACTCTCTCTCTCCGTCTTACACGGGTGTATGCGGACGCTGAACAGTATGGCGGTGACTCGGGCTTCTGTGAGTCCTAGTGTGTCACTGAGCTGCCTGTTCTTTGGGTTAGGAACTCCAGCTTGAAACTAAAGCTCCCCGTCAGTGAATCTGGGGATACCGGGTGAATCGTCGGTCCCCTTCAGAGCTGACACTCTGCTCTAGCCCAGCCTGCAACAGTCCTCTAGCATGAGGCTCTGCCAGGCTCCTTCCTCTGTTTCCTTCGGTATCTAGGAGGGCTTCTCCACCTGCTGTTAGTAGCTTCTGCTGCTGTCCAGGGCACGGGTTGCACCGTCCCTTCTCTGTCTATCACACTCCTGGTGGTTTCAGCATCTTGGATGGGCTTTTCCCCCCCATCTGGCTCGCATTGGCTCAGTACGGGTCTGCGCTCCTCAGCTTAGGCTCTTCCAGGACGTGCAATCTCTTTCAACCTTTACATCTCAGCACCATGGCTTACTCCTAGGTCTTGGCATCTCAGCTACTTCAGCCTACTCTGCTGCTCTTGGTCTTTGCAGTTCGGCACCTTGAGCCTACTCACTTCCTTCACTCCTCCCCCTCTCTATATACTGTCAGTCACCTGACCTTCTGGTGTGCCCAACCCACTCCTCATCCACCACTCCTCTGGTCTCATATAGTCTCCGACCTCAGAGCTGGATGTGAACCCTCTCTATGCGTGGGGATGTGGGCTGTGAGGGTGTAGTGTTTACTATGTCTTAACTGCCTGGCTGCAGTACCCTTTGTGGCCACCTGATCGCAGGGGCGCCACATTCTCCCGGAGTTAAACAGCGCGTCCGCGCGCGACTCGACATTGGTTACCCTGAAAACATTTTTATATTATATATAACAGTAAACATTATGGATTCTTGATTTCTTCCCGTCCGGGAGGCACGATTCTTGAACGTTTCATTAACTATAAACATAAGTGCATGGGTATATACTCGTCATTACCCTCTTTCTTGTAAAAGACATTATAAGACATTACTTCGTATAAAAGTATAAAATCTCTCTTCTTTTCAAAAAGTGCTAAAACTTTCAAAAATTCTCAAAAAGTGCAAAAGTCTCAAAAAGCAGCTTTAAAGTTCTGGATTCAAAACAGTCACTTGCACAATCTCGCGTGCAGCTGGTCTTAAAACCAAAGGGGAGCACACAAATGTGCTTAACTATTTACAAGAGAGTTCTTATCAAGTCATTGTCTATGATATTGATTGTTCAAATAAAACACATAAGACAGACAGGGGAATGCTAGCATTCACTCAGGTAAGGTTGGGGGTGCAATAAGGAACAATGTACATTCACACTTACAGTATCTTCATCTGTACTTCTTTAAGGGCCCGTGTTCACTCCTTCTTCTCCGGTTGTTTCCACGGCAGCGTCTGCGGTGCTGACTTCCTCTTGGGGAACAACTCCAGGTGCTGTAAGGCATCGATAAGCAGATAGCTCTCTGGTGTCTGAGTGATGGCATCCTTGGTGAGCACCGGGGTCTCAAGTATGGCGACAGGATCCGTGTTTACAGACACGTCCGTGTATCTGGATTCTTCAAAATCATCACGCACTTCGCAATATTCTGCAGTCGAGGCTTCATCTTTGTCAGGTTGCAAACAGAGTCTTTTTACTTGGAGGCCGTACGGGCCGCGCTCGCCTTGTGCAATGTGGTATGATACCCACTCGCCGATCTCGACCTGGCGATCTGGATGGTCTGGTGGGAGCTCCTCTTCCACCTCTCTTTTATTGATAAATATGTCATACCGCCCTCCGGGTTCGCGGGCGAAGGCGTAACCTCTCTCTCGGATGATCTTTACAATTTGGCCCTCATGTCTCGGGGAGTCCTGGATCTCACGGTCGCGGCGGGTTACGTTCTTGGCCTCCTTTGCGCGGGCTACCAGCTCCTGCTTCTGTGCCAGCCTCTCGACCTCCTCTTTCTCCCACCTCCTCACACATCTTCTGATGTACTCCTCTCGAGTTATGATTTCCGCGGGGCCTACTTCACCTTCCGACTCGCCTAGAAAGCCCATCAGATCTTGGCAGTCTTTACTCCGCTCCCACCAGCAACGCAGCTGCTCCCCCCTCACCTCAAGTGTCTTTGGCGCAGGGATCAGGGGCTCCGGCAGCTTCAGGAACCCTTCCGGTAGAGCTCCGAGCGGGTCGACATCTCTCCATGCTTGGTTCACGATAGCTGGCGGGGTACTCACATCCACAAGTACAGCAGTATGGCCTTCGGCGTCGTTCGCGGCATGTCCGTGCTCTTCGACCCGGCCGGGTCGCTGTAGCCGGACTTCGTAGTTCGGGCTGCGGTCGATGTCTATCTGGATCCGGGTTCTATTAGCTTCCTGAACCCGTGTCATCCTCGGGGGCAGCCGCCGTACACCCCTCCGGGTGTCTAGGACATAGGGGCGCTCTTCTCCTCCTTCAGCCATCTCCTCTCGGTCACACGGGGTCTCTCCTCGGCCGGGTTCCTCCACTAAATCTTTCTGTGGGCCCTCCGGGATCACGCGTGGTCTTCCGGGTGGAGCGCTGGTTGCTGCGTCCTCCGCTTCCGTCCTCGTGTCTCTGAATCGCGACTGCTTCTCTTCCGGTTGCCTGCTCCGCCCCCTCCTGATGACGATTTCCGGCTCAGTTCGCGCCAGCTTCATGGTAGGAGGGTCTAGGGGCGGCGGCTCTTCTTTGAGAGTGACAGCTGGCTCTCCCGGAGTTAAGGAGAGCCAGGGCGGGACCTTCTTTTCGCGCCTTGGACCGGACCGGCCCACGATGGGATTCTTAGGAACGCCCCCTCTGCACATGGCGCTAGTCCCTGGTGGCCGCCATTGGGGTCAGATTTTGGCGGGAAAAGTCTAGAAACAGTTCTTTTGGCGCACAAGGTCCAATTCTTTTGGACCGGGTAGATCCTGTTCGTGACGCCAGGTTGTGGAGCCCCAAGGGACGTGGGGTACTCGGTACCGGACCGATCTGCTGCTGGGGATGTCACTGGTGGCCTGATCCGGACCGTGTCCCTGGCTCAGCACAATAAAAGGGGAAATATTTACAAGGGATATGTCACGGGTGACGCCACCCACTTGGTGCGGCCAGCTATGGGGCCGCGGCTGCTGCAGAACCTCCGGGGGTGATGGAATGGCAGCGGGGATGGTATAGTTCTAGTGGGGAGAACTGTATCCCCCGGGGCAGTAAGGAGTTCAAGTCTATTTGGTGTAGTGGAGCACACTTACTTTGCAGCTGCAGGGATCTCTCCTCAGCGTTGGTGCTGACAGGCTGTGGCTCTGCAGGTTGAGGTCTTCTTGGTGCAGCCTGTATGGGAGGAATGGTCTGCAGATGGAAGCAGGCAGGAGACAATGCAGGGTTTCCAAAGCTTTACTTAAGTTGTTCTTCTTCAAGCAAGTTACAGGTTATTCACAGTTCAAGTACACAGTTGCATTCTCCCTTTCCGGGTTCCCTTCTCTCCTGCAGCCAGGCTCCTCTCTCCTTGTGACCCCTCACACAGTCTTTAAGTGTGCCTTTCCGGGCTATTACTCTCTCTCTCCGTCTTACACGGGTGTATGCGGACGCTGAACAGTATGGCGGTGACTCGGGCTTCTGTGAGTCCTAGTGTGTCACTGAGCTGCCTGTTCTTTGGGTTAGGAACTCCAGCTTGAAACTAAAGCTCCCCGTCAGTGAATCTGGGGATACCGGGTGAATCGTCGGTCCCCTTCAGAGCTGACACTCTGCTCTAGCCCAGCCTGCAACAGTCCTCTAGCATGAGGCTCTGCCAGGCTCCTTCCTCTGTTTCCTTCGGTATCTAGGAGGGCTTCTCCACCTGCTGTTAGTAGCTTCTGCTGCTGTCCAGGGCACGGGTTGCACCGTCCCTTCTCTGTCTATCACACTCCTGGTGGTTTCAGCATCTTGGATGGGCTTTTCCCCCCCATCTGGCTCGCATTGGCTCAGTACGGGTCTGCGCTCCTCAGCTTAGGCTCTTCCAGGACGTGCAATCTCATTCAACCTTTACATCTCAGCACCATGGCTTACTCCTAGGTCTTGGCATCTCAGCTACTTCAGCCTACTCTGCTGCTCTTGGTCTTTGCAGTTCGGCACCTTGAGCCTACTCACTTCCTTCACTCCTCCCCCTCTCTATATACTGTCAGTCACCTGACCTTCTGGTGTGCCCAACCCACTCCTCATCCACCACTCCTCTGGTCTCATATAGTCTCCGACCTCAGAGCTGGATGTGAACCCTCTCTATGCGTGGGGATGTGGGCTGTGAGGGTGTAGTGTTTACTATGTCTTAACTGCCTGGCTGCAGTACCCTTTGTGGCCACCTGATCGCAGGGGCGCCACACTCTCTCTTTGCCTCCCTCTCCCTGCTGTGCGCTCTCACTCTCTGCCCCCCTCTGCTGTATGCTCACTCTCTGCCCTCTCTGCTGTGTGCTCTCGCTGCCCCTCTCTCTGCTGTGCACTCTGGTGTGTGCTCCCTCCTTGCCCCCTCCCTGCTGTGTGCTCTCTGCTCCCTCTGCTGTGCGCGCTCTCTCTGCCCCTCTGCTGTGCGTTCTCTCTCTGCTGTGCGATTTCTCTGCCTCCCTTCTGTTGTGCGCAATCTCTCTGCCCTCCCCTTTGTTGTGCACTTTCTCTGCCCCCTCTCTGCTGTGTGCTCTCTCTCTCTGCCCCCTCTTTGCTGTGCGCTCTCTCTAGTGTGTGCTCTCCCCTTGGCCCCTCCCTGCTGTGCTCTTTCTGCCCCCCTCCTAGCTGTGTTCTCTCCCTCTGCCCCCCCCTGCTGTGCACTCTCTGATGTGCGCTCTCTCTTCCCCATCTTCTGTGTGCTTTCTCTCTGCCCCCTCTCTACCATGCTCTTTCTCTATGCCGCCGCTCTGCTGTGCGCTCTCCCTCTCCCCCCTCCACTATGTGCACTCTCTTTGCCCCCCCTCTGCTGTGTGCTCTCTGCTCCCCTCTCTGCTGTGTATGCTCTCTCTGCTCTACTGTGTGCTCTCTGCGGCCCCCCCCTCTGCAGTGCGCTCTCTCTGACACCTTCTGTTGTGTGCTCTCTCTCTGCCCTCTTTCTGCTGTGTGTTCACTCTGTGTGGTGAGGCGCAAGGCAGGACAGGTGAGGCAAGCGCTGTGTGAGATGGCAGAGAACGGAAAGAGAAGCGGTACCAGTTACATACCAGCCTACTACCCGGGAGTAGCTGGATCCCTGTCTCCGAGAACCCAGCACTCAGTGGGTTGTGCCTAGTAACAGTGAGTAAAAGATCTGCAGACTGAACCCCACTGAGTCTGTGAACTTTCTTACTTCGTCAAAAGCACCAGAAACACAACTACCAACTCTCTCATGGATCTCTAACTGCCCTGGGCATCAGCCCTACCCATAGAGGTCTTAAGAACTTTGTTGCCTCCCAACCATCATCCCCTAGGAGAACTGTAGTGCAGCGGCGGGTGGTGTCACGTAAAATTTACTAGTATCCCCAAGTCAAGTCACCCTTTCCCAGAATGAACCCTCCACGCCAGATAACCATCCCTAAGAAAGCTACCCACACAGAACTTTTTTTTTTTCTTCAACTGTAAATTTTTATTGATAATTTTCAATTTCAATGGCAAATTCACTTAAACAATATATCCAATCGTAACAGTATAATAAGTAAAGAAAAAACATCCAGACAGAGAAAGGGGATAAAGAGAAGAGAAAAGCCGAGGGAAAGGAGATGAGGGAAAGGAAAAGGACTAAGGGGGTGGGCAGAGTTAAATTCCCTCCTGCGCCGCAAAGTAGTCCCACGGAGCCCATATCACATTAAAGCGGTCTACGTTGGTATCCAAGAGAGCTGTCAGATACTCCAATCTCCTTATGTCTCTGATTCGAGATATCACATCTCGATACGACGGGGGATCCAACCTTTTCCAGTAGAGAGCTATTAAACATTTAGCCGCAATTAGTATATGAATTAATAATTTGGAAGCTGCCCTACCTATCTCCCCCAAGTGTGCATGGAGAAGGTAAACCATGGGATCGAGATCCAAATCAACATAAAGGACCTTCAAGATCAGATCTTTAACTAAGGACCAGAAAGGCTGCAATTTGGGGCACGACCAAAAGATATGGAGTACCGTGCCAACATCGGAGGTGCACCGCCAACACGAAGGAGGGGGTTAATCCCATGAAGAAATACAGGGGTGTGATACCATAGCATCAATAATTTATAATGAGTTTCTTTGTACAAAGTGCAAATAGAAACCTTGCTTGCCCTCTCCCATATGGATTGCCAGATCTGAGGAGAGATCTGTCGACCCAGCATAGCCTCCCATTTTCTCATGTAGGGTAAGCCCCCTCCAGAAGCTCCTTCTGCAAGTGTAAGCAGTTGGTACAACTCAGATATTAAACCCCTGGTATCCGTGGCCCTCCTACATAACCTCTCGAACTCCGTCGGTGCCTCCACCCCGGACGTGCCATACAAGGAGGTCGCAAAATTCTTAATTTGAAGGTAGTGGTAGAATTCTCTGTTAGACAGGGGAGGAACTGCTTTCAGTGTGTCAAACGATCGGATTTGCATGGTTCGACCATCGATGATGTCGGCAAAGTGAAAAAAGCCAGCAGCCGACCATGGCCGAACCATAGCTGATTCCATCCCGCTGGGCAACAGAGGATGACATAAGAAGGACACCATTGGTGAGCGCCGAGTAGCCAGCGAGAATTTCCTCTGGCAGTAGCTCCAGACATCCCTAGTGAGTTGCATGGATCCCAGCAACGGGACTGAAGGGCCCTTTTGACCTGTAGGCCATATTAGGGAGTTTGGATGGATAGGAGCCAGCCAGAGTTTTTCGATTTCCGTCCATTTATTAAAGGCCCGGAAAGAGGACCACGACGGAATCCTGCGGAGATGAGCCGCCCAATAATACCTGGCAACATCCGGGACCGAAAGACCTCCCCGATGTCTATGGGCTGTCATAGTTGCCTTTGCAATTCTGTGGCGTTTGTTACTCCATACAAATTTCATGATGGCAGCCTGAAGGGACCTGAGCTCTCCCATTGGGACATGCACCGGTAATGTCTCAAAATTATATAATAATTTAGGTATCAATGTCATTTTAACCGCTGCCACCCTACCTAACCACGATATGTGCAGCGGGGACCATTTATGTAGAAGGGCCCTCAGTTCCCTGAAAAGTTGGGGAAAATTAAATTTATAAAGAGTATCAAAGGTAGCAGATATATTTACCCCTAGGTATTTACCGTATATACTCGTGTATAAGCCGACCCGTGTATAAGCCGACCCCCCTACTTTTGCCCCAAAACCTGGGAAAACCTATTGACTCGTGTATAAGCCGAGGGTGGATCCCAGCACAGGTATACAGCCCCCAGCAGTGTGGTATACAGCAGCCTCCCCAGTGGTAGTATACAGTAGCAGCCCCAGTGGTATATACAGCAGCAGCCCCAGTGGTAGTGTACAGCAGCCCCAGAGGTATATACAGCAGCCCCAGTGGTAGTATACAGCAGCTCCAGTGGTAGTAAACAGCAGCAGCCCCAGTGATATATACAGCAGCAGCCCCAGTGATATATACAGCAGCAGCCCCAGTGGTAGTTTACAGCAGCCCCAGTGGTAGTATACAGCAGCCCTTTGGTAGTATACAACAACCCCAGTGGTAGTATACAGCAGCCCCAGAGGTATATACAGCAGCTCCAGTGGTAGTATACAGCAGCCCCAGTGGTAGTATACAGCTGCCCTTAGGTAGTATACAGCAGCCCCAGAGGTATATACAGCAGCCCCAGTGGTAGTATACAGCAGCCCCAGTGGTAGTATACAGCATCCCCAGAGGTATATACAGCCACAGAGGTAGTATATAGCAGCCCCCCCATATCAGTATACAGGCCCCCCCCTTGTGTAGCAATCCTGTAAAGGAAGAGATTAGTATACTTATCCCTGCTGCTGTCCCGCCGCCGCCATCGCGCTCCTCCGTCTTCATCCAGCGTCTTCCATCTTCTTCCGGCTTCCTCCTCTGGCGCGCAGACAATGACGTCATTGCCTGCGCCCACCGGAGGAAGCCGGAAGATGTTAGATGAAGCCGGAGGAGCGCGGATAGCGGTGGCGGGACAGCGGCGGCGGGACAGCGGCAGGGATAAGTATACTAATCTCTTCCTTTACAGGATTGCTACACAAGGGGGGGCCTGTATACTGATGGGGGGCACTGTATACTGTATACATTGTATACAGTATACAGTGACTCGCGTATAAGCCGAGGGGGGGACTTTTCAGCCCAATTTTTGGACTGAAAAACTCGGCTTATACGCGAGTATATATGGTAATAAAATCCGGTTTCCACCGAAATTTAAAATTAAGCTTCAGATGATCTAAAACGTCAGGGGGATGTTAATGGACAGGGCCTCAGTTTTACTATGGTTCAACTTGTACCCTGATAGGGAGCCATATAATCTCAAGGAGGCCAGAAGGTTGGGAAGGGAGATGTGGGGATTTGTAAGTGTGAGGAGGACATCGTCTGCGAACAGAGACACCTTGAATTCTTTGGAGCACATCCTCAACCCTGAAATATTCACCTCCCTACGGATAGCCGCCGCCAGAGGCTCAATACAGATAGCAAAAATAAGAGGGGAGAGGGGACACCCCTGCCTTGTGCCATTTGAAATGAGGAATCGGGGGGAAGTATGGAAGGGGAGTTTAATAGA
Organism: Allobates femoralis; assembly: GCA_033576535.1. Classification (NCBI taxonomy): domain Eukaryota; kingdom Metazoa; phylum Chordata; class Amphibia; order Anura; family Aromobatidae; genus Allobates; species Allobates femoralis. The sequence continues at coordinate 177,968,901 of JARQOC010000011.1, forward strand.
AGCCGACGGGGATCTATATAGAGCCTGAACCGCGCTGAGAAATCTGCCCGAGATGCCAAAAGATCGCAAGGACGCGAATAAAAAGGACCAGTCAAGATGGTCAAAAGCCTTCTCGGTGTCCAAACTCAGGACTAACATCCGGTGACCCCTCCTATTAGCCACATCGATCAGGTCTATGACACGCCGGGTGTTGTCACCTCCTTGGCGGTATGGGATGAACTCCACCTGATCTTTGTGGATGATGTGAGGGAGCCATTGACTCAGCCTGACCGCCAGTATATTGGCACATATTTTTAGGTCAGAGTTCAACAGCGCGATGGGCCGGTAGTTGGCACAGTCTACAGGGTCCCTACCTGGTTTGGGCAGGAGAATCAGGTGGGAGTGGGACATGGTGTCTGGAATGTCCGAACCCTCCATGAAGGAGTTGAAAAGAGAGGTCATATGGGGCGCTAGGTCCGTTGCAAATGTTTTGTAATAAAGGTACGTAAGACCATCCGGAACAGGAGATTTACCCTGGGGTAGCACCTCCAAAACCTCCCCCAACACCTCAGAAGTAATCGGTTGGTTTAGGGCAGTGATGGCCTCCTGAGAGAGAGAGGGGAGCTGCAAACTGGATAGGTACCCCTCTATATCATCAATGCTCCGGGGGGATGCCATCCCGGTCGGGGGGGTCAGATTATACAATCGTTTATAAAAGGAAAGAAAAATATCTGAGATGGAAGCAGGGTTATGATGAAGAACTCCATTCGAGTCCCGTAAAGCCTGGGGGCAAGCCCCTGCTGTGCGTTTCTTAAGCTGGCGGGCCAGGAGGGTGTGGGCTTTGTTCCCCTTTTCGTAAAACCTCTGTTTGGAGAAGAGGAGAAGTTTCTCCACTTTTTTGATGGAGAGGTCTTTCAATTGCTCGCGGAGCCGTACAACTGTTTTCAAAGAAGGGACAGATGGGTGGTGGATCAGTTTGGCCTCTTCCAGCGAGAGCTGGGTGGTCAGCTGGGCCCGCTGGGCAGCCTCGTCTCTTTTAGCTCTCACCCCCTCCCTGATACAGTGCCCCCTCATCACAGCCTTGTGTGCCTCCCACAGCACAGAGGGGGAAGAGACTGAACCCTGGTTGATCTGGAAGTATTCCACCAGATGACGGTGCAGGGTGGCCTAGATAAGGGGGTCTTTGACAAGGTACTCGTTTAGGCGCCATTGGTTCTTATTACTACGTATGCGGGTTCGTTTAAGATCTAAAATTATGGGGGAGTGGTCGGACCAGGTAATGGCCCCTACATCGGAACTCTCCATTAGTTGCAGAATAGAGCTGCTCACGAAGAAATAATCTATGCGGGTATGAGTTCGATGAGGGGCCGAGTAGTAGGTGAAGACTTTCTCCCCAGGGTGATCAACCCTCCAAGCGTCAAAGAGGACCTCGGCCCTGATTAGCTTTCTGAACTCTAGGGACAGTCTCTGCAAGCCGTCCGAAGGAGGATGTCCTCCAACCGAATGGCTGTCGAAAGACTCAGAAAAAGGAGCATTAAAGTCCCCTCCCAGCACTAAAGGGCCGTAGGGAGACCTCAATCAGAGCCAAGACTCTCCTGAGGAAATGAATCTGGCCACTATATTGGGGAGTAAATGTTGGCCAGGACTAGTGGTTTGTCTCCCAGTTTGGCTTCGAGGATAACATATCTGCCTCCAGAATCGACATGGATCGGGATACCTGGATAGGGCTTTGAGGAGAGAGCAAGATGGCTACGCCACCTTTCTTATTGGGAGAATAAGAGGAGTAAGCAGAGGGATAAAACCTTGCCGCAAAGGCGAAAGACCCCTTAGCATCATGGTGTGTTTCCTGTAAAAAGGCTACGTCGGCTTTGAGTAATTTCAACTCTTGGAGGGTCAGCCTGCGTTTGCGGGGGAAGTTAAGCCCCCGAACGTTGAGGGATATTATACGCACCATGGTGGAGATGAAAAAGGCACAGTCTGTCCTGGTTTGTGGAATAAGCCTGCAGGCACAGTGGGCTCCACAGGCGGCACAGAGAGGCCTCAGCCGATGCCCCCAGCCCCGCCATATCCTCCAGAAGAAAGGAGTGGGTTAGAGGGAGATAGAAGGCAGAAGGAGGAATAGAAGCATAGGGAATAAGAAGGAAAACTGACAGAGAGGTAAGAAAGACAACAAAGGAATACATAAACAGAATAACTATAAAACAGACCGAGTAATCGGTGAATTCCCGGGTATATTTCCGGCTGGACGACGACCCGGGTTAGTCCTCTGCCCCTCACAAATAAAAAGGAGGAAAACTTGAGGGGTGAAGAAGGGTCCTACTGTCCCCTAGTCGAACACCAGAGTAAAAATGAGGGGGCGGTGTCCGAGAAAAGCCAATCCGGTGGTACGTGTAGCACCAATAGGCCCTGATAGAGCCACAAAGGGGGAAAAAGTAAGAGTAGAACAGAAAAAGTCACCCCTAACTAAGGGAGAGACACCCGCCTGTAAGGGAAAAGTTAATGCAAGTCAGGCCTGTGGTGTTATTACTAAAATGTAAGAGGAGAAGACATGCAACAAGAAAGGCCTGACTAAAATAAATGAGACAGTGTATAAGGTTGTAGATACTTAATAAACCATGCTGTAGAAGTAAAAAATAGGCACCAGCAGCAAGAATGCAAAAAATAACTAGTTTAAAGATACAGTTCGTATAGACTCCACAATCGGTGAGGAGTCGGCCGATTGACAGTCAGCCATATATAGGGAGACAAAAGTCCTTCAAGACGTCATGCCAGACGCCTGCAACACAGAACTTTAATGACACAGCCAGGGTCACAAAGCCGGATCTCAGTCCCATGTGATCCCCGTGATGAAGCCTCAAAGCCCGTTCCGAGTATCCGAAGACCTTGGAGGGGGTGTCGCGCTCACTCTGCACCTACTCTTCTGTGCACTCGATCTCTGTTCCCCTCCCTGCTGGGCACTCTCTCTCTGTCTGCCATGTGATTAACAGCACCTTGGTGTATCCAGCGTGCACAGGCGCTGTTAATCAAAGATTACGACAGTCCACTTACCTGCGCCTGCATGGGCAAGGTACTCACAGGCACCGTTAATCATGTGACGGGCTGTATGTGGCAGGCGGGCAGGTTCCAGGCATCTTAGGTAATGTTTACCAGGCGTCGGAGGTAAACTAGGGTGTGCAAATATGGCTACCGCAATTTGTGATGACCAATCAAAAGCCAGCGCATGATAGGAGGACATTTAATGGCGGAAGTGGATAATGGATGTCCAAAAGGTAAGTATATATTAGATGTGTAAGGTCGGCTTCACATAGCTGGTTTGATCCGATCCATGGCTGTCCGTTTAAACTGGACAGCCCCACACTGGATCAGCACACAGAACCGGAGGGTAAGGGCCCTTTCACATCAGCGTTTTTTTAAATTTGCGGCAGATGCGGTGAAAAAAACCGCATCTGCCGCAATTGCCGCATAACCGATGCACTTGCGGCGCGGTTGCGGTAATCCCCATAGAAAGTATAGGGGGACTTGCGGCAGGTGCGGCAAGTGCAGTTTTGCGGTCAGCCGCGGTTTTTTTCGCTGCCACACCTGCCGCAAGTGCAAAACCGCACTTGCCGCACCTGCCGCAAGTCCCCCTATACTTTCTATGGGGATTACCGCAACCGCGCCGCAAGTGCATCGGTTATGCGGCAATTGCGGCAGATGCGTTTTTTTCACCGCATCTGCCGCAAATTTAAAAAAACGCTGATGTGAAAGGGCCCTAAATATGCCCTCCGATCCGGTGTGCTGCCGCACGCAGTTGCAGCTGCTGCTGAATCAGGACAGCGGCTAGCAGCGAGCCAGCCGCGGTCCTGAAACAACAGCGGCGTGCAGCCGCAGGTGTCCGGTTCCCCGGATCAGGGCGGGAGTAGGCAATTAGAGGAGATATTCTCCTCTCGGACACAAAAACATTGCAAGCAACGTTTTTGTGTCCGTGAGAGAATTCTGAATTCTCCCGGTTTGTCCCGGACAGATAGAAACCGGATGCAGAAAGCTGCCATTCGGCTTCTATCCGACCCCATCTATGGGGCCAAAATCCGGTCCGGGGCTGTCTGGTTTACACGGACAGCCACGGATCGGATCAAACCCACTATGCGAAGCCGGCCTAAGCGAAGCCAGTACAGCTGCTACACCTGCTAGCACAATCTAACAATAGATCATGATGGTAGTGAGTAACGTTCGCCTGTAGGGTTGGGGGACCGCCGCCCGCCTGCCTTCCTGCAGAGAAGCAGAAGTCTCTGACTCTCACTCTTGTGAGAGAGGAGCTGTGTTCCCCTAGCAATGGCCGGTCAGTGCTGGCTCTGCCCCCTCCAACCTGAGCAGTGCTAGCTCCGCCACCTCCAGCCTGGGCAGTGCTGGCTCCGCCCCCTCCAACCTGAGCAGTGCTGGCTCCGCCCCTCCAGCCTGGGCAGTGCTGGCTCCACCCCCTCCAGCCTGGGCAGTGATGGCTCCGCCCCCTCCAGACTGGGCAGTGCTAGCTCCGCCCTCTCCAGCCTAGGCAGTGCTGGTTCAGCCCCCTCCAGCCTGTGCAGTGCTGGTTCCGCCCCCTCCAGCCTCTGCAGTTCTGGTTCCGCCCCCTCCAGCCTGGGTAGTGCTGGTTCCACCCCCTCCAGCCTGGGCAGTGCTGGTTCCGCCTCCTCCAGCCTGGCTAGTGCTGGTTCCACCCCCTCCAGCCTGGGCAGTGCTGGCTCCGCCTCCTCCAGCCTGTGCAGTGTTAGCTCCGCCCCTCCAGCCTGTGCAGTGCTAGCTCCGCCCCCTCCTGCCTGGGCAGTGCTGGTTCCGCCCCCTCCAGCCTGGCAGTGCTGGCTCCGCCTCCTCCAGCCTGTGCAGTGCTAGCTCCGCCCCCTCCAGCCTGGGCAGTGCTGGTTCCGCCCCCTCCAGCCTGTGCAGTGCTAGCTCCGCCCCCTCCAGCCTGGGCAGTGCTGGTTCCGCCCCCTCCAGCCTGTGCAGTGTTAGCTCCGCCCCCTCCAGCCTGTGCAGTGCTAGCTCCGCCCCCTCCAGCCTGGGCAGTGCTGGTTCCGCCCCCTCCAGCCTGTGCAGTGTTAGCTCCGCCTCCTCCAGCCTGTGCAGTGCTAGCTCCGCCCCTCCAGCCTGGGCAGTGCTGTTCCGCCTCCTCCAGTCTGTGCAGTGTTAGCTCGCCCCTCCAGCCTGTGCATTGCTAGCTCCGCCTCCTCCAGCCTGGGTAGTGCTGGTTCCACCCCCTCCAGCCTGGGCAGTGCTGGCTCCGCCTCCTCCAGCCTGTGTAGTGCTAGCTCCGCCCCCTCCAGCCTGGGCAGTGCTGGTTCCGCCCCCTCCAGCTTGTGCAGTGTTAGCTCCGCCCCCTCCAGCCTGTGCAGTGCTAGCTCCGCCCCCTCCAGCCTGGGCAGTGCTGGTTCCGCCCCCTCCAGCCTGTGCAGTGCTAGCTCCGCCCCCTCCAGCCTGGGCAGTGCTGGTTCCGCCCCCTCCAGCCTGTGCAGTGCTAGCTCCGCCCCCTCCAGCCTGGGCAGTGCTGGTTCCGCCCCCTCCAGCCTGTGCAGTGCTAGCTCCGCCCCCTCCAGCCTGTGCAGTGTTGGCTCCGCCCCCTCCAGCCTGTGCAGTGCTAGCTCCGCCTCCTCCAGGCTCTGTCTGACTCTGCACGTGTGTGGCACTGTTCTGCTGTCTCCAGGCTGTCGCTGTACATAAAGCAGGTGAGGCCCTGGCAATCTGGTTTGCCTTATCCCAGCTCTGCTATATATTCCTTCTGGTTCCCTGAGCTCTTTTCAGTGAGATTATTTAGTAATGTGTGATAATGGTTTTTTGATAAGGCAACAGAAAAATAGGGTATGGTGCAAAAAAAAAAGTGCAACCACCATTGCAGATTCTGCTGCTGTTAGTACATTTCTGCAATTTCTTCATGTGTTAGTGTCACCATGGAGTCTGTAGCACTATAGATTCTGGAGAGAGGGGATGAGGGACCCCAAACTGGTAGATAGGGTGGAGGGGGTTGCAGCCTGAGCTGCAGAATAGTCACATTCAATATGACGGGGTGGATTTGGAGCACTTTATTAAAGCAAGGCAGGATTGTGTTTATCATGTTAAATGCAACTAAATGACTGTGCACTAAGCTAAGAACACTGTGAAGTAGATGTGGTCCATTCTGTAATGGTGACCTGCTTTATCTTTGCATTACCAAGCTGACATGAGCAACCAAGAGTTGCTGGAGGGCAGTGATTGCAGTCAGAAAGCATCAGACCTGCCATTGAAGCAACATTTCCCAAAGGTTTGCAAAGAAAGGTTTAATATTTTGCTGTCTGTCATCTACATTTTCAGGTTATGGTTGTAAAGGGTTTGTCAACTACTACACAACACCCCTATTAAAGAGTTTATCCGGCATCATATTAAGGTTTTATTCTGGACCTAAGAGATGGCCATGGCCTGCCTGTTACCAACCTGACAATTGTGCCCACTGATCTGTGCCAGCTCAGAGCATTCATAGACCGCTTCTACCAGCGATTCTGTAGCTTCTGTTGACATCACAATATTTTGGCAAATTCGCTGCACTTGGAATTTTTTTTGCCCTTTTCCAGTACACTGTATGGTAAAATGACGCCTTTACACCTGCCACTTCTCCCCAGATCACAGCAGGGAGATAGTTTGTGGTCAGAAGCTTTCAACATATCACATCTTGTCAAAAGCATAGGATCCTTTAACATTTTGATAAAGTTTTCAGACATTAATACACAGTTATTGATATTTCTCTATCGCTTCATTGGGGGGACACAGGATACCATGTGTGTCTGCTTACTGCCACTAGGAGCCGGCACTAATGGCCACTTTACACACACCAACTTATCTGTCCAACTTACTGGTTGCAGTGAAATCATGGTATCAGATGTAAGGAAAAGGTGTGTCACGGTCCGCGCTGCTGTGTCACAAAATCACGGAGAAGACAGTGCTTCAATAAAACATCCTTTATTCTTCCCGTCCTACGCGTTTCGAAGCCACCTCTGAGCTCCTTGGAATCCGGTTTCACTCTCTGTGCTTACCAAGGTCTCAGAGTGACAGGATGAGCACTCATCCTGTCACTCTGAGACCTTGGTAAGCACAGAGAGTGAAACCGGATTCCAAGGAGCTCAGAGGTGGCTTCGAAACGCGTAGGACGGGGAGAATAAAGGATGTTTTATTGAAGCACTGTCTTCTCTGTGATTTTGTGACACAGCAGCGCGGACCGTGACACACCTTTTCCTTACATCTGATACCAGTGTTCCACGTCCTGTGGTAGGTGGAGGTCCAGCAGCAGCTGCATTTCTGGCGCTCCAGCCGGTTGTGGGTTTACACAACCCAGCAAGGTGAGTGGACAGTACACATCACCTTTTCCAACAAGTGTCATCATTGATAGGGCACTATTCTGCGCCTCGCTTTGTCTCCTTGTGTTTACACAGTGCAGTGAAATCATGGACACATTGTTCCAGTTTGTGGCTGTGTACAAATGGAGCAATGTGTCCATGATTTCACTGCAACCAGTAAGTTGGTCAGAAGTTGGACAGATAAGTTGGTGTGTGTAAAGTGGCCCTAAGCCAATTAATGAAACAAAACAGTTATGGTGGGTTTACACGCTCAGATATCTGAAACGATATTGTTTGGAATGTCACGTGACTGCAATCGTTTCGACATCGTTAGTGCGATGTCAAATGCAAGGATATCGTTAACGATGTGTTATTTGGCTACGCGCCAGCATCGTTCATTACAACTTTGTGAACGATTGGATAAAGTGGCAGGAATAGGAGAATTCAGAATTATATCGTTCATCTTGGTGTCACATTGAACGATGCTGCACTTTGCTGGAGTGTTAATTGGACGCCGAACGATAAAAGTGAGGTCCTCAGCACACTTTTGAGATGTCCGATCCAACAATTTTTCCTTCAGATATCCTGCGTTTACATGCAACGATGCAAAAACGATATCGTTTGAACGATGTCAAAAACGTGACGTTTAAACAATATCATTTCAGATATCTGAGCATGTAAACGCACCATTAGCTGCTTCTCTGCAGTATACACCCCCAGTCCGGAGGGACAGCCAGCCAGTTTTAGCTTAGTGCCCACAGGAGGCACGTTTTATTTTATTCTTGAATTTTTTTCATTTTTACTGGATATACCAGATACAGATGAAGATCCTAGACGGGTGACGGCTCCCTTGGGCACCGCTTTCCCACAACCACCAACAGGCGGGAACGTAGAATGTCACCTCCACGTTCCCCCTCCTACACGCTGGATTTATCCCGAGCTACGCCATCACTACTTCATCAGGGCGACGGCTTCCCTCAGGCAACAATTTCCCACAAACACCAACAGAAGGGCACGTGGAGTGTCGCCTTCCCGTATTCCCCCTCTGTACCTGGCGTAGACCCCCTTTCTTATCACTGTTATTGGGATTTCTTTCTGACCTCCCAGCCTCTCAGGAGCTTTTGTAGAGGCACACATGGGACAGAGCTGCTGGAGACAGCAACATACCTCCCCAGCCCCCACCTTATGGAGCCTGGGTTGCAGCCTGCACACAGAGATCCCAGCAGCACTACAGCTATGGATCTCCAGGACCTGCTACAGCAGAGAACTCCTGCGATGGAGCATTGGATCCCTGGAGCCCAAACACATCACACCCTAAGGGCACCATCTACGGGCGGTAGGTGAGACCGTCAGCGGAGGGCCCCTTTTACCCACTTTGCGGCTTATTGTGCATACCTCCATGCTGGCCCTGTCACATTCCGGCCGCAGTCGTTACTTTAGGCCAGACTTCGGCCTCCTCGGTGGTCACGCCCCCTGTTCCTCCCCTCTCATGACGCGAGCCTCTGGCGCATGCCCCCGATTGATATCTGTTTCGGAGCGAACCACGCCCCCGGACGATGTCTTCCCGACACGAACCCGGCCCTCTCCCGGCTCCGCCCCCCTTTTTCATGGGATCTTCCTGCACACTATCTAGCGTTTATACTTGCCTGCATTGACAGCGGCATACCGGATTACCTATAATGGAATCCACTTATTTAAAAAATATATATATATATAATATAATTTGTGAGGTGCCAAGGGGAGAGGTACTAGACAATAGGTATGTTTCCCCTTGTTTTCATTTCATGTGCCTCCCTGTATTGATTGTGGAATAGTCAACCTGTGCAAATATAAAGTTGGGGAAGTCAGATTTATCCCAGCAGTTGTTAGATCACTGACGCCTGGTTATCTCCGTGTAATCTGGGCCCAGTTTTCTGGATTACTCTGTGGGACTGGGTGTTCACTCTACACATTCAGTCCAGGTTTCGTTCTTCTCTGGATCAGCTGATATAATCTGGAGAGGTTGGAGGATTCCCTTTCCCCTGTCTGCTGGGCTGAAGAGCTGACACAGTATAGCCCCGTCACAGAAGATCATTGTAACATCACAGATTTTGTGACGTAGCAACGATCTCGCTAAGTGTGACACTTAGCAGCGATCAGGCCCCTGCTGTGAGATCGCTGATCGTTACAAAGTTCTCTGGGTCATTATTTGGTCGTTGCGCTCCCGCTGGTCCGCACGCATCACTGTGTGTGACAGTGAGAGACCAACGATCAACGACCTCACAGGCTGGTAACCATGGTAAACACCGGGTATCTAGGCAGCGCGCGCTGCCTGGATACCCGGTGTTTATTATAGTTACCAGCTTCCTCCCTGCTTAGCTCAGCCTTTAAGCATGGAGGAAGCTGGTAACTATGATAAACAGCGGGTATCTAAGCAGCATGCGCTTTGTCAAGTACCTGACAAAGGTGGTGTTACCACCAAAACGTCGTGCCACGAAATGCTCATTAAAAAGTCTTTTTTCACCACAATTTTTTGTGTGCTGCCTGATTTTTCACCTTTCATATGTGAGTTACAGCTGGACACTGTTTTTCAGGATTTTTTGCACCAAATATTGAATTAGAAGGTTGTGGTGCTCTATTTTTCTGTTTAAAAAAAAAAAATATATACCGTATATATATATATCATATAATATAATATAATATTACGAGTCCGTTCTTTGTAAGCCTCCCGTACCCCTCTCACAAAGGTTACAGGATATGCACCACCCCAGCACCATGTCACTTCCATGAGCTGACTGCCTGCAATAACCCCTACCTTGTAGTAGGTGAATGAGACTCCCAGCTACCATATCTCCTATAGTTGTCTACTTCAGCGACTTCTGAGCTTGGGCCTGCTTTCCAGTGGGCCTGTGATCCACATGCCACATCTTGTTCGCAGCAGTACTGGAGATGGGTCTTGTATCTGTAATTTTTACATAGCGGATTCCATGTTTCTCTGACATATTTGTCCTCTCTCCTGGGCCGGACCCTCCTTGATATCGTGGTATGTCGGATCTGCCTGCTGCCCAGCCGATCAGAATTCTATCTACCTTAACATCTAAATAGGTGTAGTGGTGCAGACTTCTTACTCCAGTTTTCATGTCTGACTACTTGCTCATACTGCAGTTATACTAAAGTACTTCCCATCACTCTCTATCTATATATGTATATATTACTAATATATTTGTTACGTGTCTAACCATGAACTGATATGTTTATTGCGTGCTAGACTTGGCTACCGCAAGCTCACAGGTTAGTCCGCAATGTCTCTGCTTCAGTTTCCACGTATGTCTGTCTGTAGCTTCTAACTCTCTCTCTTACAGAGTGTGTTCTAGTTCTTCAAACTCTTCATTTGGAGATCAGTCTGCCTTCAGCCAGACGTGAAGCCTCGTCAGGCATGCTCTCTCATGGACTGCAACACACATGCAATCGCAGCTCCATCAAGGTCTCTGATGCCCACACATGAGGTACCGTAATTTAATTTCTTCCAGTCCCCTCTCCCAGGCTTCCTGGATCCAGCTTCCCCGTGTGCTGTTTGGTAAGTTTGATCCCCCCCTTCCTATCTGCAATGACGACATGTCATCCTGGCTGATGAACTGCAGGACGGCTCTATAGTGCCCTTGGCCTGGTGGGGCTTTAGTTCCCTACTCAACATTTCATAGGCAATTACTCGTGACGCGATGCATGTGATAGCTAAGGCTGTCTTGGTCTCGGTCCTTACCTTTTCGCTCCCTTGCAGACCTTGGCACCTGTCATGGGCTACTTCAAGTACTCTGCGCTAGCTCCCTTCCCTCAGAACTGGCTGTCCTCTCTGTCTGTCAAGTATAGTTTCCTTCTCTGAATATCCTAGGTGTTACCACTCACGCAGTCGGCACCGCTATAGGTCACTGTCTTAAGGCCCATGTCGACACACACGGCCTCCTTGCTAGGCCTCTCCTTTCATTCATAGTCTCAGTCTTGTACTGTTCTGACACGCATGTCAGCAGACTTAGCTGTCTGTTCAGTGCCTTAGGACTAAGGGGGCCTTACAAGAACGTTTTGTTCGATCTGTACGTACATTTGGATTTTCTATTTCCTACGACCTTTTCCTGGCCATTATTCTGTAAGTCAGCTCGTTGCGCTGAGGATTATGAACGAGGACCTGTTCATTTATCTAGAAGTTATCAAATCCACTCCAATTATCCCACCTGGCCCCCAGGGGGAACTTTTTTTCTTCACTTTACGCTTCAGCAGCACATATACCATACCCGTACATGCAATAATGTCTACCATGGCCAGCCGTGCATGGTTGACTCAGAGTTCGTACAGACTCGTCCCCTTTTTTTGCTCTCTACGTTTTTTTCGGATCATCAACAAGGTCTTCCGGAGTTTTTTCTCACCCGTTCTTTTCAGACGGGGCCATTTGCTCTAGGACTCTCCACTCCCACATGGGCAAGTGACGACCGGTCGTTTGCAGGACCCCTCCCAGGCTCAAGCCAGGTCTTCGGACGTTGGGCGTGTCTCTGGGGCAGAGAACGTCGTTTTAGACTTCTTAGGCCCAGATGACTCGGCCCATCTGTGGTAGCGCATTTTTTCCTTGTCAGACCTGGTGGCTGACTCGCTATCCACCTCCTCAGGGGTTCCCTGAGCCTTTACTATTCCCCTCTTTCCTTAAAATAGAATGCTTATCCCTCTGTCTACAGGAAACTTCCCTCTGTTGGACCATGGCGAGACCCTGTCCTCTCATTTGGCAACGTTCGCAAGTACTTCCTACACTCCAGCTTCTCTGAAGGAGCGTTGGATGCTCAGTCCCACCCGCTTTATCCTTCACAACTATTTGCACCTTTTGCGGGCTATCTGCTCAAGGAAGTGGGACCCCAGGAATTTCTCAGCTTCTTCGGGTGTTTTCACCTGATCCCCAACGTGTTAATGGCTATCCATGAGCTGCTTCTTCTTTTCCCTCTTGGACAGAGTACATCCTTAGAACCCACAGGGGCAGAATTCCCCTGGTGACATGTGTGGTGCCCCACCATGTAGGTGCCACAAAAGGGGTACTGCACCCAGAAAAAGGGTGTAGTCACCCCACTGCAATTGGAACAATGGTCACTAGGTGGAACCATAGAGCTGACACCCACACACTAGGATAGTAAGTGGGAGGGACCCCGGGAGGGTAGATGGTGGCCTCTAGGGGGATCTAGTGAGCAGACAGCAGTTAGAGAGATGGAGTAGGAGCCAGGTAGCCAGCCTGAGAGGGAACAGGAGGGCCTCCTCGGCTGAGGGGCCCAGAAAACTAAAGGAAAGATCCCAGAAACAGAAGAAACAAGAGAGGAGGAAACTTAAAGCCCAAAAAGTCCACTCTAATGGGAAATTGAGTAACTAAGAGTTTGCCCCAGGGAAGGTACCGGAGCCCGCACCTGTGAGTTCCTACACGGCTCACAGAAAATCCGATGATCGGGGATGTTATAGATACGGCCCCGACTCCCAGAGTAGCCCACAAGAGGGGAATCAGTTCTACAGTTTGATCCTGCGAAGGACAAGGAAAAGGTTCACCCGACGGGTACAAGGGAGAGGAGACTAGAAAAGCAGCAGGAGGTCAGATTGTCTTTAGGAGATCAGACTTCACAGCCACTGGGAGGTAAAGAAAAGAAGGGACACAGAAAGAAACATAAGGAGGGATCCATCTAACAGCCAGAAATTCCAGTTGCAGCATCCAGAGCATTTGACATTATACCATCTACTGCATTGCTGAACTGTATGACTTTGGAGAAGCTTTCAGTAAAGTTACCCGGTGAAGTGAAGTTCCGACACTGCTGAATCTTTCCTATATGAACTGCTTTCTTTACAGCATCGCTGCCCCGGCGGTCCAGTCCCGCCTGCGGGGGACTAATCCATCTAAGCCGCAATACCATCGACCACCGGAGGACTGTGGCAGCGCTGGTGAGTATCACCAGACACTGCAGGTGGCATCACGACAAAAACGTTGTATATAATACCTGTAAACAAACCCCTTTTTAATTGACCGCCAGGGCCACAGTCTCGGGCAGCCACCCGTGACATCCCGGACCGAGCCTGAGAGCTGAATACCCTGCCCGGGCGAGTCAAACCTGTCGTCACGAACAGGATAACGTGCCCAGTGTCACCGGGTACTGTGCGCCTTTGAACTGGACTTAAATTACTTTTTTCCACTTTGCACGGTGCCAAGATAGGTTCCCGCCATTATCGTATGGAGACCCAAGATGGCGCCGACGCCATGAAGTAAACAACATGTGCAGGCCCGGAGGAGTGCCTCAGCCCCTAGAAGAAGGAGGGCCTAGACAGAGGCGCCAAAAAGTGTGGCCGTCTCGATTGCCATCAATCAGGGGGGCGGCCCACGGAAGTTACCAGGGAGTGCCTTTAATCAATCAGGGGGGCGGCCCACAGGAAGTTACCAGGGAGTGCCCGCCCATGGCTATACAAACCAGAAGAGAAGGACAGACGCCATCAGACTCCTTTGTATGCGGCAGCATGGTCAGCACCCCGATGGAGAGATGTCGTCCGTGAGCTAGAGGAGCAGACCCGTGCTGAGAGAGGCGATCCAACAGCAGCGTCCTTGATGACCATTGAAGGGGATGCGGAGTATTGAAGTATTGGCGGATGCGTTCCTCCAGCTCCTGCAGGACATGGAACAAACGCTCACGTGGGTGTGTGCCGGCGGTAGAGCACAGAGAGGACATACGAGCTGTCGGCTCGGAGGATGGCCCGCGAGGCGCGGGAAGCAGAGGTCGCCGTCAGAGCCGTGGAGCAGTACCGAGCCTCCCTTCCACACCTGCCCAGACCTGGGACGCAGGGACACAGACGAGCCCCCGACACCACCACCGTCCCCGGCCAGTAGCTGTCTCCGTCCGGAGACAGGGCCCGCACCCACAGCATCGGACGTGGAGATCGAAGTGCTCTATGAGGAGCCTGATGACTACTACGACGACTACTTCGAGGAACCAGCTGGAGCCTCAGGAAGAAGTACCCCAGAGGTGGCATGGTGGAACTGCCTGGCACAGCACCGTCAGAGAGTCCTGCTATCCTTAACACCGCAGAGGCTTGTGCTACCCCTAAAACCCACAGCAGCAGTACTTCACCACCCCCGTACCAGTCCCTGGACAGCACCCGGCCGTCCCAAGATGAGTGGAGCCAGGTAGCCATGCACCGACAGAGAGAGGACTGGTACCAGTGGGAGCGTACCACCAAGAGACTGCGAGACGAGGCCCCGGCTCAACCCCCGCTTCCCATGGAGCATTATTTGGCTTAGTGTCACCACCTAGTGACAGCAAGCATACACCCGTGGTATGCTGTGTCCCCCAATGATGGGTCAGAGAAAGAGATTTTTCGGTGAGTACACAAAAATCTTGTTTTTGCAGATTTATTTGACAGATATAGCCTAACTCCTGCCCTCCTATCTACATCACTCTGATTATTGTAAGCATAAACACTTAGATTAGACTCTACGTTTGTGCGGATTCATCGAAAAATTTGCAACAACCACTGGTCATTCCATGACGTGTACATTGCCTTTAAGTCAACTGTAAAGTGACTGGTATAATATGGCCTAATGTTAACATTATTTTTATTATTATAGCGCCATTTATTCCATGGCGCTTTACATCTGAAAGGGTGTACATAATAAAGACGAGCACAATCATCATGAACAATACAAAGCACAGATTGATATGGGAGGGCAGAGGACCCTGCCCGCAATGTTCACAGTCTACAAGGGATGAGTAAGCATACAGTAGGGGAGAGGACCCTGCCTGCGAGGGCTTACAGTCTACAAGTGATTGGGAGAGGATACAGTAGGGGAGAGGACCCTTCCCGTGAGTGCTCCATCTACAAGGGATGGCTGAGGATACAGTAGGTGAGGGTAGCGCTGGTCGTGTGGAGGTATAGTGGACTGAGGGTTACTGCGGTTTGTAAGAAGAGGTGGGTCTTCAGATTCCTTTTGAAGGTTTCCAGATTGGCGAGAGTTTGTTATGTTGGGGTAAAGAGGTCCAGAGTATGGGGAATGCACAGGAGAAATCCTTTGTGATTGTGGTCAGCGGAGATAAAATGGGAGGAGAGAAGGAGATCTTGTGAGGATCGGAGATTACGTGTAGGTAAGTACTGGCAGACTGGGTCACAGATATATGAAGGGGGCAGTGTGTGGATGAGTTTGTATGTCATTGTTAGGGTTTTGAACTAGAGTATGTGGGTATTGTGAAGCTAGTGATGAGATTGGCATAGAAGAGAAGCCGGGAATAGCGGGGGGACAGGTGGATTAGTTGGGCAGCAGAGTTTAGGATGGATTGGAGGGGTGCAAGAGTTCCAGAGGGTAGGCCAGAGTGCAGGAGGTTCCAGTAGTCCAGGCGGGAGATGATGAGGGCATGCATTAGTGTGTGTTACGTTTGACCTGTAAAGTCTGTGACTGAGCAGATGCCAAAATCTTGGAAGTAAACTGACGCTTTAAAGTGATGACGTGACTTTATCATCGCCTCGATCTAACTTCTGGGAACCCCACCAATCCTGGCAATAATAGTTTTTTTTTTTTTTAATTTTTAGTTCCAGAATTACTGGATGGCTAACCTGGTTTAATATTCTCGCCTGGGTATTCCTACACTACTAGTTTTACATGACTGCTGATATCAAAATCAATACACATTTTCTTAGATTCCAGTTTGAATATCCAAAGGTGTCCGTGTAGATTTGTAGAAATAATACTTTGTGTTTTTCTCTTCCAGATTTAAATATGGCTAACGAACTTCCTATCCCAAATGACGATCTGTCGGCATGGGTGAAATCGTTTCAGAGTGATAGCGCTGAGAAAGACCCTCCTCCAAGTGATCATAATGAAGCTTCAAGATCTGATGTGAATAAAGACAGAGCATCTGCCACTATCCCCGACCCTACTGCGGCAGAGGTAAGAGACAGCTGGTTATCAGGACAGTCTTATAATGACTAACCAACATGTCCACCACATGTTTCACTACTGCTGTAATTGGGCAGAGCTCTGCATCTCTATAGTAATTGGAAACACACCCCTTCTGTAATCTGATCCTGAAATCATACTTTTTTTTTATCTGCTTCCTAATTCTTTATTAGCTCCCACATGTCTTATGGCAAGAAATAGGGGAAAAATTGCCAGTGACTGCCAGATCAGACTAAAAAGGATTTGTTTGTACAGTAGATATCAATCTGCATAAGAGCTGTAGATGCAAAGGCTGGCTTCACATTTGCGTATGGGAAGGCAGCGTATTGCTGCGTTCCCATACGCAGTCAAACGCATGCGCACTGCGTTCCTATGTTTAACATAGGAACGCATGGTGCCTGCGTTTGCTGCGTTCGGGTGCGGATGCGGACGATATCTGCTGCTTCCGGTGTCCAGCATCCGCACCCGGGACGCAGCCAGTTGGGTTTTTTTGTGCGTTTGGGGACCTTGGACAATCAGCAAGCGTCCCCAAGCGTACAAAAAATGCATTGTCTTCAATGGGTCCGCAGTGTCCTCTGCATGACACCGCAGGAGAACGCTGCGGACCCATTGAAAAATCTCCAGGTGGCCGCCGGTGATGTCACAGGAGCTCACCGACGGCCACCGGGAGATCAGCTGAGGCTCTGCTGTCCTCCTTCTCCCCGCCGCCTGTAATCTCCTAGCGATGTCGGCGGGGAGAACAGCTGATCTGAGAGCTGTTTGAATCTTCCCGCGCCGACATCTCCTCTCAGTGTCGGCGCGGGAAGATTCAAACAGCTCTCACATCAGCTGTTCTCCCCGCCGACATGTCCCGGAGCTTACCGGCGGCCGGGGGGGGCGGAGATCTCCGGCGCTGATCTCCGCCCCCGGCCCGCCCCCGGACAGCGCCGATTGGCTGCCGGGCTCCCTAGTGATGTGTCCGCAGGCGGACATTATCCGCTGCGGACACATCAAAGTGTCCCTGCTTTTGACAGCGTTTGTGTCTGCATGCCATCAGCATGCAGACACAAACGCTAATGTGAAGCCAGCCTAACCTGTTTTCTAAAGCCCCCTTTCACATCATGATTTTTCTTGTCCTGATCCTGTTTTTTGCAGGACCACACAGTCAGGAACGGACAACTCCAGATGCCATTTCTGTGTCCGGATATGTGATTTAATGGATCTGAACACAGAAAAAACTTGGGGGGAACCCAGTGGTGTCGGGGCTGTGAAGTCACACAGGGGGAGGAAGAATCCTGTGTTCCTTTCCCCGTGTGACTTGTCGGGGCTGAAATTTTGCTTTCCCAGTGTAAGTACATACACTGGAAAAGCAAAATAAAAGAGAGAACATGCATTAAAAAAAAATACATACCTCTCTGCCAGCTCTTCGGGAATCGAGAATACGTCCAGATGCTGCCAGGACCTTAAAGGGAACCTGTCACCTGAATCTAAGTCCCTACACTATCACTAGCTGTCCCTACACCTTCCTAGCTGCTCCCTATCTATCCCTTTCTCATCTAAAGTGGCCATATGAAACATCTCAAAAATATGTTTAAACTTACTGCAGTCCCCGAGGTTGGGGGACTGGGAAGGCGGGCCCACGCTCCATTCACCACTCCTCCGTGGTGTAGTGCACGCCCCGCTGGGCGGCATTATTCTTAGTCCTCTCTGCCCCCACCATTTGGAATCTCCCGCCCTCTGTCATTCTATGCACCGGCTGGACGTCACATGATCAGCCCTAGTGTATTATGGGGCCAATCACATGATCGGCCCCATAATGCACTAGGGCCCATCACGTGACCGGCCCCATAATGCACCGCGCCGGATGTGACGTCCAGCCGGTGCATAGAATGACAGAGGGCGGGAGATTCCAAATGGTGGGGCAGAGAGGACTAAGAATAATGCCGCCCAGCGGGGCGTGCACTACACCACGGAGGAGTGGTGAATGGTGCGTGGCCACGTCTTCCCAGTCCCCCAACCTCGGGGACTGCAGTAAGTTTAAACTTATTTTTGAGATGTTTCATATTGCCACTTTAGATGAGAAAGGGATAGATAGGGAGCAGCTAGGAAGGTGTAGGGACAGCTAGTGATAGTGTAGGGACTTAGATTCAGGTGACAGGTTCCCTTTAAAGATCTGTGATTGGCCGGTAGCGATCATGTGATAAGTGACTTGACATACCACCTGATCGCTACTGGCCAATCACATTTTAAGTCAAGGTCCTGGCAGCATTCGGACGTCTTCTTGGGTCCCGGACAGCCGGCAGAGAGGTAAGTATTTATTTTTTTATTTTTAATACATTGCTTATATTAATTTCACTTTAGCAGTGTATGTAGATACACTGCTAAAGTGAAATTACACTGAGCAATAGCAGTTTTAGTGTACTGAGCATGCTCAGTACACTAAAATCGGACCCGGGAAACAATCCTGTTTTTTCCCAAATCTGAGCTCCATTGCCCCCAATGTTATTTGAATCAGAGAGCATCGGATTCAATGCTGTCCAATTGTGTCCGCTGTGCCCAAAATCAGAGTAGTCTCCGATTTTGGAGACATGAAAACAGCAGACACAATCTGATCCCTGCAGACACGGATGGCTATTAAGCACCAATCCATGCCCATACATGGGGGCCAAATCGATCCGTGGCTATCTGTTTTACAACGCATAGCCACAGATCCACATAAATCGTGAAGTGAAAGGGGCCTTATGGAGGCTGTTTACAAAGTTTCATTATAGATGCATTGAATCTCTAAAAATAATACTTAACACAAATGTAGGCTAGGCAATCGGTATTTACTTAGTCCTGCTCCTGACACCCCAGATAATCAGATATTTATATAGTGCTTCTGTGAAAGCTGTAGCCATTTTGACATTTGCGTTGTACTCCTGAGGCATTAGAAATTATTCTACTTTCCCTGCCTTCATAAACTATAAATATGAGCATGCTATTTCATATCCTCACACTACCTGTAATTCAGTGTAAGGCCGGACACTTACTAAGTGAGACGTATGCAAGATACTCACACGAGTCTCGCATGACTCATCCGGAACAGCTGCTAAATCTCTAGACATCTCTAGACACATGCAGTTGATGCACTACTGTCCAGAGAGCTGGCAGCTGTTTCGGGTGAGTTATGTGAGACTCGTGCGATTATCTCGCATGCGTCTCACTCAGTGTGTCTCCGGCTTAACGCTGGAGCTGCACACATTGCTCCTGTTTCCTTGTGGAATGTTACATCGCACATCAGGGGGTATGACCTGCTCCATGCTGTGGGTAACAGCCAGCTATCAGACTATCTCCCCATAGTCCCCCTTTATCAGACCCCATGCTGTTGCAGAGAACAGAATGAGTGCGTGGCCTTTTAGGGTGTGGGTTCAGAATGCCTCTACTATGCAGTATTTGAGCTCAGCCTCACCAAGCTTATTGGGCATGGTCAACATCTATCCCATCGGCCTAGACTGCGCCACTCCTGATCTTCTTCATCCATGGTAAGCTTGGTGAGGCTGCGCAGTATGTACCTGGTAAGGGGTCTAAGCCTGGACCATAAAAGAGCATGCGTGTGACTTCAGAAAGGTCAGCTCTTATTCCACCATACTGGGAAGTAATAAAAAAAGAGAGTATTGGCGTGTTTACAATGATGAATCCCCCGGTTGCATTCACTCCCCTCACCTGGTGTGTCTCTGTGTGCATGTATAGGCAGAGACCTGTCAGACGTTGGCCATAGATGGTGGAGAATCCGCCAGTGACCCACGTGTCCAACTACTCACCTGCACAGCTCAGTCTCTGGTGACTTTTAAAGTATGTTTCTCTGCTGACACTCCACAGCGACATACTTGATTGACATCATGCCGCCCATCGATCAGTTAAGCCCCGGTCTCACATAACGATGTGTCAGCGATGCCGACAACGATTAGCATCGTTGATGCATCGTTGACACATCGTTATCAGGTCGCTGGTGAGCTGTCACACTGACAGACTTCACCAGCGACCTCTGGGCAGCCAGATCGTTGGTACCCAGCGTCCGCTCGTTCCCTGCATCCTGGGAGCGGACGGACGCTGGTAACCATGGTAACAGCGGGTCTCTCCTGCACTTAGAGACCCGCTTGTTTACCATGGTTACCGGCACCCGCCCGCTTCCGAGTTGCGGGGAGCGAGCGGGTGCCGACCTCTCCTATCCTGTCCCTCACTATTCTCATCTCTCCCTGCTATTTCCCTGTTCCCTACTCTATCCCCTATCCTAAACCCTAATCCTATCCCTCTCCTTGTTCTAAATAAAGAAAATCCCCCCCGAGGCTCACCGGCATCAGAGGCTCCCATACCAGCATCTCTGTAATGGAGATCTCAGGGGTAAAGGACCTATGATGAGGTCAGTATCATGTGACCGGCCTATACTGTACAGTGAGTACAAAGGCGTGGCTATTATAGACAGTGATTTAATTTTCTTCGCGTTTCGGAGCACTGAATGGCTCTTTCTTCAGGAGAAAATCAGGAGCCCTGAAAACATTGACCAATAAATCAATATTCTATTCACCCTTGATGTCTCGTTGAATACATCAGTGCGGTTTTTAACCCTTCATCCTCCCTTTACTTTAAATTTTACTTTAAAGTAAATTAAGAAATTTAAATACTTGGGGCGTGGCCTACCAATGATGTAAAAGGTCGCAGCCGAGAGCTCCCACCTGCAACCCTACTTGTAGGTTGGGCACTGATTAATACTTTGTTCCACAACAAAACCTCCAACATATATTGGATAGTATATATAGGACTTAGTAAGAAGCATTCCAAGTACATATTGAAAAGTGGAACCCACTCAGAGTGGAGCCCTACCCACAGAGCAGATATCGGCACGGTGTTTTGGCAGCAGCCACCTGGACATAGGCAGTCATTGTGAGGATGATTGACTCTAGTTAATAGCATAAAAAGAAAAGATAGCGGCACTCAACGGAGCTGTTTTCAAAGTGCTTATATTCGGTACCCTCATTCCAGGGTCCCACTCAGGAGGAGGGGGTGCAGTAGACAGCAGAGATGACGGATCTCCGTTCGGGGCTCCTACCCCTTCCACGGACCACAAGGTCTCAGAAGGAGGAGGGGTAAGGAAGCCTGGAAACGGAGATCGTCATCTTGCTGTCTCTGCACCCCCTCCCTCCTGAGTGGGACCCTGGAATGAGGGTACCCGAATAAAGCACCTTTGAAACACGCCCGGTGAGTGCCGCTATCTTTTTTCTTTTTATGCTATTATTGATGTGATATATAGCGGGCACCCAGAGGCGGCCAGCAATGCCCCACCTCGCATATACCCATATGAAAAAATAAGCACTTCTCCTAACTTAGCAGTGCCCAGTGAGCAGGACTTTTTTTGATTATTGAACATTGTACTCTAGTTAATGTTGATTACCCTTGTTGCCAAGTGTGAGCTGGTGCACCATATGTGATGGTTAGAACTTGATTCCACCTTATACCCAGTAGTTATAACCTGTTTGTGGTACCAACCTTAGATTCCACACCCAAACTTCTACTTTTTACTGTATTTATGTGTTATTTATATATAATAAAGTGTTAAAACATTTTGAAACTTTACACTCCTGAGTGGGTTCCACTTTTTCAAATAGTTGGGCACTGAGGCTGACATAAAAGCTTACCGGAGGATCCCAGGACCCTGAGGGAGACATTAGTACGCTGAGAGCTGCACCGATGACCCGCAGAAGGCAGCGGGACGTCGGGACCGCAGACATACACAGGTCTCAAGATGGCGCCGAGGCTATGAAGGAGGCGGAGAAGGAAAATGCTGTCTGCGCACAGAGGAAGGCGGTTTGCACGAGTAGAGGAGAAGTCTGTGCGGGGGCAGGGGGAAATGGATTCAGGGGCTGAAGACACGGAGGACAAGCAGGAACAGGCTGGGGAGGATCAGAAGGAGGGAGCTGATAAGACCTCAGACAGTCTGCAGAGGGAAGCTGGGGCTGGAAGTGCAGTGGCCCATAACAACTCTGATACAACAGAACCCACTTTGAGGGACATATTTGCTGCTGTAAACTTCAAAGAGGCTTTGACCACACTTACTCAGCAGGTCCAAGGCATTGAAGCTGAGATTGTGCATATGAAATCTGCCAGCAGAAAGGGAACCAGAACAGGGGAGGTGGAGGAGAGGGTTTATACTGGAGAAGACAACATTGTTAAACTGCAAAAGGGCCAAAAAAGGGCGTGTCCTGGCCATGGAGGGAGACGGTCACTAGAACCTGGCCTCTGTCTCCCCGGCCTCTTTGCAGCCCGAATACTGCCTTCCAACCCGGCTGTTGCACCCCTTATGCCGGCTAAAAGAGAGGAGCGGACGCCCTGCAGTGACCCCGGACCCTCCAACCCCGAAATAGGGCGGTATTACCTGATATCTCCGAGCTCCAGCAGGCCCCCGGGCACCGTGACATATTCAAGATGGCGGCGCCTACAGTTTTAGCTTCCCCACGCCCAGGGCAGATGAAAGGCGCGCACAGCTTTACACTCACCGGTGGCTGCAACCCCTGACTGCAGGACCCAGACCGACGGATGGGGAAGCCCTACACACCGTGGCACCCGGCCGAGACACAGGAGCTGACGAGGTATGCAGGCGGGGACATAAGGATGAGAGTGTCAGCAGCCGGCGGCACATGCCATTGTTGGGATGCCCCGGGAGAAGGTGGTGATGGGAGAGGGGACCCGGGAAAACACGCGGTGGCTGCTACTGGCGTGGAGTGATCCGAACCCAGGAGATATTATGCAGCCTGGTCCCCTGCTAGCCCTACTGTAGAGTGTACACATATTACGTCCCTACAGACTGGTGTGCCATACTTCACAGGGACGGCCATCCCACAGAGGGGGCGCTCTCCATGATGCAGACATCTAAAGCTACTGACTCAGGGGAGCCCACATGTGAGAGAACTGAATTGACTGTTTATGAGGCACCCACTGTGGAGATAAGAGAGGAGGTTTAACCCCTGCCTGTCCAAGCTCCTGTCCTCTCCAGATACATGTGGGAGTCCTTTAAGGCACGTATCTTAAACATTCCCACCAGGGAGGAAATGTCAGAATTTATATCCAAGGTGGAAGCCTACCTTAAGACTGAAACCGCGGCGATATGCAGTGAGGTCCTGGTGATTTCCCATAAGGTCTCTCAGACAGATACCACCGTCGAAGACTTAACTAGACGGGTTAGAACACTCGAAGACGCTTGTTACTCCAAAAATCTCAACAGGAAGCACTCCTGGACTCTATGGAGGACCTTGAAAATCGCGAGCAGCGGCAAAATATTTGGGTCCACGGCCTTCCGGAATCGGTGTCCAGAGCTGAGTTGGGGTCCACTTTGCAGGTCTGTTCAATTCTATTAGGAATGTTCCAGCTGAATCTGTTATTGAATTTGACAGTAGCCCACCGATCCCTAGGCCCCCTCCCCCCAGAAGGAGCACTTCCCCGGGACATCATTTGTAGATTCCATAAGTACCAGATTAAGGAAGACATCCTCAATAAAGCAAGATGATGCGAGGAAATCTGTTTTCAGGGATGCCAACTGCAATTACTAGCCGATCTGTCCAGGAGGACCCTCCAAAAACGGAGAGCACTGAGGCCCCTTTTGGAGCTGCTCAGCAAAACCAACTCGCATACTCCTGAGGATATCCCTTCCGCCTGGTTCATCGGGGAGGCCTGCTGGTGTCCCTGACTCATCCCAAGGATCTGCAGGGGTTCCTACAGGATCTGGACATTTCTGATCCGGGTCTCCATTTCCCGGACTGGCCGACTTCCACATTTGATGGCTTCTACCAACCGGTGCCTCGCAATCCACGGAATCCACGAAGGAAGGGGAATGGAAGAAGCAGGAACCGACAGAGACGCAGACTTAGCAAGGAGAGCTGGAATGGAGATGGCTGATTTTTTTGGACCATTCGGGATTTTTCCCTTTTCCGCCTTTTAGAGTTCCCCCGCCGGGGTGCTCGCTCCTTCTGTTACGGATCCAACAGGGCGTCTGTACGAGACTCCTACTTTTTTGATTGGATCCTGACAAAATGTACTTGCTTATTTTCAGAGAGGGGGTGTTGTTGTCTCCTCCCCCCCCCCCTTTTTTTTTTCCCTTTTTATACCCTTTACTATCCCCCCCCCCACTCCCCCCATCACTTATCCTTCCTTACTCTCTTCCCTGTTGTTCCCCAAATACCCCCTTGCCCCCCCTCCTGACCCTTTTTCCAGTTAACGATACCCTCACAGGTTGGGTATGATACACTGGGCATGCGCTCTATCCTACAGCAGAGCCTTCCCCTATTATGTGTACTTGAGTTGACTATGCACTGTTACGTGGGGATTACAATAGTCGGGTTGTTGATGTGCTACTTGTTTCCTTCAGGTTGACAGCCAGGGGGACATTTCCCTCGAGTTGTGTGAAGTTTATTTTACTTGTATTTTTATTGCTCTTAGGGTATTACACCCTACGTTTTGAACTTGTTAAATTTTCCCTTCCATTAGGAAAGGACACCTCCCACGGGGACGCTACATTCTTCTCTAGAGTGTGGACCTTCTGTAAAGAACGTACCCCATTTGGTAGTGTCTATTGGGGCTTGACAGTCCACTGGGTTTCCCCACTTTCCCTCTTTCCTACTCTTTTCTTTCCCTGTTTTCTAGCCAGGGGAGTCGTGAGCGGTAGATACCGCGAGACCCAGAGGGGTGTTGTCTCTCTGGTGCGCTATGGCTGGAGGGTCCTTGAAAATAGGATCCCTGAATGTTCGGGGCTTCAATACCCCCAAAAGCGGCAACATGTCATCTCTGACATGCAGAGGAGAGGTGTGCAGGTGATTTACCTCCAGGAAACGCATTTCAAAGAGGATCACGTTCCCTCCTTAGGAGGTGGCTACTACTCGGAATGAATCCATTGCACAAACCCCGAGTCCAGAACTAAGGGGGTTTCTATAGCCCTGCATAAGAATTTGCCTTGAAAACTTCTGGACTCGGTGATAGATAAAGGGGGACGATACATCTTTCTCAAGGTAGTGGTGGTGGGGACCCCATTGACTCTGGTTAATTGGTGTCTCCCCAACAGGGAGCAGACAAGGATCTGTAGATCCCTCCTGACAAAGCTGGCAGATTTTGCTGAGAGACAGGTCGTCATCGGGGGTGACTTCAATTTCGTTCTTGACCCACCTCTGGACTCCTCCTCTGGTCGGGGGACGGCTCCACGCAGATGCGTGATGGCTCTCCGGAAACTCTTATGCAAGCTCCAGTTGGTTGACATATGGACGGTCCTTAACCCTTCAGTTAAGGACTATACTTTTTTTCTCTGGAGTACACGGCTCATACAGTCGTATTGACTTGTTTCTTGTTAGCCAGAAGATTCTCTCGTGGACACCTAAAACCTCTATTAGCAACATTGTCCTGTCGGATCACAGCCCATCTCTCTGCTAAATGTGGACGTTAAGCTGTTCGCCAAGATATTAGCTGATAGGCTTTCGACGAGACTTCCCTCCATCATCCACCTTGATCAAGTGGGCTTTGTCAAGGGCCGAGAGGCGCGGGACAACATTATTAGATCTTTTCTCTTAATCGAAAGGGCTAAGATGTGGAAGTCCCCTCTTTGTCTGCTTTCTGTTGATGCAGAAAAGGCCTTTGACAGGGTCCATTGGGGTTTCCTTTAGGAGGCACTGAAACACATTGGCCTGGGCAGTAAATTTATGAATGGGGTTTCCTGACTGTACTCCCGTCCATCCGCAAGGGTACGCGTAAACGGTGGCTTGTCTGGATTGTTCCTAATTGGGAATGGGACACGACAGGGTTGCCCACTATCTCCCCTGCTCTGTTATTGTCATGGAACACTTAGCTAAGGCTATAAGGGTCAATGGCGAGATCCACGGGATTCTAGTGGGGGACGCTCATTATAAGACCGCGTTATTTGCAGACGACGTCCTTTTGTACGTCACCCGCCCGTCCGTGACCTTCCCCGCTCTGCTGTGAGAGTTCGAGTTATTTGGAGGCCTTAGTAACTTTAAACTGAACTACTCAAAGTCTGAGGCGATGAATGTCTCCCTGTCTTCCGCTGAGGTGTCCTCCTATCTAAAGGGTTCCCCTTTCGCTGGAGGCCGGGCGAAATATCATACCTGGGAATAAACTTGCCCGCTGATTTGACCAATGCCTTCCAATTGAACCATAAAGCTATTTTGGACAAAGTGGGGACTCTATTGGAGTCTTATAGACCCCTGAGGATGTCTTGGCTGGGGGGGATCCACGCCGTGACGATGGACATCTTGCCGCGTTTTCCAGGCCATGCCTATCTGGCCGCGTGGTCCTTTCTTCCGTACTCTCCGCACACTCATATCCAGGTTTGTCTGGAACGGTATGAAGCCGAGAGTTGGCATTAAGGTCTTGACTGCACAGACAAAAATGGGAGGAATGGGTTGCCGGACTTATGGCGGTATTGCCTGGCAGCCATATTGGTCCGATTACTTGATTGGAATTTTAGAGCAGCTACTAAGCAGTGGGTGCAGATAGAACAGGCAGATGTGCAGGTACCCCTTCACTACTTGCAGTGGATCCCCTCTGAGGCTTTGACTTCTTCTGGTCACTTTACTTCTCTATCAAGACACTGAAGGCGTGGCGCGTGGCATGGGAGGAGTTGATCGAGACGAATTTGGCCAGTTCTCTAACCCCATTGTTTTGCAACCCAGCCTTTCCCCTGGGGGTGACCCATCAAACACTATTGTTATGGCGGGCTGGGGACGATACCCAGGTTGGACAGATTCTTAGTGCGGGTGAGCTCCCTTCTTTCACTGACCTACAGGCTTCGTCGCCAGACGCATAATTAAGGTGGTGGGAATATTTTCAACTAAGGTCCTATCTGAGCTCTCTGAACTTCCGGAGAGACTCAGATGTCGCCCTGTCTCACCTAGAGTAGATCTTTGCTGCCGCCCAGGCACCCCTTAGAGGGATATCGGTCATCTACTCTATTTTATCTGAGGCGGCTGATACTGAGACCCATGGGTATCGGACGGCCTGGGAATCGGAGCTTGGGAGGACAGTTTCAGTACAGGAATGGGAGAAGTGCTTTTTGATGGCTAGGAGATCCTCGGGGTCCTGTGAGACACTGGAAAAATGCTACAAGATACCGTATATACTCGCGTATAAGCCGAGTTTTTCAGCCCAAAAATTGGGCTGAAAAGTCCCCCCCTCGGCTTATACGCGAGTCGCTGTATACTGTATACAATGTATACAGTGCCCCCCCCCCATATCAGTATACAGGCCCCCCCCTTGGGTAGTAATCCTGTAAAGGAAGAGATTAGTATACTTATCCCTCCGCTGTCCCGCCGCCGCCATCGCGCTCTTAAGTCTTCATCCAGCGCCTTCCGGCTTCCTCCGGTGGGCGCAGACAATGACGTCCTTGCCTGCGCGACAGAAGAGGAAGCCGGAAGAAGACGGAAGACGCTGGATGCAGATGGAGGAGCGTGATGGCGGCGGCTGGACAGCGGGAGCGGGACAGAAGAGGGATAAGTATACTAATCTCTTCCTTTACAGGATTACAACCCAAGGAGGGGCCTGTATACTGATATGGGGGGGCTGCTGTATATACCTCTGGGGCTGCATATACCTCTGGGGCTGCTTATACCTCTGGGGCTGCTTGTACCTCTGGGGCTGCATATACCTCTGGGGCTGTATATACCTCTGGGGCTGTATATACCCCTGGGGCTGTATATACCTCTGGGGCTGCTGTGTACTACCTAAGGGCTGCTGTATTCTACCACTGGGGCTGCTGTATATACCACTGGGGCTGCTGCTGTATACTACCACTGGGGCTGCTGCTGTATACTACCACTGGGGCTGCTGTATATACCACTGGGGCTGCTGCTGTATACTACCACTGGGCTGCTGTATATACCACTGGGTCTGCTGCTGTATACTACCACTGGGGCTGCTGTATATACCTCTGGGACTGCTGTATACTACCAATGGGGTTGCTGCTGTATACTACCACTGGGGCTACTGTATATACTGTACCTCTGGGGCTGCTGTATGCTACCACTGGGGCTGCTGCTCTATATACCACTGGGGCTGCTGCTGTATACTACCACTGGGGAGGCTGCTGTATACCACACTGATGGGGGCTGTATACTTGTGCTGGGGTCCACCCTCGGCTTATTCACGAGTCAATAGGTTTTCCCAGGTTTTGGGGGCAAAAGTAGGGGGGTCGGCTTATACACGGGTCGGCTTATACACGAGTATATACGGTACGCAATCGGTGGTATCTCACCCCGGACAGGCTGCACCGGTTTTCTTCTTCCACCTCTCCCCTTTGCTGGAGATGCGGCCCAGAGATTGGTACACTGATTCATATTTGGTGGAGCCTGCCCCCTGATCGAGGAATTCTGGTCTAAAGTCTTTTGGAATTACAACATGGTCATGGGTGTGAGCTTGGAGGGTTCCCCCGAGATGGCCTTACTCTCTCTGCTCCCTGGATCCTGGAGGATCCAAAAGAAGGACATTCTTCGATTCTGCCTTGGTGCAGCACGGAATGTGATTCCTCGCCACTGGAGGGAACGGACGCCCCCTACGATTTTGGAGTGGTACTCAGAAATGGAGACCCTCCGTAGATACGAGGAGATTTCGTCTGACTTCTCCCAGACTCAACCTGCCTATGTAACTACTTGGACGGAATGGATCTTGTTCAGAGAAGCCCCTAATTTTAGAGATCTGTTTTCCTGAAGGTGTGCGCGCCCGTGCAGTACTCAACCTCTACCAGATTCTTCTTTTTGAACCGCGACTCTCCAGACGTACTTTTCTCATCTTCTCCGCTTTTCCTTTCTCTATCTATATTCTTCCTCTATCCCTTTTTCCCCTCTCCTGACATTTTATTCTTGTTCCACCTCTCCACCCCCACTTCTTTCCAGTGGATGGCCAAAGGCCGGAATATATAGTTAAGTGAAATTGTAAATTTAGTAATATTATACCCCGATCTCCTGTTGAGGTCTAGGCCCCCTCCTCTGAATCCTCTGGGTCGAGGAGTTGCCCCACCTAATCTGTAGCTGTGACATTTGTAGTTGCCACGGTGACATTGAATTGTGTGGTGATATCAGGTGGCTTACTGATAGTTTTGGTCTTTACTTTATCGCTCTGAAGACATCTCTTTCTAAGCACAATATTATCTCAGGCTACGTTCACACATTGCGTATTTTGCCGCGTTTTTTTACGCGCGCTTTTCAAAATACGCAATGTGTTTTTTATCTGCCTGCAAAGTGAATGGAAAATTCACTTTGCAGTGCAGACATTGCGTAAAAATACGCACTGCATCTTCCGGGAGAAAGCGCAGCTCCGTAAACAATTGATATGTCAATTGTTTACGCAGCTACTTCTGCGTATTCTCCCAGAGGGGAGGAAGAATCCTGCCTCCTCCTCCCCTCTTTGACAGCTGTGGCCGCCCATTAGATTTCACAGTGTATTAATATACACTGTGAAATCTAAATTAAACAGAGGCAAGTGAATGTAAAATAAAAAAGAATGAATACTTCACCTGTCCGACGCCTTCTGCCGCTATCTGGTCTCCGATTCCAAGTGAGAGATGTACTGACAGGACCTGTGGTGATGTCAGAGGGGCGTTCCCGGGCACTCGCGGTCATGTGATACATATCACATGACCGCGAACAGCCAATCAGCGCTGGGAACACCCCGGGAACGCCCCCCCTCTGACGTCACCACAGGTCTTCTCAGTACACCTCTCACTTGGAACCGGAGAGCGGCCGAAGGCACCAGACAACGGGAGAAGGCACCGGACAGGTGAAGTATTCATTCTTTTTTATTTTACATACATTTGCCTCTGTTTAATTTAGATTTCACAGTGTATATTAATACACTGTGAAATCTAATGGGGCTGTCACAGAGGGGAGGAGGAAGCAGGATTCTTCCTCCCCTCTGTGACATCACTGCGCTTTCTGTAGTAAAGAAAGCGCAGTGTGTGAAAGCCCCTGCGTATTTTCTTGCGCTTTTTTGCGCGGCCGAAAAACGCGGCAAAAAGCGCGCGCAAAAAAGCGCAGCAAAATACGCAAATGTGTGAACGCAGCCTCATACTGTATTGTTTTTATGTTTATGTTTAAATTCTCAATAAAAATATGTTTACCCAAAAAAACAGTATGCTAAACAATTGGAATAGGTTACTGCGAAAAATGATGACTTGGAAAACCACTCGCGGCGGAACAATATTAAAATAGTGGGGGTGCCTGAAAAGGCAGAAGGTGCTACCCCTACTGAATTTATTGAGAATTGGCTGCTGCACAAAATTGGTGCGGATGCTTTCTCTAAAGTATTTGTAGTTGAAAGAGCACATAGAGTCCCTATGAAACTCATGCCCCCTGGATCGGCTCCCCGTGCCATTTTGACCAAAATCTTGAACTACAGGGACAGAGATGTAATTCTGAGAAAAGCAAGGAATGCTAAGGACATGACAATTGATGGACAAAATATCTCCATCTACTGTACTTGGATTACTCACCAGCAGTGCAGACACTTAGGCTGGTTTCACACTACGATTTTATCAGTTCCGACGCTGTCCGATAAAAATCGGGCATGCGCGCTAACGCTCTGTGCACACTATACATATATGAAATGCCTAGAAATCACCACCAAATGAAGTCTCACAGTAGATCACTATTATAGAGGAGTTATCTAATGTATATGTTGAATCTATAAGGATAAGAAACCTTTTTACATCTACATATTTACATATACAACAAAAGTATTACCAATTAAACACATTTAAAGGGGACCACACACAAATTCTTGCGGGGTCTTATATAATAATGTGGAACCAATAGTACTATACTCTATCATACTTAAAAAAGCATCCATTACCCAATATAGGGACCATTGAAAGCACCACTGAAAACTTAGTATCAATAGCATTATCTTAGATACCTAGAAAAACAAGGTATCTATGTTGTCTGTTGAGGTACTTCATTAACCCTCAACTAGGTCCATACAGAGTAATTGGTTCCACATCTAAAGTACATACCCATCACATATTATAAACTATGAGACCCTACAAAATCTTACCAACAGGTAACAGTGTGTGCAAATCCCCTACTCCATAACGCGTATGTTATAAACGGACACTGTAGTTCATCAAAAGAGCAAGTCTTCCAATCTAGATTGAACATGAAACGGTGTTAAAACATGATAAAAACAACAAATATAGAGAAGTATGAAAGACCATCAATCTGAACCAAGTAAGCAACCCCTTTGATCGTAATCAATATTCATACCTTTAGGGACCAAGGTGTCCAATTCAAATATCCACTTTAACTCTTTCTTTTTTAATAGGGCCACGCGGTCCCCTCCCCTTCTAAGCGGGGGAACATCATTATAGACACCTTGGTCCCTAAAGGACTTTTTGCTATTTGCCCTCACGATAGAACCACTAGCAGCACATATTAGGAGAGCTGCTGAAGTGACAGGTTTTAAATTTGGTCCTGTGGAGGAAACAATTGCACTTTATGCAGATGATGTTCTTCTATTTTTGCAGGATCCCTTGGAGTCATTGAAACAGGCAGTAGGATTGGTTGAGAGGTTTGGGAACATGTCGGGTTTAAGGATTAACTGACACAAATCTAAACTTACAATGATTGATAGGGAAAGAATGGGAGATTTGGGAGAGCTTGGATGTCCTAGTCTAAAAGTAGTAAACCAGTTTAAATATCTGGGAATACAAATTGCTCTACCAATTACAGAATTTGTTAGACTGAATGTGGATCCGTTGTTAGTTACATTGAAAAATAAGGCCCAAGCCTGGTTTAAGTTGCAACTCTCAGTGGTGGGGAGGGCAGACCTGTCTAAAATAATACTCATGCCAAAGATCCTCTATGTGCTCCATAACCGTGTGGCTTCCATGGGAATTATTTCCGAGACTTAACTCTTTACTTCGGGATGTAGTTTGAGGTGGAAGCCAACCTAGAATAAAACTGGAAATTTTGCAGAGACCAAAGGAAGAAGGGCGTCACACTGTACCAAACCCATGGATCTATTTTCTAGCATCTCAGAGTCAGCATATTAGAGGATGGGTTTCAAGGGGGAAGAGGAGTTCTACGAAGGCAATTTTGGAAGTCATGACTAAAAGGGCTCCTCTGGTGCAGAGTTTAGAGGTTGGAGATTTTGGTAGTTTGGGGGGAGGGGGTTCCCATCCTGAGTCTGGTACATAAGATATGGTCTAAGATTAAAGAGTTGAGAGAAGTAAATGGAATGACAGTGTATACCTCTGCTTGGATGAATGAAAATCTGTTGGAGTTTTGTAAACTGGGGGAACAAAGGTCTTGGATTCGCAAGGGAAGAAAATGTGTGTCGCAAATCTTGGTGAACAGGGCACTAAAGTCATTTGATTCCCTAGTGGGGGAATTCCAGATTCCGGAGACAGGTAGGTTTCTGTACCTTAGGACTCCGCATGCTCATAGGCGGCAGGCGAAAGTGTGTGATCTCGGGGTGCAGAAGGATATTGTTCTGATTTATATATGTATGGAAGTTATTTCTACTGTGTATAGGGATCTCCTACATACCTTTCTGCTGCGGCACCCTATTTGGGCATGAGACAAATGGGAAGCAGAACTTGGGGCAATAGATGATGAGGTTTGGCACTGTATACTGGAATATGGTCCGAAACTGTCTTTGAGTTAGCCGGGTAGATTGTTGCAGCTTTATCTTATACATAGAGCTTACAGAACTCCAGAGTTTTTATATAAGACTGGGGTGAGAAGCACTCCTGAATGTCCGAAATGTATGCATGAGGGCGCCGGAGTGTTGCATATGATGTGGGAATGTCCGAGGTTGCAGGATTTTTGGATGGTGGTGCTTAATCTAATTGAAGGATGTTATAAATGTGTGGTTCCCAGGAAGCCGATAGTGTGTGTTGGGATATGTGGAAGAAATCTGAGTCACAAACTCGAAGAAGATAGCGGTGGCAGGACTATTGTTTATAGCTAGAAAGGTGATAGCCAGAGGCTGGATCAGGGCTGAGCCACCTACTAGAGTAGAATATATGCAACAAGTAGATTATATAGGTAGCACAGAAGAAAATGTATAGCGGAGGAGAAATGCTTCCAAAATGTTTAAAAAAATCTGGGAGCCTTGGCTGAAGTCGGGGTAAAGGATTTGGTGAGAAATAAGAATGCAAATATAAATAGACTGACCATCTCTACTTTTATATCATTGGACCTCTGTAAGAACTGTCTAAAAATGTTTCAATGTGGACGTTTATATTAATTTTTGTACAAATCTTTAATGAACCACTGACCTAGTTAAAGCAGTCTATTGGGGGAGGAAGGGGGGGGGGATTTGCGGCATGGCTTCATCATTAGGGTATTATAAATGTCTAAAGTATTTGATAATTGGCGTATGATGTAATGTTCCAAAAACCCTTTTGTTTACATTTCTTTTAATCATATATTTTTATTAAATACTTTAATTTTCTAATTTTTAATTTTCTTTGTGTTTTCGTTTGCTGTAAACCATAATCATCAACATTTACAGAAACAAACACTTGAAACAGATAATTATGTTTGTAATGACTCTATATAATATATGCATTTCACTTTTTCTATTGAATTACTGAAAAAAATAGCTTTTTTGATGATATTCTAATTCATTGAGATGCATCATCGTGTTTCCCTGAAAATAAGGTGCCCCGGAAAGTAAGGCATAGTAGGAGATTCAATGTGCCTGTAAATTAAATATAAGGCTCCCCCAACCCCCCGAAAATAAGGCATACCTAGTCTTTGCCAGTTCAGCATGCCGCCGATCAGAAGATGCAGCTGTGACTCCCCCAGTCTGTTGATTCTCTCTTGGAGGTAAAACATTTTTAAAAGCCAGCAGTAAAATGTTTTACCTCGCAAAAAGGATCAGCTGCAATGTCTGTATACTCTTTTGCTTCCTCTGGCCAAGGAGATGTAGTATGATCAAATCATGTCCCTCTGCGGCCAGACACAACCATTGCACAGTACATAGCAGGAACACATATATAAAGTTATCTCCGCACAGAAACGTTTTTTTAAACACGTGACGAATTTTCCACTGAACCTGGCAGCTCTCTAGCACCCCTCTTATCAGGACGGTCAGGGAACTGACTGAGGATAAAAGAGGGACCGCAGCTGCCCTGTTAGTGCTGGTTTATTAAGGGGCCCCTAGTGAGTGTGGTATATGCCATCCAGTCCCAAGCTAGAAGTGCATATAATAACACAGTAAGATAAATTTTTTAGATTGAAGGAAGACTTTAAGTCACTGATAGAGGTCCAGAATAACGCAGTCACCAATTGCTGCCACCAGATTCTCGTTCGATATAAACCCGGTTCGTGAACAGGCTTAAAGCGGGTCAGAAACCAACCCAGGTAGCGTGTAATATTAAACAAGAACACAGATGTGGGAATTTCATGATCGAGATAAAAGAACAACCCGAGATTAAATTACAGATTTAATCGCTGTAGGGGCACACTAGAATAATATTTAAATACAGATAATATAAATAAATCACAGATCTTAGTCAGTTATGCAAACAAGAGATAAATGGAATGCACACAGATTTACAGACAAATGTGTTCAGTTAGTGGTTTCCTTGCTGCTGGTGGCCACACGGAGGCAGTGTCAGGCCACCAGGTTCCCTTGGGTATGCACTGGCACGATCTAATGGGGTCCTTAAAGTAATACACTAATGAGATATGGTAGTGGGCTTTTGTATACCTCAGCCCCACTCACCGACCTCCCCCTGGTGACCTCATGTGGGCTGATTTTTCCATACCTAAAAATGGTTATGAAAATGCAGCCTTTTCTCATAACTCTGCCTGGGAGGCCTGGGAGCATTGTAGGTGGAAAATATAGCTGTCATATTTTTGGTTATGATTTTAGCTTTCCAATGGTAGGAAACGTGACATGTCTGTGGTCGTCCCACTGGCTAATATTAATTTTGGTGTTCGGAAGGTTGAACAGTTAAGCGGAAATATGCATTGGGATCCTATACCTCTCCAGGTGTCATATTTATGATTGTCATATTTATGGGAGCTATATATAGTGAAATATTAATACTTCTTGCCCTGGCTCCTGTGTGTCTGCCAGAATTCTATTAAATTCCCTGGCAGATGGAAGTGACCTCTCTCTGCAGATTCCAGGGGGATCTTCCTTTTGAGTAATTACCGTACCTCTAGGTCTTCTCTATCAGCTACCTGGAGCTTCCGTTGCGTGGAACTATTTAGCCTCATGTGATATCCTGAGATTAATTAGCAAATCCAGGAGATGAATTAGCCTTCAGGGAAAAGGAGGGGACTCATTCATTGGAGTGAAGGGACAAGAGGACAATCTGAACAAGATGGAAGTTATAGGAATAAGATGGATTCTGGCTTGATTAATGCACCCGAATATATATACTTATTCCTCACAGCATTCAATTGTGAAAATTATTATTATCCCAAGATCTATTAAAACCAACTTTCAAATGAACTTTGTGGGAAAACACCTTTAACCCCTTCATGACCAAGTGTGTAATAGTATGCCCTTGGCCGCCTCCTTCTCCCTGATGCGAGCTCACGCGCTGAGCTTGCATCATTCCCGGCACATGTTAGCTGATGTGTAGCCAACATCATCGATCAGATCAGCGATCCAATCGGCACTGTTAACCCTTTGGATTGCGCAGTTGATCATGTTGTTCCCCCCTGGCACCGGCAGCCCTGTGATATGATTCCGAGCCTCAATGCATTGCCATGACAGCACAGGGTACGTTGATGACCCTGGATGCTGTCTAGAATCACTTTTTGCCACTGATACCTGACTTGCGTCACCTGCACAAAGTTATCATTTGTGCTAGGCAAAGGGATGCTGAAGCATCTCCCTGCATTACAAGCGATCGCACTTTGTAGTGCTGAGGTGCCCTAAGGGGCTGTGCAAACTCGAGTAGAAGTTAAAAAAAAAAAGATTAAAAGAAAACACAAGTGCATTTCACCCCCATTTTGTATTTTTTTATTTGCAATTTTACCACCCTTGGATTTTTTTCCCGTTTTCCAGTACTCTATTATATGGTAAAATAAATGATTTCATTCAAAAGTATAATACAAAAAGCCCTCATATGTCTATATTGACAGAAAAATAAAAAAATCATGGCTTTGGAAGAAGTGGGGGGGGGGGGGGGAACAGAAATTGGGAAATCGCCCAGGTTTGAAGGGGTTAAATTTGCAGTATGTGATAAGTGTAGTGCAGGTTGTTACAACCCATTTAACATGATTAGTTCCAAAATACACAGTTAACTGAACCAATAGTTTTTTCTCTCACCATTGCCCTCCTGTACATCAGCGTGCCACTTGTTTGTCAGCTTTGTTCTTTTCGTTGCTGCTTACTCTTCTGTTTCCCTCTTTCTTTCTTTCTCAGTGGCCGCCAGAGGCAGTGACCGCGCTACAAGCTCCATCAACCCCTGAACCAGCTGGTCTAAAGCCGCCACAAAAGCTTCAGCTGAGACTTGCTCCGCTCCAAAATCCTAAAGGCATTGCCCTGTGCTGGAATGTGTCCAGTGTTGATGTCAGCTGTGCTCCGGCTAAAGTCTACTGCCTATACGTGCACCAGGGCGATCCCAAAAACCCGGAAAAGCAGTGGATAAAGATAGGCGAGATCAAGGCTTTACCGTTACCCATGGCTTGTACTCTTACACAGTTTCGTGATGGCACCACATATTCTTTTGCAATGAGAGCCAAAGATGCCGATGGCCGCCTTGGACCACAATGTGAAATCCAGTCCATTATGGTGAAGCCTCAAGGCTCCTCCAAGAAATCATAGCTTGTCTCCCAGTTTTAGCTGTTTTTGTTTGTTAGTCATTGTTTTACTGTTGCTTTTGAGCTGTACAGTTATGAGATGACCTTTGGATACAGGGTTCATTTTCTTGTTTGAGTTTTTTCTCTTTTTGCATTATGTGGTTTTATAATAAGTTAAACAATCCACAATTATTAAAAAGTATTTTTGGGGATAAACATTACTGGCCTGTCTTTAGGATCCTTAAGACAAGTTATCCACATATGGATCCGGGACTGCAGTTCGCCACATTCAAGTGAATTGGATTCTAAACTGCAGAATGAGACGCTGCTGGATATGGAGTCAAGCCCTGTTTGTAGAAGGGGCTTCCATTTGTTAAGTTGATGTACATGCTTCATGGTGGATGGACCCATGCAGATGTAGCATTAGTAATTTTTCCTTCCCCTCCCTACAACAATAAAATCTTTTATACTAAATGATTTGCTATTGAAATCTTCAGCCAGCTAAATGAGGTTTCCTAGCATGTAAATGAAAAATATATTCTATCCAGAAACCGTGCTACTCTTGGGTGATTACAACGAAGTCCAATACTTGATTTAAAGAGGACCTCCGGTGAGATAAAAAAAAAATGAGTATAGTCCCTGCACTCCTATACTATAATGTTGATCTGCCTACTACAGTTGTATGTTTATAACACTTGTAAATCACTTATTCACTGGCTGCTCCTCACCCGTCACCCCTCCAGTATGGGACTAATACATCACGCCTGATTGTACTGTTCCCCTCCAATAAGCATCAGCGAGTCCGATAACAGATGCTTCCGCAACCCAGTCACGTGGCCATGAAATCATAGAAGGTCTCTTACAACTGCTTCCCCCACAGTTAGTCTGATATGTGGTCTCCTACTCTGCACACACGCCGATATCAGAGTCTGGCTCACTGCAGGACCTTCTATGATATCACACCCATGTGATTGGATTGCGGAAGCATCTGTCATCGGACTCGCTGATGCCTACTGTGCACATTCAAGAGGGGTGACGGGTAAGGAGAAGCTAGTTAGTAAGTGATTTATATGCGTTCTAACCATTATACAAGTATAGTAGGCAGCTCAGCATTATAGTATAGGAGTGCAGGGAACCTACAAGAATGTTTATCTCCCTGGAGATCCCCTTTAAAGTGTGATCGTTGTTTTAATTTTTACTTCATAAATTTATAGCACATGTGAAAATCAGCCACTTGGTAATCTGCCTGTTTCTCCTCCTGAACTGAACTTTCAGGGTATGTGCTCACGGTCCGGAGGAGCTGCATCTTGGATGCAGCTCCTCTGGACCAGAAGGAACCCACGGGTGGCCACAGGGAGTACGCAGCCGCCCTGTACGCACCATGTGTGGTGGGTGTAGTGCGTCTTCTCCCTGCAGGCACCTGATAGGAGCCACTTCCAACTCCGCAGCAGGAAATGAACATGCGGAGGAGGAGCGGAATGCTGGCAACCCGCACCGCTGCTGTCAAAAGGTTGTGGTCGGGTGAAGCATAGTGAAGATGGGATTTCTAGTAATCTTATCCATTATGCCTCTACTGTACAATGAACCGAGTTGGACGCAGCAGCAAGATGCTGCATCCAAAACACTGAGTTCACTGATCATGTGCATACACCCTTATTCTCAATTCATGGGTAAATTCTGCATTCAGTGAACAGATGTAATTGTTGTCACAGGAGATGAGAGTAGGTTCTTCTCTGCTGTGGAGCAGCAGGAGGCTGACAGACATTCTGCTGCAAGTTCTCCTGAAATTAGATACTGTCTCTTCAGAATCTTAGTTAGGCTTGCTTCACACCACCGATTTTTGGCCC
Organism: Allobates femoralis; assembly: GCA_033576535.1. Lineage (NCBI taxonomy): Eukaryota > Metazoa > Chordata > Amphibia > Anura > Aromobatidae > Allobates > Allobates femoralis. The sequence continues at coordinate 178,007,761 of JARQOC010000011.1, forward strand.
CATAGTAGCCTATGGAGCCGGATGGCAGCTCTCTGCCATCCGGTTTCATCACTGCGGTGGAATCCGGGAAAATATGGATTATTCTCTCCGGACATAAAAATGTTGCTTGATTCTTCCGGATTCTCCCGGATCCGGCGCTCCCTAACATGGGAGCCTATGGGGCCGGACTGCCCCGGACCGGGAGGATCCTAGAACCGGACACTGGCGGCTGCACGCCGCTGTTCTTTCAGGACCACGGCTAGCTCCCTGCCAGCCGCGGTCCTGAATCATTAGCAGCTGCAGCTGCGTCCGGCTGCACACTGGACCGGAAGGCACATTTGGCTCTCCGGTTCTGTGTGCTGATCCGGTCCGGGGCTGTCAGTGTCGTCCCCGACAGCCCCGGACCGGATCACACCGTGGTGTGAAGCCAGCCTTACTCTCTTTAAATACAGATGAACTTTAAGACCAAACTTATGGACTAGATTGGTGTGGGGACAGTAAAGCAGATCTTGTTATTTAATCCCAGACAACTCTTTAAATCATCGCTCACCTCTGCCTTAATACATTTATTCCATTATTCATTGTTTCCTAATAAAACTTTTGAGCTCAACATATTTTATAATTGTTTCAATGTAGAATAGGTTCCTTGTAAAATATCACATTCGGGCACTTGATGTCCTAAGTGCCGTAAGCTGCATTTTACAAGATTTTATGCAGTTGTTAACCCCTTCACTACTGATAGCATATATTCAGGGGCGTAACTACAATAGGTGCAGGGGTTGCGATCGCACCCAGCCCTGCAGCCTAGGGGGGCCCCAAAAGTCCCTCTGTCCTTTAGATAAACACTAATACTATCAAAGATTTGCAATAATTGGGGGCCCCGTTGGAGCTTTCGCATCGGGGCTCCTGGGCTTGAAGTTACGCCACTGCATATATTTACAGTCATATGAAAAAGTTTGGGCACCCCTCTTAATCTTACTCTTTTTTTTTTTTTTTTGTTTAAAAATTTTTTTTGCAACAGCTATTTCAGTGTGATATATGTAATAACTGATGGACATAGTAATATTTCAGGTTTGAAATGAGGTTTATTGTAGTAACTAAAAATGTGAAATATGCATTATTTCAAAATTTGACAGGTGCCAAAGTATGGGCACCCTTCTGATTTTCATTATTTGAATGCTCCTACCTACTTTTTACTGACTTACTAAAGCACTAAATTGGTTTGGTAACCTCATTGAGCTTTGTACTTCATAGCCCGATACATCCAATCATGAGAAAAGCTATTTCAGGTGTCCACTTGCAAGTTGTTCTCCTACTTGCATCGTCTCTGAGGAGTGGCATCATGGGCTCCTCAAAACAGCTCTCAAATGATCTGAAAAAAAAGATTGTTCAACATAGTTGTTCAGGGGAAGGATACAAAAAGTTGTCTCAGAGATTTAACCTGTCAGTTTCCACTGTGAGGAACATAATAAGGAAATGGAAGACCACAGGGACAGTTCTTGTAAAGACCAGAAGTGGCAGGCCAACAAAAATATCAGGAAGGCAGAGAAGAAGAATGGTGAGAACAGTGAAGAACAATCCACATACCACCTCCAAAGACCTGCAGTATCATCTTGCTGCAGATGGTGTCACTGTGCATCGGTCAACAATACAGCGCACACTGCACAAGGAGTAGCTGTATGGGAGAGTGATGCAAATGAAGCCGTTTCTGCATGCACGCCACAAACAGAGTCGCCTGAGGTATGCAAAAGCACATTTGGACAGCCAGTTTCATTTTGGAAGAAGGTCCTGTGGACTGATGAAACAAAGATTGAGTTGTTTGGTCATACAACAAGGCGTTATGCATGGCGCCACAAAAACACAGCATTCCACTGTCAAATTTGGGGGAGTGTCCATCATGCTTTGGGGCTGTGTGGCCAATGACGGCACCGCGAATCTTGTTTAAGTTGAGGGTCGCATGGATTCCACTCAGTATCAGCAGATTCTTGAGAATAATGTTCAAGAATCAGTGTCAAAGTTGAAGTTACGCCGGGGATGGATCTTTCAGCAAGACAATGATCCAAAACACCGCTCCAAATCTACTCAGGCATTCATGCAGAGGAACAATTACAATGTTCTGGAATGGCCATCCCAGTCCTCAGACCTGAATATCATTGAACATCTGTGGGATGTTTTGAAGTGGGCTGTCCATGCTCGGCGACTATCAAACTTAACTGAACTGGAATTGTTTTGTAAAGAGGAATGGCCAAAAATCCCTTCATCCAGGATCCAGGAACTCATTAACAGCTACAGGAAGTGACTAGAGGCTGTTATTTTTGCAAAAGGTGGATCTACTAAATATTAATGTCACTTTTCTGTTGAGGTGCCCATACTTTTGCACCTGTCAATTTTTGAAATAATGCATATTTCACATTTTCGGTTAGTACAATAAACCTCATTTCAATCCTGAAATATTACTGTGTCTATTAGTTATTACATATATCACACTGAAATAGCTGTTGCAAAAAAACTATTTTAAACAAACAAAAAAAAGAGTAAGATTAAGAGGGGTGCCCAAACTTTTTCATATGACTGTATGTCTCTGCCTTTGATGCAGGCTAATACGCTGAGCTTGCATCTTTTTCTGCACTTGTTGGCTGATTTAATCGGCTACTAAGTGCCTGTAAAAGCCACAGGTGAATTGACAGCAGCATTTAGCACATGTCAGGAAACGAGTCATTGATCCCACGTCATGCGATCCCAGGGCACTGATGGGTTATCGTAACAGTCGGTGGTGTGTCGCTGTGATCCTTTTGTGACTGGTGTTCATACTAGATTGAGATTTTTGCTTATATAGAACAGTACTGAAGCATAGGCTATTGAATGATAGTGGCTTCAAGCCTCCTAAGTGGACCATTAAATACAGTAAAAAGAAGAACAAAAATAAAATTGCAAAAGTACAAATCACCCCTCTCACCCAACCAAGTCAGACCTCCGGGGTTGCAGTAATGAGGGACAAACTCTGTGAAATGCATGTCTGCAGATGAGGTTTCTAGTTTGGCTTTTAACCAAAGTTGTGGCAAAGCTTGTTAAAGAATTAATAATGTCTTAGCACAAGAGTCCTCTTTCTAAGAGACAATTTGTATATTTAAAGAGGTGGTTCACTACAATACATAGTGACCACATCGATTTAAGGCTGTTGAGCAAGGCTTTGCCCAAATATTTTGTGTTGTGAGTCCTGCTTGTGAGTGGCCTTGTGACGCGAGTCACTACAGAAATAGCTAAGTCTCAGAGGTGAAGAAACAGACAACAATAATGGAAAGTAAATATAATAATAATATTACTTACTGGAAGTAAAGGGAGTTAAAGATGATCCGAGGTCAGGTATAGGAAATAGCACAGTAACAGTAAGGGGCAATCAGAGACGTAGTTCAATTCACAAGCTGAAGTCAGGAAAACCATGAGGACAAAACAACACAGGGGGCAGACAATAAGGGTACTGTTACACATTCATAAACCAAAAAAAGGAGGTTTTTGACTCCTCTTTACCTTGTATATATCAAAATAATCCATGCTATGTCTCAGTAAACAAGATTTTATTATTTTCTTTTTCAATGCAATACATGTAAAATCAATCTCATAGCATGTAGAATAGATACATTTTTTTTACATTTATTTTAACAGATGATCAGTTTCAATGTGATTTGTGACCATAAAATCCCTAAATTCATAAATAACCCCCTCTCAAGGATATGGTATTTTAATCCAAGTATGTGGTTCAGTTTACTGCATTGATAACAACTATATGGAAAACCTTCAGAATAGGGCTATTTTTATTAATGAGAGTAACGCCCCATCCTGATAACCAAACTATATGGCCAAAGACTGGATCATTATAATCCTAGCCCATAGATCCAATTTTATCTGTATCAAGGACGGCGTCGCCCCATAACCTCTACTCAGAGACTCCCAAAAGTGTATCACATTCAATATTGCAACTACCTCTAAAGTGCAAGTGCAGTAATCTTTCCGGGGTGTATCCCCATCCCACCACTCTTAGACTTGCTGGTTGCAGTGAAATCATGGACACATTGTTCTATTTTGTTGCCGTGTACAAATGGAACAATGTGTCCATGATTTCACTGCAACCAGCAAGTTGCAAGTGAAATTGCATGCAATGTTGCGATGTGTAACGGTACCCTAAGAGTAGTCAGGTCACAGGCAAATGGTCAAAATCAGGTAAGGGAATAAAGTCAGACTGAGTCAGGCACAGAGCACTGGAAGATCAAACCTACACAGGCAAAGGCAAGTATTCAATTGACACTGAATGAAGAGGCAAGCCTGCTTTGAGTAGAGGCCTGATCAGGGGAAAGTGAACACAGGTGATTGCAGCACAGACTGAGAGATTCAACAACAATAGTAACAAAACAAGGGCAGAATGGAGATCATGACACACAACAGTAAAAACAAACAAGGGCAGAGTGGAGATCGTGACAGCACCCCCTCTTCAAGGGGGGGCCACTGGACCCCCCAGGTTTCCTAGGAAACCTCCGATGAAAGGCCCAGACCAACCGATCAGCTGTTACAGAACGAGCCGGAACCCAAGAACGTTTTTCAGCTCCAAACCCCTTACAATGTACCAGATATTGAAAGGAATTCCGGACCAATCGAGAATCAATGATCCTTTGTACCTCATATTCCAAACTCCCCTCAATAGACACCGGAGGAGGCGAGGGAAACAGAGCAGAGGGAATAAACTTCAACAATGACTTGTGGAACACATTAGGAATATGGAAAGACCAGGAGAGTTTTAATTGGAAGGCAACTGGATTGACCACCTCTAGAATCTCATACGAACCAATGAACCTTGAATCCAACTTCAGCGAGGGCACCTTCAATCTAATATTCTTCGAGAATAGACATACCTTATCTCCCGCTTTGAATGCGACCCCTGACGAGCGTCTCCTATCTGCCATCCATTTCTGCCGATGCTGAGCCACCCCAATGTTTCTCTTAAACTCCCTCCAGATATTCCCCAACTCTTGAATGGTGACATCTACTCCAGGGCACCCAGAACTTATCCTACAGAATTCACCAAAATGAGGATGGAACCCATAATTACAGAAAGAGGGCAATGTCCCTTTGGACTGATTGACCCATCTGTTGAAGGCAAATTCAGCAAGAGGAAGAAATGACGACCAGTTCTGTTGATCAGTGACAAAACATCTCAAAATTTGTTCCAGGTACTGATTGGTCCTTTCTGTCTGACCGTTAGATTCAATGTAATATTAAAGATGGCTGGCACACCTCTATGTTGGGTGCTAGCTGGAAAAATAGATAACGTTACTAGATAAATATCCGCTGCACACCAACATCAAAAATTCTAGCGAGAAAAAAAGCTAATGGCTGACATGTATTAATGCACAGTGTGAACTGGAGCATAAGGCACAGTAGAAAATTACTCAAAGCTTTGAGTAATTTTCTACTGTGCCTTTTGCTCCAGTTCACACTGTGCATTAATACATGTCAGCCATTAGCTTTTTTTCTCACTAGAATTTTTGATGTTGGTGTGCATCGGATATTTATCTAGTGACCGTTAGATTCAGGGTGACAAGCAGAGGAAAAGGACAAATCAATCCCCAATTTTTTTGCACAAGGCCCTTCAAAATCTAGAAACGAATTGTATTCCCCTGTTGGACACAATATTAAGGTGAATCCCATGCAATCGTACCACATGAACAATAAACCGTTTGGAGAGAGTTTCAGCATTAGGTAACCCAGATAATGGGACAAAGTGAGCTTGTTTGTTGAATCGATCAACTACCACCCAAATAGCAGTCATCTCACCAGACAGAGGTAAATCAGAAAAGAAATCCGTGGACAAATGGAGTCCATGGTCTTTATGGAATTGGCAAATGAGCCAATTTCCCGGGCGGCAATGCTGTACTTTGGCGAGAGTGCAAGTTTCCGAAGCTGACACAAAATCTCTATCATCTTTATGCTTGGCAGGCCACCAGAAGAGTCTAGCAACTGTCTTCTGGGTGGCAGTGACCCCAGGATGACCACTCAACACAGAATCATGGAATTCTTTCAAAAGACATAATCTGAGATGCACAGGAACAAACAACTAGCTTTCAGGGGTATTAAAAGAAGCCAAGGACTGAGTGGAGCATATTGCGGCCTCCAACTCAGAGGAGACCATGGCCACAACAATACCCAAAGTAAGAATGGAGGATGGAGGTTCCGAGGAGACAATGAATAAAGATTATGAGACAGGGCATGTACTATTACATTTTTAGACCCCAGTCTGAACGCAATAGTAAAATTAAATATAGAAAAAAATAGAACATCTGACCTGTCTAGGGGTCAACATTTATATTTTTGTGATCTGTCACCACTGTGACCGGATGAACAGCTCCTTCCAAAAAATACCTCCATTCTTCAAAAGCCAACTTGACTGCAAGTAACTCTCAATTACCCACATGATAATTTCCTTCAGCAGGAGAACAGTAGAGAAAAAGGCACATGGTCGCAGGTTATTAAAATCTTAGGACCTTAAGACAATACAGCCCCCCACCCCGACCTTGGAAGCATCTACTTCCACAATGAACGGCCTCTGGAGATCTGGTTCAACAAACACAGGAGCAGACATAAAACATGTCTTCAAAGTTTCAAAAGCCCCAACTACTTCTGGTGACCAAACCTTTACCTTCGCCTCTTTACAAATGAGGTCCGTAAAAGGCTTGACAATCTAAGAAAATCCTCTAATGAATTTTCGGTAATAATTTGCGAACCCCAAAAAGAGCTGCATGGCCTTGAGGTCGGTGGGTTGAACCCAATCAATAATAGCCTGAACCTTCCCAGGATCCAAATTAAAACCGGAGGCTGACACAATGAAACCCAAGATTGATATCTCTTGAACAGAAAAGGTACATTTTTCAATTTTAGCAAACAATCATCCCTTAATTGTTGCAGAACCAAATGGATATGTTTATGATGAGAATCCAGGTCAGGTGAGAAAATGCGAATATCATCTAAATAAACTACAGTAAATCTCCCAATATAATCAGACAGAATATTATTAATAAAACTCTGAAAAACTGCAGGAGCATTAGTAAAACCAAAAGGCATGACAAGATTTTCAAAAAGACCCTCAGATGTGAAAAACGCTTTTTTCCACTCAGCACCCTCACAAATATGTATCAGATTATATGCCCCTCTGAGATCCAGTTTGGAAAACCATTTGGCCACTGAAAGCTGATTATATATATCAGGGATGAGTGGAAGCGGATAAGTATTCTTAACAGTTACCGTATATACTCGCGTATAAGCCGAGTTTTTCAGCCCAAAAATTGGGCTGAAAAGTCCCCCCCTCGGCTTATACGCGAGTCACTGTATACAATGTATACAGTGCTCCCCCATCAGTATACAGGGCCCCCCCCCTTGTGTAGCAATCCTGTAAAGGAAGAGATTAGTATACTTATCCCTCCGCTGTCCCGCTGCCGCTGTCCCGCCGCCGCCATCGAGCTCCTCCAGCTTCATCCAGCGTCTTCCGTCTTCTTCCGGCTTCCTCCGATGGGCGCAGGCAATGACGTCATTGTCTGCGCGCCAGAGGAGGAAGCCGGAAGAAGACTGAAGATGCTGGATGAAGACGGAGGAGCGCGATGGCGGCGGCGTGACAGCGGCGGCGGGACAGCGGAGGGATAAGTATACTAATCTCTTCCTTTACAGGATTGCTACCCAAGGGGGGGGGCCCTGTATATACCTCTAAGGCTGTATATACCTCTGGGGCTGCTGTATACTACCACTGGGGCTGCTGCTGTATACTACCACTGGGGCTGCTGCTGTATACTACCACTGGGGCTGCTGCTGTATACTACCACTGGGGCTGCTGCTGTATACCTCTGGGGCTGTATATACCTCTGGGGCTGCTGTATACTACCTAAGGGCTGCTGTATACTACCACTGGGGCTGCTGTATATACCTCTGGTGCTGTATATACCTCTGGGGCTGCTGTATATACCTCTGGTGCTGTATATACCTCTGGGGCTGCTGTATACTACCACTGGGGCTGCTGCTGTATATACCACTGGGGCTGCTGCTGTATACTACCACTGGGGCTGCTGTATATACCTCTGGGGCTGCTGTATACTACCACTGGGGCTGCTGCTGTATATACCACTGGGGAGGCTGCTGTATACCACACTGCTGGGGGCTGTAAACCTGTGCTGGGGTCCACCCTCGGCTTATACACGAGTCAATAGGTTTTTCCAGGTTTTGGGGGCAAAAGTAGGGGGGTCGGCTTATACACGGGTCGGCTTATACACGAGTATATACGGTATTTTGTTTAGTTCACGGAAATCGAAGCAGCGACGAAGACCTCCTTCTTTCTTTTTAACAAAAAAGAATCCAGTGGCTACCGGCGATGAGGAAGGACGGATATCACCTTTTCGGAAACTTTCAGTAATATAAACTTTCATGGCTGTCTGCTCAGGAGCAGACAAGTTATACAAGCGAGCCTTGGGCAATTTGGCATTGGGAATGAGATTAATAGCACAATCATAAGGACGGTAAGGAGGTAAGATTTCAGCCTCTTTTTCAGAAAAAAACATCTCCGAAGTCTTTCAGGTGTTCCGGAAGACCCTCCAGACTAACAAACATTCACAGATTTAAGACAGCTTTTAATACAGTAGGGACCCCATTTGACAATATCTTTCAGACTCCAGTCAATGATTGGATTATGCATACTCAGCCAAGGAATACTCAACACAATTTCAGCAGGTAGATTGTCCAAAACATAGCAGGAGATTAATTCCGTGTGAAGGGACCCCACCTTGATTCCACTGTAACTAATTGAACCAGATTTTTTAGCAACGTTGTTTTTATAAATGGCCATGATTTGAATAGGACTTTCTAACTTAACTGACCCTAATTCTAACTTAAAAACAAGTCCTGAATCAAGGCCAGATCCTAGACCGAGTCACATCCGCCACCTGATCACACAAAGTACTTAAGGAATCCATAGATGGGAAAAGAAAAAATTAAACGGTCAATTGTAATGTGACGCAAGTCACTACAGAAATAGCTAAGGCCAGTTTCACACCACTGTTTCCTTGTTTCAGGTTCTGTTCAGTCTGAACCAGACAGAACCTGATCCAGTTTTGCCACCATGTGTCGCTATGGTGCTGGATTGGTCTTATTTGGCCTCCGGTTTTGTGCTTTTTTGCCCGGATTCGGTTGTGTTTATTTTTTGCATCGGATTCAAAATCAGAGTCTGCATAATTTTTTGTGTCCGGTGCACAAAACAAACAAAACCAGGATCCTCTGGACATGGGAGTCTATGGGTGCCGGATTGCCCCGGATCCGGCAAAAAAAATCGGATTGTTTCCCGGATGCCTTTAACTGAAGAGCGGAGGCTCTGAAATGCAGACGCGCTTATTTAGCACCATGGACAGCAGCAGCATTTCAGAGCTGAGGCTGAAGTTCTGCACCATGGAGAGCTCCACGGCTAAAATTTCAGCACCGCGGGCAGCTCCCTTGCACAATGGAGCTGAAATTTCAGCCCTGGACAGCAGCAGAAACTAGCACAAACAAATCCTGCAAAAAACAGGATTGGAGGGCATATTTGCCCTCAGTTTGTGCTCGTCCGGTGCTGTCAGGTTCTGTCCGGTGCATCCTGCAAAACAAGAGACAGAACCTGACAGCTCAAAATCGTGGTGTGAAGCCGGCCTTAGTCTCAGACGTGAAGAAACAGACAATAATAATAGAAAGTAAATATAATATTATTATTACTGGAAGTAAAAGGAGGTCAAGACGATCCGAGGTCAGGTATAGGAAATAGCACAGTAACAGCAAGGGGCAATCAGACGAAGTTCAATTCACAAGCCGAAGTCGGGAAAACCATGAGGACAAAACAACACAGGGGGCAGGCGATAAGAGTAGTTAGGTCACAGGCAAATGGTCAAAGTCAGATAAGGGAATAAAGTCAAGCACAGAGCACAGGAAGATCAAACCTACAAAAGCAAAGTCAAGTGTACAATTAACACTGAATGAAGAGGCAAGCCTGCTTGAGTAGAGGCCTGATCAGGGGAAAGTGAACACAGGTGATTGCAGCACAGACTGAGAGCTTCTACAGTGATAGTAACAAAACAAGGGCAGAGTGGAGATCGTGACAGCGCTATTGCTGTCCGCTCATCCCCATCACATGACCTCCCGCAGGAGTTGCCTCTGAGGTCCGGTGATGTCAAATCAACTAAGTTGACCCGGCATCACGGAGGCAGGACCCAGTCTCCATGAGTGACTTGGCTGTGGACATAGGTTCACAGCATGTCAGAGTCCAGCATTGCAGCATTATGTGAATGGAACAATGAGGAGAGCGGCACACTAAGTGCAGAAATATACATGATGTGCAAGGACCATATGGGTTATTACTATCTAATGGATGGATAGTGCTAGTAAACAGAAACACTCTTACTATCCACTGGTTATCAAAGTTTGCAGCCGTTCTTGAGATAAATACTTCTCTTATGTTTACAGCTCATTGCCGAGGACAACGACCACTGCTTCTGTCTAGTTTCTAAGCACTGCACTGGAGCTGGCTGGGATTGGCAGGTGACAACATACTCAAGCCTCAACCTAGTGCAAACTAGAGACTTCTAAGGTGGCCAGCAATGAGTCCAGACCTGAATCCCATAGAACACCTGTGGAGAGATGTAAAAATGGCAGTTTGGAGAAGGCACCCTTCAAATATCAGGGACCTGGAGCAGTTTGCCAAAGAAGAATGGTCTAAAATTCCAGCAGAGCATTGTAAGAAACTCACTGATGGTTACCGGAAGCGGTTGATCGCAGTTATTTTGGCTAAAGGTTGTGCAACCAAGTATTAGGCTGAGGGTGCCAATACTTTTGTCCAGCCCATTTTTGGAGTTTTGTGTGAAACGATCAATGTTTTGCTTTTTGCTTCATTCTCTTTTGTGTTTTTTCATTGAAGACAAATTAAATGAAGATAATAATACCAAAGAATTTGTGATTGCAATCATTTTCAGGAAGAAACGGCGTATTATCTGACAGAATTGCAGGGGTGTCAATACTTTTGGCCACAACTGTATACATAATGACTTGAAATCCTCACAAAGATGTAAAATACTTTTATAGTTCAGTATGTGTATATGTCTATTAAAAACTAGATAAATCTGTTGATGGTGATAGTTCATTTTTATACTTGTTTCACTGATAGCAGCTATGTGGTTTGTTCAGAGAAGGACTGATCATGCCCTTTATATAGGTGCTTTGGCTCAGTTGTAAGTTTTCATTTAGTCTCTTGTTTTGTAAGATAGGGGTTGTGAAGTCGGAATCGTGGAGTCGGAAGAAAATGCACCGACTCCGACTTCTAAAATATATAACAAAGTGGATAGTTCAATGCAGAATGTGCTGAACATTATTATTATTATAAATTTTTTTGTTCTATCTAAATATCTTGATGATTGTATCATAATAATGATTAAAGCCTGATGTTACCAATGTACTACAATAAATTTATCTCATAAACAGCCGTGTATGAAGGAGTCAGAGTCGGAGTTGTAGTCCGAGTCAGGGAAATTTAAGAGTCGGACTCCATGGTTTGACTTACCGTCTCCACAGCCCTGCTGGTAATGATCCTTCATCCTGATATATACTGAAGTCATTCAAAGCAAAGGCCTGTACACTTCTTACTGATTGGTGACTGTTGTGACCCTCATAAAATTTAGTTTTCATCTTTCTCTGTGCTACAGTCATTGCTGTTCTCTAATTATGATTGTGGCGCCCCTGCAACCGGGTAGCCACAGGGTGAACTGCAGCTGTACGAGATAAGACGGTCAACTCAAAAGACCCCCACACAAATGGGTCTCGACCCTGAGCCAAGTAACTCTGTGTCAGGCAAGGGGTGGCGGGAGCAGAACAACGTATAATTGGGAAGTAGGAAAGACCACGGACAAGAGGGTGGAGGAACTGTACTTGGTTCCAAGCACCTTAAGTTGGGCAAGACGATCGCTCAGTCGAGACTTCACTGAGAAGGAGGCAGTTCCCTGGAGGGCGGAGAAGAGAAAGATCCCTAAGCTGATACACCCTGCAGCAAAGCACTGACAGAGGCTAAGAGAACATCATTAGACTCTGGCTGTGTCTACCTGTTTTGGCTGGCCAGGGACCCACGCTGAAAACTGGAGAGAAACTGAAGGAGCCAGGTGAACCCAACTAACACAGGTCACTGGTGGCTAGGCCAGGACAGCCAAGAAGCCGGCTCTGTAGATGTGGCAGGGGAACCTACATGACCCTAACCACGAGATACCCCGGAGGGGTGCTGGAGCTCTATGACCCGCAATCTAGCTACCAGTACGGAGTAGTACACAACCATCGTTCTAGGGCTAGTGACCTGCAGAGAGGAACACATCACTACAAAGCCCGTGATGGCCAGACCGAATCCATACGTGAGGACAGAGACAGTGGAAGGGCCTGAGAGGTACACTGAAAGGAGTGACGCAGAGGAACCGTCTAAGCTGCAGTGTGAACCCGGAGCTGTGGTGAGAGTTGGTCATAAAGTGTGTAAAAAGAACTGTGACTGTAAAATGTGTTATGGAGACATCAGTAAAGTGCCCGGTGAGCTCAAAAGTGCCTGAGACTGTTATTCTTGAATCGCCGCAGAACCTCCACCTGCGGAGTCATCTATGAGCTGTCCCTGCATGCTGGTTGGAAGTGCTGTAGAGGAGAGACAAGTGCAGCATTCAGAGCACACAATCCCCTACTACACCTGCCCTGGGGACATCCAGCCCTCACCATCGCAAGAACATGGCAGTGGTGGTGCCCACTGACCACACACCACGGGAAGCGTCACGAAGTCCCATAAACTTTTATCCCCTTTGTATTGCCGCACCTAGGACAACGGGACCAAGCAACGGCACCCTGACATCCCAGAGACAGTATAGCCCAGCCTTGAGTACCCCGGTCCTTGGGGGTGTGACATGATCATCACATATTGTGTAAAATAAAGGTTTTAAGTTGATAAACTTTGGTTATTTTGGAAAACATTGTTCTAGTGGCATGGTGTACTCCTTACAAAAATGCTTCAAATGTTGATCAGTGTAGATTACGTCTGTCTGAAAAAATCAAGTGATCATACATTGTTCTCTAATTTTGATCACCAGTGAATGTTCCCCATCCTGGTAATCATCCTTCATCTTGGTATGTGAGCCCCATCTTGGTATATATGGACATCAGTAGTATATTAGTATAAATGGCACCCATCCTGGAATATATGACTCCCCCATCCTGATTTATATGATCCCTCATCCTGGAGCTTGGCTTCCATCACAGCATGCACACAAAATAAACGATTATATTCACTGTCCATCGGCTGCACCACAGAGTGTCGTCCTCTTCTCATTCCGGCAGCTGACCAGTGTGCAAGCGCACAGCGATAACATCACTGTCATGCGCCGTGCCCCACACACTGTTGGCTGCTAGCATAAGAAGAGGAAGTCACGCTGCGGGGAAGTGATGGACAGTGAGTATAAAGTTTGGCCGCTGCCGGGATGATGATGCGTGGGAAGCAGTGAATATCCATTCTCTTTTAATGGCAGCCATACACGATCAGCGGCATCGGTGGATGCTGGCGTGTACCTGCTGTTTAAGAAAATGTAAAGTGCAGCTCCCACCTCTTGGTGCCAGTTTCAGTGCTGAGAGGTGATAAGCAGGGAGATGCTGTACATAATTAATTTACTTAAATTGTAGAGACACATGTTCACCAGTAGGCGCTGTTGCTGCCTACTCCTGTCTCCAGTGATCCACTTGACCACCGCTGTCCCTCCATGGCCACACTAAGGTGCTGTACATCCTTGTTTCATAATATTTATGTCGCACTCGCAGGGACCGGGGTCTCAAGACCAGGCCATTCTTATGTCTCTGGGGTGTCAGGGTGCCATTGCCTAGTCCCATTGTCCTTAGGTGCGGCAAAAATAGGGGTTAAAGTTTGGGGATTTTTCGTGACGCCACCTGTGTGTGGTCAGCCACCTGTGCGTGGACCACCGCTGCCATATTTCTGCCAGGGGCGATGATGAGGGGCAGCCTGATGGTGAGCCCTCCACAGGTAGGGCTGGTTGTCCCTAAGGCAGGTGTAAAAAGGGGATTGTGTGCTCCGGATGCTGCATTTGTCTCTCCTCTGCAGCTCTTCCAGCCAGCACACAGGGACACCTAATAGGCAACTCCGCAGGTGGAGGTTCTGCTGCGGCTCCAGAGAATAACAGTCTTACACACGTTTTGAGCTGACTGAGTACTTCACTCTCGGTGTCACCACTCACAGTACAGTTCTTTTACAATTTTGCTTTACCACAATTACGGGCGCGGGTTCTCACTGCAGCCGGGACAGTTCCTCTGCATTACTCCCTTCAGTGTACCTCTCAGGTCCTGCTGTTCTGTCTCTGTCCATGCATACGGATTCGGTCTAGCCGTCACAGGCTTTGTAGTGATGCGTCCCCCTCTGCGGCTCACTAGCCCTAGTACAATGGCTTTGTTCTACTCCGTACTGGTAGTTAGGTTGCGGGTCATGGAGCTCCCGCACCCCGCCGGGGTGTCTTGTGGTTAGGGTCATATAGCTTCCACAGCCACATCCACAGAGCCGGCTCTCTGGCTGTCCTGGCCTAGCCACCAGTGACCCATGTTAGTTTGGCTCACCTGGCTCCTCCAGTCTCTCTCCGGTTTTCAGCCTGGTTCTTCGGCCGGCCATTAGTGATTAAAGCCGCCGGGCTCGTTCTCTCACTGTCCGTGTTTGTCAGTGTTCGTCTGTAGGGTGTACAGACCTGGTGCTTCCTCCTGTGGCACCCTGCCCTAACAGGTAGCCACAAGACAATCTAGTGCATGAAGGGATTTCCACAACAGGTAACCTACACACGCAACACCTTCCACCCCAGGCCTGTAGGGGGAGCTCCACTTGCTGCCTTTAAGCAAGATCCCCTATAAATACCAGTGCTGGGGGCGGAGTTAGCGTTCATATGGCAGTACTGAGAAGATACTGTACAGGCACGTAGAAGCCTAGCCGAGTGAGGTACTGAGAGCGAGGTCGGAGCAAGGCTAAGAGAAGTAGCAGATTGGGGCAGAAGAGCCTACCGTTCACCAAGGAAGAACTCGGACACGGAGTGGAGTCCGAGTCTGCTGAGGAGCACTTAGCCCAGCAGAGGAACACCAGTACAACCAAGGAGACTTCGATTTCCCAGTCACCTGTAACAATAACCAGTCAAAGAGCCAGGACCCGCAGGAATCCATCAGGAGTTAGCAGCAATCCAGAGAAGGTTCTTACCCAGGTTCACAATTACAGAGGAAAGAGAGAGAGATGCACAGGAGGTCAGGCCAGGTTTTATACAGGCAAGGGCTTCAACAAAAGTAAAGAAGGGACAAGGAGGCCTTACAAACACTCGGAAATCCTGGAGTGCTTCCCGACCACCTGGAGTGTACCCTGGATAGTGGAGGATTAACAACAGTAAAAGTATGGAAAACTACTCCCATTATGTGTGTCAGTTCTTACAGCCCTGATCCTGTCCAGCACAGAGACTGTAAATATCTCTTGCCTGCAGAGCCACCTCCCTGTGCCAAATCCTATCTACATCACTTACCTGGGGACCCCGCTCCACCTACGGGGAGCTACACCATCAGCTGCCTATCCATCATCCCGGGAGGTCTGCAGCAGCGCTGGTGTCATCACCAGACACCGTAGGTGGCATCAAGACTTCTTCAATCAAACCCATGTACATAAACCCCCCTTTTCAAAGCGACCCCCAGGGCACGGTCCCGGGCAACAACTGCCTGTGACATCTCTGTAACCAACGCTCGGGATCAGAATACCCCAGCCTTGGGGTAGGGTCACTCCCCACTCCAGGCACTTTCTTTTCCTAACTTAATGTGCATGGAACGAAACCCAATTCCTCCACCCACTTGTCCGTGTCCTCTCCTACTTCCCACCCACATGTTGCTATGCTCCCACCACCCCTTGCCTGACATAGAGTGACTTGGCTTAGGGTCGGAGCCTATGTGTGTGTGGGTGTTTTGCGAGTTGATGTCTTACCTCGTCCAGCTACAGTTCACCCTGTGGCCGCCCGGTTGCAGGGGGCCACATTTACATAACTTTGCAAGCGTAGAAAGTTATCAACTTGAAAATGATTCTGTGATATTTGGTCAAATAATTAACTCACCCCTAATGTGACGGCTGGAACTGATTCTTTATAGTACGACTGTGAAGTTTGGTAGTATTGATGATGTTGATATTCTGCAAGTGCTTTTCCGGTTAGCGTCCATCTGGAGCCCAGTTGCCTCCTAGCAATGGATTTTGTTAAAGAACTGAGCTCAGGTGTAACAGAGATGTATATTACACTGACATAAAACTCAAGCAATGGGAGGTCTGAAGCATACATCACATAGGAGACACTAGGGCAGCTATGCATACATCACAGAGAAGACACTGGAGTGGCTATACCTACATCACATAGGAGACACTCGGGCTGCTATACATACATCACATAGGAGACACTGGGCAGCTACACATATTTCACGTAGGAGATATTGAGTCTGCTATATACAGCAATTAATGTCAATAGCACTTTTAGAAATATTTACATAGAATAATTGTGACGTGTTTAATACTTATTAAATAATCACATATAAACAAAATCGCATATAAATCACACAGGAGATACTGGTGCTGCCACATACACGTCAAATTTTAGATGCTGAGGCTGCTGTCTTTATAGGTTGGACAGAAGCGCAAAACGCACCAACTCTGCATGGCACTTAATCCTTCGTTGCAGGTGCTGCAGCGTTCTGTCCTGAACGCTCCATGGATCATTTCAGGGGGCTCAAGTAATTGGACAAATTACCTGTACCATAAATAAAATGTTCATCATTAAAACTTGTAGGGAATCTTTTGAAGGCAATGACTGCCTGAAGTCTGGAAACCATGGATGTCCCCAAACACAGGGTTTCCTCCTTTCTGATGCTTTACCGGCTATGACTGTGGCTGACTTCAGTTGTTTCTTGTTTATCTGTCTTTTTACCTTAAAGGGAATCTGTCACCAGTTTTTTGCTATGTAATCTGGGGGCAGCATGTGAGGCGATCGACAGGGTAGGGGGTACTCTGATAACGGGGCTGATGGCGACTTGGATGGGGGATCATGGCTGGTCGGGCCCCGGTCCCGTGCCCTGGACCCTCAATGGCGGGGATAGTGGGGGATGATGGTGGTGAAGGAGATTGGTTACGTGATGCCACCTGTGGTACCTGGTAATGTGTATACCAGTGCTGTGGCCGGCCGCTGAGGTGATGGAGGTGTAGCTCAGTGTAGTACAGCTCCTCCACAGGTGGAGCTCTACCTCAGGGCAGCGGGGATGGATGAGGGGAGTCGTAGTAGCGTCTCTGCAGTAAACGCTGTGGGTAGCAGCGGGTAAGCAGGCACACACACACGGTAAGTCTTTGTTTCAGTACCTTTTACTGATGACGGGTAACGGGTTAGTCCAGAGAAGTAACCAGGTTCCCGGCTCAATTTGGGACTTTCACCTTGGAGAGTTGTGAGGCCTCCTCTATCACTGTGTACAGTGGTTTGGGGGTAAGCTCTGCCTATAACTGAACTCGCTTTCTTCCCTCTCAGGGCTTTACTCCATAACTGACAATGAGGTCCTTCTGTGGGGTCCCTATTCTTCCCTTGGCCCCTGGTCCTGTGCTTGGTCAGTGTCGAGTGTCTCTTACTTTGCTTTCCTCATGGGGTAATTCCTCCTGGTCCTTCCGGGCTTTTCCAGCTGCAGTGAATGCGTACAGTGTCGGACTCCAGTGTGCGGGTGAGCTAAAGGGAAGCTAGATCGGTTCCCTTCTTTAATTTACTGTTTTCTCCACTGGCCTCCGACCCTCTCCTAGGGTGCAGCACAGCTGGGTCAGGGTTCCCTGGTCCTGGGCCTGGTTTTATCCCAGCGACCAGCTCCTTCACTCCTGCTCTCTCCACTGACTGGACCTAACTGGAACTAACTGCTCTTCTTCACTGCTCAGAGAAGACTAACTGACTCCTCCCCTCAGGCCTGGATCTTTTATAGGGGATCTGGCTTAGGCAGCCAATAGAGCTCCCCCTTCAGGTCTGGGGTGGAAGGTGTTGTGTGCTGTGTGTACCAAAGTGTAAATCCCTCCTTGCACTGGTGGATCCTGTGGCAATCCCCAGCAGGGGTGCCACACATGCTGTAGAGGTTAAGACACAGAATGAATTCAACAATGTTTACCATGCCACCTCCTGTGCTGCTTACTTAAAGGGAACCTGTCACCCCCTTTGGGCATTTTAAACTTTGCCCACCAGCATTTACATGATGTAAATAGGGTTCAAGTAACCCCTGTATGTGCCCAGACTAGCCCCTCATACCTAAGATATGCTTTCTTCAATTAGCATGTGACTACCCTGTGTATATAATATACAGGTGCATCTCAATGAATTAGAATATCAAAACGTTAATTATTTTTAAATAATTCAATACAAAATGTGAAATGCATATATGATACAGAGTCATTACAAATAGAAGATCTAGTTCAAGTGTTTATTTCTGTAAATGTTGATGATTACCCAAAGGTCATTATCTAGAAAATTAAAGTAGGGAGAATAAAGGTTTTAAAATCAAACTGATGTATTCGACGAGACATCAAAGAGTAAATATAATATTGATTTATTAGTCAACGCATTTCAGGTCTCCCTGAAGCTCCCTGAAACATGGCAATATGATATTGATTTGTTCTGGTGAAGGGGACAGGAAGCCCAGAAACGCGGGTAGCGCGCTCTATATTCCCTTTCTTTTTATTTCTATTTTAAAGTGAAGTAGACTGAAAGACCCTCAAAAGCTAGACATCATGCCACGATCCAAGAAATTCAGGAACAAATGAGAAACAAAGTAAGTAAAGTAAGGTTATAAAACCATTACTAAAGCTTTGGGATTCCAGTGAACCACTAAAAATGGTGAAAATATGGAACCGTGGTGAATCTTCCCAGGAATAGCTGGCTGACTAAATTACTCCAAAAGCACAACAATAACTCATCTAAGGGTACCTTTACACGCCGCAACCGCAGCGATAAATTCTTAGGGCGATATGTCGCCCTGGAATTATTGCCGCCAGATTGCCTCCCAATTGAGGCATGTAATTTGGGAATTTGGCATCGATAAACCAAATGTGCCTGGTTCCAATTTCAGAGCACTGCTCTGAAATCAGGCTACCGGGGCGAGGCGACATATCGCCGCCAAATTCCCAAACTACACTCCGCAATTCTTGACGGCAATAATTCCAGGGCGACATATCGCCCTCAGAATTTATCGGGGGCGTGGCCTAGCGCAGTGGGGGCGTGGCCTAGGCAGCAAGGGAATGGCTCACTTGATCCGGAGCTCCCGCATCTGCAGGCACTAAAGTGGCTCATACAGCGCTCCTAACCCCGGATTACCGCCAGAAATAGCCCCACACACGCGGGAGAGCCTTGTGTCTGGATGGGCAAAACTAGAAGCGGGAATCGCAACTCCCCACAGCGCGTAACGGCTTATTTTACAAGCACCAAGCCCGCCGACAGCACTCCAAAGATGGCGCCGGCATCACTACGCGCGGCCCGCTTCTCCTCCAGACGAAGCTCCGTGGCCGCCTCGGTATCGGCGGCGGGGAGCGGGAGGACTCCCCAGTCACACACAGCAGCATGAAAGAGATGTTGTCCTCCATGCTCGCTTCCCTCCGGACCTCGCTGCAGCAGGACATAAAAGGTATGATGGCTGAAACAAGAAGGGAGCTGGCGGAGGTGGGGGGCCGGACTGACAGGCTGGAGAGGAAGATGGTGGAGTTTGTGAAGTCACACAATGACTTGATAGATGCACATGAGGTGTTAAAGGCTGACATGGCTAAGGTGCAGGCAAAGCAACTGGACCTTGAGGATCGCCATAGACGAAATAACATACGCATAAGAGGTATCCCAGAGAGTGTACAGCCTAAAGACCTTCGCCCATTATTACAAGATTTAATAATGGCGGCCATGCCTGAGGTGCAGAGGAAGGACATTATAATTGATAGAATACACAGGGTGCCCAAGCCATCTCATATTAACCCTTCCCTACCTAGGGACACCATTGCCAGGATTCATTTTTATGAACTAAAAGAAGACTTTTTATACTGTCTGAGAGGCAAACCGGCCCTGCCAGAACAGTATTCTCCTCTAACGGTGTTCTCTGACCTATCTCCAGGTACCCTAGCGTTACGGAGGGCGTTTCAACCATATACCTCTGTTCTCAGGAACCAAAATATTCAATACATGTGGGGCTTTCCAACCAAGCTCCTAGTGCGCAGAAACGGCACCACTCATATTTGCCTTGTCCCAAATCAGGCAGCCAAACTACTATCCCAGTGGGGACTTGGTTTTCCGGCTAAAAACGGTGGTCATTCGCCTTCACCGGATACCCACAAGAAGCATGTTTGACCACGGTTTGAGCGCTTAAATCACAGCCTGTGGATGGCTTTTTTTCTTTTCTCTCACTTTATTCCTTCCCGGATCTGGCCTAGGACTAGGACACTCACACATCCAGGGATAAGACCTGAACTCCTGGATATCTACCCATAGAGTGTGTTTTTGTCACTCACTGGACTTCCAAGGAAGAGGATGACCTCTTCGCTTTTGATGGTTTTTCTGGTTTTCTGTTATTTTTCTATTTTGGTCCACCGCAGCTTCCGAGGGACGAAGAGTTGGTCCCCTGCAGTGCTGGGATTTCTTCTTGTATACTTGCCTCCTATCCTCCCATTATTTCCCTCTGTTTCTCTTCCACCCTTACTGAAGTTTTACAGATGTGATGTAGCTACTCAGAAAACTTTTGGTATCGAATGCGACATACTGACATATGCATATTTCGGTTGTTATTTCATCATGAGCATACCTCTATTGTCTATTAATGTTAATGGGTTAAACTCCCCTGGGAAAAGATCCATAGCTTGGCGGCACCTGCGCAAGTCCAACTGTGATGTCATTTTTGCACAGGAGAGCATTTATTGGCCGAAGATAATAGTAGAATGCATTCACACATATACCCCCACCAGTTTTTCGCCAACAACTCAAGGAAAAAGGCGGGAGAGGTAATCTTTATAAAAAAATTCTGTATCATTCCATTTAGAATCAGTTGTATCTGTAGCCGCCCCGCTGTCCAGGGTCCCCACTTCACACCTGTTTCCCTCTCTTCCCGATCTGTTACCTGTCCTCTCCGGGGTCGGGGTTCCAGGGTGCCGGTCATCCGCAGGCGGCTCCGGGGTTCCAGGGTGCCCTGACTTCTGCCTGCAGCTCTGAATGTGCTTCCTGCTTCCTCTCTGGGATCTCACTAGGAGGCGGGGCCGCTCTCTCAGCTCCTTTTATAGAGTCTGGGTGCTGATCAGTCTGCCCCGCCCCCTGGCCATTCATTGCTGTGCTGCAGGGTTATAAACCCTGCATTCACTGCCAGACCTCGCCGGGGCAACTTCATTCCTTGTGAAGCTGCCTGTCCTGGTCCTGCTAGTCTGTTTTTTGGCTTGCTAATCTAATACCTGTCTTTTGTTCCTATTGCAGTTGTGCTGTTCGATTGCTTCGCCCGGATCTTCCTCGTGCTGCTTCTCTGTTGTCTCACGTCCGACCTTGCATTGGTCCCTCTGCTGTTTCTGGTCCGATCTTCATAGTGCAACCTCGGGTCCTGGCGCTGACGGCTCCTCTTACTTCTGGGTCCGGTCTTTGTGTTCTTTGATTTTGCATTGTATGTTTCCCCCCTTGGGTCGGTGATTCGCAAGTAACGCTCCACCGGGCACCTTGGTTAGCAGGTCCAGGTGATATCCCTGTCCTAGGGGGTCACCTATCCTGGGCACCTTACTGAGGGGTACTTGTGTTGTATCCTTGCGGCCTTCCCTTGGGGCCACCTTGCTTTTGCCTTTGGTTTTAATAAAGCCTTAAAAGTATTCAGTTGTCTGGTTCTCTGTCATCCTGGTATCGGCATCCGCAATAGCTGCGGTCCAGTGGGTCCACACCTCAGGGTACGCCCTAGGGCAGTGATGGCGAACTCCAGGCCTCGAGTGCCACACACAGTCCAGGTTTTCAGGATTTCCTTAGAGTTTGACAGTTGGTCATTTGATTGCCAACTGTCAAATGCAATGGAAATCCTGAAAACCTAGACTGTGTGTGGCACTCGAGGCCTGGAGTTCGCCATCACTGCCCTAGGGCGTGACAGTATCAGATCCAGAGGGCCGTTCCCTGTTTTTGTCATGCACCCTTATCAACTGCCGCTATACTCTGGTTTCGGTGTATGCCCCTAATTCTGGCCAAATCAGGTTTTTGCGGTCTCTCCTGGACAAGGTGCACCTTCACGTGCAGGGCCACAGACTTATATGTGGGGATTTCAATGTCCCGATGTATAAAAGGATGGACTGTTCTGGACCATCACATGCTCGAAGTGAAATCGGACCACTAGCTTCAGAAAGCGGCCTACACGATGTGCGGAGATACCAGCACAGTGAGGAGCGGGATTACACTTTTTTTTTGAACAGGTATCATACATATAGTCGCATAGATGTCATACTGGTAGATGATGCTCTTTTACATAAATGTCAACAAACGGGCATAGGCAATATAACGTGGTCCGACCACGCACCAGTAACATTGGAGATTTCTGACCCATCGGCCATCAGGCCCCCACATACGTGGAGATTAAACACATATCTTTTCACAAATCCGGAGGTTGTAAAAGACATAACAAACTAGATCAAAGATTATTTCTCTACCAATGATAATGGAAAAGTACAGGATGAAGTGTTGTGGCTATCTCACAAAGCGTTGATTAGAGGTTTACTCATCAAAATAGCCGCCTATGCGAAAAAGAAATATACGGCAGACTTAACGAGTACTTTACATAACATTAGGACTCTTGAAAAACAACACAAAGAGACCCCATGCCCATAATCACTTAAAACTCTACTAGAAACCAGGAACCATCTACGGTCCCTTCTATTGCAAAAGGCAGAAAGAGATCTTAAAAAGTTAAAAGCAAGGTACTATGGTATGGGGGACAGGGCGGGCGCACTTTTAGCTAGACGGGTTAAAAAAAGAGCTGCACGGTTTAGGATACCCTATCTCATATCATCAACAGGAAAGCAGATTCGCAACCCCATCTCTACAACGGAAGAATTCCGGGCTTATTATGAGTCACTGTACAATTTAAAACATGATAATAACACTTTACAACCTAATGAGGGCCCTGATCTCAAATTTTTTAGATAAAGTCAACCTTCCCAAATTGACGTCAGCTCAATTAAGCAATCTAAATGCCCCAATCACAGAAATAGAGTTAAATCGGGCGCTCAGGTCTACTAAAAAGGGAACTGCGCCTGGTCCGGATGGCTTCTTCTTCCTGTATTATACACAATTTTTCCCTATTCTTTCCCCCTATTTGTTGAGGCTGTTTGCGTACTGGCGATCCAGGGGAGATATTAGACGTGAAGGACTAGAGGCTATTATAACTACCCTTCCTAAACCGGGGAAAGCACCCACAGACCCGGGTAACTTTCGCCCGATCGCTCTGCTCAACTGTGACACTAAATTGTACGCGAAGGTGTGCGCTACCAGACTGATGGATGTTCTACCATCTCTGATAGACCCAGACCAGGTCGGATTTGTTCCGGGCCGGTAGGCGCGAGACGGAACCAGACGCCTTATAAATATTCTCGAAACAATGGAAAGATCCGACTCCCCTGGTGTACTACTGTCCCTGGATGCTGAAAAAGCTTTTGACAGGGTACACTGGGGGTATGTTGAAGCAGTTCTAAAAAAATTTGGTATTATCGGCCCGATTCAGTCGGCTATTATGGCGTTATACTCCTCACCTAATGCTTCCGTCTGTGCCTCCGGCTTCGTATCAGGTTCTCTGGACATCTCTAATGGCACCCGCCAGGGATGCCCTCTCTCACCCCTAATATTCGCGTTAGTGATGGAACCCTTGGCGGAGCGAATCAGGCGAAATCCCCGGATTAAGGGAGTCACTGTTGGAAATGCAGAACATAAAATTGGGCTATACGCCGATGATGTCGTTTTGACATGCTCCAATGTATTACCCTCTCTGCAAGAAATAATGACTGTTCTGGGGGAATTCTCTGAGGCATCTTACTATCGCTTAAATATCTCCAAGTCCATTATATACCCGATAAACCTACCTACACAGGTGATAGAGGATATACGATGCCAGTTCTCTTTTACGTGGGCAGGCGAGGGCTTTAGATATCTAGGAATATATACAGTTAGGGCCAGAGATATTTGGACAGTGACACAATTTTCGCGAGTTGGGCTCTGCATGCCACCACATTGGATTTGAAATGAAACCTCTACAACAGAATTCAAGTGCAGATTGTAACGTTTAATTTGAAGGGTTGAACAAAAATATGTGATAGAAAATGTAGGAAATGTACACATATCTTTAGAAACACTCCACATTTTAGGAGGTCAAAAGTAATTGGACAAATAAACATAACCCAAACAAAATATTTTTATTTTCAATATTTTGTTGCGAATCCTTTGGAGGCAATCACTGCCTTAAGTCTGGAACCCATGGACATCACCAAACGCTGGGTTTCCTCCTTAATGCTTTGCCAGGCCTTTACAACCGCAGCCTTCAGGTCTTGCTTGTTTGTGGGTCTTTCCGTCTTAAGTCTGGATTTCAGCAAGTGAAATGCATGCTCAATTGGGTTAAGATCTGGTGATTGACATGGCCATTGCAGAATGTTCCACTTTTTTGCACTCATGAACTCCTGGGTAGCTTTGGCTGTATGCTTGGGGTCATTGTCCATCTGTACTATGAAGCGCCGTCCAATCAACTTTGCAGCATTTGGCTGAATCTGGGCTGAAAGTATATCCCGGTACATTTCAGAATTCATCCGGCTACTCTTGTCTGCTGTTATGTCATCAATAAACACAAGTGACCCAGTGCCATTGAAAGCCATGCATGCCCATGCCATCACGTTGCCTCCACCATGTTTTACAGAGGATGTGGTGTGCCTTGGATCATGTGCCGTTCCCTTTCTCCTCCAAACTTTTTTCTTCCCATCATTCTGGTACAGGTTGATCTTTGTCTCATCTGTCCATAGAATACTTTTCCAGAACTGAGCTGGCTTCTTGAGGTGTTTTTCAGCAAATTTAACTCTGGCCTGTCTATTTTTGGAATTGATGAATGGTTTGCATCTAGATGTGAACCCTTTGTATTTACTGTCATGGAGTCTTCTCTTTACTGTTGACTTAGAGACAGATACACCTACTTCACTGAGAGTGTTCTGGACTTCAGTTGATGTTGTGAACGGGTTCTTCTTCACCAAATAAAGTATGCGGCGATCATCCACCACTGTTGTCATCCGTGGACACCCAGGCCTTTTACAGTTCCCAAGCTCACCAGTCAATTCCTTTTTTCTCAAAATGTACCCAACTGTTGATTTTGCTACTCCAAGCATGTCTGCTATCTCTCTGATGGATTTTTTCTTTTTTTTCAGCGTCAGGATGTTCTGCTTCACCTCAATTGAGAGTTCCTTTGACCGCATGTTGTCTGGTCACAGCAACAGCTTCCAAATGCAAAACCACACACCTGGAATCCACCCCTGACCTTTTAACTACTTCATTGATTACAGATTAAGGAGGGAGACGCCTTCAGAGTTAATTGCAGCCCTTAGAGTCCATTGTCGAATTACTTTTGGTCCCTTGAAAAAGAGGAGGCTATGCATTACAGAGCTATAATTCCTAAACCCTTTCTCTGATTTGGATGTGGAAACTCTCATATTGCAGCTGGGAGTGTGCACTGTCAGCCCATATTATATATATAATTGTATTTCTGAACATGTTTTTGTAAACAGCTAAAATAACAAAACTTGTGTCACTGTCCAAATATTTCTGGCCCTAACTGTATAACTTCTATGCATAACATTGCTAAGGCCAAATTGGACCTAGTGGCCAGGGACATTGGCATTGAATTGGTTAAAATGGCCCTGTGTGTCTCTCCTGGATCGCCAGGATTCAATTGATAAAGATGCTTATACTCCCCAAATTAATTTATCTTTTTAGGTGCTTGCCGCTGTCCTTTCCGAGGGCATGATTAGCCAGATTGCAGCACATTCTTAACAAATTCATATGGATGGGGAAGCCTCACCGTGTAGCTCATAAAACCATGATTCTACCATATAATAGGGGGGGTCCAGGAGTTCCTGATGTCCTCACATATCATAGAGCAGCACTCATGGAACCGGCGCAACTTTGGTGCTCTGGAGATGCTAGCTCACTGGGTTGGTTACAAATAGAGGCCCATTCGGCCCCCACTGCATCCCTCAGATCCTTATTGGAAGCTGGTCTCCTATGTAACCAGGAGAGGGGGGGGGGACCTTTCTACTATGAATGCTTTGCTGGGGACCTGGCACCGTCTGAGCAAAACCCACCTCCAATTTCTATACAGAAATATTTCTCTCAAAGCAATAGAGATTATGATTCCTGATCTCTCTCTTGCCCGTTGGAGGGAAGGTGGTGTTGCCACTTTGAATGACTTTATTGACTCGGGCGGGGTCGGAACTTTTCAAGACATAGCACGTAAATTTATGCTACCCAATACTTTATTCTATCAGTATTTACAGGTCCGACACTTAATAAATGCTTGCGAGATTCCTCCTTTTGATCTCTCACTGAAGAGATACTTAAAGTCTACATCCAATCAACATGGAGTCTCCATTATATACCAATCTCTCATATCCCCGGTTGGAGATGCCAAACTTCCCTATATGGAGATATGGGAGCGTAGACTTTCTTTCACGGCAACTCTAGAGTCGTGGCACAGTGCAGCCTCACATGCTTCAAAATATACGTCCTGCTTAAACCATTTGGAACAGGCGAAAAAATTTCAACTAAATTGGTATCTGACCCCGTCGAAATTATGCAGGTTCCAACCCTCACAATCTGCGAGATGTTGGAGGGGTTGCTTGCAGGAGGGCACCATGGAGCACATGTGGTGGTACTGTCCCATGGTGAGAGATTTTTGGAGGTCTGCGGAGCACGTGCTAAATGTGGTCACGGGCTTGCCCATTACCTTAACTGCCCCTCTAGCCTTATTGGGTATTGACATTGATGAATTTCCATCCCTCCTTAAACCCATCATTACCAACATATTAATAGCCGCCAGGATGTGTGTCGCTAGACGTTGGAAGAGTGGGTCAGCCCCATCTAGGGACGAGCTCCTGTCCCTCATTAATTTACACATGCAACATGAATTGGTTTTATCTCATGAACACAAAATTAAGACTAAGAAGATGTGTTGGTGGGATCCATGGTCTTCATCACAATATTTGCTGGTGCCCCCTTAGAAAAGATTCTCTGCTCATAAAGGCCCAACTAATTATAACAGACACATGTCAGGTAAAATATATAAAACACATTCGATACTAACTCCATGCTTTAATTTGCTTATTGATCAATAAATGCATATTACGGTGGATTCTTAACTTCCCTTCTTCCTGTTCCCCCCTTACCCTCCTAGTCTCTATTCTATTACAATGTTTGTGTATGTAAAATACTGTTGTGCAATGTTGCACTAATGTTTATCTGTATGCATATATGATTAAACCAATAAAAACCAAATGTTTAAAAAAAAAAAAAATAATAATAATTTATCGCCGTGGTTGCGGCGTGTAAAGGTACCCTAAGAGGTCACAAAAAGACACCACAACAACATCCAAAGATCTGCAGGCCTTACTTGCCTCAGTTAGGCCTTGGGCTTACGGTCAAAAAGTGATGCACAATTTTCTGCATCAAATCTGCATCCGTTTTGGCAGAAATTCCGAAGCAAAAATATTGCGCCTTTGCTATAGAATGGCTGCATTTTGATGCCAAAAATTGTGCATCCGTTCCTGTCAGTGCCCGTCCTGTTCTAATTATAGTACAGCATTGTCTTTACCTAACTCCAGGCACTTCTGGGTTCCGACTGCATCACACACCACATGGGTCACACACACCCTACCGAGGTGGTGTGTTAGGCTGGTTTGACACTGCAGTTTTTTACCTGATCAGGTTCCATCCAATTTGGGTGCTGCCAAAACCAGGAGTGTCTCCAAAACCCAGAACAGGTGTCAATCTTTCAATTATAGAATTTCTCTACAAGTTCCTCTCCTGGTTTTGGCCCACAAACCAGATGGAACCTGATCAGGCAAAAAACTCCAGTGTGAAACCAGCCTTACACCGGCCGAAACCCGTAAGTGCCTGGAGTTAGGTAGAGAAAACATTGTACATTAATTGACATGCTGCAGATTTTTGCAGATCAAATATACACTAATGTTTTCTCCCCTCTCCGCATGGCACTCCACTGGCTCCCCACCTCCCTAAGACCTCGCTTTAAAATCCTAACCCTGACCTACAAAGCCATCCACAACCTGTCCCCCCCCTACATCTCCGACATGGTCTCCCGATACCAACCCGCACGCAACCTACGCTCCTCACAGGAACTCCTCCTCTCCTCCCCCCTCATCTCATCCTCCCACAACCGTATACAAGACTTCTCCTGCGCCTCCCCTAGATTCTGGAACTCTCTCCCCCAGCACGTCCGACACTCGCCTACCCTCAAGAGCTTCAAAATGAACCTATAAAGTCATCTATACCAACAAGCCTACAACCTATGATGAGATCCAGCGCCGCTCCCCCACCGCTTGGCGCTACCCCGCCCTATCGTGTTCCCCCCACCCCTATAGACTGTGAGCCCTCGTGGACAGGATCCTCTCCCGTCATGTATCAGCAAGCATTGACTGCTCATGTGTACTGTACCTGTCGTTGTTACCCCCGCTTCTTATGTAAAGCGCCATGGAACCAATGGCGCTATATAAATAATAATAATAATAATAATAATACATATATACAGTCACTGTGATTGCAAACCAGCACAGGAGTCAGCTGACTTCACTGACAGTGATGTCACCGCACATCCGGCTGTCGGTGTCTGAACTCTGGTGAGCTGCAGATAGAACAGGATCTCCCTGGATTATGGTGGAGCGACTTTTGGGGAGCTAATAAATTGGAGAATTAGGGAGTGTGTTTTCATTTATAATAAAAACGTTGTTTAAAACAGTGTCTGATTATTTTTTTAAACTATTTCAGGTAAAGGGAGGTATCTTGGAGACGCCTCTACATTATTAATGCCAGAGCTTGATGCCAGCTGACAAATCACCACTGGCATTAACCCCTTATTACCCAATCTTCCACTGCCACAGGGCAGCTGGAAGAGTCGGGTACAGCTCCAAAAAATGGCACTTCTATGAATGTGCCATTTCTGTATGACACCATCTGCTAGATATGTGACCCATCCAGCTGTATATGCTCATAATCCACGGTATTTAAGGCCCATCCTGCTGTATGGCACCATTTGCTCTCTATATGCACCATGATGCTCTAGAAGGAAACATTGTAAATAAAAGTATATATATATTTTATTTTTATGTATATATTTAAAAACATATTTATCAAGTGCACCTCAATAAATTGAATATCTTCAAAAAGATAATTTATTTCAGTAATTTAATGCAAAAATTGAAATACATATAATGTATAATCATTACAAACAGAGTGATCTATTTCAATTGTTTATTTCTGTTAATGTTGATGATTATGGCTTACAGGCAATGAAAACCCCCAAATCCTTATCTCAAAAAATTAGAATAATTAACACAAAACACCTGCAAAGGATACTAAGCATTTAAAAATGGTCACTATATTTGGTTCAGTAGGCTACACAATCATGGGGAAAACTGCTGACTTAATAGATGTCCAGAAGGCAGTCACTGACACACTCCACAAGGAAGGTAATCCACAAAAGGTCACTGCTAAAAAAGCTGGCTGTTCACAAATTGCTGTATCCAAGCATATTACTGAAAAGTTGAGTGGAAGGAAAATGTGTGGTCAAAAATGGTGCAAAAGCAAGAGCCACCACACACAAACATATCCAGGACATGGGCTACAACTGTCGCATTCTTTGTATCAAGCTACTCATGACCAATAGACAAATGTAAGATGTGTCTTACCTGGGCCAAGGAGAAAAAGAACTGGAGTGTTGCTCAGTGGTCCAAGGTGGTGTTTTCAGATTAAAGTAAATTTTGCATTTCATTTGGAAATCAAGGTCCCAGAGTCTGGAGGAAGAGTGGGGAAGCCGCAATGCAAGCTGCTTGAGGTCTAGTGTGAAGTTTCCACAATCAGTGATGGTTTGGGGAGCCATGTCATCTGCTGGTGTAGGTCCAGGCCGCACCGTCCATTGGACAGTGTGAGCCCTGTCATTCAGGCGGCAGCAGGCAGGGGAGTGGCAGTGCAGAAGGGGCGCGCGCCTCATGCACACAGCCTCCCCCTGTCATGGCGACCGCCGGGGGAGAGTCACAGTAGGGGCGGCAGCGCCCCGGGCTTCAACAACACCCCCCCCCTCCCCCCCCGGTACTCACGGCCGCGGCCGGCAATCACTGCCGCGGCTCAGGCGGCGGTAGCGAGGCAGAAGGGGCGGCAGTGCTGGGCTCCACTAGCACCCCCCCCCCCGTAATCGGTGCCGCGGCTCAGGCGGCAGTTGGGCTTGGTGCACCCCTGTGTAGGTCCACTGTGTTTTATTAAGACCAAAGTCAGCGCTGCCATCTACCAGGAAATATTAGAGCACTTCATTCTTCCCTCTGCCAACAAGCTTTTTGGAGATGGAAATGTAATTTTCCAGCAGGACTCGGCATCTGTTCACGTTGCCAAAAGTACCAATCCGCGGTCTAACAACCACAGTATAATTGTGCTTGATTGGTCAGCTAACTTGCCTGACCTAATACCCATCTATGGAGTATTGTCATTCCCAACAATGCAGACGAGCTGAAGGCTGCTATCCAAGCAATCCAGGTTTTCATAATGAGGCGGTCAACAGGGTAGGCGGTACTCGGATCCTGGGACAGGATGACTGCTTTGATAGGGGATCTTGGCTGGTCGGTTCCCGGTTCCATGCCCTGGACCCTCAGTGGCGGGATTAGGGGCAATGGTGATGAGGATGGGGGTAGTAGTGTCGTGACGCCACCTGTGGTTCCTGTTAACAATGTCTGCCAGCACTGCAGGCCAGCCGCTGAGGTGATGGTGGTGCAGCTCAGTGTAGTACAGCTCCCCACAGGTGGAGTTTTACCACAAGGCAGCAAGGGTGGATGAGGGGAGTCGTAGTAGCGGCTTGCAGGGGATGCTGTGGGCGGGGAAGCAGACTCTCACACACAATAGTTTTTGTTTCGGTACCTATTACTGATGTCCGGTAGCAGGTACAGTCCAAGAGGGTTACCAGGTTCTCTGTGCAATTTGGGATTTTCACCTTAAGAGTTGTGAGGCCTCCTCTGCTACTGTGTACGGTGGTTTGGGGTAAGTTCTGCCTCTAACTGAACTCACCGCTTCCTTCCCTCTCAGGGCTTTACTGTTTAACCGACAATGAGGTCCTTCTGTGGGGTCCCTATACTCCTCTTGGACCCATGGTCCTATGCTTGGTCAGGTCTGAGTGTCTCTATTAAGTTAGTGCCTCAGGGGAATAGATCCTGCTGGTTTGTCTGGGCTTTACCTGCTGCAGTGTTTCTCCTTCAGGGTTGGACTCCGGTGTCCGGGTGAGCTAAAGGGATCCTATATACGGCCCCTTGTCCTTTTTCCTTACTCCTTCACTGGCCTCCGTCCCTCTCTCTGGGGTGCTCCACAACGGGTCAATGTCCCTTGGTTCTGGGCCTTGCATTGCCCAGCAACCGGGTCTTTCCAGCACCTTCATTCATGGTCTATTCAGGCACCCTCCCTGCTCTGCACGGCGCTGGCTGGGCATTAATGACGCGATTCACGTAATTTCGATCAGGTGACGTTAGTACACCCACGCTGCTGTGTACTGCTTCAAGCACTGCATACGCAAAGCGGTGCTTGAAGCCTAAAGAGCGGCGTGGGTGTACTGACATCACCTGATCCCGGAAATGACGTAAATCGCGTCATTAATTCCCAGCCAGCGCCGAGCAGAGCAGGGAGGGCACCTGAATAGAGCATGAATAAAACATCACGCCCATTAGGGCGTGATCTTATGATGAACAGGGCACATAACGAACACGCCCACTACCAGCACCTGCCTGGCCTATCCTGCTCTCCTGTTTTCCCCCTTACTGGAGCTGACATTCCTCTGGCTTTCAGTGGACATGCCTTGCTGCAGCAGTGCCATCCCTGAACTGACATCCTCACTTATCTGCCAACCTGGAAAAATTATTGGGGTGTGCCAGATCGGGACCAGCCTCCCTGGCACTCTTCCCTCTAGCCCGCCTTCTAACTGTCACCCAGCTAGCTGCCTCACTGTCCTGTAGCTCCATGCTACGATCCTCCCTCACATCTATCCTAGTGAGCAGCTGTTCAGTGAGCAGCAGATTCCTTTCCATATGGTCTATGGATCTCAGTGTTGCCAGCTGTTCACTTAGATCCAGTATCTGGGCTTCCAAATGCACAACGTGCTCACATCTCACACAGCAGTATGCACCTTCGACCGGCTGTTTAAGGATTGCATACATAAGACAAGATGTACACTGGATGGCATTGCCAATTATGGAGCTCATTACCTAATGGGGATTGCACCAGACAGAAATGATAAGTAAAAAGAAATGTAAAGTATTACCGTATATACTCGCGTATAAGCCGAGTTTTTCAGCCCAAAAATTGGGCTGAAAAGTACCCCCCTCGGCTTATACGCGAGTCAGTGCGGGGGCTGCTGTATACAGCGGTATAAAGCAGCCCCCGCATCCCCAGTAATGCAGGGCCCCCCCCCCCTCATGCTCCGGTCACCTGTAAAGCAAGTTATACTTATCAGTGCCCGCTGCCGTCCGCGCCCGCATCTGCCGACATCGCGATCCTCCATCTTCATGCATCTTCTTCCTGCTTCTGTGTGCGTCGCAGGCAATGACGTCATTACCGGCGACGCGCACAGGAAACAGGAAGAAGTCGCATGAAGACGGAGGATCGGGATGTCGGCAGATATGGGCGCGGACGGCAGCGGGCACTGATAAGTATAATTTGCTTTACAGGTGACCGGAGCATGAGGGGGGGGGCCCTGCATTACTGGGGCTGCCTGTATACTACCACTGGGGCTGCTGTATATAGGGGCCCTGCATTACTGGGGCTGCAATACCACTGGGGCTGCTGTATATAGGGGCTGCTGTATACACCACTGGGGCTGCAATACCACTGGGGCTGCTGTATATAGGGGCTGCAATACCACTGGGGCTGCAATACCACTGGGGCTGCTGTATATAGGGGCCCTGCATTACTGGGGCTGCAATACCACTGGGGCTGCTGTATATAGGGGCTGCAATACCACTGGGGCTGCAATACCACTGGGGCTGCTGTATATAGGGGCCCTGCATTACTGGGGCTGCAATACCACTGGGGCTGCTGTATATAGGGGCTGCAATACCACTGGGGCTGCAATACCACTGGGGCTGCTGTATATAGGGGCCCTGCATTACTGGGGCTGCAATACCACTGGGGCTGCTGTATATAGGGGCTGCAATACCACTGGGGCTGCAATACCACTGGGGCTGCTGTATATAGGGGCTGCAATACCACTGGGGCTGCAATACCACTGGGGCTGCTGTATATAGGGCTGCTGTATACACCACTGGGCTGCAATACCACTGGGGCTGCTGTATATAGGGGCTGCAATACCACTGGGGCTGCTGTATATACCACTGGGGCCTGCTGTATATCATACTGCTGGGGCCTGTATACCACTGCTGGGGGCTGTATACCTGTGCTGGGGTCCACCCTCGGCTTATACGCGAGTCAATAGATTTTCCCAGGTTTTGGGGGCAAAAGTAGGGGGGTCGGCTTATACACGGGTCGGCTTATACACGAGTATATACGGTAATAAAATACAACCAGCAATTCAGTAACTCCTTCCTTCCAAACTCCCTGAATCCAAAGTCACTGAATCACAAGTCACACACTTACTTCCGTTCACATTTACGCACCGGTCACACTCAGCTCTTGTCACACTCGCTTAGGAAGAATATTTAAAGGGAACCTGTAACCTAATTTTAAGCCCCTACACTATCTCTAGCTGTCCCTACACCTTCCTAGCAGCTCCCTATCTATCCCTTTCTTATCTAAAGTGTCCCTATTAAACATGTGTAAATGAAGTATAAACTTACTGCAGTCCCCGAGGTTGGGGACTGGGTAGGCGTGGCCACGCTTCCATCAGCACACCTCTGTGGTGTAATGCACGCCCCGCTGGGCGGCATTATTCTGTGTCCTCTCTGCCCCCATTCTTTGGAATCTCCCTCCCTCTGTGTAGTTCTATGCAGCGGCTGGACGTCACTTCCGGCGCGGTGCATTATGGGGCCGGTCACGTGATCGGCCCTAGTGCATTATGGGGCCGATCATGTGATCGGCCCGGCTCCGAGCATGCGCAATGCGCTTATTGAAGCCGGGCCGATCACGTGATCAAGGCCATAATGCACTAGGGCCGATCACGTGACCGGCCCCATAATGCACTGCGCCGGAAGTAACGTCCGGCCGGTGCATAGAACTACACAGAGGGCGGGAGATTCCAAAGAATGGGGGCAGAGAGTACACAGAATAATGCCGCCCAGCGGGGCGTGCATTACACCACAGAGGTGTGCTGATGGAAGCGTGGCCACGCCTACCCAGTCCCCCAACCTCGGGGACTGCAGTAAGTTTATACTTCATTTACACATGTTTAATAGGGACACTTTAGATAAGAAAGGGATAGATAGGGAGCTGCTAGGAAGGTGTAGGGACAGCTAGAGATAGTGTAGGGGCGTAAAATTAGGTGACAGGTTCCTTTTAAAGAGAGTTTTTTTTTCCCTTAGCAGAAAACGAACCTACAGCTCAATGCACTTCCAAAACACTGAAGCTCCAACCAGCTGCTTCTTGTAAACCCTTAATTATGCACCCCCTCCCTTAATTAACCTCTTGTGAGTATAGCTACACCACAGGATTTAAGTGCAATGTAGTTAACCCTTTAACTTGCAGGTAGTAAAATAAGAGATTATAAACTTGTAGAGAGAAAAAAGTTAAGAAAGCCCAGTAAAATTAAAAAAGTAGAAAAGCACTCGGCAATTCAAACAGGTATTTGTTGCAGGATTCCCAAATACCTCCTCACTGAATCACAAGTCACACACTTCCGTTCGCACTTATGCTCCGGTCACACTCAGCTCGTGTCACACTCGCTAAGGAAAAAGATTTAAAGAGGTTTTTTTTTCCCCCTTAGCAAGGTTGCTCAATGGGAGCTAAGTTCTCCCGTCCTGTGGCAAGAATCTTTTTTAACTGATGGGAAGATGTTTGCTTTATTTATGGGGTCCGATTGCATCCTGTTTAAGTGCTGTGTTGGATTTGTTTTTACTGCAACTGGTGAGTTTTTCTACTGATGGGAAGACAACTATATATACATGGATATATACCCATTTCAATTATTTTTACATTGTTACATGAGACATAGAGCATCGCCTCGATTTGCAAATCTACGATCTATAATATTAATAGCGCATTCTTGTATGTGCAACCCCTGGCAAAAATTATGGAATCACGGGGCTCAGATTTTTATCTTGATTTCTTTTAGTGTTTCTAAAGCCATAAAGTTGCCATTTGAAATGACTTTAGTTTGTGCCATGTCTCTGATCTGCTTTTTTTCTACAACATTAAACAACTGAATGAACATCTTCTGAGCCCGGTGATTACATAATTTTTGTCAGGGTTGTAATTACTGTGGATGGAGCAGCATCGTTTAGTGCAGGGGTCTCAAACTCAGCTGGGTTGGTGGGCCGCACATAGAAAAACATTTACAGCGGGGGCCGCATCCCTTGTAGGATGAAGTGATATTTTTAGTAATACCAGAATTTTTTGCTCAATGTAGTAAAGTACAAATTCTGATCCCCTTCTTGTAGTAATGTCCCCATCCTGTAGTAATGTCCTTTTCCCCCATTCTGATCCCCTTTTCTAGTGATGATCCCTATCCTGATCCCTGTTTATAGTGATGTCCACCATCCTGATTCCTTTTTCTAGTGATGTCCCTCATCGATCATGGTCCCCTTTTGTAGTGATGTCCCCCATCCTGATCCCCTTTTGTAGTGATGTCCCCCATCCTGATCCCCTTTTCTAGTGATGTCCCCCATCGATCATGGTCCCCTTTTGTAGTGATGTCCCCATACTGATCTCCTTTTGTAGTGATGTCCCCCATCCTGATCCCCTTTTCTAGTGATGTCCCCCTTCCTGATCTGCTTTTCTAGTGAAAGCCCCCACCCCATTCCCCTTTAGTAGTGATGTCCCCCATCTTGATCCCCTTTAGTGATGATGTCCCCCATCCCGATCCCCTTTTATAGAGATGTCCCCCATCCTGATCTACTTTTATAGTGATGCCCCCTGTCCTGATTTACCTTCTTTTTACACACTCAAATACACACTCTATCACACTCACACACAAACCTACTCACAACCCCCCCCCCCACACACACACTCTCACACACACTGAAACTCGCACACTCACCCTCACACACACAACTTCTCACACACACTCACTCACACTTTTCTCACTTTAATGATGCATCGCTCCAGTGCAGGGGGCCGCCGCGGTCCCCGCTGTACTGACTTCCGGCCTCCGCTGTGCTATGACTTCCACCAGCCGCCACTCAGACAAGCTGTGTTGCTCATCAAGATCAATGCAATCTGCCAGCCAGAGGCCTGCAAGTGAAGTCATATTCTACCGTTAGCTGCGGGCCTCTCATTGGCTGGCAGCTTGCATTTATCTTGCTGAGTGGCAGAGCTTGTTAGTGCTCCGGACAGAAGTCATCACACAGCGGGGACTACAGCAGCCCCCTGCACTGGGGCGATGCATCATTATGTTGTCCAAGGTGCCGCGGGCCGCATAGTGAAGCCCCAGGGGCCGCATGCGGCCCTCGGGCCGCGAGTTTGAGACCCCTGGTTTAGTGTGTATATACTCTCCAGTGGGTATATTAATTCCAATATGAGCATGGTGGCAACTTGCGGTATGTAATATAGAATTGATCATGATAGATTAATTATGTGGTTTGGTCCTGAAGAATCTATCCAGAACTTTAGTTATTACAGAAATAGTAATCCGTTCAGCATCTCTTTCACCTTTCAGCATCATAAGGAAAATATCCCTTAGGCCGGCTTCATATTTGCGTTCGCCGTCGCTGCGTATTGCGGCGGGAGAACGCAAGCTGACTGCAAGCACCACCCATCCCTATGTTTAACATGGGGACGCATGGTGTATGCGGTCGGGTGCGGATGGCCGTGCGTCCCCATTGCCCTCCATGTGTGATTTATGCACATGCAGAGGCTTGCGTACAAATCATACATTCGCGTCCACACTGAATCTGCAACAAGTTGCGTATTCGGTGCGACTGGGAATGTATGATTTGTACGCAAGCCTCTGCATGCATACAAATCACTCATGAAAGCCAATGGAGATGCACGGGCCATCCGCACCAAACCGCATACACCGTACATCCCCATGTTAAACATAGGGATGGGCGGTGCTTGCGGTCGGTTTGCGTTCGCCTGCCGCAATATGCAGCGACGGCGAACGCAAATATGAAGACGACCTTATCTGGACATTAACATCAAAGGAGTGGTAGTTATAGGAAAAATTGAATGGGCTTATTTCACAAACCTGTTGCAGGAAATTCTGTATTTCATACCACAAGGTGCCACCCTGCTCATATTGTGAGGAATATACCCATTGGAGAGTATATTCATGCTAAACGATGCTGCTTCAACCACAGTGATTACATACAAGAATTTACTGTTACAGATTCTAGATTTCCAAATCGGGGCTACGCTTCAAACATTCTAGAAAAAGCTAAATCTAAAGCTAGTCGTAAAACTAGACTACAATATTTACATAGTTACAAAATAAACGCCTCTTGCCCAATCTTACTTTTTCTACAATTTATAGCGCTAACTATTGCCAAGTAATTAATGTGGTTAAAAAATACATTCCAGTTTTGCATGCTGATGAAACATTGAAAAGAATCCTTGAAAAAGGTGTCAACTTTGTGTCTAGGAAAGGAACTACTTTTGGCAACTTAATTTCCCCTTCAGATCACACTAAAGGCCCAGTTACACACACAGATAATTGTGCATTGTTTGCAGATTTCTGGTTGCAGTGAAATCATGGACATATTGTTCCATTTTGTGACCATGTACAAATGTAACAATGTGTCCATGATTTCACTGCAACCAGAGATCTGCGAACAATCTCTGCACAATTATCTGTGAGTGTAAGGCTGGCTTCACACCACGTTTTTTTTTTTATCCGGGCTGTCCGGTGTAAACCAGACAGCCCCGGACCGGTTTTTGGCCCCATAGCAGCCTATGGGGCCGGATGGAGCCGGATGGCAGCTCTTTGCCATTCGGTTTCATCACTCCGTGACAATCAGGGAGAATACAGATTATTCTCTCCGGACACAAAAATGATGCTTGCATCATTTTTTTGTCCGGGGAGAAAAATCTCCCCAATTTGCCGGATCCCGGATTCGGCTGGATTCTCCCGGAGCCGGGGCAATCCGGCGCTCCCTAACATGGGAGCCTATGGGGCAGGGAGGATCCGGGAACCGGACACTGGCGGCTGCATGCCACTGTTGTTTCAGGACCGCGGCTAGCTCCATGCTAGCCGCGGTCTTGAAAAATCAGCAGCTGCGGCTGCAATTAGCAGCATCCGGCTGCACACAGGATCGGAGGGCACATTTGGCCCTCCGGTTCTGTGTGCTGCTCCGGTCCGGGGCTGTCAGGGTCATCCCGGACAGCCCCGGACCGGATCACACCGTGGTGTGAAGCCAGCCTAACTGGGCCTTTAGGCTACTTTCACACTGGAGTGTCTTTGAATCTGCGGGCATTCAGGAAAAGTCTGCATCCCCTCCGATTCCCCTGGAGTCCTCAGTAAAAATGCAACTGAATGCACCTGATCACTGATCATGGATCAGTGATAATACCAATGTAGGAGCAGACAGTTGCTTCCGGGTGATAACTTTTGTTCCTTGATCTGGTTCTAAATGACATGTCCCCTATGGGGCGTGTCATTTACAACTGCTTTCTGGGCATGCACAGACCAAAAACCCGGAGACCGGATCCAGCAGGATCTTGGGTACCCTGGATCCGGGTTACATAGAGCCATATTTTAATTCATCCTGCATTGCCCCGGATCTGGGTGTGCACGGTTTTGTCACGGAGACCAAAAATGCATCAAGTTGCATCTTTGGTCTCAGTGAAAAAAACGTGCATACTCGCAGGACCGTATTTAGAGTTTCTGCTGCCTAGGCATTTTCAGTGGTCAGTTTTCCCCCCACTGATCAGTCAGACTAAGGGCCACATCACACGCATCAATTTTCAGAACGATATCGTGAACGCATGTCAGCAAAAGCCATAGCTATTGCTGGAATGCGTTTCCATAATCACATTTCACTGCACTTGCGCAAATGCAAAATGGCGCTGCGTAAACACAGTAAGATGCAGGAAATACGCTGCATGTGAATGTAGCCTAAGCGTATGTGCACGCTGTCCGGCTGAAAAAGCAACAAATACAATGCTAAAAGGAATGAACTCATGCACAGCAAAGTAAACATGACTTGCTGTTCATATGTTCAGTCTTTTGAGGTTTTTCTTTTTAACTTGTGTCCTATCTTTTATTTGAATTCCAGCACTCAGGGGTAGTGATGAGCAGGGGCTGGCTGGGGGCTCTTGACCCGGGAGGCAGTTTCAGACTGCCAGCCCTGAGTTGAGAAGCAGGGGGAGGTGGGGGTGGGTGCTATCAGTAATTTTTGAGGACTGGGGGTGGGGACAGCCATATGCTGCGGTATCGCCGCCCGTTTCTATAGGGGGCGGCCCTAGATGTGGCATATACCACCAGCCCAGGGTGCACTTGCCCCCCTGCCACCTGGGCCAGTCCGCCCCTCATGGAGAGCGAGTGTATTTGTCACTATTCGCACGGATATTACGGTATTTGCATTATTCGTTAATCTGCAAGTTTTCGTCTACTCGCTATATTCAGATGTCCCGCCCTGCAGTTTTGACGCCTCCTTTTCAGCCACTAATCATACTGGGCTTTTTAACCAATCACAGTAATGCCCCAGACATCTTGGTTGTTCCATTACTGTAATTTGCTGGCCTCCCAGCATCATAGGTGACTCATAGGGTCTATTTAAGCCCTGCTGCCGCCACTTTACTCACATTGCATGCAGAGCCTGCGTTGGATAAGCATAGCGACAGATCGCTCAGCTGCCAGAGAGAGTGTTAGACCTCTTCAAAACACAAAAGCCCTTTTGAGGGCTACATTAAGTGTACTTTAGTGACAGTGTAGATTAGGAAGGGAGAGATATTGGAGCAGGGAGGGTTGAAATTTAATTCAATGGTGCTTCTGGTGCTACTGCCTGCTACTATCCTTGCATCGGTGCATTTAATCCACCAGCGCTTCTGTTGAGATAACAAATGCAAAACAGCAGTACTCCAAAAGCCGCTACCTCCTGCTGCTAATGTGGCGCCCTGCTCACACAGGTAGCCACAGACTTCCCTAACGCACAGCTTGGTTTCCACAGCAGGTTCCTACTACATGCAACATCTTCCACCCCGGCACAGTAGGGGGAGCTATACTCGCTGACTTTAGGCGAGATCCCCTATAAATACTGCTGCTGTGGGAGGAGCTATTCAG
This sequence comes from Allobates femoralis, assembly GCA_033576535.1. Taxonomy (NCBI): domain Eukaryota; kingdom Metazoa; phylum Chordata; class Amphibia; order Anura; family Aromobatidae; genus Allobates; species Allobates femoralis. The sequence continues at coordinate 178,048,480 of JARQOC010000011.1, forward strand.
AGTGTGTAGACGCTAGGAGAGCTGCGAAGACGTCCTGGTGGTCGGTGCCGCGGTTAGGCCCGAGCCAGTGACCCGGAGTGGCCCTTCTGATGTCCCACAAGCCTGAGTGGGGACAGAAGGCAAGGAGTAAAGAGCAAAAAGGGAATGAGGAACTAGTGGAAGTTCACCCAAAGACGTACCGGACTTCGGGGATCCGCACCTGTAGGATACTTTAGGACTACAGAAAACCCTGTCACACCGTGGAGGCTTCAGACACCCGGTCCACTTGTGGGTCAGAGAGAGGGAGCCAGACACAGCAGTACAACACCGCAGTGATCAGAGAGGGTAACCCGTGGACCGCATAGGAGGAGAGAGCAGAAAGCTGAGACAGGAAGAGAGAGGAGGCCAGTCTGGCTGCATGCAGGCTGGGCTTTAGCAACTACAGAGGAACAGAGGAGGCCTTATACCCACTTGCTGTGGGGACCCACTGTGCACCTGATCACCTGTCCGTGCCCTGGACATCTTTACCTGCCGTACCAACAGTAAAAAGGTAAAAGACACTTCTGCAGTGTGTGTGCGTCATTCCTCTCCGCTCCCAGTGCCCTCATAGACTGCTCCATCATTCCCTATCCTATTTATAACTCCACTCCAAGCTGCTACTTTACACTACGCTGCCCCGGAGGTCCAGCCCTACCAACTAAGCTGCACTACCATCTACCTCCAGCGGACTGTGGCGGCGCTGGTGACTCATCACCAGACACTACAGGTGGCGTCAGATGACAAAAACTCTAATTCCCTGTAAATACACCCTTTTTGAAGTGTCACCCAGGCCACGGGATCAGGCGCTGCCACCCGTGACATCCCTGTTAACCCCTTGGAGCCTCATACCCGAGTACCCTACAGCCTGGGCTCGACACTACCCTTGCGTTAGGCAAACCGCCTTTTCAGCAGTGCATTTAATCCGCTGGTGCTTCTGTGCACATTCCAAAAAGGTGGTTTGGCCTATGCAAAACGGCAGTACTCCAAAAGTTGCTACCGCCTGCTACTAACCTTGCAGCAGTCCATTAAATCCGCTGGTGCTTCTGTCCACATTCTAAAAGGTGGTTTGCCCTATGCAAAACAGCAGTACTCCAAAACTTGCTACTGACTGCTACTGACTTTTTAGTGTCGAGCCCACTGGGACAGGGGTACTAGGTACCGACCAGGGTTGCTACTGGGGAATGTCACGGAGGTCCTGGTCCGGACCGTGTCCTGGGCCCTGGCAATAATAAGGGGAATATTTACAGGGGATTATAGCTTGTCGTGACGCCACCCACGGCTTGTGGTCATTAATGGGACCACCGCTGCTGCAGAACATCCGGGGATGATGTTATAGCAGCTGTAGATGGTATAGTTCTCCGCGGTAGAACTTGATTTCCTGGAGCAGTGATGTTAAAGTCTATGGTGTAGTGTAAGCTTGTAGTGGATGCAATACACTTACTGTCCTGATGCTGCAGCTTTCCACTCCGCATCCAGCTAGCTTGCAAGCTGTGAGCGTCTGCAGCCTGGGTCGCGTCGTCAGCAGTCTGTTACGTGTACGTCATTGCAAGCACAGGACATCATGCAAGGAAGTTCAGGGCAGGGTTCATCCGTGTTTACTCCAGCTTTTCACTTACAGTTCAGTACAGCTCAAGTTACAAGTCTTTACACGGGCACAACTCTCCCTCCGGTTCTTTACTCCCTGCAGCCAGGTTGTTCCTTTCGGTGACCCCTCACTCTTTCTCTGTCCTTTCCAGGCTTTTACTCTATTTCTTTCGCTTAGTGTGTGACTCCGGACAGTATGGCGGTGGCTCGGACCCTGTGGGCCCTCGTGGTTGCCACTGAGCTGCCTGTCCATTGGGGTAGGAACCCTAACTTGAAGCTGGAGTTCCCCATCGGTTAATCTGGGGATACAGAGTGAAGCGTCGGTCCCCTTCAGAGCTGACACTCTGCTGCTAGCCTAGCTTCCAATAGTCCTGTGGTGCTAGGCTCTATCAGGCTCCTTCTAACCGTGTACTTCGGGTTCAATAGAAGGGCTACTCCGCCTGCAGTCTGCCGTCTCAGCCGTGTTTCTAGGACCCAGTACCACTGGTCCTCTCGTCCCTCACACCCCTGGGGTGCTGGCTTCGGATGGGCTTTCTCTCTGTGGCTCACACTGGCTCTCCAGATTCTGCGCTCCTTACACCCCACTCTTCCAGGACGTGTGCTTCTTGTCTTTTCATCTCAGCCTACACCGGCCTACTGACTCCTTCCTCCTCCCCTTCTCTATATCTACCCTCTGTCACCTGACCTGCTTGCTGGCCCACCCACTGTCTCTAAACCCACCACTCCTTGCCCGCCTAGAGTTCCCGGGCTCCGAGTTGGGTGTTGCTCTCTAGTGGTTGTGTGGGCTGTCTGTGAGGGTGTTGTGGTGCAACTGTCTTCCTATCTTACCTGGCTGCAGTTCCCTTTGTGGCCTCCTGGTCACAGGGGCACCACATTAGCAGTGCATTTAATCCACTGGTGCTTCTGTCCACATTCTAAAAAGGCGGTTTGTCCAATGCAAAACAACAGTCCTCAGTCCAAAAATTGCTACTACCTGCTACTAACCTTGCAGCAGTGTATCTAATCTGATGGTGTTTCTTTCCACAGCTAATAGGCTGCTTTGACACTGTGTATCACATAGACCTATGTGGCTGACGCCCAATGGTGGCCTTGTGTCTTTAGATACCACCAGTCTCCTTCCTGTCAGCATGGCTGGTCGCAGGTGCTACAACCACCCCCATGCTTTAGGTTGCAGGAGGCTGAGCACGGGTGTCCAGACACACGTATTGCCTCTCAGAGGAGCCAGCAGTCTCCTACTAGGTGCAATGGGTATGAGAAGTGGCGACATTTTGATGAGTTTTTTTTTTTTATTTTATGTCCTAGTTCGGTGAATCATTAAATGTTTGGTGGTTTACCCATCAAAAAAACATATGGACAAACATATGGTTAGTACTCGTAAGCGTGAGGGCCCTTGACGGTGGGTTACAAGGTTACATTATTTTGGCCCAAAATACCTACAAACACCTCACATTTTTATCTTTAGCGTTTTGTTTCATCTTTTTATCTGCTTGCAGTTAAGGCTGTGCCCTCCTGGGGTGTCTGTCACTTGTGATGCATTTGTTTGGTGCAGAGCAGCCTGCCTTGTCCAATAGCTTGGGCGTGACCATAGACCTATGTGGCTGACGCCTAATGGTGGCCTTGTGTCTTTAGATACCACCAGTCTCCTCCCTGTCAGCATGGCTGGTCTCAGGTGCTACAACCGCCCCCATACTTTAGGTTGCAGGAGGCTGAGCACCGGTGTCCAGACACATGTGTTGCCTCTCAGAGGAGCCAGCAGCCTCCTGCTAGGTGCAATGGGTATGAGAAGTGGCGACATTTTGGTGAGTTTTTTTTTTTTTTTCCACATTCTGAAAAGGCGGTTTGCCTAATGCAATACGGCAGTAAGGTCAGTATTGGTTTAATATTTTCAACATTCTGACCTTAAAAACTGAGCCCCTCCATACACAACAGATGGTAACTGTGTCAAGCCCACTGGGACAGGGGTACTCGGTACCGGACCGGGTTTGCTACTGGGGAATGTCACGGAGGTCCTGGTCTGGACCGTGTCCCGGGCCCTGGCAAGTAAAAGGGGAATATTTACAGGGGATTAATGTCAGTCGTGACGCCACCCACGGCTTGTGGTCAATAGTGGGACCACCGCTGCTGCAGAACCTCCGGGGATGATGTTATAGCAGCTGTAGATGGTATAGTTCTCCGCGGGTAGAACTTGGTTACCCGGGCAGTGATGTTAATTCTATGGTGTAGTGTAAGCTTGTAGTGGATGCAATACACTTACTGTCCAGCTGCTGCAGCTTTCCTTTCTCCAGCATCCAGAGCTGGCAGGCTGTGGCTCTCCAGGTTCTATTTCTCTGCAGTCCTGTTGGAGGGAATCATGTGCAGGCGACAGAGAATCATGCAAGGGAGTCAGAGGCAGGGTTCACCGTGTTTACTTAGCAAGTTGTTCAGCATAAGAGCTCAGTCACAGTTCACAGCAGGGCCGCACCGTCCATTGGACAGTGTGAGCCCTGTCATTCAGGCGGCAAGAGGCAGGGGGAGCGGCTGTGCAGAAGGGGGCGGCTCCTTCTGCACAGAGCGTCCCTGTCATGGCGCCGGCGGCTAAGGCCAGGTAAGAGCTGCCGAGCGGCGACCCACCGGAGCCCAGCGTAAGGGGCGGCGGTGCTGGGCTATGAGCGCACCCCCCCCCCCGTTCCACAGACGCCACTCTGAAGGGGCGGCAGTGCTCGGCTCCGCCAGCAACCCCCCCCCCACCGATCCCCAGTCGCTGCTGAAGGGGCAAGGGGCGGCAGTGCTGGGCTCCGCCAGCACCCTCCCCGGTCATCAGCCAGCGGCTCAGGCGGCAGTGGGGCTTGGTGCACCCCTGGTTCACAGTACAAGTCCTTACATGGGTTACACCTCTCCCCTCCGGCTTCCTTTACTCCCTGCAGCCAGGTTGATCCTCTCTGTGACCCCTCACTCCTTCTCTGTCGTTTCCAGGCTCTTACTCTCTTTCTCTCACTTGGTGTGTGACTCCGGACGGTATAGCGGTGGCTCGGACCCTTGTGGGCCCTCGTGGTTGCCACTGAGCTGCCTGTCCTTTGGGGTAGGAACTCTAACATAAAGCTGGAGTTCCCCGTCGGCTAATCTGGGGATATCGGGTAGATCATCGGTCCCCTTCAGAGCCGACACTGCTGTTAGTCTAGCCTCTAATAATCCTGCTATGCTAGGCTCTATCAGGCTCCTTCTAACCGTGACTCAGGTTCCATAGGAAGGCTACTCCACCTGCAGTCGATCGTCTCAGCCGTGTTACTAGGACCCAGTGCTGCTGGTCCTCTCTTTCCTCACACTCCTGGGGTGCTGGCTTCGGATGGGCTTTCTCTCTGTGGCTCCACACTAGCTCTTCAGATTCTGCGCTCCTTACACCCCACTCCTCCAGGACGTGTGCTTCTGGTCTGTTCTACTCAGCCTACCTCGGCCTACTGACTCTTTCCTCCTCCCCTTCTCTATTTCTACCATCTATCACCTGACCTGCTTGCTGTCCCACCCACTGTTCTCTAAACCCATGTGGCACCCCTGCAGGGGATTGCCACAGGTTACACTGGTGCAAGGAAGGACTGACACCTTGGTTTGCTCAGCACACACCACCTACCACTCCAGACCTGAAGGGGGAGCTCTACTGGCTGCATTAAGTCAGTTCCCCTTTAAGAAGATCCAGGCTGAGAGGAGGAGACAGTTAGTCCCAGGAGACAGTTGGCAGTTAGTTCGTGTGAGGAGAGGAGAAAGGAGGAGGCATAGCTGCTGGTCTCTGGTGAGAGATATAGGCCAGGACCAAGGGACGACTGTCGGCTGTTCATACCCCAGGGAAGGGGCTGGAGGTAAGTAGAGGAGACAGGGAACAAGGACAGGGGACTGAAGATATACCCCTTTAGCACAACCGGACACTGGAGTCCGATGCTGCGGGCCTGCAGAGCCGCAGCAGAAAGCCCAGTAAACTCAGGAGGAGTTTAACCCTGAGGATATAGAAAACAGGACATTAAACTGACGAAACACAGGACCAGGGTCCACGGAAGTAACCGGGACCCCGCAGGAGGACCTCATTGTCAGTTTTAGAAAACAGTAAAGAATTGGAGGGTTCAGGCTCAGGCAGGACTCATCCCTCAATGCAGAGCACAGAGATAAAGGAGGCCTCATAACCTTCCAAGGTGTTAGTCCTAAATTGCCCCAGGACCTGGTTAGTACTTTGGACTGTACCTGTTATGTGACCAACAGTAAAAAGGTACCGAAACAACCATCCTTGTGTAACTGTGTGCCTGTTTAACAGCTTTAATTTACCATTGTGTCAAAAGAGACCTCATCACTGCCCTCCCTCACCATCATTGCTCTCTCTCTCACCATCTTCCTTTATTGCTGCCCTGAGGTAAAGCTCCACCTGTGGGGAGCTGTACCACACTTTGCTGCCCCATCCATCACCTCAGCGGCCGGCTGGCAGCGCCGGTACCAAATTACCGGACACTACAGGTGGCATCATGTTCCCCTATAAATAACCCCTTTAATTCCCGATCATCAACATCTACCCCTTTAAATGATCCCCAGGGCACGGCACCGGGATCCCGTCCACCCGTGACTCCCTACTCAGCAGACCCGGTGGCCGAGTACCCCCTAGCCCTGGCCGCATCACCCACCACCCCTTGCCCGCCTAGAGTCCCGGGCTCTGGGTTGGGTGGTGCTCTCTAGTGGTGTGTGAGTTGTCTGTGAGGGTGTTGTGGTGCAACTGTCTTTCTTCCTACCTGGCTGCAGTTCCCTATGTGGCCTCCTGGTCGCAGGGGCGCCACAACTGCATTAGGCGATGTGCATTTTTAGAGCATATTTAAAAGTGAGCAGCAAATGCGCATAGTACAAGTACATTTCAATGAATTAGAATATCATCAAAAAGTTAATTTTTTTCAGTAATTCAAGACAAAGTAAAATGTATATATTATATAGTCATTACAGATTGATCTATTTGAAGTGTTTATTTCTGTTAATGTTGATGATTATGGCTTACAGACAATGAACATTAAAGTAGGGAGGATGAAGGGTTAAAAACCACGCTGCTGTATTCCATGGGACATCAAACGGTGAATATAATATTGATTTTTTAGTCAACGTGTTTCAGGTCTCCCAGAAACATGGCTCTATGACATTGATCTTTGATGATATTCTAATTCATTGAGATGTACCAGTATATAGACCAGCCAGCAATGTGACTTTGTGCTGTGCCCACCTCTGAGCATTTTTGCACATCATAATAGCTGCTTATTTTTACAGATCTTTTGATGTGTAAAAATGTGCGACATGTCAATTCTTTTGCACAGCTTACCTAGGATACCGACTGACACTTCCGGTTTGGGACGCGTCAAACGTCTTGTGGGTAAAGGGTTTGTGTCCTTACGTAATGTTTGATGTGGCTGAAACCCGGAAGTGCCTGCAGGTATCCTAGGTAATCGGCGCACTACAGGGTGGGGACAGCAGGGATAGATGCAGAATCCTCTGCATCAAAAAAGCCCATAATACACGATGCTTTTGCAGTGTTAGGCCCCTTTCACATCAGCGGTTTTCGCTGATCGCGGCAGTTGTGGTGAAAAAAACGCATCTGCCGCGATCACCGCATAACGGCCGCACTTGCGGCAAGCCCTATGCAATGTCTATGGGGCTTGCGGTAAGTGTGCAGCAGGTGCGGCAAGTGCGGTTTCGGCACTTGCGACAGGTGCAGCCGCAAAAAAAACGCGGTATGCCGTGGTTTTTTCGTGCCCGCACCTGCCGTAAGTGCCGATACCGCACTTGCCGCACCTGCTGCAAGCCCCATAGACATTGTATGGGGCTTGCCGCAAGTGAACCGCAAGTGCAGCCGTTATGCGGTAATCGCGGCAGATGCGGTTTTTTCACCGCAACTGCCGCGATCAGCGAGAACCGCTGATGTGAAAGGGGCCTATGCTAATAGAGGATGCAGATTTGATGCAGAAAATTCAGTGTTGGCACATACGGTAGCCCTATACAGCTGGCACCGGACTAGCTCTGATCACAGCTTCTCTCAATGCCGCTGACAGACCCTGAGCAGGAGATAAATGGTGGTATCCGGGTGCCCGCTCTACTGCTGCTGAGTGACACAGCTGTTGTGTGGCAGGAGATTTGTTCCAGTGTGCCAGAAATACTTTGGGCTTTGTAAATCAGGAAATCTGTCATATGTTGTGAGGTCCGTACAGAGAGGACTGATAACTGTACATTCTACATGATACTATGCCGCCATCTAGTGGTCAGTGAGTGTGTATATGAAAAATCATTCTCCTCATAACTAGCTGCTATAGCAATGGCGGGAGGAGCCTCTACCTCAGGCCAATCACACTTCCTGGAACTGGTTCACACTGGGTTAGTCAGGAGAAAGGTAGGAAGGACTACTGCTCCAGCATCTCTACCCAGTCCAGGCTGAGGGGACCATTCTCTCCATACATTATCCTCCATACAGGAGCAAGAAGGCTGAACAGGTATGAACAATATGGAACAGTCTGCACTGCTGTAGATGACAAATCACTGCTGTGCTGAATGTCTACACAGGGCAAAATTACCACAAAAACACTGTATAAAGAGGCACCAGGGTGATATGTACAGCATGAATGTAGGAAGAAATATCGGGGTTTGTGCGCTATAAACATCTATAAGGTAAAATAATCCGACAAAGGGAGTTTACATAGAAAAAATATTATCAAGTTTATTGAGGTACGAAAAGGAAAACACACGTTAAAACCATTTAAAACTTCTAAAGCAGTGGTGATCTGCACCAAGAGAACCCTCCATACAGATATTACATCTATAGAGACAATAAGGCCCCTTTCACATTGCTGCGTGTGTGCAGTTACCTGCGTTTGCCTGCCTGCATTAGCGCAAAAAGCAAGCGCAGGTAGTTGTCAGGCAAACGCAGGGCTGCACATGAACGCTGCGCTGGGCAGCTCCTGCGCTTGCCTGCGTCCCCGCCGCCATTACCTGCTATGGGGAACGCAGGAGAGGAAGTGTCGGGGACGCAGGTCTGAAGAGGGACGAAGTCTGAGTGCACGCGTCATCAGAACGCGCCGGACACGTCGTTAACGGCGTCTCCAGCGCGTCATGAGTGACGCGTGCGCTCAGACTCCGCCCCTCTTCAGACCTGCGTCCCCGACACTTCCTCTCCTGCGTTCCCCATAGCAGGTAATGGCGGCGGGGACGCAGGCAAGCGCAGGAGCTGCCCAGCGCAGCGTTCATGTGCAGCCCTGCGTTTGCCTGACAACTACCTGCGCTTGCTTTTTGCGCTAACGCAGGCAGGCAAACGCAGGTAACTGCACACACGCAGCAATGTGAAAGGGGCCTAAGGGTATGTGCCCACAGGACATTTTTTAAGCAGTCCTGAACGCAGCAAAACCTGAGGATCCTAGAGTCCTTGACAGGAGATTAGCTATGATTTTGTCTGCGTTTTTTGCGCGTTTTATGTGCGTTTTTACTGCGTTTTTGATGCTGCGTTTTTCCTGCGTTTTTTTCATTGACTGCACCAAAAACGCAGGAAAAATAGAACATGTCAATTCTCTCCCATCCGCACCAAAAACGCAGGGATTTGACAGTTCTTGACAATTGCAAAACCAATGTGTGGGCACAGCGTTTCTGTGAAACACATTGGTTTTGCTAGGAATCAAAACCGCAGGAACAAATTAGCATACATTACCATAAAACCAATGGTTTTCTGCATGCAGAAAACCGCAGGAAAAACGCAGCAAAAACGTCCTGTGGGCACATACCCTAGCAGGCCCCAGGGGCACATACATGGAAGACGTGGCACACACAACAAAAACCAATGTGTGTGGAAAGTATACATCAGATATGAAGAGATGGCCAAAGCCAGCAAACAAATGACACCTGGATGACATAATCTATAAGGGAATTAGCAGGTTATACAAGACTAGATGTGGGCCTGAGGGCGGTGATGTCACAATGGGGATGGGCTTTCCCCTCTGTCCGCTCCCCCACCATGCTGTCCTCTATCCTTTGACCTGCAGTAAAACAGAGAACAAGGAGCGCAATGAATAGGACCTGATAGTGTGGTGGTGTAAACTATTGCCAGAAAGGCCACTCACCTATGGTGGTTGTGCACCCCATGCACAACCCCAGTTCCAAGCATGTGGGTGAGACCCGACGTCTTGGAGAAGGCTCTGTAAGCGTCGCGGTGTGTGGAGGCTTCAGCCAGCGGTTAACGTGGCTGATCACATGACCACGATGGGCGTTGCTCGTCCACATCACCTCAGGTTCTTCAGCATGGGCGATTGATTGCAGGAGGCCAGAAGCAGCTCCAACCGCTCACCCACAAGGGGGAAATCCATGCACAAACTAGAAAAAAGTGTGTTTTTTTTTAGAGAGCACTAAGGCCAAGGAATTTGGCAAATACCATCCAATTTTGTAACACAAACTTTTTATTGGATCTATTTATGTGCCATAACATGATTCAACAGCCTTCGCTGCCTTTCTCACATGCAATACAGAGATCAGAGGGAGTGACATATCTATACAACAATAGACCAATAATAAAACACTAACAATTAAGGCTACGTCTAGACGCAATGTAATTGCCACGTATTCCTGCTTTTACACGGCGCTTTTGAGCGCTCGCGTAAAAGCAGTGTCAAACAAAGCTGGATATGCCTTCCAGCAAAAGCTATGGCTTTTGCTGGAAGGCGTGCAGACACCGCGTTTAGCTGCATACTTTTGTCCACGCGCTTTCACTGCATAATCACGTGCAAAAAGAATTGTCATGACAATTCTTTGCACTTTTTCTTGGTGCACTTTTCCCATAGGCTACATGTTAACATGGCCTCGGGGAAAACGCGCCGGGAAAAGCGCAACGTCTACATGCAGTTGTGTTTTTTTGCGCATAGACGTGCGCAAAAAAATGCCACTGCACATTACGCGGCCAAATACGCCATGTCTATACGCAGCCTCAGTCTTAAAATACGTCAATTAATCAACTACTGTAACATAGCTATAAAAGAGAGATTCACTAGATAAAAGTCACTAACCATAAAAAGATTAAAAACAGTAAGGGCCCTTTCACATCAGCGTTTATTTGAAATCGCGCCAGCACTTGCGGCAGGTGCGGCCGCGAAAAAAACCATACCAGCCCAGTGCACCAATACCAGGCACCACTGGCAAAATGCACGCTATCAATTGTTGAATTGCCAGTCTAGTTACGTGGTGTATTTATTGAATGTACGTGCATCCTGCAATATGTAGGCCGCACGATACAGACCATGCACGTATGTTTGAACAAACACAGAACATTCATAACGTGTACTTGCTCCATAGCGTGTCTAAACACTCGCTGTCCATCAACACAGTATGCCGCGTTTTTTTCGCGGCTGCACCTGCCGCAAGTGCCGATACCGCACTTGCCGCACGTGCCGATACCGCACTTGCCGCACCTGCCGCAAGTCCCCCTATACTTTCTATGGGGATTACCGCAACCGCGCCGCAAGTGCAGTGGTTATGCTGCAATCGCGGCAGATGCGGTTTTTTTCACCGCATCTGCCGCGATTTCAAATAAACGCTGATGTGAAAGGGCCCTAAGGGCCCTTTCACATCAGCATTTTTTGCTGATCGCGGCAGTTGCAGTGAAAAAACTGCAACTGCCGCGATTACCGCATGCCGGCCGCACTTGCGGTTCACTTGCGGAAAGCCCCATACAATGTCTATGGGGCTTGCGGCAGGTGCGGCAAGTGCGGTATCGGCACGTGCGGCAAGTGCGGTATCGTCACTTGCGGCAGGTGCAGCCGCGAAAAAAACGCGGCATACTGTGTTGATGGACAGCGAGTGTTTAGACACGCTATGGAGCAAGTACACGTTATGAATGTTCTGTGTTTGTTCAAACATACGTGCATGGTCTGTATCGTGCGGCCTACATATTGCAGGATGCACGTACATTCAACAAATACACCACGTAACTAGACTGGCAATTCAACAATTGATAGCGTGCATTTTGCCAGTGGTGCCTGGTACTGGTGCACTGGGCTGGTATGTGTGCACTGGACTGGTACTGGCGCACTGAGCTGGTGCACTGGGCTGGTATTGGTGCACTGGCCTGGTACAGGTGCACTGGCCTGGTACTGGTGCACTGGCCTGGTACTATTTCACTGGGCTGGTACTGGTGCACTGAGCTGGTGCACTGGGCTGGTATTGGTGCACTAGGCTGGTACTGGTGCACTGGACTGGTACTGTGCCCTGGCCTACTACTGGTGCGCTGGGCTGGCATTGGTGTACTGGGCTGATACAAGTGCACTGGACAGGTACTGGTGCACTGGGCTGGTACTAGTGCCCTGGCCTGGTACTGGTGCACTGGGCTGGTACTGGTGCCCCGGGCTGGTGATGGTGCACTGGACTGGTATTGGTTCACTGGGCTGGTACTGGTGCACTGAGCTGGTGCACTGGGCTGGGACATGTGCACTGGACTGGTACTGGTGTACTGGGCTGCTAATGGTGCACTGGGCTGGCATTGGTGTACTGGGCTGATACAAGTGCACTGGACTGGTACTGGTGCACTGGGCTGGTACTAGTGCCCTGGCCTGGTACTGGTGCACTGGGCTGGTACTGGTGCCCCGGGCTGGTGATGGTGCACTGGACTGGTATTGGTTCACTGGGCTGGTACTGGTGCACTGAGCTGGTGCACTGGGCTGGTACTAGTGCCCTGGCCTGGTACTGGTGCACTGGGCTGGTGATGGTGCACTGGGCTGGTACTGGTGCACTGAGCTGGTGATGATGCACTGGGCTGGTACTGGTGCACTGAGCTGGTGCACTGGGCTGGTGCAGTGGGCTGGCACTGGTGCACTGGACTACTGTAGTGAGCTGTCACTGGTGCAGTGGCCTGTTACTGATGCCCTGGGCTGGTGATGGTGCACTGAGCTGGTTCTGGTGCACTGGGCTGGTACTGATGCCCTGGGCTGGTGATGGTGCACTGGGATGGTACTGGTGCACTGGCCTGGTACTGATGCCCTGTTTTGGTGATGGTGCACTGAGCTAGTACTGGTGCACTGAGCTGGTACTGGTGCACTGGACTGGTATTGGTGCACTGAGCTGAGCTGGTACACTGGGCTGGTACTGGTGCACTGGGCTGGTAGTGATGCCCTGGGCTGGTGATAGTGGACTGGGCAGCTACTGGTGCACTAGGCTGTTGTAGTGGGCTGGTACTGGTGCAGTGGCCTGGTAATGATGCCCTGGGCTGTTGAAGGTGCTCTGGGCTGGCACTGGTGCACTGAGCTGGTACACTGTACTGGTACTGGTGCACTGGGCTGGTACTGGTGCTCTAGACTGGTGATAGTGCACTGGACTGGTGATGGTGCACTGGACTGGTGCACTGGGCTGGTGATGGTGCACTAGACTGGTGTTGGTGCTCTGGAATGGTAATGGTGCTCAGGGCTGATGCTGGTGCTCTGGACTGGTTCTGGTGCTCTGGGCTGGTGATGGTGCACTGGGCTGGCTCAGGATTATATCAGTCGGAAAATTGTGAGTAAAAGTGGGGAAGTTGCTGCAAAAAATACTCTCCTGTTCAAGCCCCCATTGCTCCAGCATCACCAGGCTGCAGTATGCTATACAGAGGATAATAGAAGCCACAGATTGCTATTTGGAGGATGATATATGGAGACTAATAGAGGCCACAGTATGCACGATAATTGAGGCTGCAGTATGCTCTATGGAGGGTACTAAAGGCTACAGGATGCTATATGGAGGATAATAGAGGCCACAATATTCTATATGGAGCACAATAGAGGCCACACAAACATTAAATCACCATGATTGAGAAAACATCCCTATCGCTCCTGCCTGTAGAGCTCAGCTCCCTCCCTCACTAGGTGGGGCCCGGAGAGAGGGGGGGATCATACATCCCTGTGGTTCCTGTAGAGCTCAGCTCACCCCCAGTTTATGTGCCCCCTAGTCTTCTGCAATACTTAATATGCCCTCAGTGTCTTCTGTGTGATGTATATATAGCATGTCTCCTATGTGATATATATATGATTTATAAAACTTATTATCACAGAGGTAATTGTGCTCCAGAACAATGCAAACTATGTTTGTAAGAGATCTGGTGTTTGGTGGGAACTATTAATGTGTGATTGGTGAGTACATGGGGCAGAAGTGGAGTTTTTCTAATTTTGGGGGGGGGGAGGGCGGATCTGTGGTGGAGGTAGAGCTAGGGCGGAGGCAGAACTGGGGTGGAGTCTCACGGGGCCCCAAAAGTTTGCCAGTGATGGGCCCTGAAATTCCTAGTGGCAGCCCTGAAAAGCGTTACTGACTTTTCATAGTAATGCTTTTGTTCAACGTTATTATGAGTTTTAGTGTCTAGGAATAGTGGACGGGAGGGGGGACTGGGGAGAGGTCTGTGGTCAAATAATGTAGATCTCCATTTTTTTTTCCTTCCCGCACTCACTGTGGGTGGTCCGGTCTGTCAGCCTATCAGAACGTATAGAGCAAAGTGCACTTTTTGCACACAAGGGCTTGTGTCATTGGCTGGGTATGTCACATGTCCTTGCTATATAAGAACCACCTATTTTCCCTCCTCACCATTTTATCAGTGTTGGAGCTGAATGTCAGACGCCGCCGCCGCTGCTGCTGTGTGCACTACAAAGATAGTTAGATAGCGATTTCATTCCAAGTTAGATAGTAGGTTTAGGGACTGCTTCCAAGAACAACCCTTTTTAGGCCTTAAAAGCACTGTGCCAGGCAGGTCTGTTCCAGTGCTGCACAAGCATTTTTTTACAGCATCTGGCCAAATATAGCCAAGTAAATCCTTTTTGGCTAGAAGCAGTGTGTGCCAGGCACTGGTGTAGCATTGTTGTGAAGAAAGCTACACATTCTGTGTTTACTAGCCTTTTTTTACTGCATCTAGCCAAGCAAATCCTTTTTGGCTAGTAGCAGTGTTTGACTAGGTAGCTGTGGTACAGTGTTCTGTTGAAACCTACCGCCTCACAGCGCAGAAAACACTTTTGTATTGTATCTGCCCAAACCTACTTACCAACCTACCTACCTGACCAGTAGGCCTAAACAGCTCACTGACCTACCTGACTAGTTTTTACGGTAATACTCCACAAAACTGATAGTGGTCCCAACTGTGTGTGGCTTGGCATATCATTGATGGGCGCGCTTGCATGAGCATTGAGTTTATGTGGCCCACTAGACCCAAACAGGTCTTTGACCTACCTTTCTATTATTTAATGTAATACTCCATGACACAAATAGTGGTCTCACCTGTGTGGCGGGGCATATTATTGATGGGAACGCTTGCATGAGCTTTGACTTTATGTGGCCCACTAGGCCCAAACAGGTCTCTGACCTACCTCTACATTATTTCCTTTAGTACTCCACGAAACTGATGGTGGTCCCACCTGTGTGTGGTGGTGTATATCATTGAAGGGAACGCTTGCATGAGTTTTGACTTCATGTGGCCCTCTAGGTCCAAACAGGTCTCTGACCTACATCTACATTATTTCCTGTAGTATTCCACAAAAGTAATGGTGGTCCCACCTATGTGTGGCAGGGCATATCATTGATGGAAACGCTTACAAGAGCTTTGAATTGATGTGGCCCTCTAAGCCCAAACAGGTCTCTGACCTACCTCTCCATTACTTCCTGTAGTATTCCACTAAACTAACGGTGGTCTCGCCTGTGTGTAGCGGGTCATATCATTAATGGGAACGCTTGCAAAATGAGCCCACTAGACCCAAACAAGTCACTTACCTACTCTCTTATTACATGTAGTAATCCACAAAACTGATAGTGGTCCCACCTGTGTGTGGCGGGGTGTATCATTGATGGGAGATCTTGCACGGGCTTTGAGTTTATCCGGCCTACTAGGCCTAAACAGGTCTCTGATTTACCTCTCTGTTATTTTCGGTAATAATGCACGAAACTGTTAGTGGTCCCACCTGTGTGTGGCAGGGTATATATCATTGATGGGAGTGCTTGCATAAGCTTTGAATTTATCTGCCCACTATACCCAAACAGGTCACTTACCTACCTCTCTTATTTCCTGTAGTAATCGACAAAACTGATAGTGGTCCTACCTGTCTGTGGCGGGGCATAACTCTGATGGGAGCACTTGCACGAGCTTTACGTTTATCCAGCCTACTAGGCCCAAACAGGTCTCTGGCCTACCTCTCTATTAGTTTCTGTAATATTCCACAAAATGGATGGTGGTCCCACCTGTGTGTGGCGGGGCATAACATTGATGGAGCACTTGCTTGAGCTTCGATGGGATCCGGCCCACTAGGCCTATTCAGGTCACTGACCTACCTCTCTAGTTTTTACTGTAATACTACACAAAACTTATAGTTGCTGAGCAATGTTTAACCTTGAAATGCTAGGCCAGGTTCTGTTCCAGACCCTGTGCCATGGATGCAGGCTGGACCATTCAGGAATTTTTGGTCTTGGACAATTGATGCCATTTTGTTGTAGGTGTGACCCTTTGAAAAGAGTGAGGATTCTTGTTGGAGTCCCCATGCTATGTTTTACATGATTTCAGAAGGGTGTGACATGCCCATACCTGTGTCTCATCCTCCTTTTACTCTTCCACCTCTTTTTACTTAATATAGAAAACTATGCCACTTTGCCTCTGACTATTTGTGCTGTGTTTGGATTGTTGTCACTTTCCCTGGTGTTTGTTGTCCATTCTGAGTAGTTTGGCAGGTTTTGGAGACCTTTGCTGTAGCCTGCCATTAATTTCAATGGGGTTCGCGGTGTTCGCCTAACATTCGATGAACAAATCACTAATTCTACAAATTGAATCGAATTCGAACATTGAGGTGGTGGCTCATCACTAGTTAATACATGGCTGGAAATATTAAAAATCCCTATTTGGTTCAAATCAGAGGAACATAATGGCAATTCTGTACCTAATTCACTTTCGTCTTCTTTTGTGTGGAATCTGTTGCTATCATTGATGTTGTTTTTGAATTTTCGGGCATTTCTCCCACTGCCTCTGCATCCCCACTCTTTCTTTTTTTTTTTACATGTGGCACCCCAGGGCCACCCAAAAGAGCTATGTAATTAATTGATCTTTAAGGTTTTTATGACCAGAAACGGGATTTGGAGTGACATCTTTTACTGAAAGAGAGGTGAAATGGGAACATTCGTCATAACCTTCTGTATTTGGGGTGTGAGGCATATAGAGGAGAAAACATTCTTCAAAGAAGATAAGGAATTAAAAGTACTCAAGTTAAAAGTACTCAAGTAAGAGATGGACACGGAATTTGAATCTTTATTACTGGTTTCAGAACCATTCAAGGTATGTTTGGTCGATCCCAACGGTGGATTCAAGGTAAGTTCGGTCGATCCCAACGGTGGATTCAAGGTAGGTTCGGTTTATCCGAACAAGTTCTTGTCATTATAATTTTGAGCCTCATTTATTGGAGTGAAAGAAGATTTAGGTAAATTTGTTTGATTTGCAATGACCTCATTCATAGGATTGATAGATTGTAGTAGATCTAGTGAAATAGAATTATGTGAAACAACTGTATCGTGTGTAATGATCAGAGAAAATGCATTCGTGTCATCTGCTCCTATAATAAGGGTATTGGGGAGAGAATTAATGACCCTAGATTCAAATGTAGTTATATTCAAAATATTTTGTGATAGTGTTACATCATGTGTAGTGACCGAAGCAACATTATTAGAGTCATCAAACCCCTGTGTTGAAGTGATGGGGAGAAGATTGTTGACGCCAAAATCAGGCACCGAAGCAAGGGCCACTTCAGTGCTGTGTTCAGTGGTGGTAGGAATTGTGATCTGAAGCAGATTACGGTAAGTGTCCCACAATTGTTAATTGGGGACTGTGATTTATTATTTTTTGGTGAAACTATTTTAGTGTAACTAATTTTTTCAGTGTTGTGCTGGTGCAGGGATTTATTCTGATTAGGCCCCTTACGGAGGTTTTTTTTATGCAGTTCATAAAAATATTGTTGCTCATTGGATTTTAGTAAGCTTAGGGAATTAGAAGATCCCCTTTGAAATGTCGAGTCCTCAATTCTCAGTATACTACAGACATTTGTATTTGTTGGTTTAGTACCTAATTCCTCAACAGGTGGTTGTGAAACTACCTCCATGTCTTCATCAATTGCAGAACCAGCCTCCCTATCCCGTAAAAGTTTGCTAATCTTTTTCTTCACAATATGATCCTCGAATTTAATCAATTTAATTTTCAATTTTGAATCAAAATCCTTAAAATCTATACAAAAAAAATTATCTCTTTTTGTGTGCTGTCTCTCTCTCCCCTTTGTGCTGTCTTTCTCCCCTCATGTGCTCTCTACTTTGAGCTGTTTCCCACCTGTGCGCTCTCTCTTCTCTCTGTGCGCTCTCTTCCCCATGTGTGCTCTCTCTGCCCCTCTGCTATGCGCTCTCTCTCTGCCCCCTCTGTACTGTGTGCTATCTCTGCTGTGTGCTCTCTTTCTGCCCCTCCCTCTGCTATTCGCTGTCTCTGCTGTGCGCTCTCTCTCTGCCCCCACTCTCTGCTATGCACTCTCTCTGCCCCCCTCTGCTTTGTATTCTCTCTGCTCCACTCTCTGCTGTGTGCTCTCTGCTATGCGCTCTCTCTGCCCCACTCTCTGCTGTGTGCTCTCTCTCGGCACCCCTCTCTGCTGTGTGACCTCTCTGCCTCACCTCTCTGCTTGCAGCAGTTTTTTTTCGCGGCCGCACCTGCCGCAAGTGCCGAAACCGCACTTGCCGCACCTGCCGCACCCTTACCGCAAGCCCCATAGACATTGCATGGGGCTTGCCGCAAGTGTGCCGCAAGTGTAGCGGTTATGCGGTAATTGCGGCAGATGCGGTTTTTTCACCGCATCTGCCGCGATTTGAAAATACCGCTGATGTGAAAGGGCCCTTATATTGGGATAAAAAGTTCCAGAGTATGGGGGATACACGGGAGAAATCGTTTATGTGATTGTGGTCCGAGGCGATAAAATCCGAGGCGAGAAGGAGGATTGGAGGTTATATTCAGGTACGGTAAATATCAAGAGTCTAGGTCAAAAGATGTATGGAGGAGAAAATGTGCTGATGGCTTTGTATATCATGGTTAGTATTTTGAACTGGAGTCTGTGCAATGGGAAGCAAGTGAAGAGATTGGCAGAGGAGAGACCAGGTAATAGTGAGGGGACATTTGGATTAGTTGGGCACCAAAGTTTAGGATAGATTGTAGGGGTGCAAGAGGGGATTCCAGAGAGCAGGAAGTTGCTGTAGGCCAGGCGGACGATGATGAGAGCATGCATTAGTGTGTTTTACCAGTAAAATCTGTGGCTGAGCAGATGCTAAAATCTTGATGTAAACTGATGCTTTAAAATTATGCCGTGACTTTATGATGACCTTGAATCTAACTTCTAGGAACCCCACTAATCCTGGTAATAATCTTGTTATTACATTGTTAGTTCCAGAATTTCTGGATGGCTACCATGGTTAAATATTCACTGCTGGGTATTCCTACATTACTAGTTTTACATGATTGCTGATATCAAAAGCAATGCACATTTTTCTAGATTCTTGTTTGAATATCCAAGGTGTCCGTGTAGATTTGTAGAAATAAACTTTGTTTTTTTCTCTTCCAGATTTAAATATGGCTACCGAACCTCATATCCCAAATGGTGATCTGTCTGCACCGGTGGAATCGTCTCAGAGTGATAGCGCTGAGAATGGTGAATGTTCTGCAAGAAAGACCCTCCTCCAAGTGATCATAATGAAGCTTCAAGATCTGATGTGAATAAAGACAGAGCATCTGCACACTCCCCAACCCTACTACGGCAGAGGTAAGAGACAGCTGGTTATCAGGACAGTCTTATAATGACTAGCAACTTATACAAGCACGTGTACAAGTAACCAACATGTCCACCACATGTTTTACTGCTGCTGTAATTGGGCAGAGCTCTGTATCTCCATAGTAATTGCAAACACACCCCTTATATTATCTGATCCTGCAAGCATACTTTTATCATTGCTTCCTAATTCTTTATTAGCTACCACATATATGAAAGTAAGAAATAGGGGAAAATGGCCAGTGACTGCCGGATCAGACTACAAAGGATTTGTTTGTAGTCTATTTCCATGGAGACATAGATCTGCATAAGAGCTGTAGACACAAAGGTAATCTAGTTTCTAATAGAGGCTGTGTACAAAGTTTCATTATAGATGCATTTGAACTGTAAAAATAATGGTCAGGTGAATGTAGGCTAGGCAATTGGTATTTACTTAGTGCAGCTCCTGACACCCCAGATAATCAGATATTTATATAGTGCTTCTGTGAAAGCTGTAGCCATTTTGACATTTGCGTTGTACTCCTGAGGCATTAGAAATTATTCTACTTTCCCTGCCTTCATAAACTATAAATATGAGCATACTATTCCATATCCTCACACTACCTGTAATTCAGTGTAAGGCCGGAGAGACATTAGGCAAGACCTTTCAAGATTCTCGTATGAGTCTCGCATGACTCACCTGGAACAGCCACAAGCTCTCTGTACAGAAGCCTGTCAGCTTCATAGAAACATATGAAGCTGATGAGCTCCTGTCTAGAGATCCAGCAGCTGTGCCAGGTCAGTCACCGAGACATATGCCAGTATCTCACATTCTCCTCGCTCAGTGTATCTCTGACCTAATGCTGGAGCTGCACTCAATGCTCCACCTTCCCTTTGGGATGTTACATCACACATCAGGGGGCATGGCCTGCTCCATGCTGTTGGTACCAGGCAGTTCCCTGTTAATAGCTTGTTTCTTCCTGGAGTTTAAATCAGGGGCCAAGGCTACACCTCCTGCTCTTGGACAGAACAAAAGTATAATATCTGCTTTTGTTTTGTGCAACACCCCCTGTCCTCAGACTGCAGGGAAGATGATCTTATTAGGGGCTGGTTGTTACCAATAGCATGCAGCAGGCCACGCCCCCTGATTTGTGATGTAATGTCCCAGAGAGGAGGAGAAGTGAAAGCAGCTCGTGTTTAAACTGAATTACAGGTATTGTGAGGATATGGAACAGCATTGTGCATCTCATCTGTAGAGACACGGGGTCAGTGGGTGCTATCGTCCGCTGGCCTGGCCACCTTTAGAAAGAACACATGAATCAGGGCTAATCCCAACTGAACGCCTGAACTCCTTAACTGTGGATGTAACACTACTAAGGAACCACAATAGTAAAACTTTATTGGATCCCCAACAGTCAAAGGCATATAACACATAACTAAGCAAAACACAAAATGTAATAGGCAATGGTTTGTCACCCTTCTGCTGGCTCACCAATCTTCGTGCCTTCAGGCTTCCAGTGCCACTTACTCCAATCCAGCAGCACCCACCGAGGAAGGATTAGCTGCAAGTTTATGAAGCTGTCTGGGCACAGCAAAGTCTGTAGCCAACCAGGGTATCTACCTTAAGTAGTCTCTGATTTTCCAGCTGGAACCAAAATTCCTAGGTTGAGGTTGTGGTCTTCCAGTCATGATCGAAGGCCCTAGATTGATGCTTTGTAGTATATGAACTATTGGTGAGTTAAGAAAGTCCTTTTATATAGCCTAAGCACTCCTCTCAGGTTATTGTGATCCTCCGGGATTGGTGGAATAAGGCTTATTAATGGCTGGATTTTGATACCTGAGCTGCGTCGCTAGCACATTTGTGCTACGCAGAGGGATGGTGAAGCATCTCCCAGCATAATAAGCAATCACACTGTGTAGTGCTGAGGCGCCCTAAGGGACCTTGTAAAATCAAGTAGAAGTTAAAAAAGTTTTAAAAAGTATTAAAGGAAAACTGTCAGGCCAAAAATCCATGTGTAACTGCTATCATATTCTAATTCCTTTATGTAAAACTCTCTCTATTTATGTATTTCTATTATTTATATTTCCCTCCTATCTTCTGTAAACTTCAAAATAAAAGATGAATTCCCTCTGTCAATTACGGTGATTTCTCTACTGCCCACTCCCACTCAATGATTGAATATTCATGCTTCATGACACTGTCCTGCCTCCTCTCTGATCTGTCTGTTGTGTGACTCATTCACAGCAGACAGAGAAGGGAGGGGGAGGAGGGGGGACTTTAGCTGCAGCTCTTCATGTAATTGTTTATATGAGACCTATGTGTAGTGTGTGCAGTCTGAGATATTTCTATGTGATTATAAGAACATTTGATCATTTGTTCTGCAGATTCACACATTACATGTCTGCAGGAAAATCAAAGTTTATATATACACATAGAAATCTTACAGGCTGCAGCACAAAAAACCTCCCCCCTCCCAGCCCAGAGCACAGAGGGGAGTGAACACAAGCCTGAAGGGGTGTGGATATTTAAATAACACTTATACAGCAGCCAGACTATTTGGTTGGAAATATAATGGAGAGGACTAATGCACCAGATCCTTGCAGGGTCTGACAATGCTGATAACATGGAAACTAGAAAGTGCACAACAATGATTTTACATGTTTTTAAAAGATCTGCCCAGGTCCTATTCAAGGGTACTATTAGTATCATACTGACAAATGACCTGACAGTGTCCCTTTAAAAAAAAACCACAAGTTCAAATCACCGCCATTTTGCCTCATTGAAAATAAAACTATTAAAAACCCACATATTTCGTGTCACCACGTTCAGAATTGCCCGATCTATCAAAATATAAAATCAATTAGGGTGCTTTCACACTGTGTTTTTTTAAAAAATGTGGCAGTTACGGTAAAAAAAACGCATCTGCCGCATTTGCCACATAACGGCTGACTTCAGTTTTTTTTCACGGACGCATCTGAGGCAACCGCCGAAACCGCACTTGCCGCAGCTGCCGCACACTTACCGCAAGCCCCATAGACAATGCATGGGGCTTGCCGCAAGTGTACAGCAACCGCGGCCGTTATGCGGCAAATCCGTTTTTTTTTTACCGTAACTGCCACATTTTTGAAAAAAACCACAGTGTGAAAGGGGCCTTAATCAGATTTGTAAACTGCGTAATAGAAAATAAAGTACAAACGGCAAAATTACTTTTTTCTGGTCATCATAATGGGAGACCCAGACAATGGGGTTTAGGGCTCCGCCCTCCGGAGGTCACACTAGGTACTACAAGTTTGTAGACACCGCCTCCTCCGCTTATAAACCCCCACCGTAGGGAACATCCTCAGTTTTAAAACTTAGTGTGCTCGGAGGATCACGCTTTGCTTGCACTTCACTGCATTCTCACAGCTTACGTGATGGCGTATGAAGACAAGGTAAATGGTCCCGGTCGGGACCCTCGACAGTCTCCCCGCTCACCCTTTGTGGAACACGCTGGTGGAGGTACCGGAGGGCTTTTTAGCCTGGACACTTGCTGTTCTCCCGGTACGCTGTCGAGCTCCTTCCTTTCCATCCCTCCATGGAGGCTCTGGAGAGGGGGAGCCTGGAGCCTTGCACAGCTCCGCTCCGTCCGAGGCCTCCCTAAATGGTGCTTACAGACCGGACGGAGCCAGCCCAGTCCGAGGCCTCCCTAAATGGTGCTTACACTCCGGACTGGTGCTGTACCCCCGTCCGAGGCCTCCCTAAAGGTGCTTACAGACCGGACCGGCACTGAGGCACCTGGTGTGTCTCCTGTGTGCCTGGGGGTAGTGTCTGTCACTTGGTGTCATGACACTCAGACCGCGCGGTTACCCTCGGGTCCGCGGTTCTGTCGGTGTACCCTGTGCTGGGGTCACTCTGGCTGACCGCCCTGTGTGTCTCAGGGGCTGAGGCTGTAGACTGCTGATGTTTGTGTTGTGCATGCAGTCTGTGTGTGTATGTGTATTGTTACACACTCTTTTCCCGCGCTGCGGGCTCTGGCACCTCCATTACTGAGGCTGCCTGGAGGAGGAGGAAGCAGCTCTTACGGTGACATCACCGATGGGCGTGTTTTGTGTTCTCCCGCGTGTTCCTGGCCACGCCTATGACTTTACTGTCGGCGGCCATCTTCTCCCTCTCTTCCCGGCTGGGATCTGGCTGCAGCGTGTGTCTGCACTTTCCAGGGGAGACCGGAACTCGCGGAGGTCACACACGAACACCGCTTCCTCCTACCGCTTACTGCGGTCGGTAAGCCACCGGGATCTCCGGTTTGTTTGTTACAACTTGGCTTATTTCCCCCTACTGTGGCGATGTCCTCAGTAAGGAAGCATGCTGCTAAGGCGGCAGATGGCACCATTACCTGCGCTACATGCAACGGTTCACTGGTGGAGGGGTCCTGCAATAATTGCGGACGCCCAGAGACCCGGACAGTTACTGTTGAATCAGAATCTGCGGGTCTGTACCCTGAGGTTCGGGTGATCCCAGGGACATGGGAAGCGCAGAATAAGATAAATGAATCTCTGCTGTCCCAGATGTCCTCCATGTCGCAATCCCTGGAGGCACTTCATAGGAGGCTGGAAAACCCAGCTACTCCTCCCAGTTACCCCCGGGTGCTTCTTACTTCTTCTGTGAGACCCCCTAAACGAGCTCGTGAGGCCTCTCCAGAGCTCCAAGCTCCCTCTGAGGAGGAGCGTTCCTCTGATGGTGAGGAAGATGATGGGGGTTCTACTCTCGGGTCTGTCTCTGAACCTCCAGATGGGGTGGAGGATCTGGTGTCCTCCATCAATGAGACATTACGTCTGGTCACTCCTCCTGAGGAGGTGACTGTTCACCCCAAGGAGGTCTATCAATGGCTACGGCCGGAGGCGAGACCAAGTGGGTCCTTTATGGACCACACTAATTTTGGAAGGGTGATTAGAGCACCCAGGTTACATCCTGGGCGGCGTTATGTCCGTAAACCTAAGGACCTTCGCTTTCCCTTTCCTCAGGAGGTGCTTCTGGAATGGTCACAGTCCCCTAAGGTGGACGCTTCCATGACTAGGATTGCTGCACGCTCCTTGTTTTCTGCCTCTGATAGCTCCTCATTGAAGGATGCTACTGATAGACAGGTCGAGCAACTCGCCAAGTCTTCCTATGAGGCTGTGGGGTCTTCATTTGCCCCTAATTTTGCCGCGGTCTGGACCCTACAAGCGATTACCTCCTGCTTGGATGGTATCTCTGATCTAGCTAGGGCCAGCCCAGAGGTCCTGGCACTCACCGACAGAGCAAGGGCTTATGCGGATTACGCCAGGACGGCAACTTTGGAAACTGCCACTCGCTCGGCTGTGGCTTCGGCCAATGCTATAGCGATCCGCAGGTTGTTGTGGCTGCGTCTTTGGGACTCAGATGCCACGTCTAAGAAGATTTTGCAAAATCTTCCGTTTGCTGGTGACAGGCTCTTCGCACCGAGCTGGACAAGCTGATAAAGGATTCTGCTGAGTCTAAGATACCGCAGAATAAGCCTAAGCCACGGTATACCGTGAAAAGGAACCCAAAACAGTGGTCCTTTCGCCCCAGCTCGCAGTCATCAGCGGCGTCCGCTCGCGCGGACCGTGGGGCAAGCCCTCCACTCAGTGGCGCAACAAAAGTCGCCAAAAGAAGCCGGTAGGGGCTGCAGCTGCCACCCCTAAACCCGCTTCGGCATGACTCGCTCCTTCATCCTGTCTCCCCACAGGTGGGGGGCCGCCTGTCTCTTTTCCAGGACAGATGGCTTCTCCACGTTCAAGACCAGTGGGTCCGAGACGTAGTCTCAAAAGGCTACAGGATAGAGCTGACGTCACAGCCGGCAACACCGATTCCATCGGTCTGTTCCATCCCTAGACAAAGCTCAGGCTTTTCATCTGGTGTTGGAGGGACTCCGCAGAGACGGAGTGGTGGTCCCAGTACCCACGGGAGAGAGGTTCAGGGGTTTTTACTCCAACCTCTTTATTGTCCCAAAGAAGGACGGCTCTTTTCGTCCGGTTCTGGACCTCAAGTTGTTCAACCGCCACGTGTTGGTTCGGAAGTTTCGTATGGAATCCCTGCGCTCCGTGATCGCGGCTGTGTCACAGGGAGACTTCCTGGCGTCCATAGATATCCGAGACGCCTACCTTCACGTGCCCATTGCACCGGCTCATCAGCGCTGGTTGAGATTCGCAGTGGGGGAAGAACACTTCCAATTTGTGGCACTGCCATTCGGGCTAGCCTCGGCACCGCGAGTGTTCACAAAGGTGATGGCCTCAATGATGGCTCTCCTGCATGTGCAGGGACACGCCGTCATTCCCTATTTGGACGACCTGCTGGTCAGGGCGCCATCGGAAGACCTTTGTCGGGTGAGCCTGGAGGTGACCATGAAGTCTCTGGAACAGTTCGGGTGGCTTCTCAACATTCCAAAGTCGACCCTGATTCCGACCCAGTCTTTGACATATCTGGGCATGGACTTCCACACGGACTCAGCCCTGGTGTCCCTACCTCAAGCCAAACAGCTTGCGATCCAATCAGGAGTGCAGAATGTTCTCCTGTCACCACAATCTTCCCTACGAGGGTTGATGAAGCTGGTGGGACGCATGGTAGCGGCGATAGAGGCGGTGCCTTTCGCACAGTTTCGCCTCCGTCCTCTCCAGTTGGAGATTCTTCGCCGATGGGACAAAAGGACGATTTCTCTGAATCGGCTGGTGACGCTGTCACAATCGACCAGGGACTCCCTACAGTGGTGGCTCCAGCCACATCATCTGTCACGGGGCCGGTCCTTTCTAAAACCGTCATGGTTAGTGGTGACCACCGACGCCAGTCTGAAAGGCTGGGGTGCGGTGTTCTTGCACCACAGGGCTCAAGGCCTCTGGACTCAGTCGGAGTCGGCATTACAGATCAACGTGCTGGAGATCAAGGCGGTCTATCAGGCGCTCCTGGCGTTTCAGAAATTCCTGTCAGGACAACCCATTCGGGATCAGTCCGACAATGCGACGGCCGTCGCCTACATAAATCATCAGGGAGGGACCAGAAGTGCTCAGGCCCTCGCCGAAGTCCACCGCATTCTAGCCTGGGTGGAGGAAAACGGCTGCCTGATCTCCGCAGTTCACATCCCAGGGGTCGAGAACTGGGAGGCCGACTACCTGAGCCGACAGGGGATGGACGCCGGAGAGTGGTCCCTGCATCCAGACGTCTTCCGGGACATCTGCAGCAAATGGGGCACTCCGGACGTGGATCTGATGGCCTCACGGCTGAATCATCAGGTACCCCAATACATGGCACGATCGTGGGATCCTCAGTCTCTGGGGGCGGATGCCCTGATCCTGAGTTGGTCCAGCTTCCAGCTGCCATATGTGTTCCCGCCTCTGGCTCTGATTCCCAGGGTTCTGTGGAAAATCAGGACAGAATGCAGAGTAGCCATTCTAGTGGCTCCAGATTGGCCCCGGAGGTCCTGGTACCCGGACCTCTGGCAACTGTCAGGCGGACACCGGTGGGCTCTTCCAGAACGCGCAGATCTACTCGCGCAGGGCCCATTCTTCCACCTCAATTCCAGGGCCCTCAGATTGACTGCATGGCTCTTGAGGCCTGGTTGCTGACATCCAGGGGCTTCTCTCCTACGGTGGTTGCCACGATGAATCGGGCAAGGAAACCTGTCTCCAGGAAGATATACCACAGAACGTGGAAAATCTTTTTCTCCTGGTGTGCCTCTGGTGGACACTCACCGTGGCCCTTGTCCATCCCGACATTGTTGGCCTTCCTACAGTCGGGTTTGGAGTTGGGATTATCCCTTGGCTCTCTGAAAGGTCAAGTATCAGCACTTTCAGTGCTGTTTGACAGGCGCTTGGCGCTCCTCCCGAAGGTTCGTCAATTTCTGCAGGGGGTGTCTCGGGTGGTTCCGCCTTACAGACGACCTCTGGACCCTTGGGACCTTAACATGGTCCTGGCGGCACTGCAGAAACCGCCGTTTGAGCCACTGAGAGACATCTCTCTCTCTCGTCTGTCCCAGAAGGTGGTTTTTCTGGTGGCAATTACGTCTCTGAGAAGGGTCTCAGAATTGGCTGCACTTTCGTGCAAGTCACCCTTTCTGGTGGTTCACCAAGACAAGGTGGTGTTGCGCCCGCGGCCTGAATTCTTGCCGAAGGTGGTTTCAACTTTCCACCTAAACCAGGAGATTGTTCTCCCATCATTTTGCCCCGCTCCCGTTCATCAGGTTGAGCGCGACCTCCATACTCTGGATCTCGTGAGGGCTGTACGCATTTATGTGTCCAGGACCGCCTCCTTTAGGAGTTCGGATTCCTTATTTGTCCTCACGATGGGTCGCTGTAAGGGGTCCGCGGCTTCGAAGTCGACCTTGGCCAGATGGATCAAGGCTCCCATTCAGGAGGCATACCGGTCTTCTGGTTTGCCTCTCCCGGTGGGTTTGAAGGCACACTCTACTAGAGCTGTAGGTGCCTCATTGGCCTTGCGACATCGAGCATCTGCTCTACAGGTGTGTCAGGCGGCCACCTGGTCCAGCCTGCACACTTTCTCAAAGCACTATATGGTGCATGCCCATGCCTCTGCGGACGCAAGTTTGGGCAGGCGGGTCCTCCAGGCGGCGGTTGCCCACCTTTAAGGGGGACCGTGTATTATCCGTCTTGTTGAGGAACTCTTCCCGCCCTGGGGTATTGCTTTAGGACATCCCCATTGTCTGGGTCTCCCATTATGATGACCAGAAAAAAGAGAATTTTGTTTACGTACCGTAAATTCTTTTTTCTTTAATCATCAATGGGAGACCCAGCACCCACCCAGTTGTTCCGTTGCATGTTTGCATTTGATCTGTTCTCTGTTGAGACAGTGTTTTCCGGGGTTTTTCAAACCGTCCGTGCACGGTATTCTTCCCGATGTTTCGGGTGTGGTTCATTTTTCTCCTCGCAGCTTATGGACTAAACTGAGGATGTTCCCTACGGTGGGGGTTTATAAGCGGAGGAGGCGGTGTCTACAAACTTGTAGTACCTAGTGTGACCTCCGGAGGGCGGAGCCCTAAACCCCATTGTCTGGGTCTCCCATTGATGATTAAAGAAAAAAGAATTTACGGTACGTAAACAAAATTCTCTTTTTTTCTTTTTGATCGCCACGACATTGCAATAAAATGCAATGACAAGCAATTGAAACAATACATCTACCCAAAAAATGGTATCATTTGACACATCGGCTCAAGACGCAAAACAGTGACGCCGTCACTCAGCTCCAGATTCCGAAAAATTAGAACATCACAGAAAATGGCGCTAAAGGTGCAATTCTTTTTCTTCTCAAAATTCAGATTTTTTTTTCACCTCTTAGATAACAGTAGGAGTTTACATGTTTGGTATCTACAAACTCGTACTGACCTGAGTCATCGTACCGACACATCAGTTTTATCATATAGTGAACATGATGAATAACAAAAACAAAAAATAATTGTGTAATTGCACTTTTTTTTGCAATTTTACTACACTTGGTATTTTTTTCCATTTTCCAGTACTCTCTATGGTAAAATAAATTATTTCATTCAAAAGTACTACTCGTCCCGCAAAAACAAGCTTTCATATGTCTATATTGACAGAAAAATAAAGTTATGAATCTTGGGAGAAGGGTAGGGAAAACAAGTAAATCGCCTGTGGGTGAAGAGGTTAATACATAACCAATGTTTAAATTTTAATTTAATAGCAATGTAGAGCAAGTGAATATAATTAACTTTCAAATATATGTATTAATAAAACCGGGAAGGAAACACCTTTTAAAAAAACTTCCACAAGATGTCCTCAGCAGGCTATTTCTGATTCACACATATGCTAATTGTCAGGCAGTTGCATCTTCAGGGGGCATGGCCCACACTGCGTTCACAATACAGCTGATAAAACTCTCAAGTTACCTCATGCTGGCACTTTGGTTCACATGGCTCTGCTCAGTGTTATCCGAGAACACAGAGCAGAGGCCATGTGAGCAGAGGAGTCAGATAAGATCTCACAGCAGCTGTTTGAACTCAGAAGGGTGCCAGCATGAGGTAACTTGAGCCTTATCAGCTGTATTGTGAACGCATTATAGGTCACGCCCCCTGGAGATGAGTTTCCCTAACAACCAGCATAAGTGTGGTTCAGAATCAGCCTTCTGAGGACATCTTGTGGAAGTTTCTTTAAAGGTGTTTCCTTCCTGATTTCATTAAAAATGATAATTGAAAGTTGTCTATATTCATTTGCTCTACATTACTATTAAATCAAAATGTAAATGACGGTTACACTTTATATTTGCAGTTTGTGAGAAGTGGACTGGATTTTGTTGCAACCCCTTTAACATGACTAGTTCCAAAACAGATGGATGACTGAACTAATAGTTTTTTTCTCTCACCATTGCCCTCCTGTACATTAGCGTGCAACTTGTTTGTCAAGTTTGTGTTTTTCGTTGCTGCTTACTCTTCTGTTTCCCTCTTTCTTTCTCAGAGGCCGCCAGAGGCAGTGACCGCGCTACAAGCTCCATCAACCCTTGAGCCAGCTGGTCTAAAGCCGCCACAAAAGCTTCAGCTGAAACTTGCTCATGTCCAAAATCCCAAAGGCATTGCCCTGTGCTGGAATGTGTCCAGTGTTGATGTCAGCTGTGCTCCGGCTAAAGTCTACTGCTTATACGTGCACCAAGGAGATCCCAAAAAACGCAAAAAGCCATGGAAAAAGATAGGCGAGCTTGAGGCTTTACCGTTACCCATGGCTTGTACTCTTACACAGTTTGTTGATGGCACCACATATTCTTTTGCAATGAGAGCCAAAGATGCCGATGGCCGCTTTGGACCATTGTGTGAAATTCAGTCTACTACGCTGAAGCCTCAAGGCTCCTCCAAGAAATCATAGCTTGTCTCCCAGTTTTAGCTGTTTTTGTTTGTTAGTCATTGTTTTACTGTTGCTTTTGAGCTGTACAGTTATGAGGTGACCTCTGGATACAGGGTTCATTTCTTGTTTTTGTTTTTTCTCTTTTTGCATGATGTGGTATTATAATAAGTTTAACAATCCACAATTATTAAAAAGTATTTTTGGGGATAAAAAATTACTGGCCTGTCTTTAGGATCTTTAAAACAAGTTATCCACACATGGAGCCTGGACTGCAGTACGGCCACATTCAAGTGAATTGGACTCTAAAGGGCAGAATGACACACTGCTGGGCATGGAGGCAAGCTACTGTTCTTAGAAGGGGCTTCCATTTGTTCTGTTGGTATAGATGCTTCATGGCGGATGGACCCATGAAGATGTAGCCTTAATAGTTTTTCAATCCCCTCCCTACAACAAAGTATTTGCTATTGAATTCTTCAGCCAGCTAAATGAGGTTTCCCAGCATGTAAATGAAGAATAAATTTTATCCAGAAACCGTGCTACTCTTGTCGATAGACTCTGTTGGATTACAATGACGTCCAATACGTCAATTAAAGGGAATCGCCCGTGAGATAAACATATTTTGTATGTTCCCTGCACACCTATACTATAATGCTGAGCTGCCAACTACACTTGTAAGATGTGTGTAACACTTGGAAATCACTTATTCACTAGCTGCTCCTTATCTGTCACCCCTCCAGTATGGGACATCACGCTTGATTATGTAGCCCCCCTTCCAGCAGTAAGCATCAGTGAGTCCGATAACAGATGCTTCCACAATCCAATCACATGGGCGTGACACCACAGAAGGTCCTGCTATGACAACCAGTCTCTTACAACTGCTTTCTCCGCAGTCAGTACAATACGAGGAGGATGAGAGGAGATGTTCTTTGAACAGAAGCATATATCAGAGACTGGTTCACAGTAGGACCTTCTGTGACGTCACATCCACATGATTGAATGAGAAAGTGTCTGTTATCGTACTCGATGATGCATACTGCTGAGGGGAGGCTGCACAATGAAGAATTGTGATGTCCCACATGGGAGGGGTGATGGGTATGGAGCAGCTAGTAAATAAGTGACTTATGAGTTCTAAACATATGAGTAGTAGGCAGCTCAGCATTATTGTATAGTGCGCAGACCATGCAAAAATTGTTTACCTAACCACAGTTCCCCTTTAAAGTGTGATCGTTATTTTAATTTTTACTTCAAAAACTAATAACACAGGTGAAAATCAGCAACTTTGTAATCTGCCTCTTCCTCATCCTGGATTGAATTTTCACTCTCAATTCATGGGTAAATTCTGCATTCAATGAACAGATGTAATTGCTGAGACAGGAGATGAGAGTAGGTTCTTCTCCTCTGTGGAGGAACTGGAGGCCGACATAGACAATCTGCTGCAAGTTTTCCTGAAATGAGTTACTGTTCTCTGTAGATAGAATCTTAGTTACTCACTTTAAATATGGATGAAGTTCAAGACTAAACACGGTGCATGGACTAGATTAGTGTGGGGACAGTAAAGCAGATCTTTTAATTTAAACCCCCTTAAATTATAGCTCACCTCTGCCTTACTACATTTATTCCATATCTTATTCTTTCCTATTAAAACTTTTGAGCTCAAAATATTTTATAGTTGTTTCGATGTAGAATAGGTTTCTTGTAAAATGTCACATTCCGGCACTTGACGTCTGCAGTGCCGCAAGCTGTATTTTACAAGATTTTATGTAGTTGTTAACACCTTCACTACCGATACCATATATTTATGTCATTGGCCATGTCCTTACCTTTTTGTATGTTTGCACTCATTAACTGATTTAATCAGCTACTAAGTGCTTGTAAAAGCTGCGGGTGAATCCCAGATCAATCCTGCTGATAACTAGTTAAATGCTGCTGTTTTTGATTGGCAGCAGTATTTAGCACATGCAGACAGGAAATTAGTCACTGATCCCACCCATCAGCGCACGTGTCATGTAATCGCAGGCCGCCAATGGGTTGTCATAACAGACTGGGTCTGTCATCGTGATCCTCCTGTGAATGCCGGTCTGTGACCGGCGTTCATACTACATTGAGATTTTTGCTATGTAGACAGTGGTGAAGCACAGGTGATTCCATGATTGCATGATTGCAGCTTCAAGCCTCCTAAGAGGGCTAAATACTAAGGGGATTAAATATAGTAAGAAGGAGAAAAAAAAAGTTTTAAATAAAAATGCAAAAGGTCTAATCACTCCTCTCACAAAGCCCCTTGTTAGCTAACGACTAAGGGGAGGACCCCGAAACGCTTATAGCGGGACCCCACGGGGTTGTGATGTTTTTATTTATGTGTCAATAAACACATTAAGTAAGCAGAATGTACGCTGGATCCACCTCATTTGTTTTGGACTTCATATATTAGAGAGAAGCGCAATGTGCACCAACCCTGCCTGTCACGTAACCCTTCGTTGCTGGTGCCGCAGCATTCTGTACTGAATGGCATGTGTTTGCTGTGTAAAGAAGAATTAAAGGGCTGGCAAAACGAGACCTGTGGTCCAAGCACTGTGGTCCCTGAAAATCTGCCCATTAGCCGGAGAAGAGGGCATCACAGGCCATAAACGGCCTGTAGGCCGGAGGTTCCCCTCTCATTCACTGAACCATCATCTGTAAAATGCCACTTATTCATATGTCAATTTTTGGAGGTCAAAAGGTATATTTTACTCCAGTATTCTTTCTAATAATAAGCTGGAACAATGATGTTCATTTCACCATCAGAAGTGAAGTGGCGCTATTTTCTACAGTTGACTGTAGGTACCGTTACACACAAAGATATATTGCTTGCAACTCACTGGTTGCAGTGAAATCATGGACACATTGTTCTATTTTGTTGCCGTGTACAAATGGAACAATGTGTCCATGATTTCACTGCAACCAGTGAGTTGCAAGCAATGTATCTCTGTGTGTAACGGTACTTTAAGCAATTCACTGCCCTGCAATGATGATGTACTATCCATGAAAAGACCAGTAAAACGAGTAATTGATTTACACATGATCGGTGAATCATGAGTGCAGTACAATTAACACAGGGCAGCTGAGTTACTGGTGCCACAAGGACTAATCACTTATTTAAAATCTTGTCAACCCCTTTAAAACATTGTGCCTGCTTGAGTTGAGTTAGGACGGTTTTCCCACAAAATATGTTGTGAAAGGTAATAAATGTGCGATCCCTGGGGTATCGACCACTGGCATGAGAATGGGGGTCCCTGGGCCCTGAGTTGTCATATGAACAGAGCGATAGTGTGCATCCCATCCAGAGTTACAGCTTTATGCATCCTGCAAAAGGTAATAACTCATTTTGTAAGAAAATTCAACTAAATGGGATAACTTGAAATATCAAACCCAGCCCAGGAACAAGAGCGGCACTTTTGTAAAAGTAAAACTTTTTTTTTTAATACTGGACAATCTAAATAAATTGCACATATAATTATTTTAGTAATGCATTAAGAAATAAAACACAGGACACGTTCATTTTTAAAGCAATATTTTTCTTTTGTAACAATAAAATGACCAATTTCCATACCTAGACTTTAAACTACATGCAAAACAGATCTAGAAATAAATCTGCATTTCTTTTTTTTATATATACACACCTTTCAAGGCTGTAGGGGTAGAATCTGACTATAACAAAGCAAAACTTCCAATAATAATAATGAAGATTAAGCAACAATACATATCTGTAAACTGCAAGACAAAGTTTAAATTCCAGAATGTCCAATAAGTTGCAGCATTTTTAGTTTTCCTCCTTATGCATTATGGGAAAAAGTAATCATTGCTGCCCTTGTATGAATTTTATTGTGTGTAACTAAACCACAAATACAGGAATGAAGGGGGCTTAGCCACTATAAAAAAAATCACTTCTAGTACAGCTTTTAGCGTTTAATTGGTATTAAAAACAATTATGGGGGGAAGGGTGCACCATAACACCCCCATCAATTTGCATACTGACGCACTCATATCTTGATTGACAGTGTACTCTGCAGCCGCGATCACATAGTGTCATTGCTGACTCCCATCGATGGCTCCTGTCTGCCATACATAGTACTCAGTGGCAGCCGGGAGCCGGCATTGACTTTGCCAGCATGGCTACAGTGTACTAGCCGTAGTGCAGAGCTGCTGATTGAGTTCAGCACTGTTAATGAAGATATGTCTACCATTGCCTTTGCATCTTCACACTGATACTGCAGCAGCACTCAGTGTCATTGCCAGCTCTCATCACTGGCTCCTGTCTGCAGCTGTTGCTTAGTATTGTACTGCAGATATGTAATGCTATGCAAGCACAACTACAGAGTTCATTGGCAATCAAGATATGACAGTGCTCATCATACAAAGTCAGGGGTCATATCCATTGGCCAAACCAAAGGTGCACCAAAGTCACTTCTTTTGCATATAAAATACAAAATTTATGCCAATTAAACCACTAAAACGTATACTACAGGTATGATTTTTAATTTGGGCTAAGTCCTCTACATACCCGTATGTAAGTGGCTAAGTTAGCGATTTGGGGCTGACAGACTCCCATTAGTTGTCAGTTCATCTTTTCAGAGAAATATAAAAGTAGTTATTTTTGTAATGTTTTTTTAAATAATGTTGCTTTGTGTTTATAGCCGGAAAGAAATCATATGGTAGGTCCCTGTTCACATCTACCTTTGAGGCTCTGCTATTTTGTTCCCATAAAATAACTGAACCCCATTATGTCAGTATGGTCCGATGTGTGCTCTTAGATCCTTCACAGCTTTAATTTCATTCCTGCTTCAATAACAAAACAAAAATTCTAAATTCTGAACTCTAAATTGAATACAGCCTAACCAATTCACTGCCGTGTAGTCAGAATCCCTATTATATGCGTACAATGCACTATCCCAAAGCTGTTATCCCTATGGAACATTCCACTATACTCTAGTAATGGGGGTGTTTTGGAGTAGAATCTGACTACACCGAGAAAAATAAGTCCGGAGAACAAATACAAAAAAAAAAATCTTTTATAGCACTCTGATTTCTATGTGCTTTATAAAACAATAACCTACACCTTTCCCAATTTTAGGGTGAGAATATTTTTTTTTAGATCATAATTGAGATGTTTTCTTCTATTTATTTCTGAACCACCCAATCCCCCCTCCCCTTTCCCCGGACAATATGATCTTGTTTACTCTACATCTACTAACCCCCCAAAAATATATATATATTTATATAAAATAAAACAAAAAAGTTCAAGTTGTAAAACATCATACATGTACTGTAATATTCTAATTCTTTCCCATTAACCAGAAGGCCAATGTTCCAGGATACATGTATAATGCGTCAGATTCTTAGCGTTAACTCTGCTAAGAAAACAGTACGTCTTTAGGAAACATTACCATTTACTACACAACCACTTCAAAATGATTATATACAAAATGGTTATCTGCATTTGGTTTGTGTAGGGAGAGAAGTCATCTGGCTGATGTTACAGCTTATTTACGCTTTCTAAGTATCAAGTACATGATGCTGTTAATGAAGGTGAAGGCAAAGGCAATCCAAGCTAGAATGAAGGAGTAGCCGAATGTGCCGTCCTGTAGGCCTAAATGCGGATGGAAGTTTTCATGCCTAGCAGAGTAGATTGAGGCAGCGATCGCAACACAAAAACCTGGAAGATTAAAAGAAGAAAAATATAAAAATCAACATTATATATCTATAGGTCTACATGTATAATTAAGCACAGGGACCTGCGCCTGAGGGCAGCAGATGCTGGGCTGGTGCTCATTTTCTGCATGTCAAACCAAGATCTTAATCCATCAAGACATACGGAACTAAGTAAATGAACAGGGGGAAAGAACAAAAAGTGATGTACCATTACAAAGGTTAAGAATAGTGTTAATGCGATGGATGGACGAGCTGTAGAATTGTATTACAAGAGCCAGAAAGTGATTGCCGTTCGGTTTAGAAGAACATGCGATTAGGGCACATTGATTGTGCTGACCCACAATACAGCACTAGAGACGAGTGGACCCGTGGGTTCAGATGGACTTTAGATAAAGTTCTGTTCTGGGCCGGAATTTGACCTGAACCTCATAGGAGTCACAGAGCAGTTCAGCTCTGAAGCGCTTCTACTGGAGGGAGAGCAGGAAATTTTTTCAACACACTATAGCCAATAACGCTGATTCTAAACCCAGTGCTCAAACACTGCGAAAGGCTCGCACCCAGTGTACCAGAGCACAGCGATGTTCGCTCAAGTGGTCTGCATACTGTATGTAAAGCACCAGAACTCCAAACAGTTTTTTTCTTGTAAGTCTATGTTTCGGCCCGAATCACCGAATCTTAAGGTGTAAATGTCACTTCATTTAAAAAAAAACACACAATACTGCACTGGTTGTTAATGATGGATCACATATCAGCTAAGATAATGCTTTTTGTGCCATATGACTTATTTTCTCACGTTTTTCAGTGCTCCTTTAAAAACTAATTTAGGCCATGTGGGCGTGCCCAGCAGCTGATAGGGAGCAGTGCAATGAGACAGCAGAGAACGGTCAATAGAGATCGTGACTGAGCAGTGTGGAGCCAGATGACAGATCAGAAGCTTGTGACAAGGCAAGAGGAGTTTGCACTGATCCTGACATTGTTTAAGCACTGTGCTGTGATCTGAAGTAATCTGATACATTGTTTCCTGATGAGCTACAGTCAGGCGCTCGCCAACAGTGTAGGCCATGTCCCCTCCCTTACATAGTTATGTAGTCGTATTCAGTGTGAAGAGGGATCTGACTGATAATCAACTTATGTCTGCTTCACACAGTGTAGTGGGGACACCTTGTTGAAGGTTTATGAATGTATATTTTAAAGTTTATTAAAATCAATTGCTCTACATAATTATATATTATAATATAAAAATTTAAACAAATTTAAACATTTAAAGTTTAGGTCCACTCTTCTCTACCGCACCCAAAAGTTGATGAAGCACTATGCTATCTTCATGCACCAGCAAGTTCTTATAAAGCATTTTTTATGCCCAATTGTGGTCTAGTATAGGGTATACAGTAGAAGAGATCAAACTAAAATTGAAACTTTATTGAAAATATTTAAAGGCATAAAATATTGACCATATACTCAATTTGTGCACTGTGGCCTTAGACTGCATTTGAAACTGTGGGATGGACCTATTCAATTAAATAGATTGAGCTGCAATACCATACACCACCCATGGACTAGAATGGCACATCCTCTAATGATGAGGATGGAGTTGATGGGAACCACAGGGACCTCATCCAATCCCCTTCCAATCACAATGTTTCCTTGCAGAGCACAGAGGACGCAAGCTCATTAAACGGCTATTCAGGCGCCTACCAACACTTACAAGTCCTCATTTTCTATAGAATTTTTTTTTTTTTAACAAAGTGTCGGTAACAAAATAAAGATGAAAACAGAAATAAGTTAAGATTAATTTATCACATTAATTAGGCCATACAAGATGGCTTCAATTAATATAACAAATAGATTAATATTACACAAAAAATCCTGTAACCCAGAACAATTATAGCTTCATAATCGTCACTTAATGAAATCATTTATTTCTTTGTGAAGTTACAACAATGAACAATTAAAATATCTAATTATGGATATTGATGACTTTAGAATAGCATCACCACATTTGTTGTAAATACGTGTGAGGTGCTACTCCATTCATAGTGGGACGGGGGTAAGATCGCCTTGTAGGTTGGGTTTACCACCTTGCTTGACCCTAAAGTTGCCATATTTATGAAGGCCTTTCCTCCTTTCCCATTTTAATATGTAAACAGTCCAGACCACCGATGGGAATATGTTTTACTTTAGGCTTCATAAAAGCACAGAGCTACCGGCAGAGGACTACAAGTATATAAGTAATTGAAGTATAGAAGCACTTATTATTATTGCTCTACTCACATGACAGCATCTGAATAATGGCAGTCAACACAAATCGCTCTCCTTGTTTAAGCCGAAACAGTTGGAGAACAAAGCTCAAGAGTCCAATGCAGCAGAGAATGGTGGCCAGGATCATGGTCGCCTGAATGGCCTGGATAGCCTGAAAATCTAAAGATGAAAATACATGATATATTAGCATGCTCACTGATCTGTGCCCCAGCAA
The DNA here is from genome assembly GCA_033576535.1 of Allobates femoralis. Lineage (NCBI taxonomy): Eukaryota > Metazoa > Chordata > Amphibia > Anura > Aromobatidae > Allobates > Allobates femoralis. The sequence goes on from JARQOC010000011.1 coordinate 178,086,847, forward strand.
GGGGCTTTGTTCCCCCCTCTGAAATCTTTTCTCTTTTTTTTCGAGGGGAGAGCTGATTATCTTATCATAGTGTCAGAACTTACCATTGTTGGTACTTTTAATGTCTGTACAGGGTGTATTTGTAGTAGAGTTGTTTATACAGGTCCTCCAAATGTCCACATAATAGTCCTTTCCGACCCACCAGGCCTGAGGATAAAGATTCAGTCACAATTAATTTTTTTTCTTGCAATATTCCTTAGCTGTATTCTTCTTTTGTCAGTAATTTACTAATTTTTCACAGCATCTACTTACATAATTGCCTTGTGGCATCTGTCATCCACTTCCAGGTTATGCTGTCCGCATATCACACACATGAGTGAGTGCACATGTGCAGGGCTGGAGTCAGGGACAGTTGTGCCTGCAAATTAGCCAGTGGTGGCACAAAGCAGGCCCAAATCAGCACCTTGTGAGCTCTATATGTACTCCCCCCACCCTGTCAAGGAGTCCCAGGGTGCTGTCTCTCCTCCCCCTGTGCACGCTCTCTCTATCCCCTCTGTATGCTCTCTCCTTCCAATGTGCTATCTGTCCTCCCCTGTGCTCTCTCCCCTGTGCCTGCAGTCTCTCTCTCCCCCCTGTTCGCGCTCTCTCTATCCCAGTGATGGCAAACCTATAGCACTCAGAGTCCTCTCTGCTGGCACGTGGCCTTGCCTCTCTACTGCCGCTATGAACTTCTTGCGCAATAGTGCTAACAGTTCAAAGTTGTGTTGGATCGAAGGAAACATTTCTCCTCTCTCCGACACTCAATCTCCTAGCCCGACAGCGTTGCATAACTTCATTCGGCGGTGTCTGCATCATGTGACCATGCTCAGCGCGGGAAGTGACTGAGGACATGAGGGGACCAGCAGTGGTGTAAGTGGGAGTAGGAAGGTAAGTAGGATTTTTTTTCTAACCTAAAAATAGCAACCAAAATGAGGACATTACTGCTAGGAGGGAGCAGGATGGGGCAATGGCAATACTACAAAGGGACTAGGATGGGGACATACAAGGAGGGGGCAGGATAGGGCATTACTACAAGATGGGGCAGGATGCGGACATTATAGCTATGAGGGGCAGGATGTGGACATTACTGCTAGGAGGGACAGGATGGGGACATTATTGCCAGGAGGGGGCAGTATGGGAACATACAAGGAGGGTGGCAGGGTATGGACATTGCTGCTAGAAGGGGGCAGGATGCGGACATTACTGCAAAGACAGCGCAGGATGTGGACATTACTGCTAGGAAGGGGTAGGATGTGGACATTACTGCTAGGAGGGGGCAGGATTGGAACATACAAGGAGGGGGCAGGATATGACATTACTGTTAAAAGGGGTCAGGATGCAAACAATACTGCTAGGAGGGGGCAGGATGGGGACATTACTTCTAGAAGGGGCAGGATGCGGATATTACTGCTAGGATGAGGCAGGATATGGACATTACTGCCAGGAGGGGGCAGGATGAAGACATACAAGGTGGGGGAAGGGTGTAGACATTACTGCTAGAAGGGAGCAGGATTCAGACATTACTGCAAGGAGGGGGCAGGATGCGGACATTAATTGCTAGGAGGGAGCAGGATGCGGACATTACTGCAAGGAGGGTGCAGGATGCGGACATTACTGCTAGGAGGAGGCAGGATGTGGACATTACTGCTAGGAGGGGCAGGATGTAACGAGTTAGACATTACTGCTAGGAGGGGGCAGGATCAGGACATACAAGGAGGGGACAGGATGCGGATATTACTGCTTGGAGGCAGCAGGATGCAGACATTACTATTAGGAGGGGGCAGGATGCGAACATTACTTCTGGGAAAGGGGGCAGGATTAGGACATACAAGGAGGGGCAGGGGCAGTGGCGCAGAAACCGCGATCAATAGTGCGACCGGGACTGGTGGTACAAGGGCCTGCCGACCCCTGCGCCTGCTTTATATGGATGTGTGACACAGAGGACGCACATCCATGTCAATGCATGGTGGTCTGCCTGGCCGGCCCCAGCAGCTGATCAAGGTCACTGGAGGACTGACTGGCCCTGTACCTTTAAACTCCTGCGGCCCAATGTTTTGCACTGTGATGAGGTCATCATGCTGCAACCTCATCAGAGTCAGGATGCAGCGGCCGCCGGGTGCAGTGAGTGAGAGGCTACATTTAGGAGCAGGAGCAGCTTCTGGAGAGGGAGAAGAGAAGGGGGAGTGTGTGTCTGCATGTGTGAGGATGGGGGGAGTGGGTGTGTCTGTGTACAGGGGGCAGTGTGTGTGTCTCTGTGTGTGTGGGGGGCTGTACAGTGGGCAGTGTGACTAGGTGTGTGGGGCTGTAGAGTGGCAGTGTGTCCTGGGTGGGGGGCGCATGTGGCAATGTGTTGTGGGGGGAGGACTTTACAGGGGGCAGTGTGTCTGTGTGAGGAGTATGTATGCTATATGGAGGGCTATGAGGCTGCATCATTGTGTTATACTATATGAAGGGCTGTGACGCTGCATTATATATCTGAGGGTTTGAGTCTGCATTATATTATGTGACGGGTTATAGGCTGCATTATATTATATGAGGCTATTAGGCTGCATTAGTCTATGTGAAGGTTATTAGGCTGCATTATATATATGGAGAGCTTGAGGCTGCATTATCTATGTGGAAGGCTGTAAGCTGCATTATACTATATGGAGGTTGTGAGGCTGCATTTTCTATAATGGAGGTGAACCATATACTACAGGATAGGGCATTTCTAAGGAGGAAGGATCAATAGGATATAGCAGGATGAGGGACATTAAAGGGAACCTGTCAACCCGTTATGCGGTAATCACGGCAGTTGCGTTTTTTTTACCGCACCTGCCGCGATCAGCGCAAAACGCTGATATGAAAGCAGCCTTAGGCTGCTTCACACCACGTTTTTTTTATCTAGGGCTGTCCGGTGTAAACCAGACAGCCCCGGACTGGTTTTTGGCCCCATAGCAGCCTATGGGGCCGGATGGAGCCGGATGCAGCTCTCTGCCATCCAGTTTCATCACTCCGGGACAATCCAGGGGAATACGAATTATTCTCTCCGGACACAAAAATGATGCTTGCATCATTTTTTTGTCCAGGGAGAAAAATCTGCCCAATTTGCCGGATCCCGGATTCGGCCGGATTCTCCCGGATTCTTCCGGAGGATCCGGGAACCAGATACCGGCGGCTGCATGCCGCTGTTGTTTCAGGACCGCGGCTAGCTCCATGCTAGCCACAGTCTTGAAAAATCAGCAGCTGCGGCTGCAATTAGCAGCATCCAGCTGCACACAGGACCGGAGGGCACATTTGGCCCTCCGGTTCTGTGTGCTGATCCGGTCCGGGGCTGTCAGGGTCATCCCGGACAGCCCCGGACCGGATCACACCGTGGTGTGAAGCCAGCCTTAGACTGGTGTCACACTGCAGTTTTTTCCTTGATCAGGTTCGATCAGTTTTGTGTGCCAAAACCAGGAGTGTCTCCAAAACCCAGAACAGGTGTCAATCTTTCAATTATAGTTTTTCTCTGCAAGTTCCTCTCCTGGGTCCTCTCCTGGTTTTGGCACACAAACTGGATACAACCTGCTCAGGAAAAAAATTCCAGTGTGAAATCAGCCTAGGGCCCCTTTCACATCAGCGGTTAGCGCTGATCGCGGCAGTTGCGACATGCCGCGGTTTTTTTGCGGCCGCTCCTGCCGCAAGTGCCGATACCGCACTTGCCGCACCTGCCGCAAGCGCCGATACCGCACTTGCCGCACCTGCCGCAAGCCTGCATATACATTGTATGGGGCTTGCCGCAAGTACACCGCAAGTGCAGCCGTTATGCAGTAATCGCGGCAGTTGCGTTTTTTTCACCGTATCTGCTGCGATCAGCGCAAAACCGCTGATGTGAATGCAGCCTAAGATGTACTAATACATGAAAGCAAGTGAACTCAGCAGCACCTCGGATACTCACAGATGTCAAATCCAGCCTATTGCTGAGGGGACACTCCCACAAAAGATCTAAAATTTGAATCCTAGCGTGCCAATAGTGCAATTAAATATAAATGTAATCTTTAGTTGCTCTAAGGGTACGGACACACTGGAGTGAAACTCGGACGACTGCAATGCGAGTAAAACTATTCAAAGTCTGAGAGCACATTTCCAAGTGTCGGATGGTTTTTTTTCTCATCTGCTTCACGGACGACAAAGCAGTCTCAACATGCTGCGACAGTATGGGTACCTTTACACACGGCTACATTTGTAGCTTGTCACCAGGTAACTTACTGGTTGCAGTGAAATCATGGATACATGATTCCATTTGTACACAGCAACAAGATAGAACCATGTATCCATGATTTCACTGCAACCAGTAAGTTACCTGGTGACAAGCTACAAATGTAGCCGTGTGTAAAGGGGCCCTATGCGATTCACGGCCGAGACTCGCCAATGCAAGCCTATGGGTCCGACAAAAATCACAGACCACAGTCGGAAAGCACACGGACCATCCGAGAGGCATCCAATTTTTCACTGATACATTACATTCTGTAGCTCAGACAACTGTACAATGTTCCTGTACATGATTATACAGTAAATAGCTGCTGAGAATAAAACAGATTACACACGAAGGCCACACTGACCAAAAATCGAACGACACTTGTTGTCTGACTCTCAGATATGTCAATCAGACCGTTTTTTCACTCGCCAGTGTGTTTCCAGCCTTATTCTCGATCACGAATTCCCACGTCCGTGTGCTCATTTAACGTTAACACTACCTGGGTTGGTTTCTGACCCAATATAAGACTGTTCAAAGACCGGATTTATATCAAATGAGAAACTGGTGGAAGCAATTGGTGCTTGTGTTATTCACACCCTCTGTCAGTGACAGGGTGGCAGTTATTATATGTACGTCTGGCCTGGCACTGGAAGGCATATACACACTCACTGAGGGGCGCCTTAATAAACCAGCACTGACAGGGCAGCTACAGTCCTCTGGCAGTTTAATAGGAGGCGCTATGGAGCTGGCAAGTTTGGTGGCAAATTGGTCAGAGCGCTATTGACTTGGCAACTGTTAATCCACTTTTACCCATTTTAGATATTGGCACCTATCGCACTGTAGTGTGCACCGGTGTGGTAACAGAATGAAAAGGATGTGTGTTCATTGCTATCTGGATGGTTCAGGCTGTACAACTACATCTATAGAATTTTTGTTTGTTTTCACAAGTAGCGCGTATTAGGGAAAGAAAGCAGCACCTCAGTCAGCAGCAGTGACCTTTGAGCGGGTGTAATTCTGTCCTTAGGGAGCTTTTCCCATCGCTGCGGCGTGCACGATGCATACTGTACACATAACAATAGGATTTTTCATGGCAAAGTGATTGTACAGGAGGAGGCTGCAGCGGCAATCTGCAGTGCTGTGACTCACATTGTCTATTGTAGCGATGAATAGCAATGCCATGGAGGTTATGTGGAAAATGATAATAAAAGCCAACACGACCAACATCTTTACTCTTCTCCGCTTCTAGATCAAAAGGAAACTGAAAGACAAAATACGTGCAATGGATTAGTCATTTGGCGAGAACTAGAGCTGTATCCAAGCCTGCAAACAGAAGGAAGCTTGTATAGTATATTACCTGGACTGTTCAAGATTGAGAAAACACTTATGGTACCTTTACACGCCGCGACGGCAGGCTGGATACATCGCGCTACTTCGCGTGCACGAGCACGCTCAAACGGCTACAAACGGTCAACGCACCCTCTTTACACGCCGCGACAAGGTGCGCTACGCCACGCTACATCTATAGCTAGCTACATCGCCGGGTGTCTCAAGTAGCCAGCTGTAGCGTAGCGTACCATGTTTACACACCGCTCCAACAAGCTACTATGGGCGGACCCGGTGCAGCAGGGATAGCACATAGGCGTGCAACAATCTTGGATTACGAGCCGTCCGTACGATGATAGGACAAGCGCAATATCATCAGGATTGGCCAGGCATCGCAGGAGGCTGGTTAATACAGCACGCTCGAGTAATTGTGTAGTGTGACTGGTCAGCTCCTTAAATATCCCGCCCTATGCTGCGACTACCAATCATAAAGCAGGAGCGACCTCCAATGATCGCAGATGGGGCGCGGTAACATGGCGACTGTGTCACGCCTTAGATACATGGCAGCCACATCGCCGGGTGTCCAGAGTTGCCTTCCGTTGCTTCTTTACACGCCGATACAGCTCGCTACAATCGGCGATGTTGCCTTAAGTTTATGAGCAGAGCCCATAAACAGATGTATCTGTCGCCGGCTGTAGCGTCGCCTCTTCAGACGCCGCTACTACAGGCGATATGGACGCTACAAGCTACAATTGTAGCTTGTAGCGCGATGTATCCAGCCTGCCGTCGCGGCGTGTAAAGGTACCATTAGAATTACACCATGGACATATATATTTCTAAATCTAGCACCCATAAACATTTCCTTGTCTTATGCACCCATGGGTGAATCTGCATCAGTTTTTCCGGTAAATAAACCTGATCATTGCTAAGGCTTTGTTCACACTGGGGTCATGGCGTCTGATTGATGATCCTATGAGCACTCACCTCCCAGTCATTGTTAGATCAGTTCCCCTATATTTTTATAACTTTTAAAGGGGCTGTGCCGCAAACTGTACAATTTAATTAATAGATCTTAGAATAAACATAAGTTCCACAATTGAATGTTAATAAAATGTTCCTGTCCCGAGATATTCCTATAAATGTGTCCTTATGTAATGTATGTGTCTGACAATGCAGGAACAGGTCGGATATACCACAACTCCTGGATAGGGGAGGAAGTAACAGAGTATCCAGACATTACAGCACGAGATCACAGCTTATCCTTTCTGTAATTTCATTGCCTTTTAAAAAAGAATGAATCAGTTGTGATCCCTGACTGTAATATCTGTAAACTAGTGATGGGCAGTCCAGGCCTTTTTGGTGATCCGGCTCTCATGGCTCAGCTCACCAAAAAGAGATGGATCTTTTGGAATCCTAAACGGTTTCCTATTAAATGTGTGTTCACCCCTGAGGAACGCAGATTTAACATTACTGTAATCACTTGCAAGGGATGAAAGCCCACCCATCTGTGGCCCAAACCCGCCCACCTGCAACAGACCAATTACATTAAGGAGTGGGTGTGGTTTGTTCCAGTGGGCGGGCTTTGTTCTCGAGCATCAGAGTTTTATGCAAAGTGGGAGCTATTAAAAAAAATTTGGTGGCTCTCACTTGTGTGCCGTCTCCTATCAGACACAGCACGGACCTGGCTCTTTGTGTCAGATCGTTCACGTATCACTACTGTATATTCTCTTACTTCCTCCCCTGCCCCAGGTTCTGTGGTATACAGTACAGACCAAAAGTTTGGCCACACCTTCTCATTCAAAGAGTTTTCTGTATTTTCATGACTATGAAAATTGTAGATTCACACTGGAGGTATCAAAACTATGAATTAACACGTGAAATTAAATACTTTACAAAAAAGTGTGAAACAATTGAAAATATGTCTTATATTCTAGGTTCTTCAAAGTAGCCACCTTTTGCTTTGAGTACTGCTTTGCACACTCTTGGCATTCTCTTGAGGTCCAGGAGGTATACTCCCCACTCTGGACCTTAACGCCTCGCTGCTGTTACTCCTTCTCCTCAACCCTCCGGGATCCTCCTCCTCTCTTCCTTGACACTTCTAGGCGCATGCTCAGATCCCTCAGTTCTCAGGCATGATCCGTGAGCTCTGCCCGATAGCTGAGGTCACATGATGTCGGAGCATTGCGCCTGCGTATAACACAGGCACCAGATCCCGCCCTGTGTGATCTTATGCTTTATGCAGACTATGGGACTGGGAATCTGGTGCCTGCGCAAATAGCATGACTGCGCCTGTTCCTTCCTCGCCAGATTCCCAGCCCTGCAGTTTGCATAGAGCATAAGACCACACAGGGCGGGATCTGGTACCTGTGTTATATGCAATGTTCCGACATCATGTGATCTCAGGTCTCGGGCAGAGCTCACGGATCATGCTTGAGAACTGAAGGATCTGCGTAGGCACCGACAATATCTCAAGGAAGAGAGGAGGCTCCCAGAGGGTAAAGGTGGAGAGGTAACAGCAGCGAGGCGTTCAGGTCCAGGGAGAGGCATATACCTCCCGGACCTAAAGTAATTTCTTATAAAGTAAATATTTTGATGTCCTGGGGGGTAAAAGGATAAGAGCCACCTTCACAAAATACAGCATAGGCACTGCTGAAGGTGGCTCATCTACTTTAATAGACCCTGGGGGGGGGGGGTGACAGGTTCCCTTTAAACCACTACTTTATTATAATCAATGATTAAAGTCCCCATCGGCTTTTGCCGCTGAATTGAGACTTACGCAGAAATTTCCACCTGAATCATTGACATGTCAATGTGCCTTCCCACAGGAAAAAAATAATCTACAGCATGGGTACAACATTTCAAAAAGCCCATACAGTTTGATGGGAGTTTGGTGTGCTGCGGATTTGGCTACAAATGCAAAGTATGGGGACATACCCAAGGGGCCAAGTAAGCATAAAGAAAAAGTAAAAAAAAGTTTTTAAAAATATAAAAAAAATTAAAAAAATAAATAAAAGTTCAAATAACCCCGTATATCCCTTTCAAAATAAAACTATATGAAAAAATACACATATTTCGTATCGCCGGTTTCAAAAGAAATATAAACATACTTTAATCTGATCAGTAAACTGCACAGCAGAAAAAAAGGTCCAAATGCAAAAATTTACTTTTTTGTTCACCTCAACATTGCAATAAAATGCAATAGCTGGTGATCAAAACATCGCATTTACCCAAAAATGGTATCATTAGAAATGTCAGCTGAAGCCGCAAAAAGTAAGCCATCACATAGCCCGATCCAGAAAAATGAGAACACTACGATTCACGGAAAAGCACAATTCTTTTTTTTTCCAAAACATCTGAATTTTTTTTACGATTTAGATAAAAGTATACATGTTTGGTATCTACAAACTCGTACCAACCTGAGACATTAATGAATCTGTCAGTTCTACCATATAGTGAACATGTCTAATAAAAAAACAAACAAACATTTGATTGTGTTTTTTTTGCAATTTCACTGAAGTTGGAATCTTTTTTTCCCATTTTCCTGTACACTATATGGTAAAATAAATGATGTCATTCAAAAGTACAACCCATCTTGCAAAAAGCAAAGCTGTAATGGCTATATTGACGAAACAATAAAAAAAGTTATAGCTCCTGGAAGAAGGGGTGGGAAAAACGGAAATGGAAAACGGCCAGGGGGTGAAGGGGTTAACAAATCTAATTGTGAACCTTATTTTTACTCTAAATAAAAGTATTATTCATGCAACAACCGCTTTAAGGGTGTAGGCAATAATACTCAAGATTCATGGGTCCATACAAGATCTTTTGGTGCTCACTGTCTCCCTATTTTGTGTCTTATGGTTCTTCTGGCCCCTTATAATTACTGAAGACCTTTTGTACACTGCACAATAAGTTTCAAACCAGGATCACAAAAGTACGGCAAGTTAGCCCTAACAAACAAGCTGTTAATTATTTTATTAAATTTTACAAGTTGAGCGTAATAGTGACTTGAACATGAACTGAAGATCAGCTCACCCTGAGTGTTTTATTGACTCATAGGTTGCACATATATCTGCCTGGATTCAGAGGTGTTTTAATCCCAAAGGCCGGGTTTCATGCTGCGATGTCCCAGCGATCCGACAACGATCGGGATCACTGGGACATCGCTATATGATTGCTGGAGAGCTGTCACACACAGGCAGACTCACCAGCGACCAGCGAGAACGCTGGTAACCAGGGTATACATCGGTAACTAAGCATAGCGCTGCACTTAGTTACCCAATGTTTACCCTGGTTACCAGCGTACCAGTGTGTACTGTGCGGCGAAGGTCATCAGCCGGGAGGTCGTTAATTGTTGGTCTTTCGCTGTCACATACGCTGATGCTGGCAGGAGACCAGTGATTGAAAAACAGCCCTGACCATTCCGCAACCATCTGTATCAGCGAGCTGATCGTGATCGTTGCAGGTTGTCACACGTAGCAAATCACTACGAGGTTGCTGCAACGTCACAAGTTGCAGCGACATCGTTAACGATGTGAACACGTGTAGACTGGCCTTAAATGTAGAAAAAGTCCAGACATGCAGAAATACTCCCATAAGACTTAAATGAAATCTGCCAGCAGGTTTTTGTACCTATCTGAGAACAGCATAATGTAGTGGCAGAGACACTGTTTCTAGTCATGTGTCACTTATGGGGCTGATTGCTGTAGTTTTGATAAAATCATTGCTTTATCAGCAGAATATTATCACTAGCGGTCTATATAATAAATAATATATAATATGAAAATTTTTAATGAAACAATTTAAATTCCACAGCACTTTACATACATCAGCAATACTGTCCCCATTGGGTTCACAATCTAAGGTTCCCATCAGTGTATCTTTGAAGTGCTTTGGACTACTATACACTGCCATTTTTTCCATATGACAAATTTGAATGAAACATGTACTATAGCAATTAAAACACTAACCACAAATATCAGACCTAACTTGCTGTGTCAATACAATTAGTGTTTTATCTGGAGGAGATTATCACTGAGGACTAGTTGTCTTGTGCTATTAGTCTTCCTGTTGCTATAACCTTGCACCCACCAATGATTGGTAACTGTGTATACCGTCAATTGACAGAACCCTGCCAATCAGTGTTGTGGCGAGTTTACACACAGCTCAGCATTCAGAACACAGCTAGATCTATGTCCTGAAAAAACAGGGATTTTGTTCAACAAGCAGCCCAGTAAGTGATACATCACAAGAATTAGGATCTCTGCCCCTACGTCATGCTGCTCCTTGATAGGGAAGCAAAAACCTCATTACAGATTTCCTTTAACTTTTATTTAATTAAGGTTAGCATAAGGAATCCAAAAATATATGATCTACCCATGAACATTAATAAGAGGATACTGACAACAGACAATAAATATGAAAGTTTATAACAGGAACTAAATCACATTAAGCGTCCAATAATCATGTAATTACATAACATATTGTAACATTTTTATGGTAGCATAAATCATTAAATAATGAATTAGAATACAGCCTTAATGCTGCACCAAAACCAGATCAAATCAACGGCAAAACATAAAATGTGCAGCAAAAACTAAGAAGATTGCTATTGTGTATTATGGAACGGACAACTGCAGCATATACTGTATGTTCATAAAAAGCAGCAGTAAATAATGCAGTATTTCTGCTATGTGTGAACTCGGCCATAAACTCCAAAGTATGCTGTTACATGATACTTATGTGGCGCCCCACTACATAGGTGCCACAAAAGGGGTACTGCACCCAGAAAAGCGGTGTGGTACTCCACTGCAATTGGGACAATGGTCACTAGATGGAACCCTAGAGCTGACACCCACACACTAGGATATTGGGTGGGAGGGACCCCGGGAGGAGAGATAGTGGCCTCCAGTGGGAACTAGTGAGTCTCAGTCGGTGTTGGAGGAAGATGTAGAGAGTGAAGGAGCCAGGCAACCAGCCTGAAGGAGCAAGGAGGGCCACCTCGGCTGAGGGGCCCCAAGAAAGCAAAGATCCCAAGAAACAGAAAGAAAGAGAGGGAAGGAAACTCAGAAGCAGAGTTCACTCTAAGAAGGGGATTGAGTAACAGTAGAGTTTGCCCCGAAAGGAAGGAAACCGGGTACCGGAGCCCGCAACTGTGAGATCCTTCAAGGCTCACAGAAAATCCATTAAACAGGGATATTACAAATACGGCCCTGACTCTCAAGGAACCCACAAGAGGGAAACCAGAACCGCAGTAAGCGCCTGCGACGTTCAGACAGAAGGTTAACCCGACGGGTAAAAGGGAGAGGAGACAGAATCAGAAGCAGCAGGAGGCCAGGTTATCTATAAGGGTACCTTTACACGCCGCTACAACAGGATGGATACAATCCACTACAGGCTACAAATGTAGCTTGTAGCGTCAATATAGCCCATAGTAGCGGCGTGTGAAGACGGTAGGAGACAGCCGGCAGCAGATACATCTGTTTCCGAGCACTGCTCGAAAACAGATGGCTACAAAGCCGATTGTAGCGAGCTGTATCGGCGTGTAAAGAAGGAGCAGAAGGGATGTCTACACACCAGGCTAAGTACCTGGTATGTAGCTGGGGCGTGACACAGGCTCCGGGATACCGCCCCCCTTCAGCGATCATTGGAGGAAGCTCCTGCGTTATGATTGGCAGTCGCTGCATAGGGAGGCATATTTAAGGAGCTGACCAGTCACACTACACAATTGCTCGAGCGTCATGTATTAATCAGCCTCCTGCGATGCCTGCCCAATCATTGGTTTCTTGCTTTGTCCTATCAGCGTACGGACGTCTCGTACTCCACAATTGTGGCACGCCTATGTGCTGTCCCTGCTGCACCAGGTCCGCCCATATTAGCTTGTTGTAGCGGTGTGTAAATGAGGTAAGGTACGCTACAGATGGCTACTTGAGACACCCGGCGATGTAGCTAGCTATAGATGTAACGTAGCGTAGCGCACCTTGTGGCGGCGTGTAAAGGTGTTGCGTTTACCGTTTGTAACCATTTGAGCGTGCTCGTGCACGTGAAGTAGCGGGTTGTATCCATCCTGTCGTAGTGGGCGTGTAAAGGTACCATAAGAGATCAGGCTTCACAACACCGGGAACAGGAAAGAAGGAAAAGAAAGAACATAAAGGAGGGTTCCATTGCAGCCAGAAATCCCGATTGCAGCACCCAGAGTATTTGCCGTAATACCGTCAATGACTATTGAAAGACTGTATTGCGGATGAAAGTTTTTCAAGTAAAGTTACCCGGTAAAGTGAAGTATCGACTCTGCAGCATCTTTTCATTATAAACTGCTTTATTACAGCATCACTGCCCCGGTGGCCCAGTCCCGCCTGCGGGGACTAATCCATCTAGGCCGCAATACCACCGACCACTGGAGGACTGTGGTGACGCTGGTTAACCTCACCAGACATATCAGGTGGCGTCACGAAGACAATCTTGTAAATAATCCCCTGTAAATAATTCCCCTTATTCAACTGACCCCCAGGGCCTCGGCTTCGGGATGGCCACCCGTGACTTCCCTGACTGAAACAGCCCGAGAGCCGTGTACCCCGAGCCCTGAGGCGCGTCACTTATATATTCTATATCATTAGTTTTTCATAAAATCTATTTTTTTCATTCATTCGAACAAGGTCAGATCTGTAGCACCCAGACATGGCCACTATGCAGCCGCGGGAGCTGTGCTGCTCAGCTCCACAATGCCGAGCACCCAGACATGGCCGCTATGCAGCCGCCGGAGCTGTGCTGCTCAGCTCCACAATGCCGAGAACCCAGACATGGCCACTATGCAGCCGCCGGATCTGTGCTGTTCAGCTCCACAATGCTGAGCACCCAGACATGGCCAGTATGCAGCCGCTGGAGCTGTGCTGTCAGCTCCACAATGCCGAGCACCCAGACATGGCCACATTATGCAGCTGCCGGAGCTGTGCTGCTCAGCTTCACAATGCCGAGCACCCAGACATGGCCACTATGCAGCCGCCGGAACAGTGCTGCTCAGCTTCCACAATGCGAGCACCCAGACATGGCCACTATGCAGCCGCCGGAACTGTGCTGCTCAGTTCCACAATGCTGAGCACCCGGTTGCCACTATCACTGAGAACAGTTGTTCATGGTGTCAGGAGTCAGATTCCCACTGATCTAACATTGAAGGACTTTCCTAATGATAAATAATCAATATATTTTTTACTGTGCGTGTGGTGCGTGTGGATGTGTGTGCATGGCTGTATGCATGAGAGTGTGCTGTGAGTGTGCTGCAAGAGTCATGTGTTGTGTGAGTCAGTGTGCTCCTGTCCACGGTCCTGAAGTCTGTTCGTAGGATTTCTCAGCATGCTGAGTAATCCCGCTGAGCAAACTTCAGCCCCCTACAGCATTTACTGGTGCATTCAACACCGCTGATGTCAAAGCAGCGGTGTTTGAAATTGCCGGGTTGTCGCACAGTAACCTATCAGCTTTTACCACTGTGACAGCAGTAAATGCTTTCCATGTGTTTGAATTTTTTGGTAAATGCTTTCCATGGTGCTGAAGTTTTATCTTCAGCACCATGGAAAGCACAGACTTTTATCCAGCTGATAAAACTTCAGCACCATGGAAAGCATCTACTACTGGTGTTTAAAGCTGTGTTTTCCATGGTGCTGAAGTTTTATCTTCAGCACCATGGAAAGCATTTACTGGCCGATTTAACCAATCGGCTTTCACCGATGCTGTCACAGCAGTGAAAGCTGATTGGATACTGTGCTGGTAAGCCAGTAATTTCAAACACTGCTGCTTTGACAGTGTGGCACCCAAGGATTTATGTGCACAGTAACAGCACAAAGGTTTACTCTCCACAAACACACAACACTAGCACCTCCAGGCCAGAAGGGGGAGACCAAGCTGCTCCCCTATATATTCTGGTGTGGAGAGGAAGTGGGCAGTGCAGTACGTAGCAGTACTGTGAAGAGTGGCAGTTCCTAGGAGGACTGTGAAGACAACCTGGGTGTAAAAGAGCTGTGCTAAGCTCATCCGAGGTTCACTGACCAGTTCCAGGCCAAGCCAGGGTCTGAGGAAAGGAGACAGGAACAGAGAGGAACACACCTGGGAGACTGAGTTACCCTAAAACTCACCCCAGAGGAGCGCACAGAATGGATGCCGGATCCGAGGCTGTGCATGACACATACAGCACAGTAAACACCAGGGAAGTGAAAATTCCACATTCTTCACCTGTACCAGGGATACAGCAATGCCACAGAGTTCAGGATAGATATAAAGGACTCGAATTGCCTATCAGACTGGTACCCGGGAGGAGGAACAGGGCCAGCAGCAGAGCTTATGCAGCAGCAGGGGCCACACACAGTGCAGAAAGGGAGCCAAGACGATCCTGCTGGGTGGGGAGAGACCCTGAACCCCAAACAGACTCTGTGGACAATACTTTACTGAATTACATCTTAAGTAAAAGACCAAAAGAAACTTCAAACTGTGAGTCTGCCTGTTAATTGTGCCATTTGCTCAATATTCCACCTGCAGACTGGAGAGGGCTCTCCTCACAGACTGACTGGAAAGGCTGCAACTGCAAAGTAAATGCCTGTGTCAACTACAACCCCCATCATAACCACCATAGACTAAACCACTCCTGCCCTGGGGACCTATAGCTCTACCCGGAGAGGACTTACCACCTCAGCTGCCCCTAAGTCACCGTCCCCAGCTGCAACCAGGCAGCGGTGGCCCCTCTGGTGACAATACTCTGGGTGGCGTCACGACTTTATTCCCTGCAAATAACCCCAACCTTTACTTGTGGGCTTGGGAGACGGTCTGGACCAAGACCGCCATGATACCCCGTGAGACCCCGGTCTGGTACCGAGAACCCCATCCCAGTGGGCTCCACATCAGCAGCGGTGTTGAAGACATTGTAAGATAGCACACGACTTTCGCACTGTGTGCTGTATGGGTGCAAGATTTGCTCGCACCCATTTGCTTACAATGGGCACTTGTGCGAGGAAATCGTGTTCAATCGCAGCATGCTTGCACTCACTCGCAATGCGAGTTCAGTGTGTGGAAAACACACTGATATGACCAGTATTATTTACTGATACTGGTCTGAGTGCAATGCAAGTTTTTTGCGTTCACTCGCGCGACTTGACCGTGTGCTCCACCTAACCTGCATATAGGGTTGAGTGCAAGCTGACACCCTGCCCTGCCACGCTAAGAGCTCCACGGCCAGGATGAAATGATTTTATTCCTCCCAGAGGCCTCAGGCTTTCAGTCACAGAGGTGTGGCCTGTGCAGCTTCAGTCATTGCTTTGTGTATAGTGAGCTGCAGCTGTAACCACGCCCTGGCAGTGACTGACAGTCAGCTCTGCAGTGCATCAGTATAGATCTGGCTATATGCCACTGCCGGGGGTGTGGGTATAGTTGCCACTCACTATACCTAGAGAGATGACTGAAGCCGTGGTGACTGCACACCTATAACTAACTGAAAAGCCTTTTGCTTCCAGTAGTAACTATAAAAAGGAACAAAAGTATAAGCGTATGGTAGGGCTGCTGCAGGATCCACACTCCATATGTGCACAATGGCAACCGAAGAGGAATCCAAAAGGGCAGTGTTCTATCTGATCTGCACTGCCGTACTATGAACTTAGGCTTGTTTCCTGAGGAATGGAGCTCCGAAACGCGTCCAATAAATCCACCATTACTTCACAGATCCTTGTGGTCCTTTCATCGTACGGCAGCGCAGTCAGATAAACGCGGTCCTTTTGTATTTGCTTCTGATGCTTCCACCAGGAATAAAGTTGGTCAAATATTTTAGAGCATTTTAAGGTCTTTTATGGAGGAAAAATTGTGAAAAATGACTTCATGATTTGGAGTCTTAACACTTTTTTAAAACTTTACATTCCTTCCCCACAGTTGTGAACTAAAAAAAAAACACATAAAAAAGTAACTTTAAAAATCTAAAGAATTAAGTGGCAAAGGAAATACAAGTGTAAAAAAAAACAAAAACCAGACAAAAAGGCACAAACGCAATGTTGAAGTGCGCCCTAAATGTATCAGATTTGACCACATAATATTCAAGTCTATATCCAGTAATGTTACATAAAAACTCTGATTTTGATCGCTTTTACTAGCTCTAATATAAACTCTGTGCATTATCAATAAATGCCACTAGGTGGCAGCAGAGCTCCATATATATTTTTAAGTTCTCTCTTATAGGAGGGAAAGTGATTGATTCTGTATACAATGATAATTATTATGTAGGTGAATATAGGTCAGAAAATAATTCAGAAGTATGTTACTCTTGAAAATCATTTTTAAAATAGATATTTTGTGAAGTATCAGCCTAAAATGTGACGCGATGTCTGCAAGGAAGGAACAGAATTAGTTTCTGTAGTTCGTGCACACATTAAGGCTACATTCACAATGTGCGGTTTTTCTTGTTTTGTTTTGTGCTGCTGGAAAACTGGATTTGTTTTTTAGAGTTGTTGCTTTTTTTATGCGTTTTTTGATCCGTTTTTGACTGCTCCGTTTTTTCCCCATTTTGAAGGGCTGCTATGGGAAAAACACAACAGAAATTGACATGTCCTTTTCCAAAACAGAGCTGTCCTAAAAAGTGAAAAAACAGATCACTTTAAAAGAGCACAGTCCGAATGGCAAAAATGAAAACCCATAGACCTTACTGGGGATCATTTGAGTGATCCGTTTTCTGCAGTGCATTGCAAAAAAAACAGATAAAAAAAGAGATAAAAAAAATGCACAGTGTGAATGTAGCCTAACTCTTTATCTTTCCTTAGCGTGGTGGCAAGGCATTATTAGCCGCCAGTGTTCAGGATCATATACTTTGACATGAACTCATACTATTTACACTAGGTTATCCAGGAATGTTTTTTTTTACTTTGAGCCTAAAAGCTAACAGGCAGGTAGCTTAGGCACACACACACACATGCCTCACTCCTGGCGGGGACCGCGGGGTGCTCTGAACTGGGCCCTCTCATCGTCGTCTGAGGCTGTGAGATGTCACAGTGGAGTGATCAGGTCTGTGATCCCCTCGTCGGGCGAGCAGTAAAAAGGGGATTGTGAAAATGGATGAAAGAAAAGTAAAAATAAAGAAAATTAAAAGAGTGTCGTGACACCACCCGTGGAATACGGCCGGTATAGTCTCTGCTGCAGGCGGGACCTCTGGGGATGATGGGAGTAGCAGCCAGGATGTTTCAGCTCTCCACGGGAAGAGCAGGTCCCCAGGGCAATCGTATAGTCTATGGATGTGCAGGGCTCGTTGGGGACGCAAGGACTTGATGTACAGAAGAACTGACAGACACCGGGGTAACAGTCTCCTTTAACTTTACTGAAATTAGAAGCAGGTTCATCCAGGACACAGTTCACAAGTGGTGTTAGGGGGTCTGGAGCCTGGAAGCAAGTTGGCTTTCCACACCTGGCAAGTGCTGAAGCCTCCCTGCTGTGCTGTTCTCGGTGGGCCCTGGCTGCTCGAAGCTGTGCTGTGACCCTCTCCTCTCTTGTCTGTCTTGGCTGTGTGACAGGTGGCTTGAGCCCTTTTTGTGCTACTCTCCTTCACTGCGTCTCATGAGCTCTGTGGTGCGGCTGTGTCTCCTGGCCTTTCTGGTGGGCAAGCAACTTGGAATTACCCACACTCCAGTGTTGGTTGCTGGGCATGAAGTCCCTGGCGACCTTGGACTCTGGTGTCCGTACTACGCTAGGTGCTGAGGCGAGCTGGTGTCGCTCCACTCCCCACACCTTTTCTCCTCTTCCCTCAGACCCTCACCACGGGTACCTTTCACTGGCTAGTCAGTAACCTAGGACAAGTCTTGCATGGCTACCGTCTGTAGGATGTCTTCCACAGTCCTCCTAGGAACTGAACTGCCTATCCCTGTCCCCAGACCAGAATTTATGGGGACCTGCCCTAAACTCAGGTGTAGAGCTCCCCCTTATGGCCTGGAGTTGGGAAGGTGTTGTGCGTGTGTTTTACCTGAGGTGGGTGCCTTCCCTTGCTTCCAAGCTTAATATTGTGCCACCGGACCCTGGGACACCACACATACACACACAAACATACACACACAAACACACGTACGTCAAGGATAATCCAAGCCAAATAGATAACTCAGACCTCCTTTCTTAGAGCCAGGGACGGACATGAGCACAGTCACTGGTATAGCCAGTGACAGGACAGGGATGGACAAAGACAGTCCTTGGTACAACAGGAATGGGAAGGAAGGTATAGGGCCAGATGGGAGCAGACAGATTTGGGAAGGCAGGATACAGGAACAGTTAACAGGCACACAGGGATCTGACAACTAGCTAGCAGGAACACATCTAAGGATGTTGATCAGACACCTTTCCTAATGGGAGGATGCCTTATTTACCCAGTGCCTCTCAACCATAGGCTGAGGGGCACTTCCTAGCAATGGAGCGCTGGCCCTTTAAGTGCAGGACAGGTGCACAGCTGTGCGCCTTAGGCACACTCTCGGGATCCTTCTGTGGCATGCGTAGGCTTTGGGAGCGAGAGACAGTACAGAACAACATGGATGGCCGAGGAAGGGGAAAGAGGTGTGAGGCATGCTGTCTGCATATTACATTACTCAGAGATGCATTGCATGCCTACAAGTCTCCTTACACCATTTGGCACTTTCCACAACGAGAAACATTGCCATAATTTATCAATGGTAAGAACCACATAAAAAAAACACATATAAACATGTCCTAATGGTGCACTTAGACAAGAAGATAATTAGCAATTGAGCTTTCATGAGGACGATCATTCCAAATTATCTTCCAGGGTAAACAAGCTGGTGATTGGATGGTTTGCAGGTGGATCCAGACTTTTAAACAACAGCAGAATACAATTCTGTTTACAAAGGCCAACAGAAAAGTGATGGTGACTTAAAGCATAACCATCAGTTTAATTTTCATTTCATAAATGAATAGCACACATGAAAATAAGCAACTTTGTAATATTTCTTGTTTCTTTCATTCAGAAATCACCAGTCATCAAAATTCTCAAGTCTGAGGTAAAATCTGTATTCAGTGAAGACTTTCCATCACTGAGATTAGGAGATGGCTGCTGGCACTGATGAACTTCTATGATGATGGGAGGAAGGGAAAAATTCTGCCTCTAGCTCCTCCCCTACCTCTAGCCCCTCCCTCCTCCCTCATCATAGAATCTCATCAGTAACAGCTGCCATCTCCTATCTCAGTAATGGGAAAGTCTTCATTGAAAACAGATTTTTCTCAGAATTGAGAATTTTGATAATAATCAATTCTAGGCAAAGAAAGAAGCAAAAATAATATTAAAATGACGGTTACACTTTAACAATAACTGATTTAACTGTTCTGTCCTCATATAGTATCATGTTTTAGATCTGCATAAAATCATTGTATAAAATCAATTGCAGAGATTGTCTTCCTGTTTAAATGGGACGATGATCGGGAATAAGCGTCCCTGAGAATGCTTGGTCACCAATTCTAGGTTGGCATCAATGGGCCATATGTAGGCATGAAAGCATTGTTATCAGCGGCAAGTTGCATCATGCAAATATAAGAAGTGCTGCTGATAACATGATGCTGTATGAGGCATGACAATTGTATGAACAGTCACTCAGCTCAGACTGGGTAAACCGGCCAGTAAACAAGTTCTGATCAACCTGTATAAAGCTGATCGGCTCTTGTTAAAGGGCTGCTTATGTCTCCTCTTAAAAACACCTTACAACAAACTTTCATTTTTCATAATTTTCTTCAGATTGGAAAGTTATGTAACTTTTAAAATCACTTTATTAAGGAATTAGTCTTCATTTCTCTAAAAAAAAGAAGTGATTTCCAAGCCCCATGCTTCCCAGTCTATATTCCTGCCTTTAGCTGATTAATATCAGAATGAACTCATTTGGAGTACAGAAGATGGCAGTGATGAGTCAGCACCTGTCTCCTCCTGTGAGTCTTGTACTTAGCAGAATAATCTCCTGCAGCAGCATATCCCCAGAGTTACTGATACACAGGTGCTGGACCCATCACTGCCAGCTCTGTACTCCAGGGGTGTTGATATCCGAATGTTCACCTTTGAAGGCAGGCAAATAGACTGAGGAAAGGAGGAGTTTGGAAGTTACTTACATACATTTATTTCCTACAGAAATGAAGACAAACTTCCTAATAAAGAGATTGACAAAGATTCATAACTTTCAATGCTGGATGAATATCTATATTATATAATTCATATATATAAATCTATGTATATATATTTAAAATTATTATATATGTCAGAAAACATATTTAAAACAAGTTTCACACCTATGTACCAAAGTTAGAGGAGAATGGTTTGTCCTACATTCCCATTTGATGTCAGCACGTGACCGATGCAGCCAATCAGTGACTGCTGCCATCATGGCTCTGATTATATCACATGAAGACAAATACTAGAAGGCCAAGGAAAGGGTTAAGGCAGGATCATAGGGAGTGAGATCATATGGTTGATTTTGCTTATTTTATAACACTGATGGCCGCTTTACACGTCCCGATATCGTTCCGATATTGGATACAACGGCACGGGAGCGTGCGCTTTTTTGGCAGTAATCCAAGATCGCATAGGAGATGTTACACAGGGAGATATCGGCAGGCAACGCAACTACGATGTCTACGCCCCCTCATACGAGCGACCCAGGAACGACCATTTAACATGGGAGAGAATAGGGAAGTTGTACTCCACATTGTTGTTGGGCTGTCACACAGCACGATCCTGCCAGATCGTCCATCCAATATCAGGCTTTTGGAGAGCCTGCACAATTCTCCCCAATATCGTTTTGGCATCGTTCTTTCATCGAATTGTACATTTACACCATACAACGCATGAACGATATCGGCGGGAACGCCTCGAACCACGTGACTTTTTATCGTTGTTGCACAATGATATCGGGACGTGTAAAGCGGCCATGACAACCATTTTCCATGTCAACAACAATGTACCAAGGCTGGGGTCATCCTATTGGAAACACTTGAATCGATCATGGCACATTGAAATACCAAACATTTAGTCCATAGAGTACCTCAATTAAGGGGATTTGGCACCATTCACATGGGGAACCTTTTATCTGCGAGGGTGGCGGTGAGTGTATATAATGGCACTCCTGGGTATTTATCTAGAGCAAATGATGTGCTACAGCCATTACGCCATCCATCATTGTGAATGACAAAGGTCCAGCCATTTATGAATTGTACATATATATGGTATGAAGCAACAAGCTGTGACTAGATTGACACTGTAGATAACTAAAGTATGCTTTATTTTATTTTATGAGTGTTTCCATGAATAAAGGCTGCAGCCATGTTCACAGAATTCACAATAGAGTCAATTGCAAAACACAAAATGCATTTTCCTGTCCAAACCTCCACATGGCGGCCACTCCTTTCCTGTACCTTATTCCAGAGTAATAAAACAGGCTTATACTTTTGCCAAACAAACATTTATTAGATGTGACTAAACCGTAAGCGTTGCTGGGGACACAGTATCCCACAAACACTGATTTATCAGACAAAGGCAACACTGAAATGAGCATGTGAAGAAGAATCATCTGGTCTGAATTAAGGAGACAGAAAGGTCAAATTAAAATGTCATATAACACAAACAATACAGCAGCGTTGTGTGAGCGCTAACATGTGTGCAAGCACTCTATTTCAAGTATATGATGCTCGAAGCATCAGGTTTGGGCAATATGAAAATAACACCTGAACCAGATAAAAAGGGGAGAAGATGACTCAATATTTGCATTGTGTGTATCTGTGTGCTACACTGAGTTTAGAGAACAGAAAGAGTTCAATAAGAGGACTTGAGAAACATAATTGTTGAAAGATCTTAAAGGTTACAAGTCCACCTACAAAGATCTTGATGTTCCTTTGTCCACAGTAATCAAGACGTTTACAACCCATGGCACTGTTGCTAACCTCCCTGGATCTGGGTGGCAGAATAAAATTGATGAAAGTTTGCAATACAGGATAGTCTGGATGGTGGATAAGCAGCCCCAATCAATTTACAAAGAAACTCAAGCTGTCCTGCAGACTCAGAGTGCATCAGTGTCAGCATGAACTATCCATCGATATTTGAATGAAATTAAATGTTATGGCAGGAGACCCAGGAGGACTCTACTGCTACGAGAGACATAAAAAAGCTAGGCTGCAGTTTGCCAAAGTTTACATAAGTAAGCAAAGATAGAGCTTTTTGGTAACGCACATCATTCTACTATAAAGAAAGAAGAAGGCGGCACTCATTGGACCGGTGAAGACAGGTATGTTTATTCCAGTCGCAGTATTACATCAGGTGGAGGGTGCGGGGAGGGAGGTGCAGGATCCCTGCACCTCCCTCCCCTCACCCTCCACCTGATGTAATACTGCGACTGGAATAAACATACCTGTCTTCACCGGTCCAATGAGTGCCGCCTTCTTCTTTCTTTATGGATGAAAATGACTATGTCCTACGGCTGAGCAACGCTGGACTTGGTTCTGTGCCACAATTCAACTGCAGCAATATAAGGTCAGTGCCCGGTTTTCCTTCTACATTCAAAATCAATCATTCTACTGTTTACCGAAAATGGAATAAGGCCTACAAAGAAAAGAACATAGTAACTACAGTCAAATATGGATGGCTGGAGGCTAAAAGATGTTTTGAGGTTATTTTGCTGCCTCTGGCACTGGGTGTCTTGATTTTGGGACCCCAAACATACTTCAAGAAGCCTCCAGAAATGAATGGAAACAAAGTGTTAGGCTGGCTTCACACTGTGGTCAGGTCCGATCCGGAGCTGTCAGGGGTGAACCTGAAAGCCCTGGACCGGATCTGGACACAGAACCGGAGGGCAAATATGCCCTCCGGTCCGGTGTGCAACCGGATGCTGCAGAGCTCAGCTGTCCCCTGCGAAGTGGTGCTGAACCGCTTCACAGGGGATAGCTCCCTTGTGCTGAAGTTCAGTGCAGCTCACACTTAACTTCAGCAGCAGGTGTCCGGTTCCCGGATCCTCCAGGATTAGGGCAATCCGGCCCCATAGACTCCCATGTTAGGGAATATATTATTATTATTATTTATTTATATAGCACCATTAGGTTCCATGGCGCTTTACATGAGGATGAGGGAGACAAGAACAAGTACACTAAATCTAGGCGATCAGGATGTACTGGTACAGGAGGGGAAGGACCCTGTTCACGAGGGCTCACAGTCTAAGAGGGGCGGGTTAGGATACAGTAGGATGGGGGAATGTCAGGTATGGGGCGGTCGCCTGGGTCTCATGGCAGTTTGTAGGCTTGACGGAACAAGTGAGTGAGGGAATGTCGGATTGGCCCAGATCCGGAGGATCCGATTTGGAGAGATTTTTCTACCCGGAAACAAAAATGCAGCATGCTCCGATTTTGTGTCCAGGAGAAAAATCCGATTCCTCACGAATTCTTCCGGATACATGGAAACCGGATGGCGGAGAGCTGCCATCCGGCTCCATCCGGCCCCATAGGATACTATGGGCCAAAATCTGGTCCGGGGCTGTCAGGTTCACCCCTGACAGCCCTGGATTGGACCTGACCGCAGTGTGAAGCCAGCCTTAGAGAATTCTGAAGTGGCAGCAAAGAGTCCAGATCTGTGTCCCCCACACCTTATCGGTCAACTCCTTGCTCTGCTGATAACTATCCCTTCCAACTACCATATACACATGAACACTCAAATAAATGTAGTCTAATGTATATGGGACCTTTAGTTTTTCTTTTAAGCCATGTGCACACACTGCATTTTTGATGCATTTTTTGTGCAGATTTGGTGCAATTTTGTCACAAATCTTAATGTATATCCTAATGCCAGCAAAGAGAATGTCAATGAGAATTCTGAAGTGTTGTACACATGGTGCTTATGTTTTACTTGCAGATTTGATGCAGCAATAAATCTGCCGCCTGTCAATTCTTGGTGCGTTTTTGCAGTGTTTTTTCACCAATTGACTTCAATGTAATCCTGAAAAAACGCTGTAAAAATGCATTGCTGTTCACACAGTGTGTTTTTAATGTGGATTTTGTATGTTTTTCCTATAAAAAAGCATGATATCTGTCTTCTCTTTCTCTCTCTCTCCTTTTATTCACTGTAAAAAATGCACGATAAATGCCTAAAATGCATTACGGTTTTGGCGCATTTCTGCCAAGAGATGTAGATTTGGTGCAGGAAATGTGGTGCAAATTTCTGCGCCAAATACTTGATGTGCGCACATAGCCTCATGCTTTTCCTTTCTTGACTCCCGATTTTTGGGTAACTCTATAGCATTTGATATTCCTTGCAAGCTGTCATGTTACAGCTAATTACATGTCTGATAGTAACCAGGGCTGTGGAGTCGGAGTCGGTGTCCATTTCCGTGGTGTCAGAGTCGGTATAAAATGGACTGACTCCTAAAGTAAATAATACATTGGGTACAGTAGTTCAATTGCAGAATGTGTTCAATATTAAATTATTATTATTATATGATATTATTATTATATTCTATCTAAATATCTTGATTATTGTATCGTAATAATGATTAAAAGCCTGAGGTTCACATTGTGCTACAATAAATCTATCACTTAAACACGAGCCATATATGAGGGAGTCAGAATCGTGGAGTCTGTGTCCACTTTAGTGGAGTTGGATTCAGAAAATTGAGGAGTCGGAGATTTGGTGTACCTACTCCATAGCCCTGAATTAGTAACAGTTAGAGAAATGCTGAGTTCCGTTACATATCTTGCATACTTGTTGCTTACTGGACTCAATTACTAGAACTGATACAGAGACTTATGTGGTTCACTCTACATAAAAAGCATAAATAGCTACAGCCAAAAAGTATTAAAAATGTATAAATATTAGAAATAAGCAAATCAATTTCAAGCATATTGAATGTTTCCAATTTTAGGATATTCACTTAACTTGGCGAATTTGAACAGTTTCGGATTCAATTTGCACGAATTACCCCCCCCCCAAAAAAAAAAGCTCAGTACTGTTTTACACAAAGCAGAAGATTGCATCAACTAAAGAGAGTTTATGTGACCCTAGGCACAGCCATGCGGGCTTCCCCATGATGTCTTCCAGCTATCACATCACATGGTATAGCACAGCCATTAAGCTGTATAAAAGCTGAGACGGGGAATTCAGCAGCTGATAAGTAGTGACTCTGGATAGTAAAGCTCCCCTCACACACAACAGCGATTCCAACAATGATAACGATCCTGTAGGGGATCGTTGGTGCGTCGTTACCTGGTCGCTGGGGAGCTGTCAAACAGGCAGATCTCCTCAGCGATCAAGGACCTGGCAGCCACCTCCACATCGCTGGAAGCGGGAGGACACTGGTAACTATGATAAACGCCAGGTATCCAGGCAGCGCGCGTGCCTAGAAACCCGGTGTTTACCATGGTTACCAGCCTGTGAGGTCGCTGTCGTTGGTCTCTCGCTGTCACACGCAGCGATGCGTGCTGACCAGTGGGAGCGCAACAACCAAAAAATTACCCAGAGCACTTTGTAACGAATCAGCGATCTCACAGCAGGGGCATGATCGCTGCTAAGTGTCACATGTAGCAGATCGTAGCGAGATCGCAGTTATGTCACAAAACCTGTGACGTTACAATGATCTCGCTTACGATCTCGTTATGTGTGATGGGGGCTTAACAGGAGATTCACAATTTAGAGATTATCAATAGAGATAAGGAGAGAAGTTTTAAAACACTGAATAAACATTAAAGATAGTGTGTGACAGGACAACAGTGAAAAACTGAGTAACATTTATCTACCAATAGACAATTATATTGAGGTCACTTGGGTATTATTACATCTGGTTTGTGTTTAAAGGGAACTCCAGTGAGAGAAAACATTTTGTACAGTTCCTGCCCTGCTACATGATGAAGCAGAGCTGTAAACTGAGTTCTAAGATCTATAGAGCTCTTCTAATTCAATAAAATTATACCTGCTCCTTTGGTCCCCCCTCCTTCATAGAACCATAGATTTCTACATGTCAGCTTCATCTAGGAGCAGAGAAGAGAAGGTGTGT
The DNA here is from genome assembly GCA_033576535.1 of Allobates femoralis. NCBI lineage: Eukaryota > Metazoa > Chordata > Amphibia > Anura > Aromobatidae > Allobates > Allobates femoralis. The sequence continues at coordinate 178,113,421 of JARQOC010000011.1, forward strand.
CGGGGTGTGGATACTGGGAGCTTCAGGATCAGCTTACATTCTGCCCGCTCACAATTCTGTATAGGGAGGGGGCATGTCAGGGGTGTGGTCGCCGACCCCATGCTCACACATACAATCCAGCCCCTGATATACCATCCTATGTGACAGGGGTGTCCAGGCTTGAAAAGCAATCATGTCACCTGGTAGATACAAATACATGCTATGATCATCTGCTGTATGATGATGCATAATGTGTACTGTTATTGTGAGGATTCAAGCAGAGGGAAATCATTACATTGATCGATTCAGCTCTGCATGGTCTCCACTCCCCCGTAGAACATGGTAGCTTCCTATCCCTCCAACTTTCAATGGATCATCATCATCATCACTCCTCACTGGAATGTAGGCTGATCCTGCAGCTCCCAGCATCCACTCCCCTGACACACCACCTGCTTTTTTGCTCTTACATGAAGCTGCCAGGCTGAATATTCTGGGTTCCCTGAGGTGGGGACCAGAGCAGAGGAGCAGGTATGATTTTATTGAATTATAAGAGATCTATAGATCCTACAACTGCAGTGTATGGCTCTGCTTCATAATGTACGAGGGCATAAAGTGTACTAAAAAGTTTTCTCTCACTGGAGTTCCCCTTTAAGTGCTTGTAAATTGTTTAATACAATCAAAGGGGTACACATATATTCATATGTTCATGGTAATTGAATGCCTTGCAATACTTGCTGCAAATCAAGTTTTTTGCTAAAATTCAACCAATTCAAATATAAAAAGATTTTCTCATCTCCTATCGGTATAAACCTGCTATCTTAATTGCCTGGGGTATGACAGCCCATTATATGTCCTAAGTGCTCATCTCCCACACATCATGGGTAAATTATGTTTGCACACCTCCTCCTTGCATATCAATTAATATATCATCTACATGACTATTTTCATGTTGTAACAAAGTAACACTGAATAAATAATATAGAAACTTTACACACCAAAGAAAACAAATTCCTGAATAATTTAAAACCAGATTTCTTATATGAAAGGTTGAAGTTGATGGACCGGTTACTTTTTTAGTCTTTGTCAATATAAGAAAACCTTGATGAAAAGCCCTTAGTGAACAATACAAATATCATTTTTATGCATTAGTCACTTTGTGACTACTTTTCTGACCTGTCAGTGTTATCTTGGAGATAATATAAGGGTTGAAGTCAACATCCACATTGATGTTTGCTTGGTTGATGACAACCATTGATGTGGGAGGTGATCGCAAGCTACAAGAATCATAGAATGGTAGAGTTGGAAGGGACCTCCTGGGTCATCTGGTCCACCTTCCTGGCCTGGGGCAATTAGGAGTTTGAAATTATATTCCTGGTAGTCTTCTAGATGATGAAGTGGTAAGATATAAATGTCATTGCTATGGCCAATAAATTAGTATCTCTGCAAACTCTTTTGGAGGTCAGATGTTCAGCCTATTTGGTGACTCATCCAGCCACTTCCATAGTCATTCATTCATCTAGTATCACCTACAAGAATGTCCCAGGGGATGACGAAGATTTTGGATGGTTTTTTCATAATCCTGAGACATATTATCCTTCATTTGTTTTCAAGCCAGGAGCAGGATTCTTAATTCTTTTAATATCATGGACTCAGGTGAAAGCGGACAGCGAGTGGATGACGGCCGATTTGCGCACAGTTGCGGCCATCGACAGGTTTACTGGTGCTGGACTGATTCCTGTGTTAAAAATTATTAATTGATGATAAACCAACCAATACTTTTATAACACGTAATATTCGTTTATTGAACCCTTTATTGACCAAGCCCAATTTTTAAAATATCTCAAATGTCTGAGTGTATCCCAGTGATCCTGAATTTGTTTTCTCCTGACACATTGCACTTTATGTTGGTGGAAAATTTAGGTTGACATTTTTTGCATTTTAATCATTTAAAATGATGGCAATAGAAGGAAAATTTTGAACAAAAAAATTAGCAATTTTTCAACTTTAAATATTTATACCCTTAAAAAGGACCTGTCACCAACCATGCATGGTGATCTAATTACAGCACTGAATGCAGCATGTCTGCTGCATTCAGGCAAGGGGTCCCCAGCCCTTGAGCCCCCCTGTACCCCGAGATAATACACTTTGAAAACTTACTTATGGAGCCAAATAGGAGGTGGCTTGTGGCTGGAGCCAAAGGGCAGTTTCACACCCCCTGTATGTTTAATCCGCCCACCGCTGCCTCCCTGATGCCAATCATTGTCTCCCTCACCTGCAGCATAACACAGAGCTTATTGCAGTGCTGGCCGCTTTGCCCCGCCTCCTGTGGTGATGTCACCGCCTTTCCCCGCACTGCTCCATGTTTAACATGGAGCAGGGTGGGTATAAGAGTGATGTCACAGCAGGAGGCGAGGCAGCCGGGCTCCTGCTGTGATATCACCGCCTTTCCCCGCCCTGCTCCATGTTAACCATGGAGCAGGGCGGGTATAAGCGGTGACATCACCGCAGGAGGCGGGGCAAAGCGGCCAGCACTGCAATAAGCTCTGTGTTATGCTGCAGGCGAGGGACACAATGATTGGCATCAGGGTGGCGGCGGTGGGCGGATTAAACATACAGGGGGTGTGAAACTGCCCTTTGGCTCCAGCCACAAGCCACCTCCTATTTGGCTCCACTATGTAAGTTTTCAGGGTGTATTATCTCGTTGTACAGGGGGGCTCAAGGGCTGGGGGACCCCTTGCCTGAATGCAGCAGACATGCTGCATTCAGTGCTGTAATTAGATCACCATGCATAGTTGGTGACAGGTCCTCTTTAAACAATATATCGTAAAGCTGACCTGATAATATGATTACCCATTTTACTACAGGTATGCAGAAAGTGGTAAAAACTAAATTCAGAAATGTGTCAAAAAAATGTTGCCTTTGTCGACGTTTTTTGATCCCTATAGTGTTCTCATTTTTTGGGATCTGGGGCTAAGTGAGGGCTTTTTTCTGGCTCCCTGAGCTGACATTTTTACTGATACCATACAGTAGTAGATATGATGATTTTATCGTCTTTTATTGCGATGTTGCAGAAATAAAAAAACTGTTATTCTGGCCTTTTGATTATTTGTCTTGTGCCATTTACCGATCAGACCTCACCTGGAGTACTGTGTCCATATCTGGGCACCACATTTAAAAAAAAAGATATCAACAAACTGGAACAAAGTTCAAAGAAGAGAGACTAGAATTGTGACCGGTCTACAAACCATGTCCTATGGGGAACAGTTACAGGATTTGGGAATGTTTAGCTTGAAAAAAGCAGACTGAGAGGAGACTTAATAGTTATCTACAAATATCTCAAGGGCTGTCACACTGTAGAGGGATCTACTTTAATCTCATTTGCACAAGGAAAGACCAGAAGCAATGGAAGGAGACAGATTAGATATTAGAAAACCTTTTTGACAGTGAGGGTGATCAACAAGTGGCACAGGCAGCCACAAGAGGTGGTGAGTTCTCCTTCAATGGAAGTCTTCACACAGAGACTGGACAGACATCTGTCTGGGATGTAATGTAACCTCAAAACCACCTTACACTATCACATGTGTAATTTATTACCATCAGACCACTGTGTATAGAGCTATGAACAAACTCGTTTGTCTGGAAACTTGTATCCCGGGGCTGATTAGGCAGCATTTCTTTTGTGAGTGCTATTTGGCCTACATAGTTTGATGCACATATTGTTTTGCATTATTTAGGTACTGTATGAACATTTTCTTTATGAACACTCTCTAAATTTAGAGAGGTGAACCTAATTAAAACCACTCTGATATATAGCTCCAAATTCTCAGTTTAGCACAAGTAAATGGTAAAATATATAGCTGCCCCTTGTTTATGGCTCTACTGCATATGGATTAATACTTTTAGTCGTGTTTTCCAAGAATCAAAACTTGTTACTTGTCTGCTGCTTGGACCCATACTGATCATGACAGGGACGAACACATCATTGGTGCAACCTATGCAGCTGCATAGGGGTCCTGGAGGGAAGGGGGACCATTTTTAGCTTTAAAACAGGTGGAGATGTGCATTAGGATGAGCTGTTCAGCTGCAAAGGGCCAATATATTGTTCTTGCACAAGGACCCTCTCCTGTCTGTGTCCACCAATGAATCAAGGAATCTCTGGACCACCCGTTTGGTCTGATACCGTGTTTCCCCGAAAGTAAGACCCTGTCTTACATTTTTTTGGGGGCCAAAAGTGGCCCCCGGTCTTACTTTCGGGGGGGGGGGGTCTTACATTGGGTGCCCCAGCAGTGTGGCCTACAGGCCCCCTCCTGCTGGGACACTGCGGGAGCGGGTCGCACGTCACGTGCGCCCGCTCATTACATATGCACTGCATCCCCCTGTCAATCAGCGACAGGGGGAGCAGTGCATTATACTGTATATATGGGCCCCCTCCTGCTGGCACACTACCCCCCTGTTCTGAGGCCCCCACCGCTGCTGCTGCTGCAGACATCTTACCCTCCAGGGTCTTCTTGCAGCAGCCAGCGCGTCCGTCCTCTGTCCTCGGCTGTCTCCCGGATCATGTGACCGGCCGGTCGCAGTCGCGATGACGTCATGCGCTGCGACGGGTCACATGATCCGGGAGACAGCCGAGGACAGAGGACGGACGCGCTGGCTGCTGCAAGAAGACCCTGGAGGGTAAGATGTCTGCAGCAGCAGCAGTGGTGGGGGCCTCAGAACAGGGGGGTAGTGTGCCAGCAGGAGGGGGCCAATATATACAGTATAATGCACTGCTCCCCCTGTCGCTGATTGACAGGGGGATGCAGTGCATATGTAATGAGCGGGCGCACGTGACGTGCGACCCGCTCCCGCTCCCCCCCCTCTGCTAGGGGCCTTACATTGGCCCCCCCGGTTGTAAGGCCTTATAATCGGGGGAGGCCTTACATTAGCAGGCCCCCCCTTTACCCCTAGGTGGCCTTACAATCGGGGGGGCCTTACTTTCGGGGAAACACGGTATTAGATCACTCACTGGAATCACATCTATAAAGGATACAAGAAGACATAAATATTGTAAATGGCATATGGTATGTGGGAAGAGGTGGCTGACATAGATTTTGCTTTGGATCCACTGAGCCTTTGGCATGCTTGGTGGGGGAGGGGGGTGCACCCTGCTGAAGGATCAATGCAATGCAGTCAACTTTCAAAAAAAAATGTCAGAGCGCTAGAATTAGGGAGAAAGAGGGAAAACGTAAAATATACAAAGTTGAATTTGCAGTGCGGCTTTTGGCGAGTTTGGGGATTGGAGGAGACAAGAAGAGTATTTATTTTAAATTACAGTTCAAATACCATGGGTGGAATAATGCTTAGGTAAGCGCTGTCTAAAGCCTCCAATGTCAAAAAGGGGTTTACATCTTATATTCTTTACCTTAGAAGTAAGCTAGTCTGCACCAAACTATTATCTTGTCAATCTAGTTCTTCAATTCTGCACATTGCAGCAACTACTGTAAGGATACATGAAAGTTTGACAAGATCACAGAGCTGTCGACAACTAGTATGAGAAAACAATGGAAACATGCAAAATATCCATATATAAGCCCCAGGAACTAGGCTTGCTTTACATATTTGGACCCAGGGGGCAAATAACCTTTGGGACTCAGATTCCTGCCCCACCTAGTAGCTATGTGAACAATTGTACAATTTGGTTAAGCATTTGCCTCCAGAGTAAGAACTGCAGTATGTTGGTAGAATAAATATCTTTACATTCTTCAGAAGTGTAGTAATAATAATACTTCTTCATTTATATAGCTTCATTAATTCCACATACATATGCAACAGTGTCCCCTTGGGGCTCACAACCTAAATTCCCTATCAGTAAGGCTACCTTCACATTTGCATTCCCCTCCTCAGCGTTCTGCGGAGGGGATCCGCAATGTCACCGCAGCTCCGCAAGCCCCTATCCTTATAATGAGAGCGTACGGTGCTGCGCATGACCGTGCGCACCCATTCACTTCTATATGTGATCTGTGCGCAGGCGGATGCCTGCACACAAATCACCCAGTCTCATCCGCACCATGAACGTGACATGTTGCATTTCTGGTGCGGACGAGACTGGGTGATTTGTGCGCTGGCATCCGCCTGCGCACAGATCACATATGGCAGTGAATGGGTGCGCACGGTCATATGCAGCACCGTGCGCTCCCATTATAAAGATAGGGGCTTGCGGTGCTGCGGTCACATTGCGGATCCCCTCCGCAGAACGCTGTGGAGGGGAACGCAAATGTGAAGGTAGTCTAAGTCTTAGATGTGTGTGAGGAAACTGGAGTGCCCAGAGGAAACCAACGCAAACACGGGGAGAACATTCAAACTCATTGCAGATGTTGTCCTTGGTGGGATTTGAACCGTGCTGCCCATACAGGACACTTAGTGGTTATAGTTCACAATAAAAGGTACGGTATGCTTGGTAGCTGCCCTTCCTTCTGGTTGGTACAAAACAGACTGTAACACAATTTCAACAGTCTTTCACAAAACTCAACTTTCACACTGAACTAGTCAATATGACCTAGCACTGACCTGTGTGTTTGTAATATTCACCAATATCTATTTTCACCTTCACTAATTCAACTGTCCAGTATGAGTGTTAATCCACATACCTGGCCCAAGTATCAAGAGCACCCTTTGACAATTTCTCCTACCACTCCACTTGGTGTCCTAATGTCTCAGGACCAAGGATTCAGGCCACATGGCTTTCAACATTGCACTAGATACTAGTTGCTAGTTTTTCCAAGGTAACGATCAACTGTCTGATCTCATTAAAGCTTCCCCTAGGCCTGAAGTCATTTGTAGCCTAAGGCCTTGTTCCCCACAAGGCCGCCATTGTTCATAGCCCACAAAGACCATTCATATGCAAGGAGGTTTCACATATTCCTTCCCCAAAAACCTCAAGATCTTGATCCTCCGAATCCTCCAATACTACAGAACAATCCCTGGAAATGCCATAAGCTTCTACCCCAGCTCGATCCAATATTAACAAGATAATCTGACCACCAACCCATCAACTTCATTCCAAGGTGGAAAAACTGCTCTGGTCTTCATCACACTGATATACAAAATAATTGACAAACCCTGGTCTAACAGTTACATAAGTCCACTAACAGTTTCTTCAGACAACACACAGGTTCCAGCCACAATATGACAATGGATCATCAAGAGAAGCGTTTTTCACATCAGTCTTGGTTAGAGAACAGGTTAATGAGTAAGGGAGTGCAGTATGACGTAACATGTAATCAATTTAACAAGCAGGGGTTGCAATGCCCTATCTCTCCCCTGTACCACAGACTTTGACGGAGCTCAGTAAATATGGCATGGAAACGTCAAAAGCTCCAACAGCTTTGTGTAGCCTTGTGTAACGGAAACATTTGTGACTTTTTAAAGCTTTTTATGACCATTTTCTGGTATAAAAGCTTTTATGATTTAGAACCTATGTGTCACAATGTGACGGGGCGACACGATATTACATACCTCTTCCAGTTAAAGGGATGCCTGATCTGTCCCTTAACTACTGAGACCCTGCACTGTCCCTTCTCCCAGAGGTATGCCTGAAGGTGGGGAGGTCTGAGCCGCCAGTGGAACCCTATCTACTGAGACACCCTGGAATAACTCCCACTCCCCACCCAAATGAATAGAAAAAATACAAAAGATAAACTACTTGTATCTGCTGTATCTCTCCTGACAAAAGCAGGGGGAACAACACCAGGTTGATTGATCTTCACAGCAGTGGCTCACACACATTCACACTCCAGGCTGGTCAAGGTGGAATGTGCTATCATCGACAACAGCTGAATAATCACATGATTACTTAACGAGAGGTGATAGTGGACATACACTGCAGCAAGCCGTCCTAGCACTACCAGCAAAGGAACAACATTACCCCTCACTGGTACCTAAGAAAAACATCTGTAAGGTAGCGCTATTGAGCGTGTTGAGGGCTGTTCATTTTAATGTATAATTAAAGCACACATGCAACGTTTTTCTATAAAAGATGCGTCCAGCCGGTTTATTCAATCATCATAAACCTCCTATAGCATAGTCCATATACATAGACAGAACATATGATAACCACTGGTCTGTTCCAAGGGCAGGTGTACCCGCATGGTACACACTTAATCCATTATAGTGTCCTCTGACCTCTTAGTTCATGTCCAAGAAGCTGCCTCTGTGGGATCACAAGCTCTTATCTGTTCCAGACTCTCAGTGGACTGTAGCCTCCTGAACTCAGAGAGCCATCCCAGGTTCTCTAGCACCAGTTTCCAGCCCTCGTACCTTCTGGGGACACCGTCTCCCAAGCACGGAGAGACACAGACTCCTGACCATTTTTCTCCTGGAAAATGACATCTGCAGCCACTTAGAAACACACAGAGACCTTGCTTGCATCACAGACCATGTGATCAGGAATGAGTCACACTATATCAGATGTGACACACCCATGGGGAGGTACATGGCTGGTCAGACCTGCCCATCAGTTCCTGACCATCCTTTAAATCATAAAGGTCTGTTGAACAATACATGTCAATAGGCCATACTGGTTAAATTGCAGCAGACTTCTGTCTTTGCGATATATACATTGCCGGTATACCTCACACACCCAAAGTAAAAACTTCTCAAGAATCTGTCACAGACTCATGACTATTTCACACATACTATGGCTTTTTCTCTAAAGACACTAACTGTACACGTCAGAGACAGGCTCCTCCTAGGCAGATACTTATGCTCACACCTCCTCCTGCTGGATGACAACTGTGAAACCAACATGCTTGCCTGCTAGTATGAAGGGGTAAGGCTTCACTGCTGTGTACCATGACCCACCAGTCTCAAAATGTTTGGGCCCCAAGGCAAGGACGTACTGCTGAACATCAGGGATTGTTTGGTTAACATTGTTGTAACTGTATGAGAATCAGAAAAGGATTGAATTATTAAAACTGATGTTTCATACAGAATAACATTAAACTAAGAAACTAAGAAAATAATTACACCACTTTTTGTTGCAATTATTTTTTGCAATGACACATTTTTGGAGTGATTTATAATACATTTGTAAGGATAGGAGAGGTTCTCCCCCCATTTGCTAAATCATGTCCATTTTTCAAAAGAAGCAAAAGCTTTACATGGCAGAAAGTTATAAATTATTGCATAGATGTGGCATGGAACGTTTTTTTTACACCAGCATTGAAGCATAAAGATAGTATTAAATCCCTTACAGAATGTATCGCATATACCTGCAGTAGAATTAAAGCACATAGCTCCTATTGCATTCTGCTGCAACAAACTGCCTTGTCTGGTATTCCCTTAGCTGTCATTCAATTTCATCACGACATAATAATAATACTACTACTACTACTAATAATAATCATAATGACATAACCCAAAACATTGCTCCATGCGGTGTAAGAGCCATCTGACAAAGATCGAGGGAGTGTTTAAAGGGATCCTGTCACCTCCAAAAAGCCACCTAAGCTACAAAAACATGTCCCTGCAGCATCCTATGACCATTCTCACACTCCTTTAGTCTGCTAAATGCTTTCTCTAAAAGTACATAAAAACCTTTTTATACTTACTCATTATCCATTATAATGAGCAGGGACCATATTCCTTAGTTTGTTTGCTGCCTTGGACGTCATAAGATCACGCCCTAATGAGCGTGGTCTTTTATTCATTTTCTAGGCAGGTCCTCCCTGCTTTCCACATTGCTGGCTGGGCATGTAATGACGCGAATCGCGTCATTTCCGGTTCAGGTGATGTCAGTACACCCACGCCATTCATCCAGCTTCAAGCACCGCATTGCGCATGCGCATCTTATGACGACCAAGGCGGCAAACAAACACGCCCTGAGGGCTAACGAATATAGTTCCTACTCATTATAATGGATAATGGATAATGAGTAAGTATAGAAACGTTTTTATGTACTTTTACAGAAAGCATTTAGCAGACTAAAGGAGTGTGAGAATGGTCATAGGATGATGCAGGGACATGTTTTTGTAGCTTAGGTGGCTTTTTGGAGGTGACAGGATCCCTTTAATGTTGCATAAGAGAACACAGTCACTTCCACAGGCGCATGACCCAAACCTTGCGCAAAGAGAGCAAAGTGTCCTTCATTTACTTGGCAATATAGGAGTAATCTCAGGTTAAAACACTAGCCACGTGACACAAAATTGATGGAGAGAGCCCTGCTGTTTGTCACAATATCTCCGCGAAGCATGTCTAGGATACTATAGAGATTATGTTGTGACTTATACCTGGGCATGCTGGGCTATCAGTATGTTGATTTGCAGCACAGTCCTGAGTTATGGTTCTGGAAGGTGCTGGATTGTTCAGACATTCCATCTTTTCAGTGATTGCTCAGCTACTTTACTGAGCAGCCTCTCTTAGAACTCTGCCAGTCGTACATTCTATGTTATTGGCACTGTTGGCCTGCATACCTGTGTCTGTCTAGTTGTGATCATTATTTACTGATCCTGAATTGTTACCTGAGTACCCCTCTGCTTGCTTCCTGTACTTGATGTGATCTCCTGGTATTTTCACCCTGGACCACATCTCAATTAACTCCCTTTAATCATTGCATGCCTTCCTGAAAACCTGATCCCGAATCATTATCTGACCACATCTCAGTTGATTCCCTTTACTCTTCATGCCTTCCCGGAAACCAGACCCCGGACCATTACCTGACTAGGCCTCAGTAAACTCCTAAAATCCACTTTGAGTCCTCCTGTTACCTGACCTCGGCCTATCTGACTAGTCTGCCTTCTGAATTACTTGAAAGTAGTGACTAGCGTCACATTTTTCATAATGGGTAACTGATTCCGTTATAAACCAAAGCCAGTATTTCCCTCCTTGTTAAAAGCAAAATAGATGGATGAGATCCCAAATGTCTTTGTTGTTTCCCCCATAATCAACCCCAGCTATGTTCTCTAGTCATATGGCTGTAGCTCAGTTGTTTATAGTGGTTACTTTGGCTTCCCTTCATTCACACTGAACGGGATGGCGCATGCGCACAGCAAAGATTGAAGCTTCTGAGATAGTAAAGATGCCATGCACGCCATAGCTTCCGAGCACATCACATCTTCCGACTTCATGTGACACAAAACGTGTTTCTAGAAAGAGAAGGACTCGGCTCTTAATATGTTTGCTGTGATTCAACAGAAATTTTAATGCCAATCTATTTACAGAGAATCATCAACGTTTTGGTCCCTCAAAGCCGACCTTTATCAGAATTTGACTATATAGGACAAATATGAAAATACAAAATATCTTAGACAGTCATGTAAGATATTTTTTCTGTAAACATATATTCTTATATATCTCTTATGTATTTTGTCTTTTCATATTTGTCCTATACAGTCACATTCTGACGAAGGTCCACATTGAGGGACCAAAACATTAATGATTCTCTGTAAATAGATTGGCATTCAAATCTGTGTTGACTCACCACAAACAAGTTGAGTGACGAGTCCTTCTCTTTCTATGGCTATGGACTGGATCTCTACTCCTGCATAATACCCATTGAAAGCACAGTGACTGATATTTCTGCATAATAATAAGATTTTCTGTAACCCACATGCTCAGGAGCGGTTACACATAGACACAGGAGCACAAGTCACCCACACAGCCAGGAAGGACCTTGTGACGTCACATCAGAATTGAGAACCCAGAACATGGGGAGATCTGACATAACAGTAGTTTGGCCAGAGCATGCTTTGAAATTGGAAGGTATGTTAGAAAGCACAATTTTGGGGCTGTTAAAATAGATTTGTAAAAAACAGGAAAATTTTGGCTCACCACATTTCTATGTCCATATACTCACTCCAGCACATATGTGGCCCAGGTTAGGCCATGCAAGGCAAAGTCCAATGAAAAAAAGAGACGTATTATCCAGCGAGCAATGAGGAGAGGATCCCAGACATATGCAAAGCTTTAATTAGCCAAAAAATGTTGCAAAAATAGACAAACCACAAACCCTGTAAGCCCCCCAAAAACCAACGTATTTTATTATAACTAAGGCATCACTGAAATCCATTGGTTTTTAGGGGGTTTGTAGGGTTTGTGGTTTGTCTATTTTTGTAACCTTTTTTAGCTAATTAAATAATTCAAGCTTTGCATATGTCTGAGATCCTCTCCTCATCACTCGCTGGATAATACGTCTCCTTTTTCATTGTTAAAATATATTGACGCACCTAGAAAAATAGTGGGAAACCCTTTGTGAATGAATCTTGCAACAAGTATTCAATTTTCCTGCAGCGCCACTACAGGACATTACACAGTTCCCATTGAAGACAATGCTTTAAAGGGAACCTGGACAATATAAAACAAAGGAAGCGCACATAGGGTGATACCGTCTCAATAATTTTCACGGTCCCCCCAATTTATCAGACTCACCTAGTAGAATTGTGTGAGTCACAACAAACTGGATAAGCCACAAGTTTTGTATGGCCGTCGCTGGTGCCCAGCTGGATGAACAGATAAAATCCAGAAGGAAGGAATGGAGCTGGGCTTCAATAACCGCCCTGACCCGGCTCCATTCCTTCCTTCTGGATTTTAAAGGGCACCTGACATATTCCCAAAAGTTATTACCCTGCAATTATAGGGTTAATTTGCAGGTTAGTAGCATTACAATACTGTCTGGCCGCCTTACGGAAAGTGTGGCTGCTGGAGTAAAATTAATTTTATTCCTCCTGGGAACTGCCGGCTTTCAGATATAGAGGTATGTGAGTGCAACATTAAGTACGCAGAAAGCAATGGCCCTTTGACAAGTGGGCAGAGTGAGCTGTCAATGTCCCAGGTGCAGTACTGGCCCTGTCACTGAAAGTCAGAGGATCCTGGGAGAAATGAAGTCTATGCTCTCCAGGTGGCCGCAGGGTTGCATTATAACACTATTTACTTGCAGATTAAAGGGAACCAAACAGCAGGGGTTAGGTCTATAAAGTGAAGCCAGTACCTTAAAGGCTCTGGGATACTGAGTGCAATCATACCTTTACTTCAATGATTCCATGTATAATTGCATAGAAAACTGTTATCAAACATCTGGAAATACGTGCAGCAGAGGGATGGAGTGTGCAGTACATTAGCATAAGAGGGGCTGGGTTTCTTTTTACTACTTCCCTGTTGGCTGTAAGCCTCCTCCTCCCTCCATCCATCCATCTACTCCATCTCCTGCTTCTGCTGGGAGTTGTAGCATCTCTGGATCAGCAGACTGGGTGATGGAGCACACTGGGAGATATAGTGTCTCGGATTTGCAGACTGATGTGATGCAGCATGTTGGGAGTTGTAGTGACACTAGCTCAGGATCTTCAGATCCAGAGGCACTACAACTCCCAGCATGCTCTATCACAGTCTGTAGATCCAGAGACACTACAACCCACAGTATGCTCCACCACACAGGCTGCAGATCCAGAGACGCTACAACCCACATTATGCTCCACCACACAGGCTGCAGATCCAGAGACGCTGCAACCCACATTATGCTCCATCACACTGGCTGCAGATCCAGAGATACTACAAGTCCCAGCATGCACCATCACACAGTCTGCAGATCCGGAGACACTACAACTCCCAGCTTGCTCCATCACACATACTGGAGATCCAGAGACACAACAACTCCCACCATGCTCCATCACCCAGTCTGCAGATCCAGATACCCTAAATTTAACAAGGTATCACTTAGATTACTGGATGCAGTGGTTCTGACACAATCAATGTTTTTAAATTTAGCCATGTAACAGAGCTTAAAAAGCTACCCCTGCACAAACCATTGACTGTATGTACAAAGTCTATAGAAAGTGAGGTGCTAATCACAAGAGGGACCAGAGTCAGACAAGATGGCACAAGCCAGCTAGTCACAGATATGATAATGTCCTCGTGCTAAAACAGTTTAAGTAAACAAAGCACAGGAGCTTTAGATGTGATACATTGTTGAATTTGGTGTTCTACCGCTACAGCATGCTGTCCTCAGATTACATAGCAAGAACCTGCGTGGCGTAGCTTCGGAGCCGTGGGCCCCTTAGGTGAGGAGCGGGGGGGGGGGGGGGGAGGTGCTGCTGAAGAATTTTGAGGACCGGGGGGGTGCTGGCTGGGTGGCTAGCGACATGCGCGATTGCCTGCTCTGCCGCCGCCTTGTGCACGGAGGAGAGAAGGGTCGGGCACAGCTGCGCAGCTGCGGGAAGTGACTTCTCTCACTTCCCGTCCTCCCTCCTCTCCTCATCCAGCGCTATCGCAGTCGCGGCGGGCGGCTGGTAGCACTACTGCTGACAGATTCCCTTTAAACCTACACATAAAACTCAGCTATGATTCTTTCAGGCATGTGACTGATCACATGACGTATTCCACAAGAAGTCGCCTCTGAACCATAAAGGTACCTTTACATGCGGCAACATTTCTAGGAATTTCACTGGCAACTTACTGGTTGCAGTGATATCATGGACACATTGTTCTATCTTGTTGCTGTGTACAATTGGAACAAAGTCTCCATGATTTCACTGCAACCAGTAAGTTTGCCAGTGAAATTCCTAGGAAAGTTGCCGCGTGTAAAGGTACCTTAAGGGTACCTTTACACGTCACAACATTGCATGCAATTTCACTTGCAACTTACTGGTTGCAGTGAAATCATGGACACATTGTTCCATTTTGTGGCTGTGTAAAATGTAACAATGTGTCCATGATTTCACTGCAACCAGAGCTCTGCGAACAATATCTGCACAATTATCTGTGTGTGCAACTGGGCCTTTATAATCATTTTAGTTTCAATGCAAAAGGTCTATACTTATAAGACTTGGCAAAACAGCATATGTTACGATGGGTGTCCAGGTTGAATACAAAAGACTGCAGTTACTATGGGACTGCAGAATTGTGAATCCTCAGTGCACACTGTCAGGATTCTCCATTGGCTGTAGCAAGATCAAGTAGTCATGTGACCGCAAGTGTGTCATATGCATACTTAAGAAAGAAAAAGAAAAGGGCGCATGTGTAGACACACAGGGCTATTTGTATAAATAAAAAGTGAGACCGCTGTACTATTGTTGTTATATGCATACTTTAGTCACATTCCAACTAGACCTCGCTCAATTCACTAGTGCAAAGTGAGGCAGCGCATGTCTAGTTGGAATGTGGCTGGCAGTATGTATGTTGCATACTTGCAAGTATATGACTACCTGTTCCCATCACCAGAGAAACCAGATAGTGTACACTGCGCGCTGTGAGGATTCACAAGTATACAGTCAAACAGAGTGACTGCAGCCTTGTGTCAAGGGTTGACAACACCTCTAAAGGGGAACCTTTTAATAGTTTCCCTGCCCTTCTACATGATGAAGCAGAGCTGTACACTACAGTTCTAGGATCTATAGATCGCTTATAATTCAATAAAATCATACCTGCTCCTTTGCTCTCCTCCCTCCCTCGTGGAACATAGAATTTCAGCCTGGCAGCCTCATGCTGTTGCTGAGAGCTGGAGGAGTGTCAGGGACGTGGATGCTGGGAGCTGCAGGATCATCCTACATTCCAGCCCCCTCACAATTCTGTATTGGTAGGGGGTGTGGCAGAAGGCATGGCCGCTGGTCCCATTCTTATCCTATATTCCAGCACCTGATATACCATCCTATGTAATGTGCCATGCGTGTTCTCGCCGAACTGCTTGGATAAATTGCCACAAACTACAGTTTGTGAACAAGCATATTTGTGTTGCATACTGCAATTCTTTACACATGGCCCTGAGGTGTCACATAGCCTAAAACTGCCTGTGTTGAAGACCATAACACGAACAGAAAGTGCTTTTACATGCACATATTATTATTATTATTATTTTTATTTATATAGCGCCATTAGGTTCCATGGTGCTTTACATGAGGACATATATTCCTAGATTTAGATTGATATCAAAATATAAGACAATCTATACTTGGGAACATTAAAATATAATTTTTTTACATTTTATAAACTTGTGTGTACTTATACTATGTGTAACAGATACTGCAGACTCTCGATGCCTTGCTGTGACTGACAAGGAGTGCAGATCCTTAGTGGGAATCTACCAAGCAGCTATGGGGAAGGGAGAAGATGGCAGAGCTGATCAATGCAGTGCTTTGCCTGTTCTCTCAGCCTCATACACGTCATTACACATTATGCACCATCATATCATTGTACAGCAGAGGATTACAGCATGTATTTCTATCTGCTTGGTGACATGATTGCTATTTGAACTGATAACACCCCTGTCACATTACATAGGATGGTATATCAGGGACATGATTGTAGTGTGACCATAGGCAGCGACCACACCCCATGCCACACCCTCTCCCCATACAGAAGTATGAAGTAGGTGGAATGTAGGCTGATCCTGCAGCTCCCAGCATCCATGACACACCTCCTCTTCTCACCAGTAGCGTGAGACTGTCAGGCTGAAATTCTATGTCCCCTGAGGGGGCGTCATGAGCAACAGAGCAGGTATAATTTTATTGAATTATAAGAGATGTATAGATCCTAGAACTGCAGTGTATGGCTCTGCTTCATCACGTAGGAGGGCAGAGACTGTAATAAAAAGTTTTCTCTCCCTGGAGTTCTCCTTTAATTCAAAAGCTGGCTATACTCATGGGATAACTCTTGATGAATGTTCATTTGGCAAACAACTATCTTTCCTGATTTCCTATACATGAGCTGAGGTTATATATCTTCAAGAAAGAAAGCAGTTTCCAGGCTCCTCTGGTGGTCGCTTATTTATCATGAAAATAAATGAATCAAATGTTGAACTTCAACTGCTGATCTTTTCTACCCCAGCATCATCTGTCAGGGGGAGTGGAGAGGCCCCACACATCACATGATCAACTTGTCTGACTGTTGTGGACATGTATCTAATATGAGTGTAGAACTTAATTGTTGTACAATAGAATCCCTCAGCTCACTTAAAGGGGTAGTATATAGTCTCAGCAAGGAAACCTTGATCACTGTATTATGAAAAACTGAGAAACTTTCTAATGCATTTTGTTAATCAATTCTATGCTGATATCTAGAAATAAAGACTTGTCCAAGATAATCTATGTATATTGAAAGGTTATGAGGCTGTGATATACTTTGTGATTACATTTCTTACTATTATCTGTATATGTGGCCATGAATGAAGCATTCAAACATGAGCAGACCTAAAACACTGCATCAACCATAGTGCATCATTATTTATCAGCATATAGATTGCAAAAGACTGCCAGAAATATATAGTAGTCCAGGTCCTTGTCTCTCTCACTTGCAGTTGAAACTTGTGATTAAGAACAATAATTAAATTAACTTAAGTTACAGCCAGTGGCGTAACTACAATAGGTGCAGGGGTTGCGATCGCAACCGGGCCCTGCAGCCTAGGGGGGCCCCAGAAGTCCCTTTGGCCTATAGAAAAATATAATACTATTAAAGATTTGCAATAATTGGGGGCCCCGTTGGAGTTTTTGCATCGGGGCCCCTGGGCCTGAAGTTACGCCACTGGTTACAGCCCTACATGGTGTAAGATGGCCACTGGCTACATTGTGAATGTATTACACAGGTGGTTGTTCTCTGTGATGTAAACTTGGAGTGTCTACTCTAGGAGCTGTAGTGCTATGTGTTTTGTTAGGCATTCCAAGGCCCAAGTTTATGGATAGCTGGAGAGATGGGTCAGTCTGACTGTCCACATATCTCCACCCATGGGTGTGTCTCATGACTTTTAATGGTGGCTGGTTGTTTGACATGTGGTTCGGCGTTGAAGTTAGCAGGCGTCCAAGCGTGGCCCTGGGATACCTGAGCTGAACTCTAATCCACTGCAAGTTTACTCATGCAGCTATGGACTGTCCTAAAAATTATTTTGTTTCTTTTATGCCGGGAAGACTCCTGTTTGATTTACCAGCTGGTTTATGAAACTTTAATAAGACAACTGGACTTTAAGAAATCTTTAATAAGCCAACTGGACTTTCAATGAAAAGTCTTCCTTTCGCTACCATTTTAGACCAAGCTGAGGAACCTTATCACAACAGCTATCACTATAAGGCGTTGCAACCGTGTTATTGCTTGTATGGTTTTTAAATGGAAGCACCCTCCAAAATATAGGTATTCACAGCTTAATAACTCTCCTCCCACGATAAAGATCTACTCACAAGGGGATATTTTCAGAAACAATGACAGTACTCTTGTGCCTTGAGTTTCTCCACAAAGCATGTGTAAAGTCAAATGTGTAGGCCCCCCGGCCATTTACATATACTACAGGTCATGACAAATCCAATTATACAAGGAACTTCAGTTCACAAGCCTCCAGAAACACCGAGCCAAGCCCCAAACTTAATTACCACCTTGATGCAAAGAGCCAAGCCCACACACCACAGGAATCTCCTACTCGTAGAGTACTACTGAACATACCAGATACCAGAATGTTCATTTATCACAGGTACAAAGCATTATTGTCTCACAGTGAAAGTGCACTAATAGTACCAAAAATGTACTGAGATTTATAGTCATAGATATCACCACAAGCACAGTGATACAAGGATGTACATATGCAATATTGTAAAGTCAACTTCAGAATTGGATAATAAACAATGAATCTAGAGAACTGGCAGCAGGTTTACCGGTCCTCTAGTGATAATCTCCTGCTGATAAAACTGATTTTATAAAATGTAAATCACTGGAATCAGGGTCTCTACATTATGCTGCTCTCAGATTTGGTGGGAAAAACCTGATGAGAGATTCCCTTTAAGTAACATTGAGAGAAGAAAATATGATGACCTTGTTTCTTTTCTTTGTCCTGGGAGGACAAGAAGCATTTATATTATGTTCCTTCATATGACCCCATATATTGAAACCCCTTATTGTGATTCTCTGGCATTGTTTAGGTTTGTACGATAGTGACTCCCTGCCTGCTCAAATACAAAACCCACGTGTCACGGGAAATGATTATGTGATCATCCACCACTGTTGTCTTCTATGGATGTCCAGGCCTTCCTCAGTTCTCCAGCTCACCAGTGTGCCCTTTTTTTTTTTGTGGAATGTACTGTTAATTTGGACACTCACTCCTAACATTTCCGCATCTCTCTGATAGATTTCTTCTATTTTTCTTCCTAATGATAGTCAGTTTCATATCCATTGAGAACTCTTTTGAGGGCATATTGTGCTTTCATAGCAACAGCCTCCAAATGCAAATGCCACACCTGGAATCAGCTCCAGACATTTAACTGATTAATTGATTATGGATTAACGAGGGAATAGCTCATACAGCCCATTAAAGATCTTTTGACATAATTGTCCAATTACTATTGGTCCCTTGAAAACAAGGCAGCTATTGTGCATATTAAAAACTGTAATTACTAAACTCTAACTCCAATTCGGTTGAGAAAACCTCAAACTAAAGCGGAGAGTCTTCACATTAAGCAATTACTGATTATATACCTATATCTAGAATATATTTTGGTAAATAGCTCAAATGTCAAAAATTGTGTCAGTGTCCAAACATTTCTGGTTCGGACTGTACCTTACAGCCACGTCAGTATGAAGTTGAACAGCAATCTACAGCACCACAAACACCACCTAAGGAAGGACTTGGCCTATAACACGAAATCTGCAGAAAATATTACATATTATTTATATTGCTGTTGGAAGGAGCTGTTGGATTTCCTCAGACACTAGGGTAGATGTACGTTGGCAAACTGTGCACCTCTATAGTTACTAGTGAGCCTGTGAGCTGATTCATGCCGTCCACACCATGGGCAGTATGAACCTCACAGTCTGTTTGAAATATTACAGTCAAGAACATTTTTCTCTGAAATGCTTTGGCCTTTCATAAAAATGTAATTAGACTGTCCGACCAGGGACCAAGCCGGAGACGAGATGAGTTCATCGCCACCCCTGGTTAGCTTCTTCCACCACTGCTGCAGGTGATTGGCAGGTCTTTCTCATAATAATACTCTAAAAAGAATAATATACCTGCCTGCAACTGTGCAACCAGACTGATTCATGGCGCCTGGTGTTTGGGCAACGTGAATCAGATGACAAGTTCTCTATAAGTATGAAATCAATATAAAAAATGCAATCAAATGATACATCTAACTCAAGAAATCTCTTACGATGTTAATGTTAAATACACGGATATACAAATGGTCCACCAAGGGGCTTGACTTTGGCAGAATTATGGGTTTCAATGATCTAAGCAGAAGACAACTCCTGTAGAGCCAACAACTTGAGATGGGATTATTAAACAAAAACCAAGACAAAAAGGAACAATCTAAACTGTATGACTTCTGTGTGTCATAATAGGTACAAAATATAGAATTCACAGTGAACATATACGGTACATATTGTGTGTACAAAAATAAGTCCAGAATCTCAGTCCTGGTTGTGGGTGGAGGTTGGCATTACTATGGGTTGGAGGAAGGTGACATCATTTGCAGGGGGTGGGGGTAGGGTGATTTAAGAGGTTTATATAGGATAGTTGGGAGTTGACGTGTTCAACAGCCCGCACTTAATCCAGTGCACAGTCCCACCAACCCTCCCTAGTAGGAGAATTAGGCTATGTGCGCACTGGTCGGGTTAGGGCCGGATTAGGTGTGTAAACCGCCGGTCGGTTTACATAAATTTCATGTAAATTTATGTTAATCCAAACCGGCGTTTGGATTAACATAGAAACCTATGTAAACCGACACCCGCTGTGCACACAGCGGCGGTTTACACATGCTCATCCGTTGCTAACCCGCTGGGTTCCCAGCGGGTTAGCAAAGAATGAGCTTGTTCTATAATCCGGCCGGTTCTGCAGCGGCTGCAAGCAGAATCATGTACTGCTTCCAGCCGCTGCAGAACGGCCCGCCCGTCTACCGCCGCACATACCCGACAGGAAGCCGGTGGACGGCTCCGGAGCTTCCTGTCGGGTCCCGCCCAGCCGCCGCCGCCACAAACCCGCCCACCGTGCGCACATACCCTTAGGGTCATTGTGGCTTATGGCAGTTGGGGGGGTCCTTGCAGTTGGGTATAAATTGGATATGGATCCTTTCATTGTGATAAGTTTGGTTGGTGTCCTGTGATTTTGTGGGACCGGCAGCAATGGAAAGGCGGGTTCCCCAATGTTGGTTATTGATACACACAATCTCCTTTTATTTATGGTGCTCCCGAACCTGTGGGTTTACAGCTGGGAGTAATTTTGGTTCATGGAGGCTTTTCTTGGTAATCACCAGATTTTAAGAGCTTCAAGGATCTCACCAATCTTATTTATGACTTCAAATGTGTTGTGTTGTTAAATAAAAGGGTGCTGTGGCTAATGTATCCAAATTCTAGTGTGTTTTATTAACGGCTTGGGGTTGGAGATGGGGTGTGTTGGGGTTTTATTAAGGGAATATATTTTAGGTCACCGGAACATCAACAGTACCACAGTCATGGAATAGGGCACTCAGGATCACCTATTCTTACGGGTCCATAGAGTCTTAGTCTAACGCCGAACAGTTTTGCATTGTGAAGCTACACATAGTGATGAGCGAGTGTAATAATTAATATTTGCTACTCTCACGGATAGTACGGTATTCACAATATTCGTTACTTGGCGAGTATCGCTGGTGCTCGTGAGTGACGTGTCGATTGTTACCGATCTGACACAAGTTGACAGCTCCCTTCAGTACACAATGGGAGCTGGCACCTCAGTGAGAGCAGATTGAATGTTAGAGTCTCTCTGGGGGGCACAGCAAGGTGTTTTAGGCATTGAAATCATAAAAAAGCCCACCCTCCCGCCCTGCCCGGAAAGACTTGTTTTATAGCTGGAAGTCTGTGGGCAGAGCCTATCACTAATTGAACAACATTGAACTCGCTATTCAGATGAATATGCGAGTATTAAAAACTACTCGTTATGAGTATAGTGAGTGTGAATATTTCGCTACTCGCTCATCACTAGCTACACACAGATATAAAGGATATTTTAAAAAGACGTACACTTTTCGGGTATGGTGAGGTCCTTGTTCCAGTCTACATGCCAAAAACGTCATCAATCTATGGTTTATTATTATAATATCTGCAGAGATCTTTTTTCTTATGCACAAACTTTCTTTATATCCTTCATTAAAGATCTGTTAGTTTCTCCATGTGGACATTTTCTGTTGATCAAGAAGTGAGTCTGACATAGAGAAGACAGTCCTTCCAATCTGTAGAAATTGACAGGTGTTTTACTGAAATCATATGAAAAATAATCATACACAAGATTGTATGAAACGTCTGTTTTCTAATGTCATCTATTTACTATAGTACCTAGCATACTAGCTTCTAAACTGGGTTCCAAGCATCAAAATATTTACTATGTTAATACTGTGATAGGTCACTGTGGGCTCCAAACCTCGGCTTTATTTAGAATGTACCTAAGATAAAATTAGAAATATCTCCAAGCACCAAAAATATTTCTTTGTGGCTACAAACAAGTTAAATATTATTGAATGGCTGTTTAATGCACCACTCCAACAATTTTTTATTGCATTGCTGGAGTGTCGCTATAAATTTATGTCCCTGACCTGTTTTATACTCACCTTACTCTTCATCTTTTTCCAGTAAATTGTCACTTCAGTGAGGAAGTGGACAAACTCTACCACCACCTTTAGGTAGCCATCCTCAAAGTCATAATCGACTCTTTAACAAGCCTTTTAATATGACCAAGGATTTTTGCCAGATCAGTACCCCAAACTGCAGATGCTGTGTTTCGGGGTGACAGCCCCACATCAGTGCAATGTGTGGGAATTCTGAGCCTCTCACACAGCCAGATCAGAATTCCCCCACAATGCACTGATGAGGGGCAGTCACCTCAAAACGCAGCGTCTGCAGTTTGGGGTTCTGATCTGGCACAAATCCCAAGTCATATTAAAAGGCTTGTTAAAGAGTCGATTATGACTTTGAGGATTGCTACCTAAAGGTGGCGCTAGAGTTTGTCCACTTCCTCACTGAAGTGACAATTTACATATTTCCCAGAGGAGCATTGCTGCTAAAAGTCTCCTTATCAGCTTATCTGTCTCCTTGTGATGTCAGACAGATTCCTCTCCAAGAGGAAAATAGCTAGTTCCCCAGACCTCTTTTTCCAGTGTCGCTCTGGTCAGTCTCTATAAGAGCTTTGTTCTGGCCTCGTTCTGGCTCTCATAGAATAACATTCAGTGTTTGAAATATAACTTCTGAATTCCAGACAGTCAGAAGGTACTGGGAGTGGCACAAGAAGGCCCAGCTGGATCAAATCAATGCCATAAAACAATGAAGACAGCAACATGTGCGTGCAGAGCTTATGTACGAATGCCCACAAAATGGAATTTGGCATATATGCTGATGATGCAATGTCACATCACAGTGTGCTCTGTTGTGCATCATTTTCTGCCACACATGACTAGCTGAGGCAGACAATAGGACATAGTCGACTACGTCTTGCTGCCTGCCTCAGGTAGGCATATAAGCCTGAAAATAATGCACAAATAAAAGTAGAGTTGAGAAATGTGGATTCAGATCCTATGCTGCCATGGGATTAAGAATTTGCACAAGTAATCTTCAAAATGACTATGCTACATGTTTTGTAGCATGCTTGCTACTTCTTCAGGGCAAAATCATCACACCATATAATCTGGCTGTACGGGGAATCACTGCAGTGTGGATGACCAATGATCATCCACACTGCAGCAATTTCCTGGATGGCCGGATGATATGGTGTGATGATTTTGCCCTGAAGAAGTAGCACGCATGCTACAAAACGCGTAGGACAATTATTTTGAAGATTACTTGTGCAAATTCTTAATCCCATGGCAGCATAGGATCTGAATCCACATTTCTCAACTCTACTTTTATTTGTAACCATGTGAATCTTTGCAGCAGCCAATGATGCCTTCATAGTGGTTGTCATCTTCACAACTACTAAAGAGGAGGCTAACCTATTATTTATTGTGTTTATTACTGTATCAGATAAGACCCTATTTTGCGCTTTTACTTTACAGTACTTTGAAAATCATGCATGACAAAGCACACTGTGATATTTCATAACTATAGGCCATTGCCTTGTCAGCATGTATGCCCGAATGTCATTTTGGGGGTACTTGACAGTAAGCTTCAACTGAGCCACTGCCAACTGAGCCACTAGCGTAAAACATTATGCAAATATAACCTTCATTCATAGGTAAAATTTATGTTTAGTGAAGAGAAGATTTTTACATAACTGAGATAGGAGTTGACTGTTAACACTGATCACTTTCTAGGTAGATTGGAGGAAGGCGCTAGAGGCAGAGCACCTCCACCCTCCTCCCCTCTCACAAGACCATGAAAGTTTTAATAATGGAAAATCTGCTCGACACAATTTTAGGTTTATATCCACACAATTCTGGGATGTATTAACAGAAGCTTACAGTCTAGATCATGTGAAGTAATTATTGCCCTCTACTTCTATTTGGTCAGACCTCATCTGGAATACTGTGTCCAGTTGTGGGCACCGCACTTCAAAAGAGACATCAACAAACTGGAGCAAGTTCAGAGAAGAGCGACCAGAATGGTGACCGGTCTGCAAACAAAGTCCTATGAGGAATAGTTATAGAATTAGCTTGCAAAAAAAAAAACTGAGAGGAGACTTAACAGCTGTCTACAAATAGCTCAAGGGCTGTCACACTGTGGAGGAAATCAGCTTTATTCTCATTTGCACAAGGAAAGACTAGAAGCAATGGGATGTAACTGAATGGGAGAAGACGCAGATAAGATATTAGAAAAAACTTATTGACAGTGAGGGTGATCAATGAGTGGAACAGACGGCCATGAGAGGTGATAGTTCCCCTTCAATGGAATACAGAGGGATGTCTTCACCTGTCTGGGATGATTTAGTGAATCTTGCTTTGAGCAGGGGTTGGACCAGATGACCCAGGAGGTCCATTCACACTCTACTATTCTATGATTCCCATATTTATCATTAATTGTTTTTATGTTGTTTATTATCCTCAAATGCTAGAACAAACTGAGAGATTGAGTGTACTGAAATGGTAGAACAGATATGGTTAGGGTTCCACTACTTAATACAAGAGCACATAAACCGTCTCTAGACCTTTAAAGGGGGTTTCAAGTAAAACATAAATAAAACTAACACAGACAAACCTGAACTTTTAATTATTCTTTTTTTTTTTCAAATCTAGAGATTGTGAGGTTGTGGCTGCTGCAGGATATTTGTTGCTTTAGTGAGTTAGAAAAATATACTGTAGATTTATAGACTTTAAAATCTTACATTCATGCATTGAATATAAGAACTAAATCTCTACACATGAAGCAAGCATACACACAAAGCAACATATAAAAATGTTTTTGGAATGAAAATTGTCCCTTCTGCTGTTATCAACCAATCTGAATTTAGATTTCATTCCCAAACCTTAAAAGAAATGTTGGTTCCTGTTGCTACAGGCAATGAGTCCAAATATGTATTCTTCTACTTTCTACCATTAGTGTACAAGAGTACTAGAGTGGGTATGGTTGCCAACTGCGATAATAGAGTCCAGCAGGTTCACTCTTCAGGATTTCTACTTCTTCACCTGTCCCATGTAGTGCGCCACTTGCCTATTCCCACAAGGACATGAAAATACAGAGAAGGAGCTTTTCCTAGAACTTCATGGATCACTTAATATAAAAGATTGTACATTTTTCTGCCGGTAACACCTGCTTTCTAAACATAGGAAGATATATTCATGTCAAATAAACTTAACAACTCCCAGCTTCAGACACAATAGTTGACCTTGACTGTTCAGTCTACTGACAGTTAAAGCACCACTTAAAGTGAATCTGTCAGGTCAAAAATCCATATGTAACTGATATTATTTTCTAATCCCTTTCTCTAAGCTCTCTCTATTCATGTCATTCTATTATTTATGCTTCCCTCCTAGCCTCTGTAAACTTCAAAAATAAAGATTAATTCCACCTGTCAATCACAGTGAGTTCTCTGCTGCCCACTCCCCAAGGAATGAATATTCATACCTCATTACTCTGTCCTGCCCTCCTCCCCAATCTCTTCGCTTTGTGACTCATTGCAGAGCGTAAAGGAATGGGGAGGAGGTCTGTGCTTAGCTAAAGCTCTGAGCTCTTCATGTGATTGTGTTTATATGAAGAATCCAGAAAACAGTGATAAAGAGCTGGAATCAAATGCCGCGCTGACCACAAGGATAAAAACAGAGTAAATCATCCACTCCGTTTATTCTGCCTACATGTGTTTCGTGGCACAAAGCCACTTCCTCAGGGCAACGAAAACACGTGTAGGCAGAATAAACGGAGTGGATGATTTACTCTGTTTTTATCCTTGTGGTCAGCGCGGCATTTGATTCCAGCTCTTTATCACTGTTTTCTGGATTCTTCAAGTCTCAGCTGGGAGCCTGCAGCGACCTCCTGTGTGCTTTTATTGTAG
Source organism: Allobates femoralis (assembly GCA_033576535.1). NCBI lineage: Eukaryota > Metazoa > Chordata > Amphibia > Anura > Aromobatidae > Allobates > Allobates femoralis. The sequence goes on from JARQOC010000011.1 coordinate 178,139,783, forward strand.
TTGTGACACTCACAACTACATCAGGTGAGTTTAACCATTTGGGGTCTGAGGGACCTGTATAATAGCGGTATTACTCTATGTGCGCTTCCTTTCTCTTTTAATTTATATGTGTTTATATGAGACATACGTGTAGTGTGTGCAATTTGAGATATTTCTATGTGATTATAAAAACATTTGATCATTTGTTCAGCAGATACACATATTACATGTATGCAGGAAAACCAATGTTCTTATAATAAAAATCTCTTACACAGAGCTCACAGTGCAGGATAAAACACCTCTCCCTGCCAGCACAGAGCACAGAGGGGAGGGACAGAACACCAGTTTAGATAGGTATGGATATTTAAATAACACTTATACAGCAGCCGGACTAATTCTTTGTAAAAGTAATGGACAGGACTAATGTACCAGCTTCCTGTAGGGTCTGAAAATGCTCATAACAAGGAGTCTACAAATAGTACAATAATGATTTTACATTTTTTAAAAGGTCTACCCAGGCACTATTCAAGGGAAATTTTAGTATCATACTGAAAAATGACCTGACAGTGTTCCTTTAAAGCATAACCGCTGTTTAAATTTTTATTTAATAATAATGGAGAGTACCGTATATACTCGCGTATAAGCCGAGTTTTTCAGCCCAAAAATTGGGCTGAAAAGTCCCCCCCTCGGCTTATACGCGAGTCATACAGCCCCCCTCAAAGTTTGGCGCCCCCACCTCAGTTTCTGGGCCCCCCCGCATGCAGCGCTGCACATATACATTACGTGTCTAGCAGCTGTTACCCTCCGGTGGCAGATCGCGGCTCCCGGCTCCGGGCTCCATCTTCCTCTCTGTCTTCCTGGTTGTCATGTGACCGGCGCGATGACGTCATCGCGCCGGTCACAAAGCAGGAAGACAGCGAGGAAGATGGAGCCCGGAGCCGGGAGCCGCGATCTGCCACCGGAGGGTAACAGCTGCTAGACACGTAATGTATATGTGCAGCGCTGCATGCGGGGGGGCCCAGAAACTGAGGTGGGGGCGCCAAATTATGAGGGGGGCCCTGCATACTACCACTGGGGCTATATACTACCACTGGGGCTATATACTACCACTGGGGCTATATACTACCACTGGGGCTGTATATATACTACCACTGGGGCTATATACTACCACTGGGGCTGTATACTACTACTGGGGCTATATACTACCACTGGGGCTATATACTACCACTGGGGCTATATACTACCACTGGGGCTGTATATATACTACCACTGGGGCTATATACTACCACTGGGGCTGTATACTACTACTGGGGCTATATACTACCATTGGGGCTATATACTACCACTGGGGCTGTATGTATACTACCACTGGGGCTATATACTACCACTGGGGCTATATACTACCACTGGGGCTATATACTACCACTGGGGCTGTATACTACTACTGGGGCTATATACTACCATTGGGGCTATATACTACCACTGGGGCTGTATGTATACTACCACTGGGGCTATATACTACCACTGGGGCTGTATACTACTACTGGGGCTATATACTACCACTGGGGCTATATACTACCACTGGGGCTGTATGTATACTACCACTGGGGCTATATACTACCACTGGGGCTGTATACTACCACTGGGGCTATATACTACCACTGGGGCTGTATACTACCACTGGGGCTGTATGTATACTACCACTGGGGCTATATACTACCACTGGGGCTGTATATATACTACCACTGGGGCTATATACTACCACTGGGGCTGTATATACTACTGGGGCTGCGTGTATACTACCACTGGGGCTGCTGCTGTATACTACCACTGGGGCTGCTGCTGTATACTACCACTGGGGCTGCTGCTGTATACTACCACTGGGGCTGCTGTATATACCTCTGGGGCTGCTGTATACTACCACTGGGGCTGCTGCTGTATATACCACTGTGGCTGCTGCTGTAACACTGCTGGGGCCTGTATATACCACTGGGGAGGCTGCTGTATACCACACTGCTGGGGGCTGTATACCTGTGCTGGGGTCCACCCTCGGCTTATACACGAGTCAATAAATTTTCCCAGGTTTTGGGGGCAAAAGTAGGGGGGTCGGCTTATACACGGGTCGGCTTATACACGAGTATATACGGTAAGTGATTTTAATAAACACTGTAATATGGTTCAGTAGAAAATTCTGTCTGGTTATCATTCATCATCCTTCCACAAGGTGTCCTCAGTGCACTGTGAGTGAAGCTGTTTCTGTGCCAGGGCCGTCTTCACAGTGAATACGGACATGTGAGGAGATAATGGAAGGGGGCGTGGCCTTTGCTCTGATGGCAGCTCATGAGGAGACAATGTATCACATTACAGCACAGAGCTGAGCAATGTCAGGATGTAAACTCCTCTACAAGCTTCACTATTCTGTCATCTGTCTCCACACAGCAATCTCTGTTAACCTCTTGTCTGCTGGCTCCCCATACAGCTCACTACCAGCCTGCTCTCACAGACAGTGCTGGACACGCCCACACTGACAGAAGATGCAGCTTTTTTAAGAGCACAAAAAAAGTGATAAAATCAATCATATGTCACAAAATGTCACAAAAATATGTCAAAGAGAACAGCTGATTGGCTGGGGTCCGTGTGTCAGACCCTGGTCAATCGGACTGGATGATCTATCCAAAGGAGAGGTCATCAATGTCTAAGCAGTGTTAACGTCTTTAAAAACATTTGATGATCCTGTGTGTTTTTTTTTTTTGTGGGGGGGTGGGGGGTGTAGATTTGCAGACAATATAATGTGGCAATGGTATAGAGCATCCCAACAGTCCTAAAATTGGGGAGCCAAAAATGACATCTGATCTTTTTGATCTTTTGACTATGTGAAAAATTTAATACATTTTGATCAATTCTGTTGGATAATTTCTGTTGTATTTCCATAAAACTAGAGTATAAATCAAACTTTACTGTTTTGATGGTCTGATAAGTACCCATCAATATCAAGTAATTGGTATATAACACCACATGCTTTTTCCTGAATAGGTATGTACCCATCAAGATTTTTAAATATCCTTTTATTTTATGACATATTCACTACTATCTCCGTATTGGATTGAACCAGCGTGATTTAGACAGGCAGGGAGAGTGGAGTTGTAATCTGCCTTTGCCTGTCATACATATAATTTGGCTGTAATTGCTGATTTTGCTGACAGCTACCTTCTCTGTCCCTTTCCTAAATTTGCACATAGGGCTAAGCCAAGCATCCATGTTTATTTCTTCTGGAAGCGGGATATAAGCTGTTGCCAAACACTACATGATTTGGCTTATTTCTTTTCTTGAAGCAAAAGATCCAACATGGTGACCTTTCTTTTTGTTCCTTCATACACATCAGACAGTCTGCTTATCCTGCATAAATTGGTTAGTGCAATTGATTTTAATAATTATGGCCAGTTTAACAATTTATTACTTTTTAACCTATCCCTAGGATGGGTGATAACTTGCTGATCACTAAGGATCTCACTACTGTACTCTCATAGATTCAGAGATTGAGTGACCACTGAGCTTTATTCATTGTACAGTAAGCACAGGGCATAGCTATGTCTTGTGTGGCGCCCCACTGGTCAATGCGCCATAGTAGGGGTACTGCACCCATAACCCAGTGTGCGGTATTCCTGTCAGTGGGAAGTGTAAAGTCGACTTGAGGCTCTTATCCCAGCATCCCTACACCTAACTTAGGGGACCAATTGGCCACCTGTTACCAGGGTAACCGGTTCCGGTGGGAGGAGTGTTAAGGGAGAAGGAGCGGGAAAGCACTCGGAGAGAGAGACGGAAGAAGAGAGATGAGGGACATAGCAAGGAACAAATCCTAGATGGACACCACAGGGAGGGCGCCCAAAAAGGAGCAGCGACCCAGATGGAAGGAGGAGACCCAGTGCTGGACCTTATCCACGGTCCGGGGAAATCCTGGTCCACAACGAGGTACCGTGCAGGTGAGTCTTACCCTGAGCCGTCAATACTGCTGGGTCGCAGGTTTGCTCAGCAGCACCGACCTCGTCCAGAACATGCAGCCCCACCAGTAGCACTAAACTGGGTTGAGCCCCTTAGAGAGGAAGGGTAATCACATAGCACCCAACGGGCCTGGTAGACAAGTGGGTTGTGCAGGACAGTGCAAGGAAAGTAAGGAGGCGCAGAAACAAGGGACAGCGAAAGTAACTGAAGGAACACTCTGGGAGCCTCAAAGAGACTTTATTCTCCGCATTGACTACCCGGCCAGCTACCCGCAAAGACTGTGTAACTGTGTACCTGAACTGCTGAAAACTGTTGCCAGTAAAGTACCCGTACAGAGTCAGCAAGCCTCCGGTGTCTTCTTCTGTTGAGTTAAGAAGCAGCTGCTGCCACACCGTTCAGCTCAGCAACAGCACTGCCCCGGGGATCCCACTCTGCCTGCAGGGAGCATTATCAACTGGCTGCAATACCACCATCCCCGGCGGTTTGACAGCGGCGCTGCTGAGATCACCAGAAACTGCAGGTGGCATCACAAAACCTTTATTAGTATTTTAGCCATTATTCAGCTGACCCCCAGGGCTACGGGCCCGGGCACCAGCCACTGAGACAGCACCCCCGTATCAACGCCCGGGTACCGAGTTCCCATAGACACCTGGGCGGGTCACTTGCAGATACAATATATCGAGTGGTAGGGCTCTTGCTCGACTGCCACTCTAGGGTTGTGTTGAGTTCTGTTCTCGGGTTTGGTGGGGATCTCAGTGATGGGACCTGCATCAATAAGCAAATTATCACCAATTCTATCAATGAGTAGTAACTTCTTAAGTTTCGAATAACTCTTTAGTTCTAACAGACTTAAAAACTTTTTGACATTGCTGAAGTAGAAGTTAGGTTTCACTGTTCTGGAAAATGTCTAATTGTGATGTGAAAAGATAAACAGATGATTGGTTGATGATGTGAATGTGGGTGCAAGTACTGGATAAAGGAAAGGTGACAGGTTCTAGAGGGGGTTTGAAGGAGAAGAAGCACAGCACAATGCAGGTTAGCTTTCAGGTTTCTCAACCTCCCATTACTCTTGATATTAGGTCTGTAAGGGAGGATTGTGACACTTCTCAAGCTTAAAGGGAACCTGACAGTTCATTCTTCCCCCCTAGCCTACCACTACCTGTCCCTGCACCTTGCTAGCTGATCCCTAACCATCCCTGTCTCACCTAAAAGTGCCCTATAAAAACTGAGAAAAATGAGTTATAAACTTACATAGAGTTTGAATCTGGAGACTCGAAAGGTGGCCCCTGGGACTCCATTCTCCCCTTCTCGCCGGCATTCAGCACGCTCTACTGGGTGTCCTTGTTCTTTGTGTTGTGCCTACTCTTTTTTGAACTTCTCGCCCCCCTTTCTATGATGATATGCCAGACCAGAACGTCATATCTGCCCGGTGCATTGTGGATCTGATTACGTGCTTGGCCCGGCTCCGGCGCATGTACAGTGTGCATATTAAAACCAAGCCGTACACATCATAAGCCCCCAGAATGGACCGGGCCAGATATGATGTGTACGGCTCAGCTTCAATATGCGCACTGCGCATGCACCAGAGTCGGGCCGAGCATGTGTTCAGCCCCAAAATGCACAATTGGACTGGATTTGACGTTCCGGCCCGGTGTATCATTGCAGCAAGGGGGGCTGGAAGTTCAAAAAAGAGGAGGCCACAACAAAAGAACAAGGACGCCCAGAGGGGCGTGCTGAATGCTGGCGAGGAGGGGAGATTGGAGCCCCAGAACCCATCTTTCCAGTCTCCACATTCAGACTCTGTGTAAGTTTATAGCTCATTTTTCTCAATCTTTATAGGGCACTTTTAGATCAGAGAGGGATGGTTAGGGATCAGCTAGCAAGGTGCAGGGACAGATAGTGGTAAGCTAGTGGGTAGTACAACCTGACAGATTCCCTTTAATAGTGTGGTGGTTTTTCAGTGGAGGGGGGGGGCACAAGCTGTGTGGCAGGTTCCCATTTGGATGCACTGAATGAACCACCTAGTCATGAAGGTTGGTCACGGTGATCATCAGCTGAGTGCAGCCTGTCACAGGTGGACCTAAAAGTAAGCAGCCAGGAAGGTGGTGGTCGGCTGCCATATTGGACTAATTTGTGTACTTATTGGGGTTTATGTCTTGGATGGTTTAACATGTGCTTCCTTAAAGGAATTCCTAAATGTCTTCAAGCTGTTAATATCTCCAATTACCGTATATACTCGCGTATAAGCCGAGTTTTTCAGCCCAAAAATTGGGCTGAAAAGTACCCCCCTCGGCTTATACGCGAGTCAGTGCGGGGGCTGCTGTATACAGCGGTATACAGCAGCCCCCGCATCCCCAGTAATGCAGGGCCCCCCCCTCATGCTCCGGTCACCTGTAAAGCAAGTTATACTTATCAGTGCCCGCTGCCGTCCGCGCCCGCCGCTGCCGACATGCGATCCTCCATCTTCATTCATCTTCTTCCTGCTTCTGTGCGCGTCGCAGGCAATGACGTCATTACCGGCGACGCGCACAGGAAACAGGAAGAAGATGCATGAAGACGGAGGATCGGGATGTCGGCAGATGCGGGCGCGGACGGCAGCGGGCACTGATAAGTATAATTTGCTTTACAGGAGACCGGAGCATGAGGGGGGGGGCCCTGCATTACTGGGGCTGCCTGTATACTACCACTGAGGCTGCTGTATATAGGGGCCCTGCATTACTGGGGCTGCAATACCACTGGGGCTGCTGTATATAGGGGCTGCAATACCACTGGGGCTGCAATACCACTGGGGTTGCTGTATATAGGGGCCCTGCATTACTGGGGCTGCAATACCACTGGGGCTGCTGTATATAGGGGCTGCAATACCACTGGGGCTGCAATACCACTGGGGCTGCTGTATATTGGGGCTGCTGTATACACCTCTGGGGCTGCATATACCTCTGGGGCTGCATATACCTCTGGGGCTGCTGTATACTACCACTGGGGCTGCTGCTGTATACTACCACTGGGGAAGCTGCTGTATACTACCACTGGGGAGGCTGCTGTATACCTCACTGCTGGGGGTTGTATACCTGTGCTGGAGTCCACCCTCGGCTTATACGCGAGTCAATAGATTTTCCCAGGTTTTGGGGGCAAAAGTAGGGGGGTCGGCTTATACACGGGTCGGCTTATACACGAGTATATACGGTAAATTCAATCTATTACGATCAGTTCTCATCAATATGTTTAAAGCTGCAAAAACTATGTGCTAAATGCATAAAGCAGGAAAAAAAGTCTGGTATCAGATAATATTAATAAAGAAAGCTAGCTGTACTGCCTACTACCCTAAGGAAACAAGCAATCTCCACAATGAATAAATGGGTGGGGATCTGTATTCATTACTCATAAGTGGTTAGACTGGTAAAGTGAAAGATATGTAATGAACACTGACACTAAGCCACAAAATTCCATTGTAAGATGATTTTTTTTAACCTTTAGGTTTTTCCTACATTTATACTAGTCATTAAAATGTCTTCTGTGGCCATAATTGTGATTTAGTCCAGGCGGATTATACATATTGTCAAATAAGTTTGACTTTTTCTTATATTCTGTTGAACTGAATTCCCCAACATGCTCACAATGCTTCTCAGAGAAGATATGTTGACAACAATCAGCCATTGGGCTTGTCATTGGTTAAAGAAGATGTCACCTCAAGTGATGACCGATACTTAGGATAGGTCATCAATGTCAGATTAGTTGGGTGCTGACACCATCACCCCCATGGATCAGCTTCATTGCTTCAATGATGACTGGATATAAACACATTGAGAAATGGTCTGGTAATTAGATTTATCAAACATCATGAATCTCATTAATCAATTTGGTGCATTTTTAGACTGTCTAGTCTAAGAATGGGATTATGATTTGTTGTGAAGGAGAAGCTCGTGGTGGCTTCAAAACGCATCGACAAATAAATCATCTTTCATTTTATCTGGATTATTAATTTCTTGACGTCAGCATGGAAGATATACCCTTCTATGGTTGCCAGTCTAAGAAATAGACAGTTCTGATAAATGCGCCCCAATTTTTTTGTTCTTTTGAACTGGCTCACAGTAGTTACAGTATAAATGAATGAAAAAGCCTGAAGACAACTGATGTCATTTTTACATCAGCTGGAGGTATAAGAAAACCCATATACCCTAAATCCCAAAAAAGATGAATATAATGACATTATACAACTATACACTATAACATAAGAAAGAAAAAGTAACTAAACTTTTCTTTTTGTCTTTTAACTTTTTTGTCTGGCATGGAAAGTTATGAAACTTTCCAAATATTATGAGTGATTCTACTTGTATGACATTCTTAAATTGCACTATTTCTAAATCACACAATGAAATGGAAATGCCAGGCCTGGAATAGCAGAAACATTTATGAAAGAGCCGCTTGAACACATTCTTGTATTCCAGCCCTTGACATTTTCAGAAGCATTCTGTCTGCATAAAAGATGGCTCTTTGTGGTTTGATTAGTTTTCATTTTTGTTGGGCTACTTATGCCCTGAGCCCAGCTGGCACCTAGTAACAGCCTTTCTATCATCTACGTTTAAACCCCAACCGTTAGTAGGCCCGAGATGTGCAAGGTTCCCTAAGTAAAATGTTGTGGTCAACAGACGGGTACCTAGTGACAGCCCTTCTACCATCTATAAACCCAAACTTATTGTAAGTAGACTTGAGATGTGCAAGGTTCCCTAAGTAAAATGTTGTGGTCAACAGACGGGTACCTAGTGACAGCCCTTCTATCATCTATAAACCCAAACTTATTGTAAGTAGACTTGAGATCTGCAAGGTTCCATAAGTAAAATTTTGTGGTCAACAGACGGGTACCCAGTGACAGCCCTTCTATCATCTATAAACCCAAACTTATTGTAAGTAGACTTGAGATGTAAGTAGACTCAATGATGACAACCTCTCTTTTCCAGATAAGATGTATTTATGTAACCTGTCAGTGAGTAACCAGGACAAATATCTATGTAACCACAAGTTAAATGTATAATTTATGCCTGGTGCATTGGCAGCCTTTGTAGCTCGTCTTTATTAGTTGCAGAATCATGCACCTTTATAAATAGAACAGAAATCTCATTACACAACGCATTTCAGTTCCACAGAACATATTTTACTGCAGATTTTATCTAAAGTTCACAGAATATTCTCTTTTATTTTAGCTGGTTTCTACAATTTACAACTGTAATGCTCAGGTATACTCCCATATTACAGTTGTATAGAACTATAATGTCTATTGACCCTTTATATGCCTCTACTGTCACACAGAAGCTTCCTCTATCAGAAGAACAATGTGTCCCACTCCATTCATTTCTTAAAGAGAATCTGTCACCAGGTTTTTGCCATTTAATCCAAGAGCAGCATATTGTTGAAACAGAGACCTTAATTCTAGTGATGTGTTACTTACTGCTTGCCGTAGTTTTGATAAAACAACTGTTTTATCGTCAGGAGATAGAGGTAGAGATGGGGCCAACTCCAGCTGATCACTTCATGGGCTTCAATGGTTCGTACACCCCTCATTACCTCATTAGTCCTTAGTCATTACATTGCCGATAACACTGGTCAACAGCATTTTTGGTGCCAAAGATATTTCATTGAATTTAGGGTAACTTTGGGGTGCTGATTCTGAATATGTCATCAGTTTTGCCAGATTGGCTCAAGTTTTTGAGATTTTTCGTAAAATGTGTAACAAAAAAGACGTTTTTTGCTACTTTTTTAACGAAGTCTGTTATGTTTCTTCTATGTTTTGTCAGTGTATATTCACCACAAATGTAACAGAATGAGTCTGGATCGTTAAGACAACTTCTTCTTGATGAGTTCATGCTTTTCACTGGACAACAGACAAACATAAAGTTAGTGCCAAAAATCAAGCTATGAACAAACTTTAGAACACTAATTAACACAAAACTATATTGAGAACTGCTCAGTTCAAGTACTAATCCAAAGAAATTAATGAGATGATGCGTCGCATTTACGAACAAGTGCTATAAATAAGATACCAAAAATCTCAAAAACTTGAGCCAATCTGGCAAAACTGATAGCATATTCAGAATCAGCACCCCAAAAATACCCAAATTCATTAAAATATTTGGGCACCAGAAAAAAAATTTTTTTTTGTTGACCTGTGTTAACGTGCCCATAGATGTAGTGTAAGTTTTGTAGAATATATATATATATTATATAACATACAAACAGGCATCTACCACACAAGACAAGACCTAAGGTTCAGGGCATGCAGAGAAGCCTTAGAGACAGTCAGGATGCAAAATGCAAGCAGGAACTGCGCACACCGAATTTCACAACCAAGTAGCGGGAATTGTATACAGGAACATCTATACAGCATATGGGCTAAGTCCTCCTAAGTCCGGGTGGGGGACCCCATACAAGTGGTGGAGAATGAAAGGGTTAAATTCCTGTGAAACTTCAAGATCCAGACAGATAAGCAGGTGTTGGCTAACCAACCAGATATCATGATAGTAGACAAGGATCAGAAGACAGCAATGATAGTAGATGTGACAGTGCCAAATGACAGAAATATCAGATAGAAGGAATATGAGAAGCTGCAGAAATACCAAGACCTCAAAGAACAACTGGAGAAGATGTGAAAGGTGAAGGCAACAGTGATCCCAGTGATGATAAGAGCACTTAGAGCAGTGACCCCTAAGTTGGAAAAATGGCTCCAACAGATTCCTGGAGCAAGATCTGAACTCTCTGTCCAGGAAAGCACAGTGCTGCGAACAACTAAACACTTGCTGATGTAGCGTTGTGTGCGGTGATGAGGTTCACTGATGGTGGCGGGCGGCAAGGAGCGGTGGGAATAGCAGCGACGAGGTGTCCATCAGTTTCCAGTGGTGTCGGGTTCGGGTCTGGGTGTTGGTGGCACCGCTGGTGGTGCTGTGCAACGGGTCAGTACCACTAGCAAGGACCATATTTGCACACCTATCACTTGGGTATGGAAATATGGCTGCCACTGACACGTGATATGGGGACAACCGGACCGAAGTGGATGACATGCCACAAGAAGATTATGTAAGTAGATAACCTGTTGATGCTGTTGTTCGTGGTACCCAATCACAGAGCAAATTGTATTTTGCCAGAATAGTTTATAAAATGAAAGCTGAGCTCTTACTGGTTGATTTTGAAAACATATTTTCTTTTAGACCCATATGTGCCTTATCTGGATTTACTACCTGAGTAAAAATCACGTAATGACTGCAACTATTTGCGGGAAAACTATGTACTGTTTTAGCTGCGTGGCAAAAGAACCACTATATGTACTGACCCCACTGATGCATTCTTTATGCTATCAGTAAATGCATTACATTTCTTTAACAAATATATGTATTTAGGTGAAAAAAATAATAGGGACAAATATATGAAAGGCGGCAAAAACATATTTTTGTATTATTCTGACTAATAACGATATCATATTAATTGAAACATATGCTTTATTAGTTTGGCAGTAGATGCTGTATATCTCAGCAGAGATTGGCCTGTGATGCTGCTCCCTGGAGCAGTAAATTACGCAAAAAGTATTTTCTCACAAAGCACAAAGTTCTCTGAGAAAATTCTATACTTTTATAGTTAAATCACAAAAGCAGTGATTGTGTTTCCTGCCCGCCTTTGGTTTCTAACTCCAGACATCTGAGAAACAGATTAAGTTCATGTGTTTAACAGACATCTCTGTTCATTTATACAGATTCCAGCTGTGCTATATTGAATCACAAGAAACAAAACAAGCCTTGTGGTCAGTTGGGCCACTGGGGATAGTGCGAACGGCACACCCAGATATGAGAGAACTTTATGAAATGAAATTAAAAAAAATGTATATCATAGCATGCAAAGTGTTTTATGTACCAATTATGACTTCTGTACAAATCATGTCATCGCCACACCTCTCCGAACGCAATTATGATGGAAGGAAATAACGTAACATCTAAAACTAATGTTTGTAAAAAAAGAGTATGGCTGGGATGGTGTATGGAATAAAGTATTGTATTTTTAAAGGTTTTATGTGATTATGATTGAAGGAATTTACAATATTAGAACCAGCACCATTGCAGTCTATGGGCTGCTTCTGACATTGCAATATTAATTGTATGGGCCACCAATATCAGACATCCTAGGGGACCAACTTTGAAATGAGCAGGGCAAGGCTGCAATACCCACCACAGCAGGTAGACAGAGTCATAGAAACTGAAAACGCTGTTTCCGAGAGTGGCATTATTAGTCCATTAGTGTTTAAGCAACTGCTTTGGCAGCAAAACCTTAAACAATCTTGCTAACGTTTATAAGCTGTTGTCTAAGAGAACCAAGTTTTCTTTTGGACATAAACCACAACTCCTTTTCATAGAAGACACCTATCTTTTAGTCTTCAAAATGTTTTATTATATTGGATCATATATAAGAACACAACAAGTACAGTAACAAGACAAGTTATTGACCTAAAGGGGAATTCCCTTCGGCCCAAAAGTCACAAACAATATAGAAGAGTAAACCTTGGCTTTACAACTCAGCCAAGTGTTGTTATAGGGGGGATGGTAGGGATAAATGGGGAGGGGGTAGTGCAAAGGATTCAAGAAAAGTATTCAGGAGGAGGTTTCAATATAAATCAAGTTGCAGCATTATCCGTAATAATTCAAAGGAATTTATATTCATGTAAGACGACGTTCTTTCATCGTTTAACTGAGTAGGATTGTCTTTTGTACGAGGACACAGTTGAGAGTGTTCTTCTCATGTTTCTTGCTGCCATAATTCGTCTGAAACCAACAATACAAATTTGACCTGAAATTGTCACTTGGGGGGCAAGATGGTAAGGGGGGGGTTGGGAAAAGTATGAGAGGGTCTTGGAGTGAGGGGGAATGGGAGATAGGGGAATGGAGGATTAGCAGTGGGTAGATAGGAGGAAAGTATCCGCAGGGGTGGGGGAAGAGGGGTTCCAAGTAATCGAGGGTAATAGTAGGGGGAAGAGGAAAGATTGATAACAAGAAACGAGAAATGAAAGACAAGAGAGAAGCTAGAAAGTGTTACCTCCTGAGACTTGTTTAGGAAGGGGGCTTATCTGCAAGAGGGTGAATTGCCCAGAGGTCCCAGGCCTCAGCCACATACCGTCTCGTGGGGGCATCCAGAGCTAGGTGGAACTCATGTGCGAATATGTCATTCAGCCGTTTCGTGAGATCTGACATCGTGGGAGGGGCCGGGGACTTCCACAAAGTGGCGATGCAGAGTCTGGCCGCAATTAGAATGTATGAGATCATGTGACGGGGGACTGGAGGGAGGGAGTCTGCCCCAATATGTAGGACCGCAAGTTGCGGGAGAAGGGGAAACTTCAACTCCGTGGTCACCTCTATCAGGCTGGCCACCAAAGTCCAAAATTGGGCTATTTGAGGGCATAACCACCACATATGTGCGAGATCTCCCTTTTGACCACAGAGTCTCCAGCACAGTGGGGAGTTTCCGTTTCCAAATCTCGCCAAGCTTGTGGGAGGGGTGTACCATCGAAAGTGAACTTTTTTGAGGGATTCCAGGTGATTGATACACCTAGTAGCTCGCGATACGCAGCAGACCGCTCCCTCCCAATCCTCTTCCTCTGCCTCGAAGGACAAATCTCTTTCCCATGCCGTGGCGTAAGACGGACGGCTGGGGGAGGACAATTCCAGAAGGCCCTCGTAGATAATCGAGAGGCCCTTTGGTTTCGAGTTCTCCGAGAAGAGGAAGCGCTGGAAGGGCAAGGGAGCGACGGGTTTTAAATCGTGCCAGCAGTCCGCAGACTCCACAAAATGACGGACCTGAGAGTACTGCATGAACAAATCTCTTCGTTCCGGGTTGTTACGAGTAAATTCTGCGAAGGAGATTAACTCAGGGCCTTTCATCATATCTGCCAGGGAAGTAATGCCTGATTTCTGTAACGAGGTGATATTTAACATGGGAATATGAGCCTGTAGAGCCGTCAAGGGGATCTTTTCAGGAGGGAACTTAGACCATGACCTAGGGACCTTACCCCATTCTGACAATAAGTTTCGGACAGTGCCCAGTGGGTGGGATTTCCGCATTAGACCCAGTGACGTTCCCCATATAATCTTACCAGGTGAGATTCCCGGTGCGAAGTCCTGCTCTAATTGAATCCAACCCGATGGGGATGGGGTTCTGCATAAGTCTCTGACCGCCTCGATAGAGGCTGCTTTACTATAAGATACGACGTCTGGGACTCCCATTCCACCTCCCCTTAGCTTCCTGTGCAATGTTTTACGGTTAACCCTCGGGCGACCCTCAGCCCACACAAATCTGTCAAGGAGGTTTTGAAGTTGAGTAAGAAGGGGTCTCGGGTATGCAACCGGGATACAGCGGAACAGGTACAGAAGCCTTGGGAACCAAAGCATCCTGACCGCCTGAATCCTGGCCATCCATGACAGCAGGGGCTGTGCGCTGGAGTTTATTGATCCCCGCAGAGACGCGATCAGAGCTGATAGGTTTACCTGTGCTAATTTCTGCGATGGGCACAGAATGATACCCAGGTACTGGATGCCCTCTGGGGCCCAGTGGAATGCGTAACGACCAGAGAGATCCTCAAACTCCCGCTGTGTGAGATTAATGGGCAGAGCCGTAGATTTGCTCAAGTTCAGTTTATAATATGAGACCTCCGAGAAGGCCTCTAAGGCCCTGATAATGATTGGGAGCGATGCTCTAGGGTCCGTGCAGGCGATGATCACGTCATCCGCGTATAGGCCAATGACGTGTCTCCTCGCTCCTACCTGTATGCCCGAGATCCCATTCTCAGCCCTGACGGTGGCGGCAAACGGTTCCATAATTAGAGCAAAGATCAGGGGGGACAGGGGACACCCCTGTCTGGTCCCATTTGATATGCTAAATTGGCGGGAGAGAAACCCAGACGTAGAGACACGAGCTCTCGGATTCGAGTAAAGGCTCAGAATAGCCCTCAGTATCGGTCCCGAGAAGCCAAACCTCACAAGGACTTCCCGAAGGTAACCCCAGTGTACCCTGTCGAACGCCTTTTCCGCATTTAACGACAGGAATACACTGGGGGTCCCCCGAGTCTCAGCTATCTCAATGAGGTCTATCATACGTCGGGTTCCGTCTCTCGCTTGGCGACCCCCTACAAATCCCACCTGATCCGAGTCCACCAGGAATGAGACACTCTCCGATAGGCGTGCCGCTAGTAATCTAGCATAAATTTTCACGTCTGTATTCAAGAGGGAGATCGGCCGATAACTCCCTGGAGAATCAGACGGTTTTCCTGGTTTTAATATCGTTGTGATCGTGGCCTCTAGGGCTTCCGGAGGGAGGACCCCTTCAGTTTGCCAGGTATTAAAGAGTCGGAGCAGGTAGGGCGCCAAATGATGGGAAAAGGTCTTGTAATATTCGTTTGCCAAACCATCAGGGCCTGGGGCCGAGTTTAACTTCAGAGACCCGATCACCGCCTGCACTTCTGCCAGAGAGAATGGGGTGTTCAGTTCCACCAGCTTGTCCTGAGGGAGGACTGGGAGATCTGCACAGTCCAGGTAATCTCGGATGCGTTCTAACGTCGGTTGTGGTGTCTTGGTATCGTCTTTTAAATTGTACAAGGTGGAGTAAAAGTCTGCCATAGCATCTGCGATCTTATTTGGGTCTCTGACGGTCCCCCCCTCTGTCGTTTTCATAGAGGTTACCATTGACTGTACCACCCGTTTTTTAAGTCGTCTGGCCAGCAGTCTACCTGCTCTATCCCCAGCAGCATAAAAGCGAGTTTTAAGTTTTCGGAGACCAAGCTCGTGTTGGTATAGCAGTAGGGATCTGAGATCACCTCGCAAAGCAAGAATCCGCGAAGTGATCCGCTGGGTCTGAGCGGCTTTGTTGATTTTTTCCAATTCAGTTATCTGCTCAGTGAGCTCTCTCCAGCGTTTATCTCTCGCACGCTTTTGTTGTGCTGCTTTCTGTATGAGGAGGCCCCTGAGGACCGCTTTATGGGCAGCCCACAGCGTGCCATCAGAGACCTCCCCGTTGTCATTTAGATGGAAATAGTTTACCAAACTATGGTCCAAGTGGTCAACAATGTCTTGGCTGGATAACAGGCCCACATTCATCCTCCAGCGACGGGGCGACACCTCCTTTTGCCCTAAGCTAATACTCAGCGAGATGGGGGCGTGATCCGACCATGAGATCTGGCCTATCCACAGCGGAGCAATAAAGCTTCCCCTATCAAAAACATGTCAATCCTGGAATAGGACTTGTGACTGTTAGAAAAGAACGTGAAGTCCCTCTCTTCGGCATGGAGGTATCGCCACACGTCGTGGAGGCCGAATTCACGACACAGTTGGGACAATTCCCTCCCCCGGCGAGCGGACGAGGAGGATGTGTCTAGTCTGTTCTCCATTATAGCATTGAAGTCCCCGCAGATAATCAGTGAGCCCTCTACCGAGGTCCTCAATTTTTTAAATAGGGAATTCAGGAATTTATACTGTCCCACATTGGGCGCATACAGGGCTACAATTGTGTACAGTTCCTCAGAAATGAGGGCCTTCAGTATAAGGAACCTCCCCAGAGGGTCTGATTCGGTCGATTTGAGTTGAAATTGTAATTTATTACTTACAATAACGCAGATCCCTGCCTTTTTGACAGTGTTGTTGGCAAAGAAAATATGTGGGTAAGATGAGTGATGGACCCTGTGATTGTCTGAGGCCAGTAGGTGCGTTTCTTGAACGCATAGCACATCAGCACGCAGTCTGCGCGCCTCCCTCCATAGGAAGGAACGCTTTACCGCAGAGTTTAACCCTTTTACATTAAGGGAGGCAATCTGGATCACTGATGTTGTTCCCGCCATATTTAATGAGTCCCAGGCAATAAATTGGGGGGTATAAGATATAGCCGAGGCCCGGGGCCCAGTGACCCTTGTTGGTCTTGAGAAGGAGGTAGTAAGAATTCAGAGGATAGAGACAGAAAAGAATAGGAAGAAAGATCAGAGAGAGCGAGAGCGATGGGAATGACCAGAGAAGGGGTGGACGGGGGTAGGGGGAGAAGGGTGGGGAGGGAGAAACGTCAAACAAGCAGTTGTAACACACAAATGTAAACCAGAAAAACTGAGAACCTCTCGGGTCAGGTCCGACGAGCTGGATTAGGGAGAGCAGAGAGATACTCAAGCTCACCACCCATCCGCCAGAGCCCACACCCAGAGGACTCCTGGGGGCAGGGAAATCCTCGGTCACCCGGGACCCGAATTGGGGTCACCAGGGGACACTATGAGGATAACCTCAGAAAACAGTTATACAAGCCTGAGGCACGACTGCACAGGCATCATCGCGTTGATTCCGGGCTTCGGCTGGAACTTTTGTTGACCCTCCGTTGAGGTCCGTGTCGGGGGCCATCATGTACAGTCGGTGATGAACCTCCTGGGACAGAGAGATTCCAGGCTCGCAGGGCTTTGCGTAGTTGCGATGGGGACTGGAAGAATTGTCTCGTTCCCTTGTAGCGGAAGGTTAGGGATACCGGGGATCCCCAGATGTATTGTATCCCCTTATCTTGTAAGACTCTACAACTTGGTGCAAACTCCCTGCGCCTGGCAAGAGTCCCTGGTGAAAGATCCGGGAAGACCGCCGCAGTACCAAACGGGTCTGGTAGGGTAGGGTGGGAACGCATGGCACGCAGGAGAATTTCTCTCGCATCAGGTCGTTGAAACGAGATCAGTATATCTCTTGGGATGTCCTTGGCCATTTTGGCCGGTTTTGGTAGTCTATACGCCTTGTTTACCTCCAGTACAGCAGGGGGGACGTCTGGTAGCACCTCCGTAAGGAACGTCGTTATGATACTCCTGAGATCCTCCTCATGGTCCAGTTCTTTTACACCTCGCAATTTAACGTTGTTTTTACGCAAACCGTCCTCAAGATGGGAGAGGGTTAACTGCGTCTTTTTCATCTCCTTCTCCATCACATCATAATCATCGGCGAGGTTGTTGTGGGCAGTTACGTAGTCCGTCATCTTTGTTTCAAGATGTGACGTTCTTTCATTCAGAGCCGCCATGTCTGTGCGCAGGTCTCCTATCATGGAGCGTATTTCTCCTAGCATGGAATCTCTTAGGGACCCCAGCATGTCCCGGAGGGATCGTTTGGACACTGGGGATTCATCCCTATCTCCAGACCCCCCTCTCTGTGATCCGGGAGGGGAGCGTGGTGAGCGCTGAGCGTGCCCTGTGGGGGATGAGGAAGCTGCAGGGGCTGCATTAGCCGGCGCCATTTTGGAGGGCTTCTGGGAATCAGTGCTGAAGAAGTCGGTCAGTTTACCGTCTGTCTCTCGGCGCCTGGAGCCCGCTCGCGGCATCGCTGTGTGCAGGGGGTCTTCTCCCGAGGTATAGTGGAATTAGAGCCCGGTAAGAGCCGGTGTGTGCCGCTAAATCAGCCTGAGCGTCGGAGCCTACTCAGCAAGCGTCCGGCGCCATCAGCAGCAGGACACGCCCCTGACACCTATCTTTTAAGCCATCCCCTATTCCTGAAGTTTTAGCCAGTCATCCTTATCTCCTACTTGTGATAGGTTTTCTCTGTCACATCTTGCAAGCAGGAGGCAGTGAAGAACAGTGTAAAGTTGTATTTCATTTCAGAGAATGAACTAGAGATTCTACACGCAGAACTCACAGATATTTAGACAGCTAACAATTTAGACAGGATAACAATAAAAAAAAAAAAAGAGCAAATACCCTGCAGTAAGTAAATAATACATGTAAATAACATAGTACTTAGTTGACACTATTTTGATCGAAGAAGCATAAAAGCCATCCTACCATGACAAGGTATACCCCATCAGTATGGACCTTAACTGATGTAGTTCACCTCTCTATGTGTCAGCAGGTCTTAAAATAGATGGGAACAGAGCAGGACCCAGACCTGACTGCTTAAGCACCTGTCCATCAAAAGCTATAAAAACTAAATGCACAGATCTGGTAGAAGTGAACAACATCCTGGGTACACCTGTACACCTCATTTCTTTGAGTTTACCTTAAGGGGTTTGTCCAGTCTAAAATAACAAATCTGCAGTCACTTGATGTGACTGCAGACTTATAAAGCCTCCCCAGCGCATTCACTGTGCAGTGTGAGGATTCTCCCATTTCTAAGCTGGGAACAGACCACTATGTGATATCATGTTACAGACAAAATCTGACTAGTGGGTGCAGCCTTGTTCAATACAAGTGTATGGAGCAGGCGTGTCGAGTAGGTGCGGCCCTGCTCCATAACTTGTATTTAGCGAGGCTGTGCCCACTAGTCAGGTTTTGGCCAAGAACATGCATATTGCATAATTGTGGTATGTTGCGGGCTTAGGTGGGGGGAGGGGGGTTGCTGGTGGCCAGTGGCGCGGTCCTGGGGGGGGGGGGTGCGGGGTGGGCCGAGTGCGCTCCTGGGAGCGAGGGAGAGAGGGGGGCGGGATCAGGCAAGGGAAGCAGGAAGCTTTCTGCTTCCCTGTCCTGACCCTCCTCTCCTCTGACAACAGCTTACGGGGGTCGGCTGGGGGCACCACTGCAGGCTTGAAGGGCCCCCTAGCCGGTTGGGGCCCTGGTGCAGCTGAACCAGCTGCACCACGGTAGTTCCGCCCCTGGATAAGTCTGCAGTCACATAGAGTGATTGCAAAATTATCATTTTAGACTGGACAACCCCTTTAATGAATACAGCTAGTATATTTAGCAAGCCAATGCTCAAACTTGAAATTTATGGATGTTAAAAAACCTCAAATAAAACAAATGAAAAAATTTGAATATCACTGGTGAGTTAGTATTGAAAGCGTAATCGCCATTTATATTTTTATATTATAATAATGTAGAACAATTGATTTGAATAAACTTTCAAATACACTTTATTAATGAAATTTGGTGGAAAACCTTTCATAAACCTTCCACAAGGTGTCACCACTAGACTGTGTGTGAAGCAGACAGCAGTCAGCTCATTATCAGTTAGATCCATCTTCACACTGAATATGGCCATTTAACCATATAAGGGTAAGAAGCCTACACAGTATGTGCAGCTCCTGACTGCAGCTGATGAGGAAACAATGTATCAGATTACTTCAGACTACAACACAGTGCTAAACAATGTCAGGATCAGTACAAACTCCACTCCCCTCTCGTACAAGCTTCTGATCTGTCATCTGGCTCCACACAGCTCTGTCAGGATCTCTGTTAACCCCTTCTTGCTGGCCCATCACACTGCTCACTATCAGCCTGCTCTTATAAGCTGTGGAAATACATACACACAGTGCTGGCAGACACTGGCCAAGCCCACACAAACTTAAAATGCAGCTTTTCAAAGAGTATGTAAAAATGTGAGACAACAAGTCATATGGCACAAAAAAGCATTATCTTAGCTGTTGTATGATCCATCATCAACAACTAATGCAGTATTGTTTTTTTCCAATGAAATCACATTTACACTTTAAAGGGGTTGTCCATAAGTATGACATCAGAAGAACAGTGCCGTTTTGGGAGGTGAGTATATGTTTTTTTATTCATGTAAAACACTTTAACAGTTAAGAAGACAATGTAGTAGTGGACAACCTCTTTAAATATATCTCCTATTGTAAAAATATCCACCACCCCAAAAAACATGCACCATAAATATATTAGAGGAAAATCCTATGCAGGATCTCCCTCTGTTCATTAGAGGAATATTTGCACAGCTGAAGGGATGATGTGATGTCCTGACAAGTGATGGAGAGGACAGCAGTGACTTTTCGGCCTCTTGAGGTCACTTTTGCATACGGTGATTGGTTGCTGCAATCATGTGTCCGAGCAACACATCATTACTGCAAAGGTGTAAAACTTGGCAATCCTATTCAATTTCCTCATATTCCTTATTCCAATGAGGTCAATGGATGACAGATTTAAAATAAAACTGCAGAAAACATCTGCAAAATTATATGTTAACCCAACATTAAGCTTCAGAAATCTAAATTGTAGAACAAGAATCCATAAATATTATCATCAATGTCAACTGCCTTCAAAGTGTGTTATGCTCTGGCCTTGGCATGTCTTCTAAACACCGGTATTAATTTCATAACCAATGTGAGAAGATAATAGACAGGGTAATTATATTTTCTCTTTCCAGACACTCATAGCTGCCATCAATCTCAAGTGGAACATTATTTTCACAGGTGACGTTTGTTATTTAAAATGACCCTTCGAGAGGAATATAAACTGAGCTCCGATGTTTTCCTACAAGATTAAAAGAGCAGGATATGGCAAATTTCATTTAACCTAAACAAATCTATCCACAATAAGTGTTCACCATATTTCCTTCCTCTGGAGTGAAAGTTAACAAACCAATCAGAACAATATGCGGAAAGCATTAAGGTTTGAAGAACATGTAAATCAAAATACAGACCCATAATGGAAATTTGAACAGCCAGCTTCCAAGAATAACTAAAGCTGTCATAACCTTCCATTACTTAGCTCTACTTTTATAAACATTTTCTTGTTTTATAACACTAGAAAATCAATTATGAACTTAATACATAAAGATCTCACTGGCGAAAGTCAAGTTGACTTCCATTTTGAACTGACCATGAGTTTTACAGAATTGTGTGAAAGTTTGAATCTCATGGATGTGGTTTCCTAACTTCCATGGTAAACCTTGATCTTGTCTATTAAAGGGATTCTGTCAACAGGTCTTTACTACCACCCTGAATCCAAGGACATATTACATAGATTACTGGGTGCAGCTGTTCTAACACAATCAAAGCATTTAGTTTTAGAAACACAGCAGAGCTGAGATAGCTGCTCTCGCCCACACTAGGCTATAGAGATTGTACACGGACATTGAGGTCAGGGGATTTGACAAAGTTGTCCTGTAATGGTAATCACAAGGTAATAAATCCTTAAGTTTAAGTAAACAATAGCACAGAGTTTGATAAGAGACGCACAGTTGATTTTCGTTTTTCAACCCCTGCAGCATGCAGTCCTCAGCTTACATAGTATAAACCCACTGATAAATTCCCTTTAACTAGATTTGGACAGATGTCATACACAGGAAAATAACAGTAATTCTCCAGTCTGCAACATAACGAGTAGTTGGATGTAAGCTTGACCAAGTCCATGAATCCATAAGAGTTGCACATGCAAAACTAAAACGTTGTGACAGGTACTCTTTAACATCTTTAATACAAGTCCACATATTTCATAAACTTGACAAAGATCACATATTTGACCAAAATGTCATTTTTTGCAAGTTAATAGAATACATTGTTGCAATTTTTTGAAGAACCATTGAATGCCGTTATAATTATACAAAAGGAAATAATCCAGAGGGTTTTCTAATCATTTACCAACAAATTCCCCTAAAATATATTTCTATTAATAATGCTAAGAAACATATTGACTTAAAAAAAATACTGGACCAAAAATCTGAAAAAATATATAATATACAGTACCTAATGTTGTACACCAGAGGATGACTGGTCATTGGGTCTAAATCCAAGAAAGAAATTTGGTATACGTTACGGCGCATGGTTATTGCAGTAAATGCAGTTGATCAGTTAGTGCTTCTCAAATCACATTTTTTAGCCCCAATCCTCTAAATCAGTGCTCACTGTGCAATACCTAGCGCAGGGACTGAAGGAGCAATGCATGCCACAGACAGAATCCCAGTATCATGCATGACCCGCTCAGTCCACAAAATAAGCATAGATATCTTTCCACTTTCCATACTAGAACTAGAGATAAGCAGATCGCTTCACGCAACCCCAATTTAGGTTAGTGTTCTGTGGCTGTGGACAGGAAGTGCACAAAATTACTGATCATCCAGGTTCCCTTGTGCAATATTTGACTCATTAGCCTGGCCTGACATCAGATGTGTGGCCACCCCAGACCAGCCAACCATAAGCTGAGCATGGGATCTCAGAGAGTCATAAAATTCGCACAGCTCCTGTCCATGGCCAGAGAGCACTCACCTATACAACAGACAGATGTTGCGTGAAGCAATTTTCTCATCTCACATTAGAATCTCAAATTTTCCACAATACAAATTGAGTAGATTAGTGTAATGTGTGCAAAATGGTCTATTTACACTGCACGATTATCCTAGGAACGCTCATTTCGTGATAATCATGAAGTCTTAACAGGGTTATCCAGTACCGGATGAATGAAAAAAATGCTAATTTCTCGAGTGAAATGATTTTTTGATTTGCATAAATGATCATCATTGATAGCAGCACATGGTCCTGGGTAAACAGTATCTGTGCTGCCGGCAAATATGGCAGCCTAATCACACAGAATAATCTATTACAAATCATTCAGTACGCATCTGAAGTGCAGTCTGCCTATGTAAAGAGGCTTTTAAATTATTGACAATCAGTAACTATTTACCAATTCGCAGTTGTTGTATATCACAAAATCAGCTAATGTAAATGCACCTTTAAGGGGTTGTCTAGGACTTTAACATAGATGTCCTATCCCTTGGATAGGTCATCAATGTTCATTCGGTGGGGGTGCAACACCAACCATGCACACTGATTAGCTGTTCCTGGTGCTGCTACTGGTCGGAACTACTCAGTTGATGAGCCCCATAGCTCTAACAACAAAAAAGTGGCCCCAGCCAGATACTGGAAATTAGTGCCCAGCTGTGACCCTAAAGAGTTGAAGAACCTGCGTAGTACAGCTCCTTATTCAAGCAGTTCTGGTCGACGATGGCACCATTAACAGCTGACTGGCGAAGGTGTTGGGTCTTGCACCCTCACCGATCAGACATTGATGACTTATCCTAAGGAGAGGTCATCAATATTAGTCTAAGACAACTCTATTACGTTACATCACAACAACTGAGTAGCCACATGTAGAGATACATATAGTGCGGCGCCCCCACTGGTCAGTGCGCCACAGTAGGAGTACTGCACCCACAATAGAGTCTGCAGTATTCCTGTCGCAGGGGAGTGTAAAGTCAACATGAGGTTCCCATACTAGCACTCATGCACACTAGCCAGAGATGATGGGGTTAAATCTTAGGAGAGAGACCCAGTCCAGAGGGGCATAGTTAGGTGAGGAGGGAAGTCACACGGACAGTTTTAGTTTGGTCTGAGGAGTGAAGTAAGGTGGGAGCCCCTGGAGAGAGAAGGGTCTCTCTCAGCAGCCCAGGAAAAAGAAAGAGGAAACCCTGTCTCGGATTGACCATAATCCGGGGGAATCCTAGTCCACCAACGGAGTGCCGGCTCCGAGGAATGGTACAGACGAGTTCACCCCCTGAGCTGTCCACACTGACCATCGCAGGTTAGTTCAGCAGCCCCGACAACCTTGTCCAGAACGTACAGCCCCGCCAGGATCGCCCAAACCGGGTAGAGCCCCTTAGAGAGAAGAAGGTACCTCATAGCGTCCAACGGGCCTGGTATACAAGCGGGTTGTGCAGGGCAGGTGCAACTAAAGGCAGCAGGATGTAGAATTGACTAAAGAAGGTACTCTCTGGGAGCCTCAAAAAGACTTTACCCTCTTCAGCAACTACCCGGACAGCTACCCATTTAAAGACTGAAAAGCTGTAACCTAAGTACCAGTACAGAGTCATACAGCCTCTGTGTCTCCTTTATCCGAGTTGCTGCACTACTCCATACACCATATTCAGCACCATCACCACAAGTGCTGTCCTGTCCCGGGGACTCAGTTCCACCTGCAGGGAGCTGCACCATCCAAGCTGCAATACCATCTCCCCCGGAGGTCTGAAGCGGCGCTGGTGATCATCATCAGAATTTGCAGGTGGCGTCACAAAAAACTTTAAACTTTATTCCCCTTTAATCATCTTCCAATTTTTAGGCTGTTCACTATGGCCACAGGTCTGGGCGGGCCACCAGTGACATCCCTGCGACTCCACGCCCGGGTACCGAGTCCCCATAGTCCCTTCAATAAATCAATAGCATAAACACTCCTGACTGCATCACAAAATTAGGTTTTGTTTTCATAGCTGGTCATCTGTCAACACTCATTTCAGGATATACTGAGACCAGAGGAAAGATAAGGAAGGCTACATCTGTCAAGTTTCAAGGAGCTGAATTTTAATCATGTAATTTAACACATAAAATGAAGCAGAAATAATATGCAACAGTATTGGGAATCTCAATATCATCTTTCTAGGATTTTTCTAAATCCTTCAAGGTACATCTACATGTTTGAGGAAATCTGAGCACAAGGGAAAAACGTTTAGAGATGAATGAGCCTGGGATTCATCACTCATACTTGAACATAAGCCAAGAGGAATTGTGATAAAATTCCACTAACCTCTAAGGATATACCCACATTCATTGCTAAGCCAAGGGGGAAATCTACGGCTAATCACTCCCATGACTGTTCATTCATAACTTCCTTTACACTACTGTGACTCACTACTACAACTTAATGTGTAGATCAGCAAAACCATGCTGAGAGGTATAAAGTATCACAACATATCAACCATTTCCATATGGGATTTATTCTCTTTCTCTATATATTTTATAGTCAGTCACATTTGGAGTAGTTCAGCTTATTTTGTATAAGACATCAGCTTGAACCCATTGTAGGTTCCATGTAAATCATTCTAAAAGCACCACACACCTTAGATAGCTGTCGGCCAAATGATATCTAGTCCAATTCCCCCAGAGCCATGAACACAGGCCTCACCTGAGAATTCACGGAGAGAGGAAACATTTACCGCCAACTGCTTTGGCAGTGACTTATCTGCTGGGGAAACAAGGACGTAAAACACTTGAATGCTAACTTCCTATTCCTCAAAAAGGTTTTCCTCTTCAGGTTTCTCAACTCTTTTTTGCACAGCTGCTCCAGTTTATTAGCTGCAGCGGTAATGTCACAAGAACAGTGCACATCACCGCTGCAGCCAATCACTGAGTTCAGCGGCTTCTTCCTTCTACATAAGCAGAGCTCAGTGATTGGCTGTAGTGGTCGTGTGCACTGTTTTTATGACATCACCACTGCTGCTACAATGGGCAGCAATGGAGAGCAGGTCCTTTACTTATGGGAGGGGGGTTAGTACCATCTGATTTTACTACCGTATGTTTACACAGTGCTAGTTAATAGAATGGAGAAAACTGAAAATGGAAAACTCCAGTAACATCTCTGACATCATCTGATGGGAGAGAGTTCGAGGTCCCAAGAAACATTAGATGATAGGTTTGATCCAGTGGCAGACACCGACAGAACAGGGCCCCTGTGCCTGCACAGTACATGGGACCTTTGCAGTACAGTTTTTCTGTCTATGACGGTCACTATGTGCTCCTTACCTCTTGGGCCATTGTGCAGCCACACAGGGTGTCCGAAAGATTTGTCTGCCCTGGAGCTGATCATGCACCATGCACAGAGCCTGTACAGCTTGTTTTGTGACTATATGCTACCTCAATGTAATATGGAGACATTCTCTCCGTAACAGCAATTCTTCTGTCATATATGACATTTCGTTTCCATTCCAAAAAATACTAGGTAGTGTATGGTCCTTCTATTTGTTCCATAGCACCACTCTGTACAATGGTCATATAGACATCTATGGGATCCATAGTGCTGCTCCATACAATAAGGAGCCGGTACAGAGTTGTAATATGCCCATGTGCACAAGCCTCAAAGCAGTTTTGTCATAGTATTAATTGGCCAAACAAACATATATTACTAAGAATATTGTCAAACCTGGGTTTAAATCCTAGCAAGATTGGAGCTAACCTGATTAAAAGCAGCTTTGTGGAAGCTATGAACAATTATATATACTTTCCCTGTTACTTTCAAGAACTAATAGAACAATTAAGTGCCACCCAGTCAAGTATCTTGTACTACTACCTGCAGGTGTCAACAGATGACCAATTTTCCATTGATGAACTTTGACCTTCGAAATTGCTGCAGTTGTTGACCTGACCTTGTTACATTTCCAGAGTGAAAAGAAGGATGAAATTACTACTACCACTTTCTGTACTAGTTATTAACATATAAGTGGATTACTTTGGACTGAATGTTATTGAAGCATCATAGAGGGTTTCATTGAGCCCATAAATGAAAATACCTCCACTGGCCCACCCTACATCTTTGCAGAGTATGTACTCTGATGGGCCAGTCTGACCCTGAAGAAAAGCACAATGACTTTCTTCATAGTAGATGTATCAATATGGATATTAGGGCTATGCAAGCACTGCAGCATTCATCATCTTCAAAGGGAATCTCTGAGCAGGGTTGCACACCCCAAACTATTTATACCGTATGTGCATGTAGTTCTGTTAAAGACAAGACCAGCAATAACTTTACACAGTCCGGCCATTCCTCCATTACTAAGAAATCACGTTTTTAATTGATATGCAAATGAGTATCAGATTTATTTTCATTTGCACTAGGAAAGACTAAAAGCAATGGGATGAAACTGAATGGGAGAATACACAGATTAGATATTAGAAAAAACATTTTGACAGTAAGGGTGATCATTCAGTGGAATAGGCGGCCATGAGAGGTGGTGAGTTCTCCTTCAATGGAAGTCTTCACACAGAGGCTGGACAGACATCTGTCTGGGATGATTTAGTGAATCCTGCTTTGAGCAAGAGGTTGGACCACATGAACCAGGAGATCCCTTCCAACTCTACCATTCTATGATTCTATAAAAAATACTCTGTTTGGGAGAGAAGAACAGACAAATTGTGGTACCCTAAGTGCGTAAACACAATATTGCAGTCTTTGATTGGTGCACTTTTATGCACTCACCTAATAGAAGACTAATATAGCTTTAGATTGTATATCCTCAGAAATCCCTCCAGGATACTTTTCAATGGACAGGGCTTGCAGCTTGCCTCGGGTGGATCCAAGTGAAAGAGCTAGACATAGGCTCACACAGGATGAATATATCAAGAAGAGTGTATCCAAACGATGAACGGCAGAGCTTCCCAAGACTCACATCCATTGATGATATTTTGAATTTTTTATTTGGTAAGTTAAAATAAAGGAGATACAAAGTGTTTCGGATACAGTATATATCCTTCTTCAGGTTCATAAACTGTGATATGTGCTGTGTGTGTATGATACCTGAAGAAAGATATATATATATACTGTCCGATATATTCTATGACTCTATGATCAATGAGTTTGACTTAGCTTAACAGACCCTTTTATTATGTTCATAGTAAAAGAGTATATGGGCATCATTGGGGGGAAGGAGTATGAAGCCTCCTATTGGACTTCCCCCTTTTAGGTAGAGGAGGGTGTCACTAATAAGCAGCAGATGTTGCTTGGTGAAGTAAATCTGATTATGTATTACATGGATACCATCCAGTTGAATGCTACAGGTGGAAACAAGCCACTGATGGCCTGCAGCGATCAACTGATCATTGCAGCGACTTTCATATTAAAGGAGTTATTTGTGATGATACATCCTCTGCAATCTTAATGTGTTCTGTTTTAATTAAGGCAGGTTACATCTCAGGACCTTAGATTTGCTGTACTTTATTCATAAACATTATATAAAACTTCTTTATACATTTAAATGTGATGTCGCTGTTCTCCCCAAATCCCTAACAAACATCTACAGTTTTTGGAGTCATTCGGCAAGACAATCACGAGTCGGAAACATGATGTGTCATGTCGAGCAGATGCCATTCACGTAATGAATATACAAAGAGAATGGCAAAGCTCTCCGCCACCTCCAAGTATTTCCAAACTTGTCTGTACAGGAAAACCTAACAAACATCTACCCAACACAAGCAATGTATCAGGAAGTTTCTGACTTCAATTAACCTTGTATAACTTGAAGAAACCAGTGTTTAGTGTGTTTATTACCTGGTAAACAATTGTCCTAACATATTGATTGCATAGGACACAGATAAGGCCACCTCCAGCTGGAAAACACTGGACAAGGTGAGATGCATCCCACTTTATCAAAGATCCTTTCAATCTCTTGTGCTGAAACAACAATTCTTTAGCCTACAAATCCAAGGAGTCATGTTACTAATATGCTTAAACCTGCACAAAAGTTTTGAGAAGGAAAAAATAAGGAAAACACAAATTTCTTCCTGGCTCCGAGGTTTTCATGACTGTGCCTAGTAGGAAATGTCCTTTCGAAAACTTTGTAGTAAAGCAATAATTACTCTTTTGACCTAGAATGACCATAAAGTACATTTTGCCATATTTGAAAAAAAAGTATATTCTCACATCACTTTTGGGACACACGCTAAACATTCTGGTTTCATACATGGTGCCAATGTATGGATGTCCACATATAGTCCTATACAAAACCCCTTGGTGAACCATACAAGTCCATGCCACAGTAAGCCTCTACAAACAGACTGACTTTTCCATCTCTTGTAGTAATGTAACTGCTGCGGTTACAGAATTTTTATCTGGAAAGGTTTGAAGGAGCCTTAAGGTTCAGGGTTGGATATCACAGGTACAGAGTGAGGAACAAAGCCTTGGGCTACATCAAGACTTTTGTGGCATTCCATTTTTTAAAACAAATATCTTAAACTTATCTAGTGATTTATATGAAAATGACAAAATATTTTTTCATGTCAAAAAATACAAATAAAATCAATTACTACTTACTAAACTGCGGTGGTCCTGTCCTGGAGAGATTGTCAAGCTACACTGTGCATTCCTATGGAGTGTGATATCACAGCAATATTTTTTTTGCAGTGTGACTAAAAGTATAGGCGTAGCCCTAGTCTACGGGGAGCATAGTATGAACTACTTTTAGTTGCTCTAAATAACATAATCATTTTACACCATAACATTGCAAGAGTCCCTGATATGCTGTATATATATATATTGCACATACATTTACTGTAGATTGCTTAATTTCCAAAATTTGATAACCAATTGCTAAAACATCACACCACTAGGTGGAACATTTTCCTAAAAAAATAATAATAAATACAATAAAAAAAAGAGAACAGCCACACCTATATGACGAAGGTGGAGGCAGCTTGTGCCATTTATAAACCGTATAAATAAGTCAAATGTAAGAAGTTAAAATGATTTTCCCTTTCAGCTCCTAAATGCTCAGGACGCTTCTCTTTCAAACACGGTTCTCGAAGAGTTAAAAGAGTTTGACTTGAGTTTTGAAATGAAGTGACCATATCCATCCTCAGGCACATTCCTCATTAGGCGATCACCCCTCCCTCAGCCCCTGAGGCATCGGAGGAGACATTATTACGTGTACTTCAACTACTGTAATCTACTAAAGGTGATCTCTAAAAATGCAAAGGAGAAACGATAAAAAAAAACACAAAAAAGACCCCAGAACTTAGCTTGTGCTTACGTTACCGGACTCTGATTGCATCTCATGCCTTACAAACTCAGAGACAAAAACCAGGACACTTTTTGCTTATTGTCCCTTTATCAACAGTTATACTTGTTGAACACATGTCACACAGGTGACTTGCAAGTTGCACTAAAATATCAGAATGTGTCTTTCTTCCACCTAAGCAACAAAATGCCTATAAAAGTGAAATAACTCTCTACAATGTGGGTAGGACATTGTAAAAAGAATAAGAGAGGTCTCCATGGTAATCTTGTTCTGCAACTTTACTTACAGCCTAAGTAAACATTCTGCCAGGAGCAAACAAGCAGATGTTGGCTCAGACTTTACTCACTACACATTCGGCTTTTGCAGCATTTCTTGCTAAAATGGAGCTTTACTCACCTGTACTTTTAGAAACTTCCAGGAGATAAGTCCTTGCAGATTTTGCAGCACGGGTAACTGTTGGAGTAGAGTACAGCCTGTAGTTTGTATGAATCTGGGACTTGTTTTGAACCTCTCCCTCACACCACACCAGTTCCCTCCCCTTCTCTCCTATGCCTGGATTATGAGATCACACGTAAGATGGGTGTGGAGAAAAAAAAAATATAGATTCCACTCTGTCTATATAAAGCAAGCTACACAAAAAAAGCTTGCAGGAGGATCGCTTCCCTCCCTGCAGCGGAGTTCAAATTCAAAAAATGCACCCGGACCGATCTATCAACGTTAAACTCGTAGGATCACTATGTATCCAATTGACTCCACCCTAGCAAAGCAAAACAGATGGAGAGAAAAACACACACTCATATCCAGTCTCCAGTCGGGAGGCTCAAGTATTTGTTTTTATTCTTGCGCTGCCACCTACAGAGGTATTGAAAGTTTATGTTAAAAATCTGCGCCCTTGTAGCAGATAAAGAGGCAGTTGTGCTTCCAGGATGGAATTTTCATCTGCAAATTTACAAACGTTTATTCAAAGTTTCAATTCCCTCAAGAAATATCTTTGTATCATCTAAGTAATGCTAAGTTCACAAGATCGATTTTCATTCAAAAGAAACCGACGATTATTTATCCGTTTTATCATCTACTGTATATGCAATCCGTTTTTATACATCTACAGTTATTAAAGTTTACAAGACCAATTGTGATTTCCTATGTTAAGGAATTGAAATGTATTTGCAAAAATTGGATGCTATACTGTTGATTTGTATGGGATCTGAATATTTTCTTTGCATGCTGTCAGCTTTTTCATGGACGTCATTCACCCCAAAAATACAGTCATGTAAACATAACCTAAGCTCCTGTGGTCTGATAAACTAGTCAAAATAGTCAACAGGTTTTAGAGACATGAAGGATTGCACCTTGACTTAGCTGGGGTTACACATAGAAGTCCGTTTTTGGAAATGATTTTCATCACCAATCCGTTTTTTATAGGGTGCTTTTGAGCCTCCTACACCCCTGAACGTTTTTGGACTTAGTCATTTTTTCATTATTTTTCCTTAAAAACGCATGTGCGTTAACGCATGCGTTAATGCAGTGCCTATATATGCCATGCGTTAACGCATGCGTTTCCCATAGGGCCCAGGTTAAAAACCCATGTGTTTTTTAACTGATGCCAAAAACGTTGCTAGCAGCGTTTTGGCTCAAAAACGGACAGAGCAAGGTTTTGAGGTCCAGAAAAAACGGACAGGTGTTTATTACATCCAATCCGTTTTCTGTCAGTTTTGGACTTAGAAAAAAAAAATTAACAAAAATGAAGCCAAAATGGACAAGGGCTCATGTGTAACCCCAGCCTTAGGCTGGTTTTGTGAATCCAGGGGAATGTGAGCAAAACCTGCATCCCTCGAATTACCCTCAATTGCAAAACTTGTTGCAACTGGATGCAACCACATTGATGTCATCACTGATCCATCTCACAAATCAGTGATAATACTGGTGCGTGAGCATCCTGCTGAATTAGATTCTGTACCTTTTTTAGCTGGATCCGGTGGAAAATGACATGTCTTAGTTGGGTGTGTCATTTAAAACTGAGTTCTGGGCATGCTCTGTTACAAAACCTGGATCTGGCGTCCGGATCCAGCAGGATCCAAGTTCCATAGAGTCCCAGCAAAATCGCTATGTGGCGCCCCTGTGACCAGGGTGGCCACATAGGGAACTGCAGCCAGGCAGATAGACAGTTTATACACCAAACAACCTCACAGACACACACACCACTAGAGGCAGCACCCAACCCGGAGCCCAGGACCCTTGGCGGGCAAGGGATGGTGGGTTTAGAGGAAAGTAGGTGGGAAAGAAGGTAGATCAGGTGACAGAGAGTACAAGTAGAGGAAAAGAGGCGGGAAGGAGTTAGTAGGCCAGAGTGAGCCAAGCAGCAAAGACACCAGAAAGACAGAGACACGTCCCAGTGGGATTGGGCTTCCTTGAGATGCAGAATCCACAGAGTCACAGAAACCATGGAGAGAAAGCTCGTCTACAGCCAGTATCCCAGGGGAGTGTGAGGAAAGAGTCCGGACCAGCAGTACTGGGTCAGAGGAACACGGCAGCATCGACCAACTACCGGCGGAGTAGTTTTTCCTAGTTTGGACTGGAATCACACAGGTTAGATGGAGTCTGGTAACGCCTTGCAAGATAGGGTTACTGCAGACTAGGCATACTCCAGAGTGTCGGCTCTGAGGGGAACTGAGATTCCATACTGGTTTCGCAGAAACTGACGGGGAGCTTGAACTCCAGGTTGGAGTTCCCAACACAAGGGTTGGAAGAACAGCAGCAATCACGAAGACCCACAAGGGTCCGAGCTGCCGCTATACAACCCTGGGAGAAAGAACAAGAGAGAGAACAGCCTGAAAGGACACTTAGAAGGAGTGATGGGTCTCAGATTGACAGCCTGGCTGCAGAGGGCTCAGTGTTTCTGGAGTTAACTTACTGTGACTTGTGTTGAGAACTGTATTGAGAACTGCTGTAAATTGTCTGAAGAGCTGACAAGTAAACCCGGTGAATCCTGCCTGAGTGTCCGTGTTTGATTCCAGGTATATTGAACTGTGCATCATACCTTTTATCCTGCCAGGAGCAGCCTGACCCGCGGTGGGCTCATCCATCCAGCTGCAGCCCAGCCATCCCTCCATCCTCCTGGCAGCGCTGCGCTGCAGCGGTGGTCCCATCACTAACAACAACCCATGGGTGGCATCACAACAAACTTTATCCATTGTAAATACTCCTTTACTTGTGAGAACCCGGGATACGGTCCAGACCAGGACCTCCGTGACATCCCCAGCAGTACCCCGGTCCAGTACAGAGTACTCCGTCCCAGTGGGCTCTAAGCTACAAACTGCATTTTTGGCTTTCAGAGAAAAAAACATGGACACCTGGATCAGGGGGAACTGTAAACAACTGGATGCACCCACATGTTCCTGCAGTACCATTTAAAATCAACGGAGCCGATAATGGATGCAGGTGTAGACAGTACCCGGACAACTCTACTACTAAGTAAAAGGTAAAAGAGAACTGTACCCTCTGTGTCTGTTTATTCTTCACACGCTGAAGCTTGCACCCCCAACGTTCTCCAATCACGTAGACTGCATCCCCTACTTCTGCTCTGGGGAAAACCAGGCCCTGCCCGTGGAGGGCTCACCATCTCAGCTGCCGCCTTCTTCTTCATCGCTCCCCAATGACCTGGATGGCACAAACCGCGGGTGGCATCACGACTTTAATTTTAATTTTTGTTTTTCCCCTTTTTATTGCCGCACCTGGGACCATGGACCGGGTCACGTCTCTGTGACGATCCCAGCAGCCCTAGAAGACGACAGGTCTCGAGTATCCCCGTCCCTGGGGTGTGACAAAGCCTTACAAAGGGTTTTACCAATAAATGATTATATTGAAATTGCATAATTTAGAGTAATAGATTAGAGAAGGGCAAATTCGGATCACTCCGAACGATCACTCGGAGTCCGGACTCATCACAGTCATGTATCACGTTGAAGTGTTTGGGTATGGTCTTTAGGAGGGCCAAATCATCAATCCCCTTAGCTTTTATGATTCTCGGACGTGTTTACATATTCTGACCCGTAATTGGCGGGATGTCAGGCCAACATAGGTTTTCCCGCAAGGGCAGGTCGCATAGTAAATTACGTATGTGCTGCTGCACGAAATATATTTATTTATGGAGAATGTTTTACTGCCATCAGATGTTTTAAATGTATTCCCTCTTATGATGTTACCTTGATTGCATGATATACAATCACCACACCTGTAGCAGCCAGTACGTTTTTGGTCTGGCTCCCAGAAAGGTTGAATTTTGGTGTGGAAATTAAGTGGTAGATACTGTATAGCTGATCTAAAACTGTGATGAGTCCGGACTCCGAGTGATCGGAATTGACAAATTGGAGGGAGGGATCCGTGGAGGTAACCTCAAAAAGACTTTAGCTCAAATGGAGTGTAGGTGGATAAACGTATTGGGAACGGTGTTACCTCTAGGGCTAAATGAGCAGTTGAGCTTTGTCCCCTTCTTGAAAGATTAAAGTTCTGGTTGTTGTAAATACATTCCTGAATTTACCAATTTTGCTTGAAATTAATTTTATGTGTTTTTAACTTTATTTTAGTTATGAGGTCATCTGTTGCTCCTCGTTCCTCTGTGAGACCATATATGATTGACATCCTTATTGAAATCTATGGAGGTGATTTACATTATGGTGAAGGACCTGCAATCAAGACTGCCATAAGAAGAAAGAATAATGTGCACTGGGTCTCCTGATACCCTTATACTCATTTTTTGTCTTAGGACTGATAATTATACATAATCCATGCGTTTTAGTGACATTTATAGGTGGACCTCATGGGAGACCATGTGGGTTCCGCTTGTATATATTATGTCACACATTGGTGAATCAGTGATATTATGTGGTAAGGGTTAATTCTGTTCCCTCTACACACTGTAATCAGTGTGTTTTGACAGGTCCCTTCCCCGTCTCCATTACCGCCCCCTTGCTTATCCCACTTGATTGTGCCTCTACCTGCCGGCTACGCATACCGCGCATGCGCGGACTTGGGTTTATGCACCCAGCGGCTTCATCGGTGGAACTGTGCTTGTCCATTTGATGTCACGGGCATGCGCACTACTCCGGGGGAGCGCCGCCGTGTGTGCATGTCATTTCCGGGTTGTGACACTGGCGTGCCGCACAGGTGCGGGTGATTCCGTTCAAGTGAGGGACTATTTAGTCTCACAGCTTTACACTACACATTACTCCCTGGCTCCTGAGGAAGATATAACGAAACAGATGTTGGACGGTGTGGGTCCGGGACAGGTAACGATACACAGGCTCTTCCCCAAATTGGTAAGTGAGGCTGTCCTTATCACTCTCTTGCACCTATGCCATAATGCTGATAAAAGTGTTGTTGGTATATTAGGGCTCTGAATAGGTAGTCCACATGTAAAGTAAATGTAAAGTAAAGCACAAGATATTAAAGTGACAGACATTGGTAGCTATTCTCCAGTATGCCACGGTTTTCAATGTGCAATATAATGGACAGGATTAATCATGCCTGTTAGATTAACCCTCTCACTATATAATCACTATTGTGACTTTGGTGTGGAAATTAAGTGGTAGATACTGTATAGCTGATCTAAAAATCCAGAATTGGGGTTAATATGGGTATTACTCCCCACGAAGTATATGGACTTACCCTTATAATGAAGTGATATCTTGAGCTGTGTAATCTCACCACTCTGAGACCACCCTACTGTGGTTTTCATCCTTGTACCTCTTAAAACATTTTGTATGTTCATTTACCTTTTTAAATGTTATTGTCAGATTTAAAAGTGAAATAATAAATTGTGCAAAGCGGAACAGAACTCTACTGTGATTTTATCACATAATATTGTGTAGTGATGTGGAGTGATTCCAGGGTCTCTTGACCCGCTATACAGTCTTAGAAACGGAGGGTGGGCGAGCACCAGTTATTGTATACTGGGTACAATGCTACAAACACCCTTAACTGTGAATTGTATTTTCTCTTTATGTGTCCATGACAGATGCTTCTTGCTGCTTTAAAGCTGGACGTTGGCCCCCTTGTAAACAGGTTCCAGGGATGCAATGACACAGTACGGGCAGCTCAGTGATGAGTCACAACGGAAATTTATTTTTCACAAAACAAAGGAGTAGCGGTGGTAGATATGATGAGAAAACAGCAAAAATTATTCCAAAAAGAAAAGTACAGATAAATACACAGCAAGAGCTATGTTCTGAATGCAATATACGTGAGCTTGGTCTCTTATAACACTAAACAATGGATCACACTAAGGTTAACTTATTCCCAGCATCTATGTCGGGAAAGCATCAGTGTCACCCCAGCTTTAATCACAATACAATTCATCTAAGTAATTCAATCTATCAACACATATGCTCTAACAGAAATATAGCACAACCCACTAGGCCAAAAGTCCAATTTTAAGTGGGTAACATCCTCACTGAGTATCATACATCTAGACAGGAAGCAACAGCCTTATTCACTTGGATGTTCTGACAACATTGTTTGGTCTTCGTGTTCTCTCAGAAGTTAATGTCCATTATTAGATTTTCAGTTTTCAGGTCCCTTCAAGGTGTTAATGTTCGGTATTTGGTGTTCAGTCTTTGAGCTCCTTCAGGCGTCAATATTTGGTATTCCTTCTCATAGATCTGGTCACTCATGGGGACTTCCATGGAATTGGTGGCTATAGGTCTGCTCCGCTGCTCACACATCTGCTTTCTTCTAAATATTACAAAGCATTCACTGATCTCAGTGGACCCTTGGCTGGGTCCTTCCCTGGAGGAATATCTGGCTAGTCCTGTGTTTGAGACTCCTAACTGAGGCTCCACAGACTCTATTTGCACATTCATAATTCCCAGGGGGCAATACGCCTAGGAATTCACTGTGTTGAGCGCTTTAGCCAGCTGCCCACAGTGTTTTCTTGGACTGGTCTCTCTGAGATCAGTGAATGCTTTGTGATGTTGGCCTACTAGGCATTGCTCCCACCTAGCCAGAATCCTACTCCACACTGATGAAGGGCAACACCCCGAAACAGCTGTCTGTGGATGGATACCTGGCCTTGGTATTCCCTTGTCATATCTCTAAGCTTGTAAAAGAGCTGGATATTACTAAAAGGGCCACTTAACATGGTGGTTATGGTGTTCTCCGCCAGGACCAACCCCTTGGCTGGGTCCATCCCTAGAGGGATATCTGGCTAGTCCTGTGTTTGAGACTCCTAACTGAGGCTCCACAGACTCTATTTGCATATTCTTCTAAATATTGGCGCCCACCTTCTCCTTCTTTGTCCTAGCCTTTTATATTAAGTAACTGCCCCTCAGCTGCACCTTACCTGGCATCTCCTCCATACTATTGTAGAGGAAGCACCTAGTTTACTACTTGGTTTCTGGTTGTTCCTCTTGTCAAGCAGATTTTAACCACAGATACTGTCAAGATGTTAGCTTACATTCCTCTTCCTCTTAATTTGACCTAGAATGAGAGGAGTCCTTTAAATTTCTTCAGAGGAGGTCCCAATGTCACCAACATCCTAGCACACTCTTGGGTTTTTGTATTATGTGCTTTGATATGAACTCATCCTGTGCATACATTGTAGGTGGGACACCAGCTTTGGCATACTTGGTTCTACGAAGCTGTTCTCAAAGTGACTCAGCAGGGACACTGAAGATTTCAGATACTTCATGTGTTGGTACAGATTTGGACCCATTTTTCCATTTTTGCCAGAGATGTTGAGTGTTCCCTTTTAGAGTTCTATGGATATCACAAACTATGTATCCTCATCATCAACAGTCCAATTTGATGCAGCATTTTGCTGTTCCTTTGGAGGTTTGGTCCTTTGTTTTTCTCCTTCAGCCATACAGGGGCAGAGAATATTCTAGTGTAATACCCTACCAGGGGCTACTTCCCCTCCTTTAGTCCTGACTTCACACACTGAGCTACCAGGATGAATCCTTCTTGTCACTCTGTGGGGAGTCACCACCTATTGATAAAACAACTTGTTTTTAGGATGCTTACCCATTCCAGCACGATCCTGATTGGAGGGTAGTTCTGCACTGAGCTACATCTGGATATCCAGTTCCGATATTTTTATTCCGACCTGTCTCCACAGTTACTGTAGCCAATGCCAATGCTCTCGCACCCAGGTACTTGTACTGATTCTAGTGCAGTCTTCTTCTAGGTCGAGTTCCAATTTAGTGATCTCTCAACTCTTCAGTGAGCTTCAGACCAAACAACAACATGTAAGAAGTGTATCTGGTGGTGGCATGGATTCACTTGTTTTACACCCACACTAGCTCTGAGACAAATTTGGGTCATCTCATCTTCTGATTCTCTCACATTTTCTTTAACATCTGCAACAACATACTATTAAAGCTTTTGCAGGCTCCATTCCATTGAGGATGGTAAGTGATTGTTCAAGACTTGTCAAAGCCATAGAGTTGATGTAACTCCTCCGTGACTTTCCACTAGAAATAGATTCCTGGTCAGAGTAGATCCTCTTCAGGCAGCTGTACATGCAGATAAATTCTCAGCAGATCTCCACTGTCTGGACCCTGGTTGGGGTCACAACTGTGAATTTGGTGAAGTGCTCAGTCATTGCCAAGCAGTATTCATACCCATTATGGGATGAACCGATCATGAGGTAGTCGACCATTAACACTTCCAGGGGATCAAACATACTAATCACTTGAGTAAGTGCCCTCTGTTCTGGATGCTTGGCTAGCTCACACTGTTTGACTTTTGACATCTCTTCTACCACACAACATAGTTGGGACCAATTCACAAGCAGCTGCATCCACTTGACAGGTTTCTCTGGCCCCTTTCATGGACCTCTTTTGCCAAGGTTGACACCATTCCTTCTGGTATCACCTCCTGCCAGATGGTCCCACCTGAATAGTAGAGAGTTCTTCTTCTTCATGCATAGTTATTCTCACTAATTTAGTATCTGCAAGGCGCTAATTGATAAGGTTCACCTCTCTTCTCTGCTGGGCTTCTGGCCTAGGGTCAACCTTTTTCGTAGCTCTGCCAGTTCAGGATCAGCCTGTTGTATGTTTACCCATTCATCCTTTGTGTATTCTGCTGCTAGCCAATCACAGTGCCACACTGCAGAGTGCATTTTTTCACACAACCAAGGTCATCATTGGCTGTGTCTGTCACATGTCCTAGCCCTATAAGACTCGGCCATTTTAACAATCGCCACCATTTTGCTGATAGCTGCTGCAGGTGTTAGACGGCACCTGCGGCTGCAGCTGTGTGCGCGAGCTAAACAATGCAAACTCTAAATTGTCTTCTCTCAGTCAGCTAGTGAGCGAATACAAAGTTAGATAGATATGTTTAGGGAGTAGGGACTGGAGGGAGGGTGCGAATCTTAGTAATATCTGCCCTTTTTAGGGCTGCTCCATAGCAGTAGCGATTAGGGATAGGGACTAGGGACTAGTATTCTATCAGCCCTTTTCAGGGCTACTTCATTACTTCATAGAAGCAGGGACTAGTTTTAATTGCAGCCCTTTTGAGGGCTAGGTTAGAGCAGTCTCTATTAATAGTTTTTGCCAGGCAGGGATGTGTCAGGTGTGTGCCAGTGCTGTGCAAGTCTTTCTTACAGCATCTGGCCACAGTAAGGCTGTGGTCACACATAGAAATCCGTTTTTGGAAGTGATTTTCATCACCAATCCGTTTTTTTCTGGGTGCTTTTTGAGCCTCCTGCACTCCTGAACGTTTTTGGAATTTTCATTAAAAAAACGCATGTGCGAACGCATGCGCAAACGCAAGTGCGCGTTTGCATGCGTTCGCGCATGCGTTTCCCATAGGGCCCCATGTTAAAAAAAACGCATGAAAACGCATGCGTTTTTTAACTGATGCCAAAAACGTTGCATGCAACGTTTTTGACTCAGAAACGGACAGGGCAATGTTTGGAGCTCCATAGAAAAATGGACAGGGTGTTTATTACACCCAATCCGTTTTTCTGTCAGTTTTTGGACTTAGAAAAAAAAAAAGAGAAAACTGAAGCCAAAAACGGACTGAGGGCTTATGTGGAACCCCAGCCTAATATAGCTCTTTGAATCCACTAGGGCAGGTAGTGTAGCACTGCTGTGAAGAAAGCTACACCACCTGTCTTAATTAGGCATTTTTTTTTGCTGCAGCTAGTCCAGGCACTTTGTTCGGGCTAGTAGCAGAGTAGCAGTGTCCCATAGTGGCGTAGCCCACTTGTGAGAGAAGCTACACTGCCTGTGTAGTTCCTTCTACTAATTTTTTACTGCACCTAGTAAACCTGTCAGTTTTTGCCTAAAAGCAGTGTCCACAAAAACATTACTGTAGGCCACGTGTAATACAACCAAGTACACCTTGAGTGTAGTTCATTTTACTAATTTTTAACTGCACCTAGCAAACCTGTCAGTTTTTGCATAAAAGCAGTGTCCACAAAAAACATTACTGTAGGCCACGTGTAATACAACCAAGTACACCTTGAGTGTAGTTCATTCTACAAATTTTAGACTGCACCTAGCAAACCTGTCAGTTTTTGCCTAAAAGCAGTGTCCACAAAAAACTGTAGTGTAGGCCACGTGTAATACAACCAAGTACACCTTGAGTGTAGTTCATTCTGCAAATTTTAGACTGCACCTAGCAAACCTGTCAGTTTTTGCCTAAAAGCAGTGTCCACAAAAAACTGTAGTGTAGGCCACGTGTAATACAACCAAGTACACCTTGAGTGTAGTTCATTCTACTACTTTTTGACTGCACCTAGCAAACCTGTCAGTTTTTCCCTAAAAGCAGTGTCCACAAAAAACATTACTGTAGGCCACGTGTAATACAACCAAGTACACCTTGAGTATAGTTCATTCTACTCATGTTTAAGTGCACCTAGCAAACGTAATTGTTTGTGCCTAGTAGCACTGTTTGGCCACTCAGCTCTGCTGATTTCCATCAGAATATTTTTTGCCAACAACTGTAGAGTTGCCAATTTGTTGGCGTGGTGGAAAGGGAAAAAAAAGTTTGTGTCCATGGGGTATGTGGGAAAGCAAGAGTAACATCTGATGAAGAATGACCATCTTCCAGTCTAAGTAAGGCTGTGGTCACACATAGAAATCCGTTTTTGGAAGTGATTTTCATCACCAATCCGTTTTTTTCTGGGTGCTTTTTGAGCCTCCTGCACTCCTGAACGTTTTTGGAATTTTCATTAAAAAAACGCATGCGCGAACGCATGCGCAAACGCAAGTGCGCGTTTGCATGCGTTCGCGCATGCGTTTCCATAGGGCCCCATGTTAAAAAAAACGCATGAAAACGCATGCGTTTTTTAACTGATGCCAAAAACGTTGCATGCAACGTTTTTGACTCAAAAACGGACAGGGCAATGTTTGGAGCTCCATAGAAAAACGGACAGGGTGTTTATTACACCCAATCCGTTTTCTGTCAGTTTTTGGACTTAGAAAAAAAAAATGAGAAAACTGAAGCCAAAAACGGACTGAGGGCTTATGTGGAACCCCAGCCTAAGGCTGTGGTCACACATAGAAATCCGTTTTTGGAAGTGATTTTCATCACCAATCCGTTTTTTTCTGGGTGCTTTTTGAGCCTCCTGCACTCCTGAACGTTTTTGGAATTTTCATTAAAAAAACGCATGCGCGAACGCATGCGCAAACGCAAGTGCGCGTTTGCATGCGTTCGCGCATGCGTTTCCCATAGGGCCCCATGTTAAAAAAACGCATGAAAACGCATGCGTTTTTTAACTGATGCCAAAAACGTTGCATGCAACGTTTTTGACTCAAAAACGGACAGGGCAATGTTTGGAGCTCCATAGAAAAACGGACAGGGTGTTTATTACACCCAATCCGTTTTTCTGTCAGTTTTTGGACTTAGAAAAAAAAAAGAGAAAACTGAAGCCAAAAACGGACTGAGGGCTTATGTGGAACCCCAGCCTAAGATGTATACTTCTTTCCGTGGAGATTCTGATATGATCCCTTTCGTACGGACATGACTCAGACGACGATCGATATCAACTCTCGATGAGGCACAAAAAGAATGGATAGCAAGCACTTCAACAAGTGGTCTGTCCTCCACCTCAACTTCTACATCACAAATACACCAGTCCTCAGAGGTGTCACCCCAGTCCCACTTGCTTCCGCACAGCTCCCAAGTCTTCAGCCACCCATCTGAGTATGGGG
The DNA here is from genome assembly GCA_033576535.1 of Allobates femoralis. Classification (NCBI taxonomy): domain Eukaryota; kingdom Metazoa; phylum Chordata; class Amphibia; order Anura; family Aromobatidae; genus Allobates; species Allobates femoralis. The sequence goes on from JARQOC010000011.1 coordinate 178,182,156, forward strand.
TAAGACAGATGGTTGAGTATGCATCACTCTTCACTCATACTATAGCCTGGGAATCAGAGGTCTGCTCAAAAGCTTTTGTGAGTCAAGACGAGGAAATTATCTGCACTGATGCCCAGAAGCTTTTGGAGTCGGATACAGGCCCAGATAAAGAAGGTTCTGAGCAAGCATAATGTAGACCCTTATTCATAAACTGTGAACTGCGCCTTGGAGATCTTGTGAGCCCTTCTGCATACGACTCCTCTTGTACTTCCTCCCCCTCCTCTAGTGCCACCACCTGACTCCGAATACTGTTTAAAGTGTGCTCCAACATGTAAATGACGGCCATAGTCATGCTGATAATGGCATCATCATCACTAAACATCTTTGTCAACATTTAAATACTGTACAGAATGGTGCATAGGTCATTTACTTCAGACCACTCCAGCTGTGTGATTTGCGCCACATCTGGATCTCGTAGGCCCAGGTTATACGTAATGACGTATTGCACCAGGGCTCGTCGGTGCTGCCACAGTTGCTGCAACATGTGCAGAGTTGAATTCCATCGTGTCGGCACATCGCATTTCAACCAGTGAACTGGCAGGCCGTACGACTTCTGTAGAGATGCAAGGCGTTGAGTTGCGGGATGTGAATGGTGGAAGTGAGCACACAGCGACCGTGCCCTCTGCTGAAGACCATCTAGGCCCAGATAGTGTGCAAAAATTGGGTGGATAACCAGGTTTAAGACGTGAGCCATGCAAGGCATGTGTGTCACATTGCCCTGGCGAAGGGCTGCACCCAGCATTGCCGCACACGGTCTTCCCTGGCTGCAGGTTCAGTGGAGACAAGCATTGATGAAACTCGGTCTCCACAGCTGACCACAAATCCTCAGCTGTGTGTGTGGCACCCCAAGGGTTAATGTACCACAGAAACCACAACACAGGTTTGCTCCCCACACAACACTACACTTGAAAGTGGGAGGAGCTTAGGTGACACCTGCAAGAGCGGAAAGAGCTAATGTTGTTTACCTCAGAGCAGGAGTGACAGTCAGTTTGGAGTTTAGTTAGAGTCTGGAGTCGGAGTGGGAGTCGAGTTGGAGTGGAGGTCCTGAGAGGTCTGAGGGAAGGAGTCAGAGAAAGAGAGGAACACACCTGGGACAAAGAGTTACCCTGAACTCACCCCGGAGAGGCGCTTAGGACGGATACCGGATCCGATGCTGTGCCTGAGACAGACAGGACAGTGAATACTGGAACAGTGAAGGTCCACCATCTTCACTGTACCATAGTAAAGCAACACGGAGGGGTCAGTGACACAGAGGACTCAAGTTGCCTAGCAGATTGGTACCCGTGAGTGAGACAGGGCCATAAGTTCAGCTAAAAGCGGCAGCAGGGCCACATACAAAGCGCAGAGGTAGGAAGCCAAGGACCCGGTCAGGGTGGGAGCATCCCGGCCCTGGTAGAGACTCCGTGGACAATACTCTGCTTTACCATCTGCACAGTAAAGACTTGGAAAACGACAACAAACTTGAGTGTGTGTCATCCTTGTGCTGAAACCCTACTTTCCCTCATAGACTGCCATTGCCCCCACTCTCCTCATCTCTACTGCTACCCCTATTATCCTGCAACATCTGTAACAACCATCACAGCCTTTAATTACCACTGCCCCGAGGAACCAGGCTCTACCTGCGGAGAGCCGTTCCATCTAAAGCTACCAAAACATTATCACCGGAGGTTCTGCAGCAGCAGTGGTCACCCTGACCACAACCCAGTGGGTGGTGTCACGACAAACCTAATCTCTTGTAAATACACCCCATTTACTTGTGCGAACCCGGGACACGGTCTGGACCAGGACCGCCGTGACATCCCAGCAGCAACCCAGTCCGGCACCGAGTACCCCGTCCCAGTGGGCTCCACAACCTGGCGTCATGAACAGGATCTACCGTGCCCGGTACAGAGAATTGTGTGCCGTGATTAGTGACCGTTTTGAATCTGCCGCCATTGCTGGGCGCGCGACAAGCTGAATTTTAACTGCGCCACAGGGACTGTAAATTTCAAAATCCGCCATTACAGAGCACGTGACGTGAGCATGCGGGAAGAAAAACCGCTCACCGCTCTGACGTCATCCGGAAGGGAAGAGAATCCCTGGTGCGCAGTGGAACCTTTGTGAGACATCCGGACGGAAGTGGAAGACAGGAGGGCGGACCTTAACTAAGGGGCACAGGATGTCGCAGCCAGCGGTGCCAAGCAGCGGCGGAGCAGCCGGTGAGAATCCAGCACCGGATCAAGGAGCAGAACCCAGCGGTGCTGTGGCATGAGGAGCAGCGCCTATTATGCCGCTCCTGATGTCGTATACTCCAGGGGCAATGTGGCTGCCTCAATACTTCGGTGAGCCTAACACTCTTAATGACTTTATCAGCAAGATAAAAGCTTACTATGTGATGTACCCCCTCACTGAAGCCCAACGTGTAGGAATGATTATTGGACAATTAACAGGCAATGCACAGCGGGAGGTCGCATCCTGGCTGGACACAGATAAGGACACTGTAGAGCATCTTATAGCTGGATTAAAAGCAGCATTTGAATCTACTGCTGATACCCGGGCTAAAATGAGGTTCTTTGCATGTCAACAAAAGCTTGAAGGGAGTGCCAGAGACTTTGCCTTAAATCTGCAGGAAGCACTCAAAGCACTTAAGCTAGCAGAACCTGCCTTAGCCCCGGGAGCTGACAAAATGTTAATTGACCAGTTCATAGAGGGACTCCCACAGAGGACAGTTGAGTATGATGCTCATCCAGAATCCTAAAATGACATTTGCTGAGTTAAAAGACAGAGCTATTCGTCTGCAGCAGGTAGAGGAGCCCCGGAATCTACAATTTATGCAGGGCCCTGCAGCAACACATCAGCAACCAATAGCATCAGCGACATCTGCCCATGTCAACGACTGCTGCTGAACACAGAGAGCCTATCTCTAATGAGGCCCTCAACCAAAAGCTAGATGCCCTGACAGACACCGTCATCTCAATGGCCAAGGTCATCAAGGAGCTGCGAGAGTAAAGCCTGCACCCAAGATCAAGTTGGCGACCAGCAGAGAGGATGTCCCGTGGATGAGGCCCATATCAAGCGACAAGAGGACGACCCAGCGATCGCTATCAGCCGGATGGACAGCCCATTTGCCGCCGTTGCCAGAAACCAGGTCACTTTGCCCGAGAGTGTGCTTTAAACGGAGATTCCCTGGGCAGGCGGGCCACTCCTCAGGTATGAACTCTAAAGGTCCTTCAGCCTGGTTTGACAGATTCGTGGGAGGACAGCCGGTGATCCCTATCATGTTGAATGGCATTCCCTTTAATGCCTTGTTGGATACCGGGTCCCAGATAACATCGATTCCACATGTTCTTTACAAAAGGTACTGTGCTGATTCAGACATTGATAGTGGTCCATCAGACTTTAAATGATGTATGGGCTAGTAATGGACAATTAATACACAGGTTGGGTTCAGAGAAATGACCATTCAGATTGGAAAGGTAGAATTGCAGAACCAGGGTATTATAATTATAGATGTTGACCGGCGAGATCGTGAACCAGTAATGTTATTAGGAATGAATGTAATTGAAAAGTGTTTTTCCGAGGTAATTACTGTTTTGCAGCAGATCGCTGAGACTGCCGGAACCGGACAGCAGAGGCTTTTGCACAAAGAAATAAAAGCTCTGATGTTAAAGCAGCAGGTAGAAATATCCGGAGGTGAAATTGGCAGTGTACGAGTAAGTGATCCAATACCCATTGTAATACCTCCCAAAACTGAAATGTTGGTCTGGTGTAGAGCCGCAATAGGCATCAAAGGGCAAGACTATCAAGCCCTGGTAGAACCCGTGTACTCAGACAGTAGACCTACTATACTCACAGCTAGAGGAGTGGTTGAGGTACACCGGGGAAGAGTGTCATTACGCCTACTAAATTGGGGAAAGGATGAGATCACATTACCAAAGTATGCTACCATGGCTAAGTTGTACACGGTTGATAATAACAACATCATAGCCGTCGAGCCCTTGGACCCATCAAGTCAGGCGGATGACAATGGCTCAAGGAAAAGATGGAGGATTGGTGCCAAAAGCTACATGTAGGTACCAGTTCTACACCTTCCCATCAAAAGCATGGAGTATACCGGGTAGTGAAAGAATATGAGCAGATATTCAGCAAACACCCGTTAGACTTTGGCAAATCAAAGGGGTAGAGCATACTATACCCACAGGTAACATCAGCCTATAAAAGAGAGGTATAGACCATTACCACCCGCTCACTACCAAACCACCAAAGACATGCTCAGAGAAATGAAATCTGCAGGGGTATAAGAGACAGTTGTAGCCCCTGGGCAGCACCTCTAGCGTTAGTTAAAAAGAAGGATGGGACCAAGAGAATGTGAGTAGATTACCGGCAGATTAACCGCATCACACATAAGGACGCATACCCATTACCTAGGATATAGGAGTCATTAGCTACATTAAAATCTGCTAACTACTTTTCCACCCTTGATCTGACTAGTGGGTACTGGCAGGTTCCTGTGGCCGAGGCCAACAAGGAGAAGACAGCGTTTACTACGCCGATGGGCCTCAGTGAGTTCAATTGTATGCCGTTCGGTATCTGCAACCACCAGGGACCTTCCAAAGCCTGATGGAGAGCTGTCTAGGACATAAGAACTTTGAAACTGTCCTCCTGTACCTAGATGACGTCATAGTCTACTCCAAGACGTATGAGCAACATCTACAAGACCTGGCAGAAGTGTTCGAAGCCTTGTCCAAATACGGCATGAAAATTAAGCCATCCAAATGCCACCTTCTGAAACCAAAGGTACAGTACCTGGGACATGTCGTGAGTTCAGAGGGAGTAGCACCGGATCCTGATAAAGTCACAGTGATAAGGGATTGACCAAGACCTACAAGCGTGAAAGAAGTGAGGCAATTCCTGGGCCTGGTAGGCTATTATAGAAGATTTATCAGTGGATTCACAAAACTAGCAGCTCCTCTACAACACATCCTGGTAGGACAATCAAGAAAGTCTTCAACCCGTAATCTTCCTTTCCGGTGGAGTGAAGGAAGACTCCTTCAACAAACTGAAGTGTGCATTGACGGGAGAAGAGATTCTGGCATACCCTGATTACCACCAACCATTCATTCTATACACGGATGCCAGCAACGTGGGACTGGGAGCAGTGTTGTCGCAGAAGCAAGGAGGCAAAGAGAGTTATTGCCTTTGCAAGTAGGAAGCTCCGGCCTACAGAAAGAAATCCCGAGAACTACAGCTCCTTCAAGTTAGAACTATTGGCAGTAGTTTGGGCTGTGACTCAAAGTTTCAAGCACTATCTGGCAGCTGCAGAATTCACCATCTACACGGATAACAACCCGCTGACCCACCTGGTTTCAGCAAAATTAGGTGTATTGGAGCAGCGATGGATAGCCCGGCTATCTAACTACAATTTTGTCATCAAATATAGGGCAGGCCTCAAGAATGGGAATGCAGATGCCTTATCCCAGATGCCACACCTGAAAGACGTGAAAGAGGAACCGGAAGAGTTGGAAGAAATTGAACTACCGGCCTTTCATCGTTCAAAGGTAGACAAGTATCAACCCGCCATCTACCAAAGAGAACAACAGGCAAGTCTTAACCCGTTAGCACACCATGGATGGGCTGATACCCAAGATAGTGATCCAGCTGTGAAGCTAGTGAAAGAACTGCTTACACAACAAGGTGTGTACCCTAATCACAACGCCCCGGCAGAGACCCAACAACTCTGGAAAGAGAGACAAGTTGTTCCTGTATCAAGGGAAGCTCTGCAGAAGGCATACCAATCCAAAAACACATGAATTGGTCTGGCAGATAATCGTACCCAAGCGAGACGTCAAAATGGTCTTAGAAGCCTACCACGACGGTGCAGGCCATTTTGGATGGAAGAAGTTGGAAGTGCTCCTAAGAGAGAGATTCTATTGGGATGGCATGAGGAAATCAATTGAAGATTGGTGTAGAAAATGTGGCCCATGCAACCTCAGAAGAAAAGATCAACAGAGAGTCCCACTCCAGTCCATAGTAACCAAGCAACCACTAGAGTTAGTTGCAATAGACCACGTCAAGTTGTCACCAAGCCGGTCAGGCTATGTCTATGCCTTAACCATCGTGGACCATTACTCATGCTTCTTAGTGGTGGTACCCGTCAAGGACCTGACAGCGAAGACGGCGGCAAGAGCATTTCAGACCCATTTCTGTACACCAAATGGTTACCCGGAACAAGTCCTTGCAGATCAAGGTCCAGCCTTTGAATCAGAGATTTTCCAAGAATTCTGCAATATGTACGGCTGTAAGAAGATCCGCACGACAGCGTACCATCCCCAAACAAATGGCTTATGCGAGAAGATGAACCATATTGTAATAGACCCATTGAAAACGTTACCAGAATCTGAGAGAAATCAATGGCCAGATAAATTAGCTGATTTGGTAGATTTATGCAACCATGTTCCAGTGAGTTCTACAAACTGCACCCCAGCCTATCTTATGCGTGCAAGACCCGGCAAGCTACCAATTGACATAGATATGGGAATCGTAAAACCAGATGCAGAAATTGAAGAATCCAATTAGGATACTCTATGTCAGCAACAGTATCGCCTAGTACAAGAGTGCGTAGAGAAAAATCTTCAGCAAGCTAGAGCAAGACAAGAGAGAACCTATAACCAAAGTGCACAAGCAACTCCATTACAACCCGGTGAGCAAGTTCTCAAAAGAAAGAGACGCACTAACCAATTGGATAATCAGTGGGAAACCATCCCATACACAGTCTTACCATCCAATTTAGACAATGCTAAAATGTGTCTAATAAGCAAAGATGAAGGAAGAACTTCAGTAGTTGTGTCCAGAGACCATCTCAAACCGTGTCCTGAAACCCTGAAGACACCAGAAGTAATAGTACCCGTACAGGTCCAACCTGTCAAAGAGAAAGTGTAATACTATTGTATAGGGTTTGAGGAGTCTGATCGCTTAAGGGCAATGAAGAGCAGAGACGGGTTCTTAGGTGCAAGGTATTTATATATACACAGCAAAACAATGTGAATGCAGTACACAGCCAAAGCACACAACATAACACGACCCCAATATATATATATGTATCGTAGTGCACAGTCCTTTAAGGAAACAGTCCGAAAAACCAATAGTCCGAAGCAAGCAAATCCGGATGCATATAGTCCGTAGCACGGGTCCTGGTACTGGAACAACCGGAAGAGATAGTCCGTGGTAAAAGGTCCCCACACCCGGATGACCGGGTAACAAGTTCAAACAAAGTTCCAAAGAGATAAAGAAAACACAAGTTCCAAAAGCACACAGTACATAGGGTAATGACCGGGTAGTTGCTTACACACTTGAACGTCTGAGCCCGAAGGTAGAAGCAGCGGCACCAGAAGCACGATGCAGGAAGCTGTAAGGTGAACCGAGATCACACAGAGCTCCAGAGAAGTGAGTGAATCCAGGAGACCAGCTGAGCAAGAGCAAACCAGGAACCAGTATACTCAAGCAATGAATGCTCAGCTGAGCCAGGTCTTTATGTAAACGAGACAAGAAGAAGGGCAAAACAAAACAATGATCTCCATGCTGACTGAGGGCAAAATGGTCACACGGCAAGCCGGAAAACCTGGAATGCTGACAGAAAGAAGATGAAGTATTTCATACGGTGCTAGGAGATTTCCCAAAAACATGGCCAAATTACTACGGAGCCGTTGTAGTCCCAAAGATTGCTTTCCCTCCAATGGTGGATCCAACACCAGAACCCGTATTACCCGAAGAAATCCCAAGACCTGAAGAACTGGAAGTAGAACCCGTAGAGGAAGAATCAATTCCTGGTCCCAGTGAGCTTGCCAGTCCTACAGTCAGATCTTCATCTTCTATAGTACCAATCACAACAAGTAGGTACATGCCCACCAGCACCAATAAGCTACATGCAAGTAGTATACCCGTTTTACGCAGATCAGAGCGTAGTACCAGCAGGAAGTTACCAGCTAGGTACAGGGATTAAAAGGTCAAATTAACTGTAAAATGTAAATATGTTCGTGTAAATATAAATTAAACCCGGTAGATAGTGTCCAAGAGGGTGGAGGAACTGGATTAGCCCCCAAGTACATTAAGTTAGGGAAAGAAAGTGCCTGGGCTTGGTGTAGAGAATCTAGGCCTCCTAAGCAGATACACCCGTGGACAAATGTACATAGTTAATGCAATGTTAAAAAAAGGCCAGTACCTACAGAGACTATCCTGTATGAACTTTTTGCATATTTTTCGAACTTTTTCCTTTTATTTTATTTTTATGGACCATACTACCACGGACTGGTTGTGGTATAAACTTTCTTGTATATATTCATCAGCCCGGTGGCAATAGACTAAACCCCCGGAAGGACTGCTTTTTGAGTTCTTGGACTGTTTTTGAACTTTAGTGATTTTTGTACTTTTTACTTTTAAGTCTCTGTAAATATTAATTGTATTAATTGTTTGTTTCTTTGTTGTTCCACAGTCCCGGAGTACTGTCTTTTACTAAGGGGGAATGTAGCACCCCAAGGGTTAATGTGGCACAGAAACAGCAACACAGGTTTGCTCCCCACACAACACTACACTAGAAAGTGGGAGGAGCTTAGGTGGCATCTGCAAGAGTGGGAGGAGCTAATGTAGTTTACCTCAGAGCAGAAGTGACAGTTAATCAGTTTGGAGTTGAGTTAGAGTCTGGAGTCGGAGTGGGAGTCGAGTTGGAGTGGAGGTCCTGAGAGGTCTGAGGGAAGGAGTCAGAGAAAGAGAGGAACACACCCGGGACAAGGAGTTACCCTGAACTCACCCCGGAGAGGCGCTTAGGATGGATACCGGATCCGATGCTGTGCCTGAGACAGACAGGACAGTGAATACTGGAACAGTGAAGGTCCACCGTGACATCCCCAGCAGCAACCCGGTCCGGCACCGAGTACCCCGTCCCAGTGGGCTCCACATGTGAATCCCATTTCCCATACATTTCAAGGTAAAGATCACCTGATGCCATTGAGCCCTTCTTCCATCATGGTAAGGAGGTGTGCAGGATTCCTTGAGCGCAGTTAGAACGCGGTTGGCATTACCAGACAGGCTTTGGGTGCAGGTGGAGGACCGAGACAAGGTTGAGGAAGCAGAAGCAGTGGAGGAACTTGTACATACAGAGGATTGACGAACAACTCGTGGGGATGGCAAGACTTGGACAGCGGCCCATTCTCCTGCTGTCTTCATAGTTACCCAGTGCACAGTCACCACCATGTAACACCCCTGTCCATGCTTACTGGTCCAAGTGTCTGTGGTGAAATGCACCCTGTCACACACAGAGTTTCTCAAGGAAGTGGTGATGTTGTGTGCGACATTCCAGTGTAGCGCAGGCACAGCTTTCTTGAGAAGTAGTGGCGACTGGGCATCTGGTACTTGGGCACTGCGATGGACACAAGGTCCCAAAAATCTTCTGTGTACAATAGGCAGAGACGGAGCATTTCTGTAGCCAACAGCTTGCTGATGGTGAAATTCAACCTCTTAGCTTTGTCATGGCTAGGAGGAAATGGTCTTTTACTTGTCCAAATCTGAGGGACCGAGGGCTGGCTGCTGAGCTGAGACACGGCTGAGTAGGGTGTCCCCGGCAAACTGTTGGTCTGTGATGAAGGTGCAGGTGAACATATTATGTTGCCTTCATCCAAAGGTGGTGTTCTTGATGTCTGACAGCGCTCAACACCAGCAGGTGTTTCCACTTACAAAAGAACTGACGACTTTCCAATCACACTGGGTGTTGCAGGTAAAGAGGTGGAAGGTCTGGGTCCAAAAGCATGTGTGACTGCTGTCCCCACAGTCACAGAGGATGAAGAGGCAGCAGATGCACTTGATGGGCCAGACAGTGGTTGGCCCGGCCCGCTAGGCCACATTGTAGCACAGTGAGCTTCCCACTGCGACTTTTGCTTCATATCCATTTGACGGTTCATGCATGAACTACTCAAACAATTAATTTTTTGGCCTCTACTTAGATTTTGGTGACAAATCTTACAGATAACATGGGGAGACTAAAGGTTTGTGGATTTTGGAATGTGCTGCATGAAAGTCACCTCACCAACCATTTTAAGCTTGCAACTGAAGGGGAATTGATGCCACTGAAGTGGTGTCAGGGCCCAAATTTTTGGAAATAATGGAGACTCTTGTTGTAGTCCCCTAAATGTGACACAATGCTCAGCGTGTGCACGAGGCCTTCCAGATGCTGAGGTAAAAAACACCAAGTATTAATTGCCTGCACAAGGCCTTACAGTTACTGAAGTAAAACTCACCAAATACTCATATTCTGGATGTGGCCTTACAGATACTGAAGTAAAACGCTCCAAATAATCATCATCTGAATGTGGCCTAATGGTACATTTACACGCGGCCACAGGAAGGTAGGAACAGGCAGGGATCGGACACAATTGTGCCTGTTGCCTTGAAAAGACCTCTATGTGGCTGTGTGTAATTCAGGACTTTACTTCCTGTGTCTTCCCTGAAGGAAGGAAAGTCCTGAATTACACGCCGCCACATCGTGGTCTTTTCAAGGCAACAGGCACAATTGTGTCCGATGCCTGCCTGTGCCTACCTTTCTGTGGCCGCGTGAAAATGTACCATAACTCATCAGATGGACTTGTAAAATGCTCCATGCTCTGGAAATTCTACGTTTTACAATATTATAAAGTTAAGTGAGTCATTTGAGTGAATCATAATAAGAAGACATTACCCTGAAACAGTGATGTGTTTTGAAGGAATTCAGAAATTGGTCCCCTACTAATCATAAATTATTGCATAGTAAAAGTGCCTTAAATGAGTCTTCCCACAAAGTTCATTTCAATAAACAGATCTTCCACAATTAGAAGTGTTTAATAAAAATGTTCCTGTGCTGAGATAATCTTATATACCGTATTTTTCGGTTTATAAGACGCACTTTTGTTCCCCAAAATTTTTTGGGAAAGTGGGGGGTGCGTCTTATAATCCGAATACGGATTATTACACTGCAGGGGAGGCTGGGAGCAGCAATTGAGCGTGTCCGGGGCTGGCTGCGGGGCTGCAGAGAGAGCGGGAGATCTCCTGCTCCCGCTCATTTAATATGCACTGCCGCTGTCCACCTCTCAGTGCTGAAGTTGCACTGAGAGACTGACGGGGGGAGGAGTGCATATTAAATGAGCGGGAGCAGGAGATCTCCCGCTCTCTCTGCAGCCCCTCCATATGCCCCCCATGTCCTGCATACCGCCGCTCCACATAATACACCCACCCCCTCCACATGCTGAGCGGGCGATGATGTCATCGCTGTATGCCCGATCACATGAGCGGAAGAAGCCAAGCACCATGGAGACCGGGAGTCAGCGGTGACGCTGTGAGCTTGTCGCTTATCGCCAGAGGGTGAGGAAGGAGGCTTTTTTTATTTTATTTGCTGCTGGCCAGCGTGGGGGGCATATTAATGACTGGGGGAGTGCAGGGCCAGGGACCATCTTAATGGAGGGGGAAGCAGCATATTAGGGGGGGGGGAGTTTGGGGCTCAGCATGTGGCGGGGGTGGGTGTATTATGTGGGGCGGCGGTATGCAGGACATGGGAATATACATGTCTGTAATAGGGTACGTGTCCCATCAATAGGGGACGTGTGCCAGCACAAGGGGACGTGTGCCAGCACAAGGGGACGTGTGCCAGCACAAGGGGACGTGTGCCTGCAATGGGGGACGTGTGCCATCAATGGGGGACGTGTGCCAGCACAAGGGGACATGTACCATCAATAGGGGACGTGTGCCAGCACAAGGGGACGTGTGCCAGCACAAGGGGACGTGTGCCTGCAATGGGGGACGTGTGCCATCAATGGGGGAAGTGTGCCATCAATGGGGGACGTGTGCCAGCACAAGGGGACATGTGCCATCAATGGGGGACGTGTGCCATCAATGGGGGACGTGTGCCATCCATGGGGGACGTGTGGCTTCAATAGGGGACGTGTGCCTTCAATAGGGGACATGTGCCTTTAATAGGGGACATGTACCTTCAATAGGGGACGTGTGCCTGCACTAGGGGACGTGTACCTGTAATCGGGGACGTGTGCCATCCATGGGGGATGTGTGCCATCCATGGGGGACGTGTGCCATCAATGGGGGACGTGTGCCATCAATGGGGGACGTGTGCCATCAATGGGGGACGTGTGCCTGCAATAGGGGACATGTGCCTGCAATAGGGGACATGTGCCATCCATGGGGGACGTGTGCCATCCATGGGGGACGTGTGGCTTCAATAGGGGATGTGTGCCTTCAATAGGGGACATGTGCCTTTAATAGGGGACGTGTACCTTCAATAGGGGACGTGTGCCTGCACTAGGGGACGTGTGCCTGCAATAGGGGACATGTGCCCGCAAATGGGGACATGTGCCATCCATGGGGGACGTGTGCCATTCATGGGGGACGTGTGCCATCTATGGGGTCATGTGCCTGCAATAGGGGACGTGTGCCTGCAAAAGGGGACGTGTGCCTGCATTAGGGGATGTGTGGCAGGTCTGGGGGTTGTGCGCCAGCTCGGGGGTTGCGTGCCAGCACTGGGGGACGTGTGCCATCAATGGGGGACATCTGCCATCACTGGGGGACGTGTGCCAGCACAAGGGGGCTATATCCAATATAAGGGTGCCATATCCAGATTAAAGGGGCTAATTCTAGGATGGGGGGCTATATCATAGGATGAAGGACCATGTAATAGGATGAGGGGGCTATGTGGGACATAAACCCTATATGATTTGTTAGACGGACACTGGCATTATAAGACGGACCCCATTTAACATTAAAAATTATTTTTTTCTCTTTTTTTTACCAAAATTGGGGGTGCGTCTTATAAACAGGTGCGTCTTATAAAGCGAAAAATACGGTATGTGTTCTTGCTATGTACTGTGTAATGGATGTGTCTGACCGTACAAGGACATGGTCTGATCATACCACAGCACCTGTGCTGAGATAATCTTAGGCTAGAGTCACACTTCAGGGTTTTTTTAAAACCTGATCCGATTTTGAGCTTTTAAAAAGCTCATAGGAGCCTATTATAAAAAACGGATTGCTTTATAAGCAATACGGTTACCGCCTCCGACTCTGCAGCCTGCATAAAAAGACCTCCTATGAGCAGCGTTTCCTGCTCCGGTTTTGAGCTTTTTGAAAGCTCAAAACCGGATCAGGATTTAAAAAAAAACGCAAGTGTGACCCTAGCCTAAAAGCAACTTTAAAATTTAATTTGTCTGTGGGAAAACCCCTTTAAGGCTGGGTTCACACCACGCTTTGTTCCTGTCCATGGGAATCCTGTTTTTTCAGGACCACACGGACAGGAACAGACAGGACCGGATATTTAACTCTGGATGCCTTTTCTGTGTCCGGATCCAGGATTTTGAGGGATCCGGACACAGAAAGAACTGGGAGGAGCCGAGCCTGCAAGGAGCAGGCAAGTGGTGTCGAAGCTGTACTTTCACTATTGCAATGCATCTACATACAGTGCGAAAGCAAAAGAAAGCAATGGTTAAAAATAAAGTAAAAAATCCTCACCTCTCCGCCGAGTGTCCCGCGATGTGAGGCATCCACTTCCAATCGCTGAAGGACCTGAAACTGTGGAAACCGATCAGCTGAGTGGTTTAAATCGCTCGCCGATTGGTTTTGGTGGGTGATTTAAACCAATCAGCTGATGCTGTCATGTGACACATCAGCTGATTGGTTGCCGCAGGTCAACTGATTCAGGTCCTTCAGCAATCGGACGTTGACGCCTTGCATCAGACACTCGACGGAGATGTAACAATTTATTTTTTCATTTCTAATCATTGCTTACTTTAATTTCACTTTAGCAGTGTATGTAGACATTCTGCTAAAGTAAAATTACACATGTCACACGAGAACAGAGCAGTGAATGTGCACTGAGCATGCTCAGTACACTAAAACCGGATCCTGGAAACGATTCTGTTTTTTCCTGGATCTGGCGCCCATAGAATCCAATGCTATGTGAGCCGGGTCACCCCGGATTCGTTTCTGTCTGGTTTGGTCCGTTTTTTTCACTGAAGCCCAAAATCGGAGCAGTGCTGAAGCCTTAAACATCAGTTCTATGGCCAGCGCACATTGAAGCTCCAGTGCACTGGCCATACAACTGATGTTTAAGGCTTCAGCAACATGGATAACGGCGGGTACAGTACGCAATTGGCGTAAGCACCAAGGACAGCTCCTTATTGAGGATGCTGCCCTGCAATGTGCTTACGCACATTATGTACTGATACTCCTGCTTACACCGAGGAGCCGCCGACTTTCATTCAGAAGTTTTGAAAGTCGACAATAGCGGTGATAAAGTAATAAAACCTATTAACCATTAACATGCCACTGTATTAGGACAACATGTCTCTAGGGAGGGTGGACACTCCCTGGAGACATGTTACCCACATACATTTAACAGATTAACCCTTTGTTCATCCCCGCAGCAGCAGGGTTGAACAAAGCATCCGGTAACCGCAGGCATTCACATGTGCCTTGCGGTAGTCGGATGGACTCCCATAAGCGCCCATTATAGCAAACCTGCTGCAGTTTTGAAACCACTCTGAAAAACGTTGCCTGCATGATTTTTCATGCAGGCAGCGAAACCGGAATGCGGTAACCGGATTGCATTAAGTGCAATCCGGTTTTATAATGGGTGTCTATGGGCTGCGGATCCTGATCCGGTTTTGAGCATTTTAACAGCTCAAAACCAGATCAGGATCTGCAATCCCGACCGCAAATGTGACTTATCTACCTATCTATCAATCTATCTATCTATCTGACCCACTCCAGGGCCTTAGGTACCTGGATCCAGGGCATTAATTCTGTGGGGTTATCACGGATAGCTTGCCTGAACCCGTGGCCCTGGTGGTCGCTGAAAAATTTGTAAAAGAAAAATAATAAAGGTTTGTGACGCCACTTACGGTGTCCGGTGATGGCACCGGCGCTGCTGCAGACCTCCGGGGATGATGGATGGGGCAGCTAGATGGTGATGCTCCTTGTAGGTGGAGCAGGATCCCCAGGGCATAGATGGATGGTGAGGGCATTTTGACACAGTGAAGCAGTTCCTCAGGCAACATTGAATAAGACATCACACACTGCTCAAGTACTGCACGGGTTTTACTGATGACTAGGCCATAAACAGTTATTTACAGTCAACGTGCTAAACTGGCCTGGGTAGTCACCAGAGGTTAGGTAGTTACTTGGGACCCTCTTTCATATACCTTTCAGTTCCTTTCATCTGTCCTTAACTTCGCCTCTCTCTCCTTCACTTCCTTGGCGCTTCTGACACAGAGCATCTTGCCGGTCCCCACGGATCCCTTTTTGAGAGACTTGACTCGGGTCAAGGGATCGGGTGATGTCAGTACACCCGCGCCACTCTGTAGGCTTCAAGCACCGCACTGCGCATGCGGTGCTTGAAGCAGTACACAGCGGCGTGGGTGTTCTGGCGTCACCCAATGCCGGAAATGACGTGATTCGCGTCATTACAGCCCAGACAGCGCTGAGTAGAGCAGGGAGGCACTGAATACAATATGAATAGAAGATCATGCCTATTAGGGCGTGATCTTATGATGAAGAGGGCCCGCCCTAGGTACTAAAGAATATAGCCCCTGATAATTAACATCGCTAATGAGTAAGTTATAAAACGTTTTCTCCACTTTCACAGGATGCTTTTCTGAGACAAAGGAAGTGTTAGATTAGTGATGGGATGCTGCAGTGACATGATTTTGAAGCTTAGGAGGCATTTTGGAGGTGACAGGATCCCTTTAAACTCTGTTCACACTTTTGTTATGGTTTTTTATATTGGTTAATGCAAAAAATCATGATACACATTTATCACACAATGGAGTTAAAGGGGAACTCCAGGGAGATAAAATATTTTTGTGCTGTTTCTACCCTCCTATACGATGAAGGTGAGCTGTACACTGCAGTTCTGGGATGTTTAGATAATCTGTAAATGAATAAAATTGTATCTGCTGCTCTTCAGCCCTCATCCCTCCTTTATGGGAGAATACGTCACAGAGGAAATTCAGCTTTGGACATCTCAGGGCCGCAGCCAAGAACAGGGGTGTGTGGCAGGGTGTGGCCCACAACTCCAATGCTACCCATATATGCCAGCCCCCACTCTATGCCACCCACACTCTGTATGCCTACTGTATGTATTGCTGTAGTCTTCTGAGCTGACAGTGACAGCTACACAAACATAAACACTGCATCGTAGCCCCCTCCAGTTCTCAGCTGCAGCACAAAGATGGCCAAAGTTGAATCTGCTCTGTGACCTTTGTCCCCATTAGGGAGCGACGAGTGCTGAGGAGCAGATACTATTTTAATGATTTATAAGTGATCTAAACATCCGAGAACTGTAATGGACAGGTCAGCTTCATCATGTAGGAGGGCAGGGACAGTACAATTTTTTTTATCTCCCTGGAGTTTCCCTTTAAATAGACCCTTGTTGACTAATAATGGGGTTCATAGTTTTGACCAGAAGAATAATGAGGCATGCAGCACTATTCAATCTGTCAAACTAAATGGAATCTGCAGTGGAGGTTGTGCATAGCCTCTGACAGATGTGGACAGAGCCTAAGCCTAAATATTTTTTCACAATGTAAATATTTTAAATATCTCAATTTCTTGTCTTGAGTGCAATAAATGATTTACAGAGGCGTGAAAAAAGCGTTTGCCCCCTTCCTGAATTTTTATTCTCTTGCATGTTTGCCACTCCTAAATGTTTCAGATCACCAAACAAATTTAAATATTAGACAAAGGTAACACAAGTAAACAAATGTTTGGCTTATAAATAAAGGTCTTTATTATTAAGGGAAATATAAATCCAAACCCTGAGGGCCCTGTGTGAAACAGTGATTGCCTCTTTTAATGGTGGGTTTACACGTCGCGATATCGGCGTCCAACTCCGACCAAAAGTCACGTGGTTCGTGCGTTAGCCCCGATATCGTTCGTGCGTTGTATGGTATAAACGTCCAATACGATGCACGAGCGATGTCAAAACGATATGGGGGAACAAATGAGCCTGCTCTCCAACGGGCCGATATTGGATGGGCGTTGTGGCAGGATCATGCTGTGTAAAAGCCCAACTGCGATGTGGAGTACAACTTCCCCTATACTGTCCCATGTTAAATGATCGTTCCTGGGTCGGCCATACAAGGGGGCGTACACATCGTAGTGGCGTTGTCTGCCGATATTGCGCTGTGTAAATCTCCGATGTGATCTAGGAAATCTGGCCCGAAAAAGTGCGCGCCCGCGGCGTCGGATCCAATATCGGACCGACGTTGGGACGTGTAAAATGGCCATAAAACATACATTTGCTGTAGTTTTTCATGTCTTTGGGAAGCTGAGTTCAATTTCCCTAGCCATACCCAGGCCTGATTACTGCCACACCTGTTCTTAATCAAGAAATTGCTTAAATAGGACCTGCCTGACAAAGTGAAGTAGATCCTCAAAAGCTAGACATCATGCTGCGATCCGAAGAAATTCAAGAACAAATGAAAAACAAAATAATTAAGATCTATCAGTGTGGAAAGGGTTATAAAGCCATTACTGAAGCTTTGGAACTCCACAGTGAGAGCGATTATCCACAAATGGAGAAAACATGGAACATTGGTGAACATTCCCAGGAGTGGCCGGCCAACCAAAATGATCCCAAGAGCACAGCAACAACTCATCCGAGAGGTTACATAAGACTAAAAATCGTAGATACTGGGCACTACTGGGATTTTTTATATTGTGAGTTTCCCCATATACCAGTCGTCTAGGCGAGGTGAGGCAGCTATACACCTGGGTGTGCTCACTCAAGTCAATGCTTAATCAAACAGTCCAGAAAATAAAGGGCACTCACCCAAATGGTGTTTTTCAGGATTTTATTCCTTTCTCAGGGTTCCATAAGGGATTCCATACATTGCAAGGGAGGAGGGGATGTGGAGTGGGGCCGGACGACGGCCCGTTTTGTGCCCTGAGTGGCACTTCTGCTGGTCCGATCGGGCACGAAATGGGCCTCCCTTGCAATGTATGGAATCCCGTATGGAACCCTGAAAAAGGAATAAAATCCCGAGAAACACCATTTGGGTGAGTGCCCTTTATTTTCTGGACTGTTTGGTTACATAAGACCCCACAACAACATTCAAAGTACTGCAGGCCTCATTTGCCTCAGTAAAGGTCAGTGTTCATGCCTCCATCATATGAAAGAGATTGGGAAAAAATGACCTGCATTGCAATGTCCAAGACGAAGACCACTGTTGAGCAAAAGGAACATAACAGCTCATCTCAGATTTGCCAGAAAATATGTTGATGATCCCTAAGACTTTTGGGAGAATATTCTGTGGACCCACAAGACAAAAGTTGAACTTTTGGAAGGTTTATATCCCATTACATCTGACACGCAACATAGCATTTTAGGAAGGGAACAACATCTCAACAGTAAAATACGGTGGTGGCAGTGGGATGGTCTGTGGCAGTTTTGCTGTAGACTTTCTGGGGTAAATAAAACCATGAATTCTGCCATTTACTGAAAAAATCCTTGAGGAGAATGTCCAGCCATCTGTTCATGACCTCAAGCTGAAGTGCCTTGGGTTATGCAGCAGGACAATGATCCAAAAACACACCAGCAAGTCACTTCTGAATGGCTTAAGAAAAACAAAATTAAGACTTTGGAGTGGTCTAGTCAAAGTCCTGACCTTAATCTGATCGAGATGCTGTAGCTTGATCCTAAAAAGGTGGTTCATGCTTGGAAACCCTCCAATGTGGCTGAATTTCAACATTTCTGCAAAGATGAGTGGCCAAAATCCCTCCAGAGCATTTGTGGCACCCCAGTGTCTGGTTGCCACAATACTGCGCTTGGAAGCAAGAAAAAGTACCCACATCAGGTGACACAAACACACACAACACCTTCCCAACTCTAGACCAGAAGGGGGAGCTCTAAAGCCCGAGTTCAGGGCAGGTCCCCTATAAATTCTGGTCTAGGGGTGGGGTTAGGCATTTCAGTTCCAAGGTGGACTGTGGAAGAAATCCTGCGGACGGGAGCTATGCTAGGCTTGTCCTAGGACACTAACTAGCCAGTGTGAGTGACCAATAGTTGAGATTCTGAGGAAGTGCAGGAGTAGGTGTGGGGAGTGGAGCAGTGCCAGCTCACCCTAGCACCTAGAGCAGGAGTCTGAGGTTGCAAGGGACTTCATGCCAAGCAACCAACACCGGAGGGTGGGTGATTCCAAGTTGCTCACCGACCAAAAGGCCAGGAGACACAGCCGCACCACAGAGCTCAGGGAAATGCAGTGAGAAGAGAGTAACGTAAATAGAGCTCAAGCCGCCTGTTATACGGCCAAGACAGAACAAGAAAGTAGATGGTCACAGCACCTCTTCAAGCAACCAGGGCCCACAGGGAGTAGTGCAGTAGGGAGGCCTCAGAACTTGCCAGGTGTGGAAAGTCTCAACTTGCTTTCAGGCTCCGGACCTCTAACACCACTTGTGAATTGTGCCCTGGATGAACCTGCTACTTACATCAGAAAAGGTAAAGGAAACTGTTACCCCTGTGTCTGTCAGTTATTTCATTCACTAAGTCCCTCACCACAATGAACTATCACCTCTGTCGACTATACGGTTACCCTGGGGACTTGCTCTTCCTGTGGAGAGCTAAACCATCAGAACTGCTACTCTCATCATCCCCAGAGGTCCTGACTGCAGCAGTGGCTATACCAACACTCCACGGGTGGCGTCACGACAAAACCATTTATTTTTGCTTTTATTCTTCTTTCATCCCTTTTTCAACTTCCCCTTTTTAACTGATCGCCTGACGAGGGGATCACGGACCAGGTCACGCCACCCTGACATCCCACAGCCCAGATGACAAGAGGGTCTGGTTCTGCGTACCCCACAGTCCCCACCAGGGGAAAACACATTGTAAAAGACTCATTGCCAGTTATCACAAATGCTTGATTATAGTTGTTGCTGCTAAGGGAAGCCCAACCAGCTATTAGGTTTAGGGGGAGATCACTTTTTCACGCTGTAGATTTGGATTTCATTTTCCATTAATAATAAAGACTGGTTGACTTGTGTTATCTTTGTTTTATATTTAAATTTGTTTGGTGATCTGAAACATTTAAGCGTGGCAAACTGCAAAACAATAAGAAATCACAAAGGGGGCAAACACTATTTCACATCATTGTACATGTTCCATCTCACCAGATATTAATGCTTTAGTATTAGGGATGGGCGAATCTACTCGCTAGGACTCGTTACTCGGCGAGTAGTAAGGGACTCGCAGGACTCGGTAGTCTGCGAGTTTCCCAGTGATTACTCGCGAGTCTAATGCAAATCAATATCAATCCTAGTTTTGTCAGAAACGCTGACAAAACTACGATTGCCATTGTTTGCATTAGACTCATGCGAGTAATCACTGGCTACTGTGCCAGTGATAGCAGGGAAACTCGCAGATAACTGCTGTTTCTTTGCGAGCCAGTCCAGCTGTCTTCTCTGTGCAGCTCCAGGGTCCTAGAGCCCGCCTGCTCACAGACATGATGTAGCCGTGCTGAGATTGTTCTCAGTCTGCTCATTCCCTGTGTACAGACATGAATGTCTGTGCACAGAGATGATGTAGCAGTGCTGAGATTGTTCTCAGTCTGCTCATTCCCTGTGTACAGACATGAATGTCCGTGCACAGAGATGATGTAGCAGAGCTGAGATTGTTCTCAGTCTGCTCATTCCCTGTGTACAGACATGAATGTCTGTGCACAGAGATGATGTAGCAGAGCTGAGATTGTTCTCAGTCTGCTCTTTCCCTGTGTACAGACATGAATGTCTGTGCACAGAGATGATGTAGCAGAGCTGAGATTGTTCTCAGTCTGCTTATTCCCTGTGCATAGACATCTATATTTATGCACAGGGGATGTAGCAGAGAGGACATCGCGTTTTGGACTGCGTCGGACGGAAGAGGATTTTTTTAATTAAAGATGGAGTCCCTAATGGCTTTTTTTTTTTTATTTCTAATAAAAATTTTTCCTTGTGTTGTGTTTTTTTTAAAACAATTTAATAGAAATTCATGGTGGTCATGTCTAATATTGGCGTGACCGCCATAAATTTCGGGCTTAGGGCCAGCTGATAATA
Organism: Allobates femoralis; assembly: GCA_033576535.1. Lineage (NCBI taxonomy): Eukaryota > Metazoa > Chordata > Amphibia > Anura > Aromobatidae > Allobates > Allobates femoralis. The sequence goes on from JARQOC010000011.1 coordinate 178,203,285, forward strand.
CAAAGCTGGCCCTAACCTCTTTATTACCCAGCGTGCCACCGCTACCAGGGCCGCTGGAAGAGCGGGGTTCAGCGCCAGAGGATGGCGCTTCAATGAACGCGCCATCTTCTGGGGCGGCTGCGGGCTGCAATTTGCAGCGGGGGGTGCCCAGAAAGCTTGGGCATCCCTGCGCTGCGGATTCCAGCCCCCAGCTGCTTAGCTGTACCTGGCTAGACATAGAAATTGCGCGGAGCCCCACGCATTTTTTTTTAATTATTTCATGAATTTCAGAGTCAGAGTCTCAGAGTCAGAGTCTCAGAGTCAGAGTCTCAGAGTCAGAATCTCAGAATTTCATGAAATAATTAAAAAAAAATGCGTGGGGCTCCACGCAATTTCTATGTCTAGCCAGGTACAGCTAAGCAGCTGGGGGCTGGAATTCGCAGCGCAGGGATGTCCAAGCTTTCTGGGCACCCCCCGCTGCAAATTGCAGCCCGCAGCCGCCCCAGAAGATGGCGCGTTCATTGAAGCGCCATCCTCTGGCGCTGAACCCCGCTCTTCCAGCGGCCCTGGTGGCGGTGGCACGCTGGGTAATAAAGAGGTTAGGGCCAGCTTTGTATTATCAGCTGGCCCTAAGCCCGAAATTTATGGCGGTCACGCCAATATTAGACATGACCGCCATGAATTTCTATTAAATTGTTTTAAAAAAAACACAACACAAGGGAAATTTTTTATTAGAAATAAAAAAAAAAGCCATTAGGGACTCCATCTTTAATTAAAAAAATCCTCTTCCGTCCGACGCAGTCCAAAACGCGATGTCCTCTCTGCTACATCCCTTGTGCATAAATATAGATGTCTATGCACAGGGAATAAGCAGACTGAGAACAATCTCAGCTCTGCTACATCATCTCTGTGCACAGACATTCATGTCTGTACACAGGGAATGAGCAGACTGAGAACAATCTCAGCTCTGCTACATCAGGCAGCAGGCGGGCTCTAGGACCCTGGAGCTGGGGCAGCCAGAACACAGAGAAGACAGGATCTTATCTGTGCGAGTCAGCGATTACTTACAAAGTAAACTAGCAATGCAAATAAATGACAAAACTAGGATTGCTTCAGGCTGAAGCTTCCGAGACACATCTGCGATTTGTAAATCTCACACTACTCGCTATTACTCGCTTCCCCATTCATTAACATTGGACTCGCTAGACTCGCAACGAGTAGCGAGTCCTGGGCTCGGACTCGCTAGAGTCAAGCGATTCCGAGTAATTTAGGATTCGCCCATCACTATTTAGTATGGGTATAGTACCTGTACTAGGCTCTGACCCTCAAGGTATTTTATTATGCCTACTTCCCTGAAGGATCATTTTACACAGGTTTCCTTTGTAAATCTGGGAAAAATAACGCAATACATGAAATATGGAGACGAGCTGTCATAGTGTTGAACATGATATAACTTCAATGTCAAAATAAGCTTTGTCTATGGCTGTATGCAGAACTGCTTCCATTCATTAAGGTCTTTATAAGTGTTGTATTATTGATGTCAATGTTTGCAGGACTCCAAACAATAGCAGAAGAATGAAGGAAGAAATAGAGTCATCACTTATACTATATAGGTTGTATTTGACAATTGTCATACTGGTCTTCATCTCGCAGAATAGAAGGGGAAGGAAGATACTGCATGAACAATACTGGATGATTGATAATAATAAGGAATTACCAGCATCATAAATGATGTGAGATTATATAGGTGATACAGCAGAGGAGATTTATATTGTATGGCTATTGAATATGCATTACAAATTTGAGAGGCCTTTATATTATCACCTTCATACCACTGCAGGCAGCGTGATGGCTCAGTGGGTAACACTGTTGCTTTGCATCATGTGCAGTTTGTGTGGGTGTCTTACGTGTTCTATGGTTTCCTCCGGCACTCCAAAGACATACTTATAGGGGGATTCAGATTGTGGGCCCCAATGGGAACAGTGATGATAACACCTATTAAGCATTGTAAAATTAATAGAATAAATGAAAATGTATTTACATTGCTCCAGCTTTTCTGGTTTATATTATTGTCCATAGGGTGCATTCATATAGTGTTTAGAAATACCATAGTATGCCAACATTGAAATTGTGACACCTAGAAGGAAAAGTTGAAGTTTTATGGAACTTATAGGATGGATAGGCATGTTGATGATATGCAAATGATGAAAAAATGGAAACAAAATTTTAAAAATATCTTGATGTATTCAACATTGAGTATGAATGACAAGGAATCCCCACACTTACACACCTTGACTGTTAACCTTTTCATAAGCAACATTGGATTACATTTATATTCTGCCATATTCTTCTTGGTCCTGTTATTGTAAATTCTTGTTGTATGTTGACAATAGTTAAGGTTGAGTTTTACTTCAAAGGAAATAGTTTATGAATTATGTCTTGGACTAGAACCGTATCTGCCCACATTTAGCTAGGGGCCTCTACACTCATGCAGAGTATTACACTATGTACACAATGACTAACGGCAGACAAGTCAGGTAAGGGTTTGTAAATGTGACTAGGTCATGACTCTAGGAATAGCTCAGTTTATATGTACTTTTACCTTAATACATATAATATATGTAATACTTTATCATATTCCTCAGTGCCATGGTTCCTCAATGCAGTGTATGAAATTATTTCACAACCACAGTTCTTTTTGCAGCTCACATTTGCTTTGGCACTTGCGCTGTGTATGGGGCCAGCTTGCTGATTTGGGTCTCCGGATAGATTCCTTGAGGGCTTCTTGCCTTTATAAAGCAAGAATTACACTAGAAATGCTATTTATCAATTATCTAGTCAGTTAGTACAAGAAAAAGGACCTGTTTGACAACATAGTTACATGACCAAAGGTTCTTCACCTTGGAGGAGATTAGATTAAATTCAGAGGAGTAGAGACCCTGGAATGTCTTCTCAACTCTCACTCCAGTATCTTCTCTAGGAAAGGTGTGAATGATTGAGTGCCAAGAGTCGTTTGGGTGAGGGAGAAGAAAGAAGGAGCATAGTGCTGTGTCAAGGTAGTTGGGCATAATGATCTTGATGATCGTGTAAGTGGGTAAGGGTTTGGAAGAGGGATACATTGCCAAAGATAGTGGGCAGGTGAAACAAGTAGACCAAAGTGCAGCCTGATGACACACCATCTTAGGAAAAAAACATAAAATTAGCATTAATTATAAAGGATCATGTCTCAGGCATCACATCTCAGATATCTGGCATGGTCTGAAAGAACCACACACATTTGGAAATGCAATTGCGATTAGGGCATCCACATTTGGATGCGGTAACCGCAATTGCCTTCACACACATTTAGGAACAAAAGTTGCTCCTAAACCAGAATACGGCAACCGTATTGCTCTGAATGTGCAATCCAGTTGCCGGATACTTTGTTCATCCCAGCTGCCACAGGGATGAACAAAGGGTTGATGTAGTTAAAAGATGTGGGCAACGTGTCTGTAGGGAGTGCCCACCCTCCCTACAGACGTGTTGTCCCATTAGGTGGGCACAGCAAGGGTTAAATGGCATTAATTCTCAATTTGCGGCTATTACCGGCTTTTATTAAAACTAAGGGGCCCGTCACACCAGGTGACATCACCGGCGATCTGACACGCGGCATCACCGCTGGGGGTGTCTAAAAATCCCAGCGGCGATGCTGTAACATGGGAGCCTATGTCTCCCATCGCCTGTCAGATCACCGTCCCCCTGTTACATGGGGTGATGTCCACACATCACCCCTGAGTGCTCGCCTGGTTTCAGAGCACTGATGTGAAACCAGTCGACCACTCAGAGGCGGTATGTAGCGCTGACATCGCCCCTTTATATTAGGCGACGCAGGGGCGATATTGGTGCCGATAGGTCACGCCCATACGTTGCTTAAGAAATCGGCGGTGCCGTCGCCAGGTGTGACGAGCTTCTCAATGTTTGGCGGCAGCTATTAGCATTGAAGCAGATACAGTATGCACTTACATACTGTATCTGCTTCAATGCCAATAGCCGCCGCCGAACATTTAGTTTTAATAAAAGCCGGTAATAGCCGAAAATTGAGAATTAATGCCGTTTAACCCTTGCCTACCTAAAGGACAACAGTCTGTAGGGAGGGTGGGCACTCCCCAGAGACATGTTGCCCACATTCAATATTATTATTTAATCCTTTGTACATCCCTGTGGCAGCAGGGATGAACAAAGCTGCCGGTTGCCGCAGGCATTCACATATGGCTTGCGGCAGCCGCATGGGCTCCCATAGGAGCCCATTATAACAAATCTACTGCGGCTGGCATACCGCTGCAAAAACTGCAGCCTGCATGATTTGTTTCCGCAGGCTGCAGATCCGCAAGCGGTAACTGGATTGCATGTAGTGCAATCCGGTAACTATAATGGGCTTCTATGGGGAGCGGTTCCTGATCCGGTTTTGAGCTTTTTGACATCTCACAACCGGATCAGGATTTCAAAATTGTGCCGCAAGTGTGACCCCAGCCTTACAAACAGGAAACATCCAGGGAGCACTTTCTGCTCTCCAGGCGGTTCCAAGAGGCTTCTGCTATATGCCTGCTTGATATTTTGCCTCTTTCTTAACTCTCGGAGGCGCACAACACTTTTTCCAATAACTTCATGGAAGCTACTGTAGCTTTGGCTTATGTGTTCTATATTAAACTATAATGGACTTTAACATTTCTGAGTTACATTATTCTTGTATCATGTATATTTTTTACTTAAAGAGTATATCCAGGATTTTACAAAAAAAAGTGCCTAGCACTAACAGGCAGATGGTGTCCACCTACCTTCTTGTTGTATCTATTGCCGTTCTTCACTGACATGGATCGTCTAAGGCTGCCTTCAGATTTGCAGATGCCTCCGCAAAACGCTGCGGAGGCATCTGCAAATCTGAAGGCAGCCTAAGACTGCTCCTGCCGGCAATTCTGCAGCTTCCAGTGACATTGAATCAACAGAGAGGTGTTGCAGATGACATCTTCCTTATTGAAAGGTAGCGGGAACCGGGTGTCAATCAGCATGACAGGACGTCTCTTACACAGAGCAGAATGGAAAAGAAGCTTTCACTCAGTTGACAGAGCCATTGTGTAGCTGGCAGAAGCGCTGTGTGCCGGTGGTAAATAGTACCAAGCACAACAGGCAGATAGGTAGTAACTACCTGCCTGTTAGAATTTGGGCACATTTTTTTCTTTTAAATTCTGGATATACCATTTAATTAAACCATATTTGTTTCCTCCTCTTTTTAATGCTTGTTTATAGCCTTTTCTGTAACATCTTATGTACATAATTATGGTGTAGGACATTTTGTCTGCACTGCTGTGAAGAGGGTTCAGAGGTATCCTTTACAGTAGCCGCTTGTAGCATAAGTGGACAATAGATGTTCATTGACTTTAATGGAAGATTGTTCTAGGATGTTCTGTGACTGGTGCAAAGGTTATTGAACAAGGATCTCTTCACAACAGGAAGTGTCAGTCTAGTGTGAGGCTCAGTGGTCAAATGGGAAACTGCAAGATTTCAAAATGCAAATTAGAACACACCACTAAAAATTCTTTAAAAAAAATAGACAACTAAAAAGATGATTTTAATAAAATGTTATTTTGTGAAAACATATTTCCTTTATCATTTCCTTAAAGGTTTTGTCCCATTTCAGAAATTATTTCCCCTGTGTGATACAGAGAAAAATGGGGAAAAGGAAGGAGCTCACCCTATGTACTCCCAGGATTCCCAAGATGCATCAGATAAGTGGCTGGCATCCACTGACACAGTTCAAGAGGAAATAGAAAATCAGGCACCTGTTTCATCCTTATGAAATTCTTTATTGAATGCTTAAAATTCCATTACAGTCATCAGTGGAGGACACAGTCCCCTGACCTGGCCTTACACATTTCGGTGGGGACCGCATTACTCATATGCTTACATCTTACAAATGAATACACACACATGAATACCATAGTTTAACAAAGAATACAGTGAATACAATCACCTGTGGATAATGAAGTGATTGAACCATTGCCGGGGACTGATTACTCAAAAGTGAAGCAACATCTAAGAAGTTCTAAGCAGCTTCAGACATAAAATGTAACTAGTCATATAAATCTCACAATGTACAAAAAACATAAATATGTTACAGAAAAAATATTATTTCAAATTTATTTCTGTACATAAATTAAATACATATGCATGTACACAAGCTAGCCTCAGATCGAAATGGGAACCAAATAAGAAAAAATAATATTACATTTTGGAAAAATAAAATACAATATAATGAACCATATTGATGTATGTGCTGGATCCAATACAGAAAGAGTTAATAATTCAGGTTCCATTTCAGCAAGGTCAGCCAGAGGAGACACATCCATTCCAGAAAATTGTATATGTGCAAGGATCTCTCCCAATTCCTAAATATACAATAGCATAGAAATAAAATAGACATTAGCAGAGGCAAGATAGACACTGAATAAGCATATTCATGTCCATACATAAAATAATGGTAAGATGTATGGAGATGTGGAACCCACTGGGACAGGGTACTCGGTACTGGACCGGGTATCACGGGGGTTATCACAGCGGTCTTGGTCCGGACCGTGTCCCGAGCCCACAAGTAAAGGGGGGTATCTACAGGGAGAGAGTCGTGACACCACCCGTGGTATGTGGTCAGGGTGACCACTGCTGCTGCAGAACCTCCAGCCTCTCTCTTTGGTCATTACTACTCACCTAACCAAAATCTTCAATCTCTCCCTCTCTTCTGGTATTTTCCCCTCCTCCTTCAAAAACTACATCATTACTCCATTATTAAAGAAATCTTCTCATCAAAGTGACCTTCTGACGGAAAAATGTAATGGAGACCACTCTCTGCTTATTCTACTTGTCCTCTCTGCAACTTTTGACACTGTCGACCACCATCTCCTACTTGCTATGCTGTACTTTATCGGCATAAAGACACTGCTCTCTCTCCTGGTTCTCTTCCTATCTTTCTGACCACTCTTTCAGTGTGCCGTTTGCTGACTCTACTTTCACTCCTCTTCATCTCACTATTGGGGCCCCTCAGGGTTCAGTCCTTGGCCCTCTTCTCTTCTCTCTCTACACGGCCCTTATTGGACCATTAGCATATTTGACTTCCAGTACCATCTTTACACTGATGACACACAACTATAGACTTCAGCCCCTGACTTTACCCCTGCAGTATTAAAGAATACCAATGACTGTTTAACTGCAGCTTCCAACATCATGTCCACTCTCTATCTTAACTCAACCTTTCCAAAACTGAACTTCTTCTGCTCCCACCCTCCACTAACCTCCCTAAATTTGACATCTCCCTCTCGGTGTGCTGCATCATGATAACGTCTAGGCAGCAGGCTCGCTGCCTGGGTGTTATGTTTGACACTGATCTCTCCTTCATCTCCTATATACAATCTTTGCCTGCTCTTGTCACCTGCACCTGAAGAACATCTCTAGAATCTGCCCCTTTCTCACCATGGAAACAACTAAAGTTCTCACAGTGGCCCTGATCCATTCCCACCTTGATTACTGCAATTCTCTGTTAATTAGCCTCCTCTCACTAGACTGTCCCCTCTCCAGTCCATCCTTAATGCAGCAGCCAGGATTTCCTTTCTGGCCAATCATTACTCAGACGCCTCGCTCTGTGCCAGTCATTGCACTGGCTGCTTATACACTACAGCAGGGGTGGGAACTCCAGTCCTTGAGGGCCGCAACATTCAGGTTTCACGATTCCTTAGTATTGCACAGGATTGGAATCATCACCAGTGCAAGTGATATGTTATCACCTGTCAATACTAAGGAAATCTGAAAACATGCACTGTTGCGGCCTCGAGGACTGGAGTTCCCCACCCCTGCACTACAGAACCAATTCAAATGCTTGTTCTCACCCACAAAGTTCTTACAGTGCAGCACCTCCAACATCTCCTCCTTCATCTCTGTCTATCACCCTACCCTTCTCAACATTCTACAAGTGACCTTCGACTAACATCCCTACTAATCCGAACCTCCCACTCCCGGCTCCAAAATTTCTCTTTGAGCTGCACCAATTCTCTGGAATGCTCTACCCCAAGAAATTAGGACTATCCCCAATTTACATAGCTTCAGGCAGTCTCTAAAAACACATCTTTTTAAGGCAGCCTTTCACACGCCCTAATCGAAGTCCTTTATACTGTACTGTATATAGCCCATTCACTATTTCTCTGGACATAACTCTCCTTCAAACTCCACCAAACCCAAAAGCTCTACACAGATTGGCTGGTGACCATTCATGTAATTTTATCTATCCCCATTTTCTCAAGATGTCTGGACCATCATTATAATTAGCCCCTGTACTTTGTGTAACCCCCATCTTGTTGTAGATTGTAAGCTATTGAGCACGGTCATCTTTATTTTTGCTTTAATTATTGTATTTATTTTTTACATTCTTTCTATGCTTTAATTTTTGTATTGTATTTTTAGACCCCTTTAACATCAGCGTTTCTGTCCGGATCCAGCAGATCCATCCATCTGCAGCCTAACGGCTGCACTTGCGGTACACTTGCAGCAAGCCCCATGCATTCTCTATGGCGCTTGCAGCAAGTGCGGTATTGCCGTGATCCGTCACTTGTGGCAGTTGCTGCTGCGAAAAAAACCACAGCTGACTGCAGTTTTTTTTCGCGGCCGCAACTGCCGCAAGTGCCGGATTGCAGCAATACCGCACTTGCTGAACTTCCCGCAAGCCCCATAGAGAATGCATGGGGCTTGCTGCAAGTGAACAGCAAGTGCGGCCGTTAGGCGGCAGATGCAGTTTTCTGTCTGGATCTGCGGAAACGCAACGCAAATGTGAAAGGGGCCTTATAATTGTTACTTATGACCATTTGTATATGAACCTCTGACTTGTAAAGCACTACGGAATATGTTGGCGCTATATAAATAAATATTATTATTATCATTATGTAATTTGTGACATCATGTTGACATTACTGTAGCCAAACATTAAGCTCAGCAGCTCTGCACATGTAGATGGCATGAGCCACTAAGAGCCACTGAACTCAGTGATGGGCTGCAGCACTGTGAACATGACGTCCCCACTGTAGCTAAAGGTACCTTTACACGCCGCGACGGCAGGCTGGATACATCCCGCTACTTCACGTGCACGAGCACGCTCAAACGGCTACAAACGGTCAACGCATCACCTTTACACGCCGCCACAAGATGCGCTACGCCACGCTACATCTATAGCTAGCTACATCGCCGGGTGTATCAAGTAGCCAGCTGTAGCTTAGCGTACCACGTTTACACAGCGCTACAATAAGCTACTATGGGCGGACCTGGTACAGCAGGGACAGCACATAGGCGTGCCACAATCTTGGATTACGAGCCGTCCGTACGATGATAGGACAGCGCAATATCATCATGATTGGCCAGGCATCGCAGGAGGCTGAGACATCCAGCACGCTCGAGCGATTGTGTAGTGTGACTGGTCAGCTCCTTAAATATGCCGCCCTAGGCAGCGACTACCAATCGTCATGCAGGAGCTTCCTCCAATGATCGGTGATGGGGCGCGGTATCCCGGAGCCTGGGTCACGCCTTAGCTACATTGCAGCTACAGCCCCGGGTGTCCAGAGTTCCCTTCCGTTGCCTCTTTACACGCCGATACAGCTCGCTACCATCGGCGATGTAGCCATCAGTTTTCGAGCAGACCTAGGAAACAGATGTATCTGTTGCCGGCTGCAGCGTCACGTCTTCAGACGCCGCTACGACGGGCTACATTGGCGCTACAAGCTACATTTGTAGCCTGTAGCGGGATGTATCCAGCCTGCCGTCGCGGCGTGTAAAGGTACCATAAAAGATGGAGACTATAGCAGCATCGGAGACCCTGGAAAAGGGTAAGCAAAACAAGATTTTTTTTTTTACAATGAACTGCATGTAGGGCAAAAGTTTTCTTAAACGGTACAACCTCTTTAACACTATAGTCTAGTAACAGCATTTGTGCTCAATCCTTTCTTCTTCAGTTACTGTAGGTGAACTGCTATGAGTATTGACTTGATTTAATTCACATGGGTGAATAATATGTAACCGCGGCAACATCGTCCCTACGTCGTCTCATGTAAAGGGGCGATGTCGGTGCCACTGGGTAGTCGCCTGGTCCAGAGCAGTGCTCTGAAACCAGGCGACCGATCTGGGGCGATGTGCACACATCGCCCCATGTAACCGGCCGCCGGCGACCTGTCAGGCGATGGGAGCCATAGGCCCCATTGTCCTGCATCGCCACTGGGGTTTTCAGTAACCCCAGCAGCGATGCTGCCTGACAGCTCGTCGGCGTGGCGCTGGAGATGTTGCCCCATGTAAATTGGGATGGCGACGCTGGCAGGGCGCCAACAACGTGCGTGCACCTGCTAGTTGCAGCCAACATCTCCAGCCCCATCGCCAGGTTTGACGGGGCCTTAAGATAGAGCTTTTTAGTAAACCACATCATTCTACTCTTAACCAAAAATGGAATGAGGCTACAAAGAAAAGAGCACACCACAGTATCTATTATGAAATATTAAGTTGATTGTGACAATAATTTTGTCTGACCAGTGATGAGCAACTATACTCGTTACTATTAGCTACTCACATGGATGGTATGGTGTTCACGATGCTCCATACTCTGTGAGTGTTTTGGGTTTTACTTGTGATATTCGAGTGAGCAGCCTAGTATGTTTCTTGACTGATTTTCAGCCAATACACATGCTGGGATTGCTTGCCAGTCAAAGTAATGCCATATTCATCTTTGCACTAATGTGTGACCCCACCTCCCACTGCCTCTCTCCTCCCCACCGCAAAACGCCGGGTCCTACAATCAAAAGTGAAAGTGAGGACCCGGCACCAAGGAGAGAGGCAGTGGGAGGTGGGGACAGACCAAGGGATGGATGGGTAATGCGCAGGCGTCAGGATTGGCCGCCCCGCACTGTGAATACTTTATAACTCAGTGCGGGGCAGGCTGACCACGCAGGTGCTGGAAAGGTGATGTGCGAGGCAGGAAGATCATGAGCAGCGCGCACTGCGCATGCCCGGGGCCAGGAGACACTACGCAGGCGCCGGATTCGCTGCGATTTTGGAAGAGGAGGCGGCGCCTGCACAGCAGAGGGATGACTGACACCACAGGGGAGGGATATAGACGCTGGAAAAGCCCGCCTCCCGGTCTTTGGTCAGGTTTGGAGCACATTTTATAAAACGCTTTTTTGCATTGAATCTAAGGCGCATAAATGCTATAGACAACTTCTCAGAATGCAGCCTTAGTGCTGCAGAAGGTGGCTATTATATCTTTACATGCCTGGGGGGAGGGAGGGACAGGTTCACTTTAAGTGTATGATTGACCTGATGTGTAACACATTCACTTTTTCCTTGCTCTTATGTCCTTACAATATGGTTAAAGTTCTTCCCAAATGACAAAGTGACTTCAGAAAAGGAATTTGTTCCTTTGTGTTATTTCAGTCTGTTTGCTCGTAAAGCCACATCCACACAATCGTGTCTGCATGCTATATAATTTGTTCCTCCTTGGCTTGCTCTCAATACAGCTGCCAGATGACATTTGCATAGATAAAGGAGCAGTATTTCTTATTTGTTTTCATGTGGTCTATGTACGACACCTGATGCCTCAATTTTAAGGTCAGAAAAATAAACATATCCGATGTACCTAAGATTGTGAAAATGATAATTGTGGTGGAGAAAACCGAGTCAGAGTTGAAGAACAGTTCAGTCTACAATATAGGATTATGCCCATAGGGCTTTCACAAGGAAGGGCACCTTTTTCTATAAGGTATGCTTGATCTATATATGAGATGTCTATTTAGATAGATTATACCACAGTTTAATCCCTTTCTCATCCACAGTTCCTGTAACTATACCATTTAACCACTTGTCAGGAATAGCTACCAACTAACGTAAGAACACCAATTTCTTATTTGACATCATCTGGAGAATTATATCCTAGGTATGCATATATCAGTATGAACTTTTTATTTGATGTTTGTAACTTTATGCATTTTTGTATAATTTACCACTGTATTTAATTTGCTTTTTGTTGTGTCAAAATTTTGTAGACCTATGGTATTTCCCCTGATGAAGACTTCATAAGTCGAAACGTTGGGAATTATTTGATTACCCTGACACAAAAAAGCAAGAAATAGTAAAAATGTTCATGCATCTTGATGCATCACCTTGCGTGTAAACGACATATGAATTCCAATGGTGGCGCATCTGTCTCAGGATGGATACGGCCAGAGATGGCTGTGCCACCATTGGAATCTCTCTCTCACTCTCACACCCTCACCCTCTTTCTCTCTCATTGGGCTTACCAGTGTCCCGCTGGTGCTTCCGGGGCTGCCCATTAAGCTTCTTGCATACTCACTGCACTGACCGTCAACAGTCAGTCACAGACACTCACACTCTGTGAGAGCCTATGTGATTGGCTGTTGCAGACACACTGCATTTCCTCAATGTGGACGCTGATTGTGCTTGGTTACCATACACATTGGTGTATGGGAACCAACCTGCTGTCATCAGGTGTTAAATGAATAAATTAAAAAAAAAAAATGTGTGGGGTTTCTGAATGAGGGAGGACAGCAGCAGGGTAAGTAGGAATAGCGGCAAAGTAAGTAGGGAGTTAACTGAGGTGATCCAAGGACACCTTGTTACAGTAACTGCTTGCTTGCTTACTATGGCAACAGTGTCCTTGGTGACGTCACTGCTTACCACGCCAAAGGACTCTGCTCACTCATTCAGTGACTAGAGACTACGGGGAGCGGAAGAGTTCTTCCTCCCCGTGGTCTCTGATGTAGCAGAGCTGTATCCATTCAGGAAGACAGATGAGGATTGTAGAGGAGTATGAGGGTGGGGAGGGAGTTATAAAGATGGTGTTTCTAAATGTCTCTGTTTTTCTGTGTTGTGTCTTTTTTAACCATTTATTTAAGATTATTAATGGCCAGGTCTAACTTGGCCTGACATTAAGAAGCTCATGGAATAATACCAGCTGGTAAAACAAAGCTGGTATTATCGGAGATGGTGTCATCGGAATGCGCCATTTTCAGGGGCGGCTGTGGGCTGCTATTTTTTAGCATGGGGGCCCTAAAACAATGGGCCCCCACCCCTCTGAGAATACCAGCCCCCAGCCGCCTAGTTTTACTTTGGCTGGCAAGTAAAAATAGGGCGGAGCTCATGCATTTTTTTTGCCAAGGTAAAATTACGCAGTTGAGGGTAGCAGCTCGCAAGTGTTTGCTTTCACTGGGCTAGAACAAAAAAATTATGTAGAACGACACACACAAAACATAAAAAACACAAGTGTAAACATCACACAAATAAATACAACATGATGAGAAATAATGGGCAAACCCAAACATTTTAGAGTACAGAACAAAAAAAAACTAACTAATGTTTCAACACCCAAACACAAGCAGAATCCTCCTGGTCCTTCTGGTGCAGCCACCCTGGTGACTCCACCCTCCTCATCATGTTGATGCCTCACAACACCAGCCACCTTACACCTGCTGGAGTTGCCAGGCCACTGCCCCAGGGCCATTAAAGTAGGAGCAGTATGCATATCTGCTGTTCCTGGCATCCTGCTGACTCAGACCATGGCTCAGCGGCTGGAGTGGCGCCACACCATAGTCGGAAGCACGCCAATCCCCGGGACGGACCTCCCCTGTTGTGGGGTCCACAGAATCCACATAACTTGCCAGCGTGTATGATGACCGATTCCAACGACGCAGGAAGTTATGCAGCACACAGCAGGCCAGCACTACCACATCAATAGACTCAACTTTCATATGCAAAGGTGTATGAAACACGCGGAATGTATTGGCCATGATCCTGAACGCATTTTCAACCACACAGCGGGCCAGGGATAGCCGGTAATTGAAAATGTGCTGCTCAGAAGTAACCGTCCTCTGGGGATATGGCCGTAGTAGGTGAGCCTGAAGTGGAAGGCTTCATCCCCCACAAACGCAAAGTTGAGATGATGGATTGTCTCATCATTTGAGGGCAAGTTCAGAGCACCTCTCCTTAGGTCTTGGGCCAATGAGCAGTGTGCAAACACACCCCCATCTGAGACACGCCCGTTCATTCCAACATCCACGTAGAGGAACTCATAGTGAGCATCCACCAGGGCCATGAGCACCACGCTAAAATATCCTTTGTAATTATAATACAAGGACCCCGAGTTGGGGGGTTTTGTGATCCTCACGTGCTTACCATCCAATGCACCGCCGCAGTTAGGAAATTGCCAGCGGTCCTCAAACCCTCTGGCAACATCCTCCATTCAGCGGGGGTTGTTGGGAACTGCATTTAGGATGGCAGCAGACTACTCCAGATGGCTTCACACATCTCGGGATCAGGCAGCTCAGCAGGGACACTGACACACGTGAAGTGTATTGCAGGTCTGTCCTAGAACGACCTGTTGCCAGGAACCGCAAAGTTACAGCCAAATGCTCCTCATGTGGCACAGCTCGACGCATCAAAGACATCCCCGCCGAGCTGGCGCCTCCACCAGTGGGTAGTATTACGAGGATGAGGGGGAGACCATTGTCTGAGCCAGCAGAGGAGGATGAAGACCAAGGATGCTACTAGGCAATGCACTACCTTGCAGCCTGCACTTTTGTGTAATTGTGTGTAAAACTAAACCAAGTGGTTTTATTTTATTTTTTGTTGGTAATAAACCACCCTTTGATTTCCCTTAACTATGTCCACATATGTGTCTGGTTGTGCAGTATGGTTGTGTGTGTAGTGTGTTCTGTGTGTAATGGTGGTGTTTGTGTGCCAAATGGAGAGGGCTAATGTCCACAATAACATATTTGGGTCATTGTAGCACACACAAGGCTATCCATAGGTGACATGTGTGAGTATGGGGAGAATAGGAGGCTTCTGTGGCTGACATAGGGAAGTCTGTGTGTTTCTGTGTGTTTTGTAATGTGTGTGTGTTATTGGAGACAGTCATGTTAAATACGGCTTGTTTCAAGGTCCAATGGTACAGTATGGTTTGTTTTTTATCATGTCACACTGCACACCTCTGGCAAGTAATTGACCTTTTGTTGTGTTTCACATTTTAAGTGGGACTAGGTCTCCCTGTGTGTGCACAGACAAGTGATCACAGCGTATAATTAGTGTCACAAACCTTTACTTTTTAATTGTAAAATTGTTCAAAAGGGGTTTGGTCCGGTTAGTAGTAGACAAACCATACTACCCACTTTCCCAATGTGGGATACTATAAGAAAAGAGACCAACAGGGCCTAACAAACAAAGGTGCTAACATGGCAACAGGGACAACAGCAAGGGTCCAACATGGACAACAACTAAAATGTAACAATGGCCACATTATTGGGGGGGGGGGGGGTTGGTGGAGTAGAGGCCCTGGTGGACTGGGCTGCCTGGAGGGCGTGGATCATGGCACCCAAGCAGGCAAGGTGTTGCTGCCCTTCTTGGTGTGCCTCTCCATATGCTGCTGAGCCTCCTGGTGAGCCTGCAACAGCTTCTCAATAGTTGGTACACATTTATGGGAAAGAAGGACATTAGTCAGTTACCTGTGTAGGTGTGGGTGGGTGTTTGAGGGTATTGTTAGGGATTATACGTACGCAGCACATCACCATCCCAGGTGCCATCTGGAGGAGATGGGGATGGGCTGACAGCCCAGCCTGCAGCGCAAGCTCTTTCTCCTTCACCAAAAAAAATGGAGAAAGACATCAGGACTCACATACTGTTGTCTGGCCCACACACCAAAAGTACATTAGAAAGCTTGTAGGCCTTAGCAGAAACTTACCACTATACACAGAACCAGCAGGCTCAAGGTGAGGGTGTGAGGACCACGAAACACCAGGGTTCAGCCGGGAGCTGGACATGCTGGGTGGGGGGTTGCTCCTGGGCTCGGTGTGTGTGGCGACAGGACGGGGCTTGGTGGTTCCAGGGGTCCAGGGCTGGCTGCAGCCAAGGCTTGTGGCCCTGGTGTGGAGGGACTGGCTGGGCCCTCCGGGGCCGATGCGGCTGGAGTCCCTGGTGTGGAGGGACTGGCTGGGCACTCAGGGGCCACTACAGCTGGAGTCCCTGGTGTGGAGGGACTGGCTGGGCCCTCCGGGGAAGGGGGTGGTCGTGTCCTGGGTGGGCTTGGGGACTGTGGAGCCTCCCCAGACGAGGAGTCCTCCTCATCTGTAATATCAAACATGACAACAGACCGATTTAAGCAAAGGACCACAACACAGGGAAAACACCTTAGTGTGTGTATGAATGTCATGACGGCGTGAACAGTACAGTAAAAGGTTAGGGTCGCCGTGACCCTATGATGAGGGCCCAGTCTGTTTTAGGACATGAGTACAACACCAGTGCCCACATATTTTGGAAGTAAAACACCCTTGGTTTAGCATGGGAGGTATTTTTAACATTAACACAAGAGCAAACCAGTAAGCATCAGGTGTTGGCACCATGGGGGCAAACACATAGCAGTCAGCTTGTATTCATTGTTCTGTATTGTGATCAATGTGTTACAAAATGGTATGTATGACTGCTCACATATATGTGCTGCGAGGTGTCATGTGGGTCTTCAAAATCGCATTAATATGTTGTTGTCACCTTTGCGGTCATGACACAACTATTTTTGGCAACACACAGGTCAAGGACCACTATAGCCGTCACCATTTGGATGACAAAAGAGTGTTTTCTACACCTTCATGTTGCATTGTGACCAACATGCAGATGCACATTGGTGACAGATCCACATGGTGGCTTAGGGCACATTATGTGCCATGGCACAATACCACATAATGGTTGTGTAGTGTTTTGAATATTATGGTTGCCATGTGTGTGTTTGGCATTGCCACATACTCACCACGCAGCCTGGCAATGCGGGCACGAATGTCAGCAATCCTCCCTGGGCACTTGTGCTTGAGGTTCGCAAGCTTTTTCATTATCTGCTTGCGTGTCCTCTCCACCCCCAGTTTCTGCAGCAGGGCCCGCTGGATGCTCCTCAGTATACTGCGCCTGCGCAGCTGTGGGTGCCGGTGACGCTGGTGACACCAGTAGTCATGGCGGTCACACAGGTCTATCAAAGCCATTAGCTTTGCCAGACCCCATGTGGCTGCATGCTGTGCAGCGGCCATGACTCTTGTGCTATGTGCAAGGGAGGGGCAGGCACCTAACAGGCAGGGAGGAATGAGCAGAAAAGTCATGACGTCACCACACACACTGACGCCGCCAAACAAAGTTTAGGGTGCTATCAAGGTCGACGCCGGCGGAGTGGGAGCTGTATAATGTACCCAACAGCGTCACCTAATTCACACCGCGTAGGGTGATTGTAGTGCGTGGCCCATGCCACCCATGTACGATGTGTAGGGCAAAATCTGAGGTGCCATGTGCCACTATACTTGACACAGTGCAGATGAATACACGCAGATGACATAGCTATGGGCGCGAAGAAATGAATTGTGTCTGCGTACGGTTGTGTAGATGTAGATGTGTGTGGTGCTGAACGGACAGCTCTTCAAATATGGCGCCCTGTCAACTGACATCGAATGGGAACACAGTAGCCACCAACAATCATCGCAGACGGGGCGCGGACTCCAGCACGCTGTGGCACGCCTATGGGAAATCAATAGGCGACGCAGATTCCATCACTATCACCCTATCACACACCAAAACCTGGAAATCTCACCTTCATGATTGCCTTTGATTTTAGAGCAGTGCTCAGGTGATTTATCGCCGCGAAATTCCCCAATCACACGCTGCAACTGTGAGGCAATTTCACAGCGATTGTTTCGGGGCGACATATCGCCTTTAAGATTCCCTGACGGGATTGCGGCGTGTGACGGTACCTTTAGGATGATTAGTAAGTCATTTGCTTGAGCTATTCAGGGATTTTGTACTGTTATTTCTTCTCCTATTGGTCTTATTATTAGGGCAAATATTTATTTTGTCATCCAATTAACAGCTTGGTATTTTCAATCTAAAATATGTATTATAAATGATTCATAGATATATACTGTACATCATATACAGTTGAAACCAGACGCTTACATACACTATATAAAAAGACACATCTGCATGTTTTTCTCACTTTCTGACGTAATCAGAATAAACCTTTCCCGTTTTAGGTCAATTAGGATTACCATAATTATTTATATTTGCCAAATGCCAGAATAATGAGAGAGAGAGAATGTTTTAAGGCTTTTTTATTATTTTCTGCAAAGGCACAAGTTTACATACACTAAGATCACTATGCCTCTAAACTATTTGGGACAGTCCATGTGATGATGTCATGTGTTTGAATGAAAATGTGAAACTTCCCCAGCAATCAGTGTTACTTGATCACCTTGACATAAAAAGATATAGCACAAGATGGGTCCCACTGGTGGCTATCAGTTCTGAGATGATATTGTGGTTTATACTGTGCTTGTGTCATAAGGATATTCTGAGCGTTATTAAAAAGTAGCGGTTAATTCAGTCTATGAGTTTCAAAGTCTTTAATTTTTTCATCAGTACTTTAGCCACATGGAGATCTGCGACCATTTTCTGGAAGTCTCATTGCCACTTTACACGTCCCAACATCGGTCCGATATTGTATACAACGACGCGGGAGCGCGCTTTTTCTGGGCAGAATTCCAAGATCGCATAGGAGATGTTACACAGCGCGATATCGGCAGGCAATGCCACTGCGATGTGTACGCACCATTGTACGGGCGACCCAGGAACGACCATTTAACATGGGCGAGAATAGGGGAAGTTGTACTACAAGTCGTTGTTGGGCTTTCACACAGCACGATCCTGCCACATCGACCATCCAATATCGGGCGGTTGGAGAGCCTGCTCATTTCTTCCCCGATATCGTTTTGGCATCGTTCCTGCATCGCATTGGACATTTACACCATACAACACATGAACGATATCGGGGCCAACGCACGAACCATGTGACTTTTTATCGGAGTTGGACGCCGATATCGGGACGTGTAAAGTGACCATCAAGCTCTTGCAACTAGTAACAGGTTGTGGATGAAATTAATAGGCACACAGAACATGGAGGCACCCACCACGACTTACCTCCACAGTTCCGATCCCACAGCTTTGCCCCCCACCTCCGTGGACCCAAGATACCTGCCCCTGGCACTCCCGCTCCACCACCACAACCCCACTCCCTAAGTAAAAATTTTTTTTTGTTTCTAGATTTGGTTTGTAAGACGCACCCCCGTTTTCCCCCAATTTGTGGGGAAAACAGTGCGTCTTATAATCGGAAATATTCAGTATATATATATATATATATGTAATAGCCCACAGGTAACGGGATACGCAAGGACTGCACGGAACACAGAATGTTAAACAAATGCAATTTTAATGCAACTGAGGGAAAAGAAGGGGAAGGAGCGGGAAGGTGTGCAAAAGTAAATACAATGCATATAACCACTGTGCCTAGTCTGCAGCGAATGCAAGGTCTCTGAATGTCTTTAAATAAAGAAATGCAAAGTCTTTATCGAGCGAGACGCAGAGAGTTCGTTTTCTTTCTATTCCTTGTATATTGAACTGCAGAGTCTTTTCCTATCTCTCCCTAACTAAAACAGTGTGCACACTTTACTACAAGTTTTACTGCGAGGTACCTCGTTGCCGTTGGGGCCCATAATACGCTGACAGGCGTGTGGAGTGCAGTCAGTCTTGGATCTCTGTCCTGGATCTCAGCTTGCACTTGCAGTCTGGCCCTTAACTCGACATCCAGTCTCTTTATGTCTGTCTCTCTCTGCAACACACATGGAAGTTCTCTCTTCTCCTTCAGGAGACCCACCCATCCATCTCCTGGACTGTTCCATGTCATTCTCAGCAGCAGGGGTTGGGTTGGACGGGGCCCGCCACCATTCTTCATCGTCAGAGCCCTCCTCGAGAGTAGCAGGAACGGGCACGGGCACAGTCCCCGAGTCGCTTTGTCCGGTCCTGTCTTCTGAATAGCAGGGCCTCAGCATGTTACGATGCAGGATGAGGGTGCCGCCTCCCCGCTCACTTCTCACTTCGTACACTGGCCCATTGGGAGAGACTCTTCTGGTCACAATGTACGGTTCTGGTTTCCAGCGCTCACTCAACTTGTGTCTCGGGTGTTTCTCTGCAACTAGCACTCTGTCTCCTGGTAAGAACGGGGCCTCATGTACAGGTTCCTGCCGGGGGTATATCTTTTCTTGCAACCGCTTGGTGACAATTCGATGGATAGTCTCCAGCCGTCGACGGTGACAGTCAACCCAAGACCCTACGCTCTGACTTTCACTGATCTCGGGTGGAGCCAGGTTTAGTTCTTCAATGCCTCTTCCGGCTCTTCCGAACAATAGCACATATGGGGCGTACCCAGTGGTGGAGTGGACACGGTTATTGTATGCCCATACGAGTTCTGCAAGATAACTGGGCCAGTGATTCTTACGATCATCTTCCAGTGTGCGTAGCATTTGTAGGAGGGTCCGGTTAAACCTCTCGCAGGCTCCGTTGCCCTGTGGATGATAAGGCGTGGTTCTTGACTTTTGCATCCCGTAGATCCTTTGCAGTTCTCTCATGACACTGCCCTGAAAGCAGGCCCCTTGATCAGAGTGTATCCTTTTAGGGCAGCCGTATACCCGGATAAAGTCATCACTGATGGCTCGAGCAGCCGATTCAGCCGTCTGATCTCTGGTGGGCGTCACCACCGCAAATTTTGAGAAGTGGTCTGTCATCACAAGGCAGAACTGATAGCCCCGGTGGGAGTGACCAATCTTCAGGTAATCTATCATAAGTACTTCCAATGGCTCTTTGGTGACAATGGTCTGTACTGGTGCTCGCTGTGGGAGAGCTTTATTTAACTCGCAGGAACGACACAGTTTACAGGCCTTCTCCACTGCCCGAAGCATCTGAGGACAGTACACTATTCTTTGCAACCACTGGTAAGTCTTGTCCGGCCCAAAATGGGCTCCTCTCTCGTGCGCTTCTCGGGCCAATGGTACTGCCATCTTCTGGGGTATCACCACTTGCCACCGTACTTCCAGCTCCGTAGCTAAGTGCACCTTCCGATACAGCATCCCTTCTTGCACCGATAGCTTGTCCCACTGGCTGAGAATCTGTAGGGCCGTGTGTGACAGCATGGCCCGTATTTCCTTCCTAGGCTTACGCTGCCGGATCACCCACTCTTTCACTTGAAGCAGTTCTGGATCAGATGACTGGATCTTCACCCATTTCTCTCTGGTTTGGCCAAGCAGGCGCGATGTTGTGCCCGACGTAATCTCCAGTATACAAGCCTCCACCACTTGGGCGGTGAATTTACTGAAGTCTGGAATTTCATCTTCCTCTAACTGCTCGTCTCTTTCCCCCACTGGGGCTTCTGTGGTAACACGAGAGAGGGCATCCGCATTCTGATTTTCGTGCTTGGAACGGTACTGCACATGATAATTATATCTGGAGAGTCGTGCCACCCACCTCTGTTCCATTGCCCCCAGTTTGGCGGTGGAGATGTGAGCCAATGGATTATTATCCGTATAGACTTCAATCTGAGCTCCCGTGAGATATTCAGAGAACCTTTCGGTTATTGCCCATACTAGTGCCAGTAACTCCAGACGAAAAGAACTATAATTCTCAGGATTGCGTTCGGCTTCTCGCAACGTCCGACTTCCATATGCAATCACCCGTTCAATACCGTCCTGTACCTGGGCCAGTACTGCACCCAGACCGTAGAGGCTCGCGTCTGTATATAACCGAAAGGGGAGGTTGTAGTCTGCATAGGCAAGCACAGGGGCGCTGACCAAGGCCTCTTTTAGTCGGTGTAAGGCTTCTGCTTGTCTTGGTCCCCAGCAAATTTTCTGTACCTTTGGTCCTTTCGCAGTTCCTCGGAGCAATTCATGCAAAGGTTCTGCCTCCTTCGCGAAGTCCTTGATGAAGCGACGGTAGTATCCGGCCAGTCCCAGGAAAGCTCGAACTTCTCTCACTGTGCTGGGTGTGGGCCATTGTAGCACTGCTCTCACTTTCCCATCAGACGGCTGCACGCCAGCCTCCGTCACCTTGTGCCCGAGATATTCAATCTCTTTTTGAAAGATCCGGCATTTTTTTGGTTTCAGTTTAAGCCCATGGTCCCGTAACCGTTGAAACACTTGACCCAGTTGTTCGAGATGTTTTTCGAAGGTTGCAGAGTACACTACGATGTCATCCAGATAAATCAACGTGGCTTCAAAGTTCATGTCTCCAAGGCAACTCTCCATGAGGCGCTGAAAAGTTCCTGGGGCATTATTTAGCCCAAACGGCATGCGATTGAACTCGAAGAGTCCCATGGGCACAATGAATGCGGTCTTGGCCTTGTCTTTCTCTGCCACAGGGACCTGCCAATATCCGCTTGCTAGATCAAGGGAGGAGAAGTAGCGTGCCTTTCCCAGCGCAGACAGGGACTCCTCTATCCGGGGCAGAGGATAGGAATCACGAACAGTGCATCCATTAAGCTTGCGGTAGTCAACACAGAAGCGAGTAGACCCATCCTTTTTCTTGACCAGCACGATTGGGGCAGCCCATGGACTCTGACTCTCTCTTATCACCCCGCTCTTCAGCACCTGTGCCAAGAGCTCCTTCACCTCTTGGTAATATTTTGGGGGTATTTGTCTGTACCTTTCTCTGATCGGTGGTGCATCTCCTGTGGGTATTTCATGCTGAATCTTGTCAGTACAGCCGAAGTCTTCTGCATGACGGGAGAACGTGGCTTGATTCTCCCAGATGAAGTTTTCTATGACCTGGGCTTGCTCTGAAGCGAAGGGGGTCAGGTCCACTTCCATCTGTCCTAGGATAACTTGACTGTTCCACTGATCAGTGGGCTTCTCTTCTCTCTCTATAGAAACAGCCAAAGTCCAGGTCTCCCCTGCCATGGGCTTCAATTCAATCAATTCTGCGTTCGCCACCTCTTCAGGCGCCAGGTAGACATGGGCCAGAACAACTCCCGAGGTCAAGGTGTAGGCCTGTTCACCGGTGTTCACGCAACGGAAAGGGACTCTTCCATTTCTTACTGTTGCTAAAGTGCGAGCCACCAACGGTTCGTCTCCGTTCTCTTCACCACGGTAAGGTTCTACCAACACCTCCATCCCCTCGAGCATACGATGGGCCCCGACTGGCAAGGTGAGGACTGTCTCCCAATTTGGAGGTAGAGTAATTGTTGTCTGTCTTGGGACTCGAACCCTCCCCACTGGGTAGCGGCTCCCACCATTCCTCCACAGCCCCCTGGCACGGATAAGGTGTTGGAAGACCTTTTGAGCGGGCCCGTTAGCAGCAGTCATTTTCCAGTAATCACAGCCTTCCTTGTTGAAGAGCAACTGGTCTAGTTCCTTCAGGATGTTCATGCCTACGATAGCCGGCACTTCTCTGTCATACCGGCCCTCCGTTAACACGATCCCTTTTTGGCCTAAGTTCTGACCACAGGCACGTATGTTCATCCACACGACCCCTACAACCGGAATGGGAAGATTATTCGCAGCCTTCAGTCTGATATGTGTCCTCTTATCAATGGATACAGTTTGTCCAAAGTGTTGATAGAAGAACTGTTCTGGCATGGTGGTCACTTGAGACCCAGTATCCATCAGGCATCTTACTGCTTTCCCTTCAAATTCGGCTGTGATTGTCGGCGTGCTGGCTGCTATATCTTCAGGGCGGTTGTTTTCTCTAAGCTCAGTTGGTCCCCCCCCCATGTGCCCGACCATAGAGGGAGGTACTAGTTTAACGGCGGTCTTTCTTGAGACATCCTCCTCTCCGGGCAGTGCCGTGATATATGATCCCGATTTCCACAGTTCCAGCATTGGTAGTCTCTAGCGGGTCTGGATCGCCTCTGCTCGATCTGTCCCCTCTCTTCTCGATAGGTATACATGCGGGTACCCGGCTGCGGTGCTGCCGTTCGGACTTCTAACGCCGGGGCTTGCATATTCTTCAGCAACTCTTGTAGAGCAGTAACAGTCTCTTGTAACTGATCCACTTTAGCTTCAAGCTGGCTTGGTTCTCGGTTTCTCTCACTCGGGACTACTCTATGAGCACAAACTTCTCCCCCCGCGTTCTGCGGGTCGCAATTTTCAGCTTGTGTGCGGGAGACTGCTTCTTCCAGTACTTCCTGAAAAGTTAATTTTTTTTCTACCCTGAGCCGTTCACGGAGAGCACTTCTGATCTTGGGGTTATGTAATCCTCTGAGGAATTGATCTCGCAGGGTACGGTCAGCGTAACCAGGGGTCTGTGCTAGCTCTGGCTCTGCTGTAAGCATTTGTCTCATTATTCTCTGGAGGGCATTCGCATACTGTGGCAAGCCTTCCTCTTCACCCTGCAGCCGGTAGAACAGTTGTGCCTGCAAATCACCTGCTTCTGGCTTGCCGCCATACACCCTTTCCAGAATCTTCACCACCTGTTCTAACGTCTTTCTTTCACTCTCAGGGCGCAATAAAACAGTCTCTTGAGCATGGCCCTCAAGGGCAATCAACAGTATCTCCCCTTGGTTTTCTGCAGTTACTCCTGCTACTTTCAACATGCCCCTCACTCTCTGCGCCCAGTCATAGAGAGGTATATTGTTGCCAGTAAATTTTGGTATATGGGTCAGCATAGCACCCAGGGACAATTGCCTTGCTGGTATTCCCCTATCAGGTTGTATTGGAACATTTACATCAACAACATCCCTCTGTCCTTCCATTGTTCAGTACCAGCCTGCGTATCCTGCCGGCTACGCCAAGTGTAATAGCCCACAGGTAACGGGATACGCAAGGACTGCACGGAACACAGAATGTTAAACAAATGCAATTTTAATGCAACTGAGGAAAAAGAAGGGGAAGGAGCGGGAAGGTGTGCAAAAGTAAATACAATGCATATAACCACTGTGCCTAGTCTGCAGCGAATGCAAGGTCTCTGAATGTCTTTAAATAAAGAAATGCAAAGTCTTTATCGAGCGAGACGCAGAGAGTTCGTTTTCTTTCTATTCCTTGTATATTGAACTGCAGAGTCTTTTCCTATCTCTCCCTAACTAAAACAGTGTGCACACTTTACTACAAGTTTTACTGCGAGGTACCTCGTTGCCGTTGGGGCCCGTAATTCGCTGACAGGCGTGTGGAGTGCAGTCAGTCTTGGATCTCTGTCCTGGATCTCAGCTTGCACTTGCAGTCTGGACCCTAACTCGACATCCAGTCTCTTTAGGTCTGTCTCTCTCTGCAACACACATGGAAGTTCTCTCTTCTCCTTCAGGAGACCCACCCATCCATCTCCTGGACTGTTCCATGTCATTCTCAGCAGCAGGGGGGTTCTCTGCTATCCTTTCCTTTTTGGCAGCAGGTGGCAGTATAACACAAAGAAGAGTCGACAAAACATTCCTTTAACCATATATATAAATGTTAACAGGTCTTACATTTCCCCCCCTCTTTAACATCGGCTGTCCCAGCCGATACTCTCTTGGGGCCCTCTGCACAGGAACACACGATGGCAACCTCTGCCGTGCTTTACAACCTGTTGCCTGGGAGTCAATGTCTTACAACCGACTCCATTGACAGAATACACAAATTCATCTGCCAAGTACCGATCAGGGTGAATACCAGCATTAGCCCGTTCAGTCCTACGTGGGGGTACGGCTAATTCACCAGACGCTGGTGCAGTAGCAGGGAGTACAATATCCTCGTCATCATCGCTGGAGATTGGTGGCTCATGCTCTGCAGGGGTGGCACCTGCATCTTGAACGGATGGGGGGTTGGACCCTCCCCAGTCTGTTGGGTTGGACGGGGCCCGCCACCATTCTTCATCGTCAGAGCCCTCCTCGAGAGTAGCAGGAACGGGCACGGGCACAGTCCCCGAGTCGCTTTGTCCAGTCCTGTCTTCTGAATAGCAGGGCCTCAGCATGTTACGATGCAGGATGAGGGTGCCGCCTCCCCGCTCGCTTCTCACTTCGTACACTGGCCCATTGGGAGAGACTCTTCTGGTCACAATGTACAGTTCTGGTTTCCAGCGCTCACTCAACTTGTGTCTCGGGTGTTTCTCTGCAACTAGCACTCTGTCTCCTGGTAAGAAAGGGGCCTCATGTACAGGTTCCTGCCGGGGGTATATCTTTTCTTGCAACCGCTTGGTGACAATTCGATGGATAGTCTCCAGCCGTCGACGGTGACAGTCAACCCAAGACCCTACGCTCTGACTTTCACTGATCTCGGGTGGAGCCAGGTTTAGTTCTTCAATGCCTCTTCCGGCTCTTCCGAACAATAGCACATATGGGGCGTACCCAGTGGTGGAGTGGACACGGTTATTGTATGCCCATACGAGTTCTGCAAGATAACTGGGCCAGTGATTCTTACGATCATCTTCCAGTGTGCGTAGCATTTGTAGGAGGGTCCGGTTAAACCTCTCGCAGGCTCCGTTGCCCTGTGGATGATAAGGCGTGGTTCTTGACTTTTGCATCCCGTAGATCCTTTGCAGTTCTCTCATGACACTGCCCTGAAAGCAGGCCCCTTGATCAGAGTGTATCCTTTTAGGGCAGCCGTATACCCGGATAAAGTCATCACTGATGGCTCGAGCAGCCGATTCAGCCGTCTGATCTCTGGTGGGCGTCACCACCGCAAATTTTGAGAAGTGGTCTGTCATCACAAGGCAGAACTGATAGCCCCGGTGGGAGTGACCAATCTTCAGGTAATCTATCATAAGTACTTCCAATGGCTCTTTGGTGACAATGGTCTGTACTGGTGCTCGCTGTGGGAGAGCTTTATTTAACTCGCAGGAACGACACAGTTTACAGGCCTTCTCCACTGCCCGAAGCATCTGAGGACAGTACACTATTCTTTGCAACCACTGGTAAGTCTTGTCCGGCCCAAAATGGGCTCCTCTCTCGTGCGCTTCTCGGGCCAATGGTACTGCCATCTTCTGGGGTATCACCACTTGCCACCGTACTTCCAGCTCCGTAGCTAAGTGCACCTTCCGATACAGCATCCCTTCTTGCACCGATAGCTTGTCCCACTGGCTGAGAATCTGTAGGGCCGTGTGTGACAGCATGGCCCGTATTTCCTTCCTAGGCTTACGCTGCCGGATCACCCACTCTTTCACTTGAAGCAGTTCTGGATCAGATGACTGGATCTTCACCCATTCCTCTCTGGTTTGGCCAAGCAGGCACGATGTTGTGCCCGACGTAATCTCCAGTATACAAGCCTCCACCACTTGGGCGGTGAATTTACTGAAGTCTGGAATTTCATCTTCCTCTAACTGCTCGTCTCTTTCCCCCACTGGGGCTTCTGTGGTAACACGAGAGAGGGCATCCGCATTCTGATTTTCGTGCTTGGAACGGTACTGCACATGATAATTATATCTGGAGAGTCGTGCCACCCACCTCTGTTCCATTGCCCCCAGTTTGGCGGTGGAGATGTGAGCCAATGGATTATTATCCGTATAGACTTCAATCTGAGCTCCCGTGAGATATTCAGAGAACCTTTCGGTTATTGCCCATACTAGTGCCAGTAACTCCAGACGAAAAGAACTATAATTCTCAGGATTGCGTTCGGCTTCTCGCAACGTCCGACTTCCATATGCAATCACCCGTTCAATACCGTCCTGTACCTGGGCCAGTACTGCACCCAGACCGTAGAGGCTCGCGTCTGTATATAACCGAAAGGGGAGGTTGTAGTCTGCATAGGCAAGCACAGGGGCGCTGACCAAGGCCTCTTTTAGTCGGTGTAAGGCTTCTGCTTGTCTTGGTCCCCAGCAAATTTTCTGTACCTTTGGTCCTTTCGCAGTTCCTCGGAGCAATTCATGCAAAGGTTCTGCCTCCTTCGCGAAGTCCTTGATGAAGCGACGGTAGTATCCGGCCAGTCCCAGGAAAGCTCGAACTTCTCTCACTGTGCTGGGTGTGGGCCATTGTAGCACTGCTCTCACTTTCCCATCGGACGGCTGCACGCCAGCCTCCGTCACCTTGTGCGCGAGATATTCAATCTCTTTTTGAAAGATCCGGCATTTTTTTGGTTTCAGTTTAAGCCCATGGCCCCGTAACCGTTGAAACACTTGACCCAGTTGTTCGAGATGTTTTTCGAAGGTTGCAGAGTACACTACGATGTCATCCAGATAAATCAACGTGGCTTCAAAGTTCATGTCTCCAAGGCAACTCTCCATGAGGCGCTGAAAAGTTCCTGGGGCATTATTTAGCCCAAACGGCATGCGATTGAACTCGAAGAGTCCCATGGGCACAATGAATGCGGTCTTGGCCTTGTCTTTCTCTGCCACAGGGACCTGCCAATATCCGCTTGCTAGATCAAGGGAGGAGAAGTAGTGTGCTTTTCCCAGCGCAGACAGGGACTCCTCTATCCGGGGCAGAGGATAGGAATCACGAACAGTGCATCCATTAAGCTTGCGGTAGTCAACACAGAAGCGAGTAGACCCATCCTTTTTCTTGACCAGCACGATTGGGGCAGCCCATGGACTCTGACTCTCTCTTATCATCCCGCTCTTCAGCATCTGTGCCAAGAGCTCCTTCACCTCTTGGTAATATTTTGGGGGTATTTGTCTGTACCTTTCTCTGATCGGTGGTGCATCTCCTGTGGGTATTTCATGCTGAATCTTGTCAGTACAGCCGAAGTCTTCTGCATGACGGGAGAACGTGGCTTGATTCTCCCAGATGAAGTTTTCTATGACCTGGGCTTGCTCTGAAGCGAAGGGGGTCAGGTCCACTTCCATCTGTCCTAGGATAACTTGACTGTTCCACTGATCAGTGGGCTTCTCTTCTCTCTCTATAGAAACAGCCAAAGTCCAGGTCTCCCCTGCCATGGGCTTCAATTCAATCAATTTTGCGTTCGCCACCTCTTCAGGCGCCAGGTAGACATGGGCCAGAACAACTCCCGAGGTCAAGGTGTAGGCCTGTTCACCGGTGTTCACGCAACGGAAAGGGACTCTTCCATTTCTTACTGTTGCTAAAGTGCGAGCCACCAACGGTTCGTCTCCGTTCTCTTCACCACGGTAAGGTTCTACCAACACCTCCATCCCCTCGAGCATACGATGGGCCCCGACTGGCAAGGTGAGGACTGTCTCCCGATTTGGAGGTAGAGTAATTGTTGTCTGTCTTGGGACTCGAACCCTCCCCACTGGGTAGCGGCTCCCACCATTCCTCCACAGCCCCCTGGCACGGATAAGGTGTTGGAAGACCTTTTGAGCGGGCCCGTTAGCAGCAGTCATTTTCCAGTAATCACAGCCTTCCTTGTTGAAGAGCAACTGGTCTAGTTCCTTCAGGATGTTCATGCCTACGATAGCCGGCACTTCTCTGTCATACCGGCCCTCCGTTAACACGATCCCTTTTTGGCCTAAGTTCTGACCACAGGCACATATGTTCATCCACACGACCCCTACAACCGGAATGGGAAGATTATTCGCAGCCTTCAGTCTGATATGTGTCCTCTTATCAATGGATACAGTTTGTCCAAAGTGTTGATAGAAGAACTGTTCTGGCATGGTGGTCACTTGAGACCCAGTATCCATCAGGCATCTTACTGCTTTCCCTTCAAATTCGGCTGTGATTGTCGGCGTGCTGGCTGCTATATCTTCAGGGCGGTTGTTTTCTCTAAGCTCAGTTGGTCCCCCCCCCATGTGCCCGACCATAGAGGGAGGTACTAGTTTAACGGCGGTCTTTCTTGAGACATCCTCCTCTCCGGGCAGTGCCGTGATATATGATCCCGATTTCCACAGTTCCAGCATTGGTAGTCTCTAGCGGGTCTGGATCGCCTCTGCTCGATCTGTCCCCTCTCTTCTCGATAGGTATACATGCGGGTACCCGGCTGCGGTGCTGCCGTTCGGACTTCTAACGCCGGGGCTTGCATATTCTTCAGCAACTCTTGTAGAGCAGTAACAGTCTCTTGTAACTGATCCACTTTAGCTTCAAGCTGGCTTGGTTCTCGGTTTCTCTCACTCGGGACTACTCTATGAGCACAAACTTCTCCCCCCGCGTTCTGTGGGTCGCAATTTTCAGCTTGTGTGCGGGAGACTGCTTCTTCCAGTACTTCCTGAAAAGTTAATTTTTTTTCTACCCTGAGCCGTTCACGGAGAGCACTTCTGATCTTGGGGTTATGTAATCCTCTGAGGAATTGATCTCGCAGGGTACGGTCAGCGTAACCAGGGGTCTGTGCTAGCTCTGGCTCTGCTGTAAGCATTTGTCTCATTATTCTCTGGAGGGCATTTGCATACTGTGGCAAGCCTTCCTCTTCACCCTGCAGCCGGTAGAACAGTTGTGCCTGCAAATCACCTGCTTCTGGCTTGCCGCCATACACCCTTTCCAGAATCTTCACCACCTGTTCTAACGTCTTTCTTTCACTCTCAGGGCGCAATAAAACAGTCTCTTGAGCATGGCCCTCAAGGGCAATCAACAGTATCTCCCCTTGGTTTTCTGCAGTTACTCCTGCTACTTTCAACATGCCCCTCACTCTCTGCGCCCAGTCATGGAGAGGTATAGTGTTGCCAGTAAATTTTGGTATATGGGTCAGCATAGCACCCAGGGACAATTGCCTTGCTGGTATTCCCCTATCAGGTTTTATTGGAACATTTACATCAACAACATCCCTCTGTCCTTCCATTGTTCAGTACCAGCCTGCGTATCCTGCCGGCTACGCCAAGTGTAATAGCCCACAGGTAAAGGGATACGCAAGGACTGCACGGAACACAGAATGTTAAACAAATGCAATTTTAATGCAACTGAGGGAAAAGAAGGGGAAGGAGCGGGAAGGTGTGCAAAAGTAAATACAATGCATATAACCACTGTGCCTAGTCTGCAGCGAATGCAAGGTCTCTGAATGTCTTTAAATAAAGAAATGCAAAGTCTTTATCGAGCGAGACGCAGAGAGTTCGTTTTCTTTCTATTCCTTGTATATTGAACTGCAGAGTCTTTTCCTATCTCTCCCTAACTAAAACAGTGTGCACACTTTACTACAAGTTTTACTGCGAGGTACTTCGTTGCCGTTGGGGCCCGTAATACGCTGACAGGCGTGTGGAGTGCAGTCAGTCTTGGATCTCTGTCCTGGATCTCAGCTTGCACTTGCAGTCTGGCCCCTAACTCGACATCCAGTCTCTTTAGGTCTGTCTCTCTCTGCAACACACATGGAAGTTCTCTCTTCTCCTTCAGGAGACCCACCCATCCATCTCCTGGACTGTTCCATGTCATTCTCAGCAGCAGGGGGGTTCTCTGCTATCCTTTCCTTTTTGGCAGCAGGTGGCAGTATAACACAAAGAAGAGTCGACAAAACATTCCTTTAACCATATATATAAATGTTAACAGGTCTTACATATATATATATATATATATTTATATACATATATATGTATATAACGCACTTTTTTGTACATAGGTCTCATGGCACCCATGGAAAATCCAGAGCCATCCAGCTACTATGCACCCTCCAAACCTACTATCCAGCAAGGAGACACATCAGCAGGACAGGGGACATCGAGAAGAAGCAGATTTATCAATCTATTTCACCTGAAGTCCCCTGGCTGCAGCACGACCCATCCCTTCCCCCCTCCAGACCTCACAACATTGCATTCCTCTGACAGAGCTGAGTGGCCAGAAGAACAGAGAGATAACAGCAGGGTCCATAATAGATTAAGCAAGCCATGGAATGGTGTTGCCTGGGGCACAAAGAAACACACTGTCACAACTGAGCTATCTGTGTGTCACCATTTAACTCCATCAGGGCTCACACATTGACCAAAACACAGAGACATACACAGTAGCTTCATCTCTGCACAGGCGATTTATTTTTGGAAGGACCTGACAATCTAAGCCAGATTAATAAACCTGAGGTTCTGACTGTCTAAGCTGCTTATAAAACAGCCTCCACCACTAAGTGCACACTGCACATGTGTAGTGGAGATCACTCTTCCCTACCCTGAGACCACAGCACCCAGTATCAAAACCGTACAGTGCATAATTTACAGCCACTGTCGACATCTAGTAGCCATCCAGGGCAACAACACCCTTGAAAGATGAGATAATATCTAACCCATCTTGATAAGACTGATGTTTTAGAAGATGGAATTAGTGACTTTCGGTTCGGTTCAGGCGCCAGTGTGGAGATGGCAGCATGAAATAGCTCCTGACGCCGATAAGTCGCAGAATGACAACAAAGACCCGCCGGCAGACTTCTGGCACACTGCTAGGCATCGGCCACACGGGGGCACCCGTGGGACCATGGACTGGTGGCTCTGAAGCACGGGCAAGGAGGCGCACAGAGCAGTGTGAGACTAAAGAATGGCCGCGCGAGCCGGCAAGATGATGGCATCGCACTGCACATGGAAGAAAGGCGCAGTGCTGGACGAGTCACAGAACCAGTGGAGGTCAGAACGCTGGGGCCCTGGGGATGCTGGAGGGAGCCGGGGAGGGGGCAACCATTCTGACCAAGAGAACCTCAGGGACCCAAATTCAGATTCATACCCATCCACAGAATGCAGGTCTATGGCAAGTGAGGTGCCAAAGTTCCTGGCCAACGACATTAAAAAGGCGATGAGGGAGGCAGTAAGAGAGGCCTTGGAGGCGCTCCAAAATATTTCTGCATAACATGCGAGCAGACTGGACTACCTAGAACAGCATGTGTCAGACTTGGAAGACAAGCTGGCCACAATGGAGCATGACCTACCTAACACTATCGCAGAAGCAGTCCAGATGGATGAAGGATAAAATGGATGATCTGGAAAATAGGTCAAGAGGAACAATCTCAGAATTGTGGGCCTCCCAGAAACGATACTGCCCCAACAACTGGATGATATATGCAAGCTAGACTTCCCCAAGGCTTTGAGACTCCAAGGCCAGCAAAAGGTAAAAAGGGCACACAGAGTAACTGGGGACACGCGACGGCCATAATAGTAACATAGTAACATAGTAACATAGTTTTTAAGGTTGAAGGAAGACTTTAAGTCCATCTAGTTCAACCCATAGCCTAACATGTTGATCCAGAGGAAGGCAAAAAAAAAACCCATGTGGCAACACTAAGCTCCACATTGGGGAAAAAAATTCCTTCCTGACTCCAGATATGGCAATCAGACTAATTCCCTGGATCAACGCCCTATCAAAGAATCTAGTATGTATAACTGGTAATATTATAGTTTTCAAGAAAGGCATCCAGGCCCTTAGTAGTGACTCACTCATTACAACAGCATGTGGCAGAGAGTTCCATAGTCTCACTGCTCTTACAGTAAAGAATCCGCGTCTGTGATTATGATTAAACCTTCTTTCCTCCAGACGTAGAGGATGCCCCCTTGTCCCAGTCTCAGGCCTAAGAGTAAAGAGATCATTAGAAAGGTCTCTGTACTGTCCCCTCATATATTTATACATTATTATAAGATCACCCCTAAGCCTTCGTTTTTCCAAGCTAAATAACCCCAAGTTTAATAACCTGTCTTGGTATTGCAGACCCCTTAGTCCTCTAATGACTTTTGTCGCTCTTCTGTGGACCCGCTCCAGTTCAGCTATGTCTTTCTTATACACCGGAGACCAGAATTGTACACAGTATTCTAAGTGTGGTCGCACTAGTGACTTGTATAGAGGTAAAATTATGTTCTCCTCATGAGCATCTATGCCTCTTTTAATGCATCCCATTATTTTATTTGCCTTTGCAGCAGCTGCCTGACACTGGCCACTAAATGTGAGTTTGTCCACCCAGGTCTTTTTCAGTGACAGTTTTGCCCAGTGTTTTACAATTAAGCACATAATTATACCTTTTGTTTCCTCTGCCCAAGTGCATGACTTTACATTTATCCCCATTATAGCGCATTTGCCATTTAGCAGCCCAAGCTTCTAGTTTACATACTGTAAATCCTCCTGTAATATAAAATTGGCCTCCTCTGTATTGATTACCCTGCAGAGTTTAGTGTCATCTGCAAATATTGAGATTCTACTCTGTATGCCCCCTACAAGGTCATTAATAAATATATTAAATAGAAGCGGGCCCAACACTGACCCCTGTGGTACCCCACTGTTAACTGTGACCCATTCTGAGTGTGTTCCATTAATAACCACCCTTTGTTTCCTATCACTAAGCCAGTTCTTAACCCACTTACACATATTTTCCCCTATCCCCATTGCCCTCATTTTATGTATCAACCTTTTGTGCGGCACCGTATCAAAAGCTTTTGAAAAGTCCATATACACCACATCCACTGCATTTCTTTGGTCCAGTCCAGAACTTACTTCTTCATAGAAGCTTATCAGATTAGTTTGACAGGAACGGTCCCTCGTAAAACCATGTTGATAATGGGTCATGAGGTTATTTTTCTTCAGATACTCCAGTATAGCATCTCTTAGAAAACCCTCTACGATTTTACCCACAGTAGAGGTTAAGCTTACTGGCCTATAATTTCCAAGTTCAGTTTTTGTCCCCTTTTTGAATATTGGCACCACATTTGCTATACGCCAGTCCTGTGGTACAGACCCTGTTATTATGGAATCTTTAAATATTAAAAATAATGGTCTATCTATGACAGTACTTAATTCCTGCAGCACTCTGGGGTGTATCCCATCCGGGCCCGGGGATTTGTCAATTTTAGTGATTTTTAGACGATGCCGTACTTCCTCTTGGGTTAAGCAGGTGACATTTAATTGAGACTTTTTGTTATCACTGATCATATTGTCTGTCATGGGATTTTCTTGTGTAAATACTGTTGAAAAAAAGTCATTTAGCATATTGGCTTTTTCCTCATCCTCATTCACCATTTCACCCAGACTATTTTTAAAGGGGCCAACACCATCATTTTTTAGTTTCTTACTATTTATGTAGTTAAAAAATATTTTGGGATTCTTTTTACTTTCTCTGGCAATGAGCCTCTCTGTCTCGATCTTTGCTGCCTTGATTTGCTTTTTACAAATGTTATTTAATTTTCTGTATTTATTTAATGCCTCATCACTACCTACTTGCCTTAATTCCCTAAATGCTTTCTTTTTGTCACATATTGCACTTCTTACCGCTTTATTTAGCCATAGTGGTTTCCTCCTATTTCTAGCATGCTTATTCCCATAGGGTATATATTGTGCACAGGTCCTATTCAGGATGCTAATAAACATCTCCCATTTGTGTTGTGTACTTTTATGTCTCAGGACATCGTCCCAGTTTATTGCACTAAGATCATCTCTCAATCGTTGGAAATTTGCCTTCCTGAAGTTTAGTGTCCTTGTAGCCCCTCTACTACACGTCTTAGTAAAGGATACTTGAAAGCTTATTAAGTTATGATCACTATTACCCAAGTGACCTCCAACCCGTATATTTGATATGCGGTCCGGCCTGTTAGTTAATATTAGGTCCAGCAGTGCCCCCCCTTCTTGTTGGGTCCTGAACCAGTTGTGAAAGATATTTGTCTCTCATAGTTTTCAAAAACTTATTACCTTTGCTGGAACTGCAGGTTTCTGATCCCCAATGTATTTCAGGGTAGTTGAAGTCCCCCATAATAATGACTTCTCCCTGAGTCGCTGCTTCATCTATTTGCTTTATGAGGATATTCTCCTCCACTTCCATCATTGTTGGGGACTTATAACAAACTCCTATCAGTAATTTGTTATTTTTTCCCCCACCCCTTATCTCCACCCACAGGGACTCTATATTTCCATTAGATTCACCTATATTATCACGCAGGATGGGTTTTAAGGATGAATTTACGTATAAACATACACCTCCTCCTCGCCTATTTGTGCGGTCATTTCTGAACAGACAATAGCCCTGTAAATTAACAGCCCAGTCATGGCTCTCGTCCAGCCAATTCTCCGAAATCCCCACCATGTCATAATTATTTTCCAACAAATTCAATTCTAATTCTTCCATTTTGTTGGTGAGACTTCTGGCATTAGTGTACATGCACTTTATGCATCTCTCTTTACCTCTATTCCTTCCTACTAGATTGACTGTTCTAACCCCACCCCCCATGCCACCCCCAATTTTATTACTTGTGCCCAGGTTACTATTTACACTATCTTCCCTCCTATACAATGAATACCTCCCCCCAATCCCTAGTTTAAACACTCCTCCAACCTTCTAGCCATTTTCTCCCCCAGCACAGCTGCACCCTCCCCATTGAGGTGCAGCCCGTCCCTAGCATAGAACCTGTAGCCAACAGAGAAGTCGGCCCAGTTCTCCAGGAACCCAAACCCTCCTTCCTACACCAATTCCTGAGCCACTTATTTATCTCCCTAATCTCCCTTTGCCTCTCTGGTGTGGCACGTGGTACAGGCAGTATTTCAGAGAATACTACCTTGGAGGTCCTTGCCTTAAGCTTGCAGCCTAATTCCCTGAAATCATCTTTAAGGACCTTCCACCTACCTGTAACTTTGTCATTTGTGCCAATGTGCACCATGCAGGGCCGGGACAACAGGTAGGCGAAACTAGGCGGTCGCCTAGGGCGCCATCTTGGGCAGGGCGCATTCCCGCCTGACCGGAGTCCGGTCATCGCCGCCCGGTCCTGGAGTTGCGGGGAGAAGCTGCGGCAGGGAGCGGTGGGCGCCGCCATGTTCTTTGTGGCTGGCGCCCACTAACAGTACAGCCGGTCAATAGAGGTTGAGACCTCTACACAATGGCCGCGGTCTCCAATTAGCCGCGGCCATTTTGTTGAAGTCTCAGCTTCCACCGACCGGCTGTACTGTTAGTGGGCGCCGGCCACAAAGAACATGGCGGCGCCCACCGCTAGCTGCCGCAGGCCCGCAGCTACTCCTCGCAGGAAGCGTCCTGCAGATGTGCCCTCCAGGCTCCGGCACCCCTGCTCCGCATCCACAGCTCCCCCCAATGGTAAGTTATGCTGGAGGCTGTGGGGGAGACAGGGAGGCTGTGGGGGAGACAGGGAGCCTGTGGGGGGAGACAGGGAGGCTGTGGGGGAGACAGGGAGGCTGTGGGGAGACAGGGAGCCTGTGGGGGACACAGGGAGGCTGAGAGGGAGACAGGGAGGCTGAGGGGAAGACAGGGAGACTGTGGGGGAGACAGGGAGCCTGTGGGGGAGACAGGGGGGCTGAGGGGGAGACAGGGGGGCTGTGGGGGAGACAGGGAGGCTGTGAGGGAGACAGGGAGGCTGTGAGGGAGACAGGGAGGCTGTGAGGGAGACAGGGAGACTGAGGGGGAGACAGGGAGGCTGAGGGGGAGACAGGGAGGCTGTGGGGGAGACAGGGAGGCTGTGGGGGAGACGGAGGCTGTGGGGAGACAGGGAGGCTGTCAGGATGGAGGGATGCAGTCAGGATGGAGGGAGGCTGTTGGTATGGAGGAAGGATGGAGAGAGGCTGTCAGGATGGAATAAGCTATTGGGATAGAGGGAGGCTGTCAGGATGGAGGACCGCTGTTGGGATGGAGGAAGTATGGAGGGAGGCTGTCGGGATGGAGGAAGGATGGAAGGAGGCTGTCAGGATGGAGGAAAGAAGGAGGGAGGCCGTCAGGATGGAGGGAGGCTGCCGGGATGGAGGGAGGCTGCCTGGATGGAGGGAGGCTGTCGGGATGGAGGAAGTATGGAGGGAGGCGGTCAGGATGGAGGGACATTGTTGGGATGGAGGGAGACTATCACGATGAAGTGAGGCTGTCGGGATGGAGGAAGGATGAAGTGAGGCTGTCGGGATGGAGGAAGGAAGGAAGGAGACTATCAGGATGGAGGGAGGCTGTCGGAATGGAGGGAAGCTGTTGGGATGTTGTCTATATGGCTGGCAGCCATCTCTATTGCGTACGGCCAGCAGTAGTCTCTATTGTGTATTCTCTATTGCGTACGGCCAGCAGTAGTCTCTATTGTGTATTCTCTATTGTGTATGGCCAGCAACAGTTTCTATTGTGTATTCTCTATTGTATGTATAGCCAGCAGCAGTCTCCATTGTGTATACGGTCCGCAGCCATCTCTATTGTGTATACAGGTAGCAGCTGTCTCTATTGTGTATTCTCTATTGTATATACAGCTATTGTGTTTAGCGTTATAGAAAAGAAGTTGCAACACACAATCAGCGGTGTTTATTCACTCTATGTGGGGTGGCGCTTCAACAGGCATATAGTCAACAGGCATATGGTGGACTATATGCCTGTTGAAGCGCCACTTGCGGTGTGAAACGGCCATCGCCTTTGAGAACCCCCCCGTCCTCCCACCCGCACCATGTAAGACCACATGAAGAGGGAATAAACACCGTTGACCCTACGATGTTGCAACTTCACTTCTATAACGCTAACCGGAAGTGATGACCTGCTAACTGGAAGTGTGGACTGGGTTGTTTGAGTGCTCAGCAGGCTGAATGCCGGAGCGCTGGTGATCAGGAAGGGGGCACCCTGAAGCAATCTGCAAGCTGCAGCTCTCCAGAAATACCGTGGACAGATTGGTGCGGGCACCAAGAATCATCAGAACCGTGACTGATACAGCTATTGTGTATTCAGCCCACAGCAGTCTCAAGTGTGTGTGTGTGTGTGTGTATGTAATATATAATAGAGAGAGTGTAAAAAAGTGGACTTTATTGCCCAATGCGTGGCCACGGGGGGGCGCCGTTTGCCTTACCTGCCTAGGGCACCAAAATGCCTTGTCCCGGCACTGGCACCATGACCGCTGGGTCCTCACCAGCCCCTCCCAGTAATCTGTCAACCCAATCAATTGCCAATGGGCAAGTTAACTCACACTCCCAGAGACCCAGGCAAGTTATTGCCAAATATCTTAGCTTTAAAGAAAAGGAGAAAATACGCATCTTTAGGAACAGCAGGCAGCCACTGCTGCTCAGAGGGCACAAGGTGGTCCTGTTCGAGGAATTCTCTACAGAAGGGATTAAGAAGCGCAAAGCATTTGGAGAAGTGTGCAGCACTCTATTCAGATGCAACATTCAATTCCAGCTCCTTTACCCAGCAACACTTGGCTCTGCATGACTTTACAACAAGCCCACAGAGAGGACCCCCCAAGGAATCATGATGCAGAGCAGGAAGACGAGCCTGGGCAAACATCGAACATACCGGTGCAATGATCTCTTACTAGAGAGGAAAGTATGCCCCCACAAACCAAGGAAACTGACACGCCACGAGTGCAGGATCGGAATACACCTATATTATTTTCTAATATTTCCCTTATTTTAATTTAATTTAATTTTTATTTATTTATTTTTTTATCTTGTTTTATGTGCGCTGTCTATTTTTTGATGGAGCCTACACACTTAGCCTGGATACGGTGACCCACCACACCGTTCCGTACCCATATCCGTGGGTATACAAACAGAAACGTGCCAGGGGAAGAAGAAGAGCGGGCGGGGGGACTACATAGTCAGAGACTCAGGGACCCCCGAAAGTGGGAGGGGGGGCTGAAAACAAGAGGACATAACTCCAAATGGGATTAAGCTATTGATTTGTTCTTTTAACATGGCTGGCACAGTACCCACTTTCTCAGAAGGTGAATCGGCGGGAGTAAAGTGGTCGCTCTCCTTCTTTTTTCTTTCTTTCTTTTTCCATGCTGGAAACAATGGAAGTCACTACTAATGCACTGGTTGGGAGGGATTGGGATAAAGGATGGGCTGTTGGGGCTCCGATACACATCCAGAGATTTACTTTGTATATTGTTGTGAATGAGAATACCGCTCCACATCTAAAACCACCATCCAGGGTACCCCCTATGCCAAAACATAACGACGAATGGGACCCGGAGTCACCACTTGTGTCACATGCTACATGTAATGATCTGACTGCAGGTTGGCAAGTCAACGGGAAACATGGTTAAAATAATATCATGGAACGTGAAGGGCCTGAGGTCACCTGAAAAGCGAGCCATGGTACTTAGGCAGAAATTGAAGGGAGATATAATCCTGCTTCAGGAAACCCATTTGCCCTAGCAGGACATGTTCCGCATGCATAGACTGTGGGTAGGAGGGGTCTAAGGCTCAGGAGCTCTGGGGAGGCGGGCAGGAATGATAACTTTAATACACAAGTCATTCGCGCATAACGTTTTTTCCTGTCACCAGGACGACCAAGGGCGACATGTACACTTGGCTTTGGAGATGCCGGGGGGAACCCTTCGTATACACAATGTGTACGCACTGAACTCAGCACAGGACATTGTCTTTTGGGAATGACATCAATCCATCACACTAGATAAGAATCACAATTTAGTAATAGGGGTGACAGACATGAACGGGGTAATGTCGGAGCCGGAGGACTGATCGGGAAGAGGAGGGGGAGTGCGGTTAGTAGACTCAAGTGCAGGGGACATGACGCTACAGGGAATGGCATCAGATCTTATAATAAGGGACGTGTGGAGGTTGTAACATCCAGTGGAGAGACATTTCACACACTTCTCACACCCACACGAGACCTGGTCATGTATTGACCTCTTCCTAGTGCGGTAGGACATGCTTCAGCAGGAAGAGAAGACTACAATAGAAGACATGGTAATTTCTGACCACAGCCCGATCAGTTTAATGCTACGAGACACCTTCCCACAGGGTATGGACATCCTGTGGAGATTCCCCCACTTCCTAGAGCGGGAACAGGACTTTGCCAAATTACTAAGGGAATAGTGGATGATTTTTCAAGAGACCAATAGGGAAACGGAGGACAACTCCACGCTGTTTTGGGTGATGGCTAAGGCGGTCCTCAGGGGTAAGATCATTGCGCACACCAGCAAGACGAAGAAAATGACAAATGCCCATTATATACAGACAAGCCAAACAGTCAGGTGGATGCACACAGACTGCTTGACTCCTTCCCCATGAATGAAACAACTGTGGCTAGAGACCAAAACAGAATTTGACACCTGGGCCAAAAAGAGAGAGCTCTTTGGGAAATCCTTGCGAGACGCCGAACTACACAAAACAGCTAACTTAGCGAGGGGTAAGCGACGCACGACACACAAAAACCGCACTCAAAAGTCCAGACAATTTGGTGATGACCAATCCCAGAGATATAAATGAAATTCTGGGTAAATATTACGCTACTTTGTACAGAGCCAGTCCATCAGATAAACAGGCGGGTGAGAGATGGTTACAGACAATGACATTCCCGTCGGTCACGGAAGAAGGGCTGAGCAGTTTGAATGGAGAAATAACAAAAGAGGATATAGCAAGGGTAATAGTCAACCTGAAAATACATAAAGCACCGGGCCCAGATGGCTATGGGGCTGGTTTTTGTAAGATCCTGAAAGACCAGATACTACCCCACCTACAGGGACTATATAATGGATTCCTATCAGGACGAGAAATTCCAGACCACATGAACACTGCCTACGTAAAGCTTCTCCCAAGGGAGACAAAGCATCAGACTACCCGGCCAGCTTTTGGCCTATTTCGCTAATAAACCAAGATCTTAAGATCATGAATAAAATCATGGCAGACTGGCTGGCTCTTCTTCCTCCAGACTGGGTAAACCAGGAGCAAGCGGGCTTTGTCAAGGTCGGCGGTTTGAAACATATGCAGGTCTATGCTGGTTTTGGAAGCGGTTAGGTTGAGGGAGGGCAAAACAGAGGGGGCCCCAACCATGGTCATGTTGGACGTGGAGAAAGCTTTTGACAGCGTCAGCTGACCATGGCTGGAAACTGTGCTAGACAAGATGGGACTGTGAGGGGTGTTTAGGACGTTCTTGCGTTCTCTCTACAAAAACCCAAGGGCCAGAGTGAGCACATCAGGCTTTCTGTCAGATCTGATATGGCCGGGAAGGGGTGAGATACTCCCTCTAAAAGACTTTGAAGGAGGGTGGAGAGAGACGGGGGGTACTCAAGCGAGCTTTTTTGTGACATCCCTCTAGCCAAAAGGGCCATTAAATACCTGGGAGTATATCTAGGGAGAGATACGAGAGACATATACAGACTAAATTATGCCCCGTTAATCAACAAAATAGTGAGAGAATTGCAGAGGGGGAGAGATTTGCCATTATCCTTGCTGGGAAGGTGCCACCTTATTAAGACATGTTGTTTCCCTAGGCTCCTATATGCACTTCAAACCATCCCCTTTTACTTCGCCACGTCAACATAAATAGGAGGAATTTTACGACCTTTCTTTGGAGGGGTAAAAAAACAAGAATTAGGGGACATCCACTGATGCTTACACGAGACTAAGGTGGACTAGGGTTACCTAATATACAGGGTTATAACATAGCATGTTTGACGAGGCATATCTTAGACTGGCTGAAACACATTAGAAAACACTCAGACTATATACTCGAGTCAGAGTGGTGCATCCCATGGGACCCAGTAGCCATTCTACATTCAACGGGGGCAACAGTGGACCCTTGGGTGAAAAATTAGATAATTTTCAAAAACATGAGGGGGGTTTGTAAGGCAAAGCGAATCAAGCTTGGTTTATCTTGGAAGATATCCAAATATCTTAGTCCATGGCAACACCCAGACTTCAGCCAGGGCAAGGACAACACACTCTTGAAACTCTGGAGAGCTAAGGGCATTAATACACTACAGAATCTGATGCAGATGGAGGAGAGGAGGTGGTTGACGGCGATAGAGACATTCAGGAGGTGGTGACTTAACCATTCTCATGCTCTACAGTTTGAACAATTGAGACTACATTTGTTCAATCGCTTACATGACTTAAGGAAGAAATGCTCAAACCATGGACTGGACACTCTACTAGCTAGGGATATAGCAGACATTAGTGTATCCAGCATATAAGCCGCCCTAAGGCAAGACCTGTTTTCTTCAGGGCCATGCAGATTTTCAAAAGATGGGAGGTAAGACTACAGGATGAGGAGATTGAGGAGAAGATCCTGATGGGTTGGCATGAGGTCCTTAAGAACATCGTGAATGAAAGGTGGAGGGATACCTATTTCAGAGTCATTCATTTGGCAATTCTGGGCTCAATATACCACCCAACAAGACCCATCCAGATAGATAACAGTCATGTCCACAATGTGGGGACAAGGGGTAGACATGCTCCATGGATATGGGAATGCAGGGTTATCCTTCAACTCTGAAAGGTAGTGAAGAGCTGGACACAATTCATACTACAGCATCGTGTCCCTCTAAACTGCTTATTGTGGATATTACATAACCTGGGGGAACTGGGTCTAGACAAGGCACAGAGAAAATTACTACCCACCATTATTACAAGACAGGTTGACAGCAGCGGCACCAACGCTATCAGAACTATTATACTATATATAGAAAAGAAGGACCGGCATCACCTAATGTTTAGGTGCAAGCAAAAAAATCAATATATTCAAAAAGAGAGAAATTCTGCAACACTAAACATAACATGAGTGTGAATAAGCTAATGGCTAATGAAAACATTGAAATGCAGGGCAATGTGTACAGCTAAAAAGTGTATGTGGAAGGGGAAAACACTAAATGCTGTACTAGAAAAAGACATGAGAGACTTAGCTTCAACACTGGCGCCACTGCGAAGAGCCTGGTAACTACGCCAAAGTGCTCCCTCTTACCGGTCCTTACCAACACTCTATGCTGTGTACTATTGCTTATATGGGTATGTGTGCTTGAGAATGCAATTAAAATCAGCTGGGATGGTGTGTCTCAGGACCAGGCTACAATAAGATGGAGGAATAGGCAAAGCTACAGGGCGGGGGATGGTGCACAGTCCAAAATAAGTAATTATACTATATATAGAAAAGAAGGACTGGCATCACCTAATGTTTAATCGCTATCAGAACTATTGACTGATCTGAAGGGGGCAATGCTGGTTGAGAGGTGGAGGCGGAAGGGACAGGGACACCAGAACAACTCAATTCTTTGCGACATGGAGACCTTTCATTATAGATCTCCAGGGTGACATCCAACAATT
The DNA here is from genome assembly GCA_033576535.1 of Allobates femoralis. Taxonomy (NCBI): domain Eukaryota; kingdom Metazoa; phylum Chordata; class Amphibia; order Anura; family Aromobatidae; genus Allobates; species Allobates femoralis. The sequence goes on from JARQOC010000011.1 coordinate 178,246,921, forward strand.
AGTATATCCCTTCTGTAACACGGCAGGGTATAACTCAGAAGACTTATATGGCACGCTTGGCCCACTGAAGATCACGGACACTATGAGAAACAACCATAACACATGACCAGTATCATGGTAGTGGTCGCTGGTGGGATGGTGGAGCTAGTTATTAAGAAGTGGAACGGTTATTAGCATTTCTATAGCGTAGGAGCTGAGGGGTTGGCAGGGGGTTTCTTCATATTTTTTCATTTTCTTTTTTTTTTTTTCTCTCTTTTCTTTTCCCTTTTCTTCTTTTTTGGGGAGTTAAAGTTTTGCTATACTAAGCTCACATACTTATTGATTACAGACAATGACGTGTTTCGCTACATGGAATGCAGACAGGTCTGAGACGCACGTCTTCATGCATGGACAATTTATACTTTATAGCTTTGCATGTGGGGAATATTATGTTGTACAACTGTATGTTATTTGTGAAACTTAATAAAAAAGGATTTATAAAAAAAAAATGAAACCTGAAAAGACAAAAGATGAAAAATAAATGTATTGTACAATAAAATTAATATATTTTCTATTGTTAAATATTTGCTTATTTAATTTTGGAAAAATGAGTTTATCACATATGTTAAATAAAACTGAATCAGTGTGTTTGAATTGCCAGGAAAATAAATTGGACAATAAGAACTTAAGAACCCTGCGGGAATGAGATGAAAGGCTGCTGCTTGGAAAGAAAATCCCCTACTTTCACCGGGGTATTCAGAGCACTTGCGCATTACTGCAAGAAACCCTGTGTGGCTTGAATGGCAGATAGCGTGGGAAAAAAAATACCATAGATAGGACTCGGGAAGGAAGAAGATGTGTTCTGAAGGGGAAACGTTATGCTGGGACTACAGATATTGTACTGTACATAGTGCTCAAACTAGATAGTGTAAACTAGTAAAATTGCAAAAAATAGAGGATTAAATTATCAGCATCAGTTTTGGTAGTGGAGCGCGTGAATCAGCAGCAGTTGTTATCTATAGACTTTTTTTCAATCACCCTGATTTGTTAGCGAGTAAAATCCTATAGGCTCATTCCCAGATAAGACCCATTATGCTTTTTCATTTCAGTGCCTAGTTCTGGGATGGTGGCACTGCTGGACATCTGTTTTACAAGGGAATTAAGCATGATGTGTCTTTCCTCTGCTGCACTAAATTTGGTAATTCATGTGGTAGATCTTGCCCTGGGGGGCAGTCTACTTCTTCCAGCCTGAGCCCAAGTAAAGACAGGGGGGGTGGATGAAGAGCGGGGGTGGGGGGGGGTGGAATGTGCTGCTTCACTCACCAGCCTCCACCACGCTGCCTGCCGCGGCCCACCACCTGCTTCTGTCGTTGCGGCAGCTGCGGCCGCAAAGCACACCACCACGAGGCCGCTATCATTGCAGGGGGTGGCCCTAAACTAGGACAATACCATCGGCCTGGGGGGCAAATGCCTCCCTGTAACCTGGGCCAGTCCGCCCCTGTTGGCCGACAACTGCGTCCATGGTCTCCAAAGTTGCTCATTTATTGGAGCTTCTTCAATTGAGTTTTAACATCACATCCTAAAACCTTAGTCTGCATTGATTTTTTATCTGATATAGTAACTTGTGTTTTGCTGCTGTGCTCAGTTTTGCCCTGGTGTATGACCTGTCACATGAAAAAAACAAAGTCCTGGAAGTGAAGATATGGATGGCTCCATAGAGCTCCCCGATCTCAGCAATTATTTAGTCTGTCTGGGATTAAAGGGAACCTGTCAGATCATTTTTGCCCCCAAACCTATCACTCCCTGTCCCTGCAGCTTCCTTGTACAACCCTAACCATCCCTGTCTGAGCTAAAACTGTTCTATAATGGTTGTAAAAAATGGGTTTGTCACTTACATCTCCGTATGCTAATTAGGCATCTTGACTACTGTATGAAATCAGCCTGGGCATTCTATACGGCTCCATCTTCCCTCTAACTGCATGCTTATCATACTCCGGTTGATGTGATAATAGAATTCCCAGCACTTTCCCGGCTCCTCAATCAAATCTCCTTGTTTGTAGGATGCCACGACAGCGTCTTCTCCGCTCCTGCACATTGGTATTACTTGTGCGGTGAATCTGCCGACTTCATAATGCACAGTGCGCATGCTCAGAAGCCGTCAGACTGAAGTATTGAATGGTGACAGTTTGTTTCTATCATTTACTGGGTACATTACATGATATCCAATGCAGGCATTACATTAGGCTTAAGGAAACGTTTGTGCATACTGTATGTAGAATATCTCACATTAATGGGTGCTCATCTCACACCCAAAGGAAAGATTCAATCATAAAGATTTAATTAGCAAAAAAATCTTTATTATATTCCATAAAATATTACAATAAAAAACTACAATTCAGAGCAGTCCCTCCGGGAAGACACACGAGAAAAACATCCAGGCTTAATTTGTGTAGTAACATAGTATATCATGCAACATCCATATATTATTCATAACCAGTTACAGCAGTGTGGGGTCAAAATCACCTTATAACAACCCTGCCCCACATCTATTGAACTAACAATGCAAACTGTCACGGCTACAGCCCAATCACCAATAGTCTCCTATCACTGCAGCCCAATTTATAAGTGCAGTTGCAATGGTTTAATCAATATGGATATGCCTCATACCTGACTCACTGATGTGTCTGAACGCGCTCGTGCTCCCTCCTCCCCTACAGCCGTTTCGCTTCCGCTTCTTCCGGGGGGCGTATAGAATGTTATGATTCAGGGCCTTTTATCCTACGCTCCACCAATCAGTATCTGCCATGTTTCATCACCGCCAGGTGTTTGTTAATACCGGCGCATGAAGCCCACAGTAATGCGTGCATCAATCATCCTCCTCCCTGCGGCATGACGTGCAAAGGCCCGCAATTGTGAAATTGCTTAAAATGTTTCGGCAAGGTCTTGAGTTTAGACAAATCATCTTCTTTTCTTGCCTTTTCTATGTCTAAACAATGTTCCCTTGCCCTTATCTTCAACTCCTTAGTGGTCATCCCTACATATAACTTCTTACAAGGGCACTCAGCTACGTAAATAATCCCTTTTGAAGCACATGTCAGATATTTTCTGATTGAAAAAATCTTTGTGCCTTCTTGGTTATTAAATGTTTTTGTTTTCACCAGGTTGGCACAAGCCTTGCAGAGACCACAAGGAAAAAAGGCATTCAAATCTGTTTTGATGTTAGTACGATACTTTTTTGGATTATAATGACTGTGGACCAAGACGTCCTTCAAATTCTTTGATCTTCTCGCCACCATAGATGGATATTTAGGCAAGATTTCTTTCAAGATTGGGTCTGCTTGTAATACTGGCCAATGTTTGGACAATATCTTCTTAAGATCTACCCTGTTTTTATTAAATGTGGTAATATACCTTACCTGATCCCAATCTGAAGATTTCTCTTTCCGTTGATATACAAGATCATTCCTAGAAGTTTCCATTGCCTTCTCATATCCACGCTTGATACCACGATTACCATCGCCCCTGGCTTTAAATCTCATTCTTAGATCATCCGATTGGCGTTGAAACGCATCTTCCGTTGAACAGATCCTTTTTACTCTTATATATTGACTGATTGGAATTCCCTGTATCATAGATGGAGGATGAGAGGAGTCAGCACTTAAAAAGGCATTAGTTGATGTTTGTTTTCTAAATACCGTACATCTGTATGGACTTCTCCATTGCCCGACGCTTCTATTAATATGTCTACGAAATCAATTTTTCTTCCATATTTGAATGTCAATTTGATATTCAAATCATTTTGGTTCAAATCTTTCATTAATGATTCCAGCTCATCAGCACTCCCCTCCCAAATGAACAAAACATCATCAATATATCTGATCCAATGATGTATCTTTTCCATTCCCATGATGTTGTCACCTTGAAAGATTTCTCTTTCCCATAGGCCAAGAAAAAGATTAGCATAACTGGGGGCACACGGCGCCCCCATTGCTGTTCCTTGCAATAGTAAATACGTCCTGTTGCAAAACGTAAAATAATTGTGCGTCAGGACGTATTCCAGCAAAACCATCAAAAAATTCACCAGATCCATATCGGAAAATGTCAAAAACCACCTTGCGGCCCTCAGGCCGTCTTGATGTCGGATCGAGGTATATAATGATTCGACATCAGTCGTCACTAGAACCATGGTGTCATTCAAATGTAATTGGTCCAGTCTCTGTAAAACGGCAGTGGTATCTTTTACAAATGAGGGTAAAGTCAGGACCAACGGCTTCAAATAATAATCAAGAATCATACAAATGGGTTCACATAGACTTTGGTTTCCTTAGACAATCGGCCTACCTGGAGGGTCCAATTGATGTTTATGGACTTTTGGAATCAGATAAAATGTCGCCATTTGTGGTTCATATTTCTTCATAAATGTCACCAACCTCTTTGGGATGATGCCTTCATCAAATGCTCTTTCTATAATGTCCATCAACTCTCCCTTAAAAACAGACGTAGGATTAGAATATAATTTCCTATAACATGTTTGATCATTCAGGAGGAAATGTGCCTGTTTTTCATATAACTGACAAGGCCAGATGACCACATTTCCTCCTTTATCTGCCTGTTTTATTACTACATCATCCCATGTTTTGATCTCATCTATGGCTTCCATTTCCTTTTCCAATAAATTTTTTCTCCCTTTATATAAATCCATATTTTCTATATCGTTTGTGACCAGCTTAGTGAAAACTTCAACCGCTGGACACAAACTATTTGCAGGCATTTTCTTTGATTTACCACACAAATGAATAGGAAACTCTTTTACCTTATTACCCTCATCCTCCAAATTTTCTAAGGTGTCAAAGGCTTCTTGTTCCTCCTTTGAAAATGAAACATCTTTCAATCCTGATTTAGCATGGATTTTTTTCAGGATCAACTTTCTCGCAAAAAGATGTACGTCCTTTATTGCCGTGAACACGTCTTGTTGACAAAAGGGAGAAAAAGTTAAACCTTTACTTAGAACAGATAGTTGACATTCTGTTAATTCATGGGAAGACAGATTAATTACCCTTCGTGGTTCTTCATTGTGGCCATTTTCTCTATCTTGATTGTTTTTTCTCTTTCTCCCATAGACACGTTTAAACCGTGGTTGTCTCATATCTCGTTCTACATCAGTGTCTACAGTTGTAGTGGAGCTGATTGAGGTACTTCTTACCACCATACCAATTTGTGGACTGTTCTTCCGTATCTGCCACCTAAACACTCTATAATTTTCATAATCAGCTTGATCTCGTCTAAATTTTCTCTGTTTTCCAGAGCTGATGTCCTGTTCCCACTTCTGCAGATCTTTATCAATTTCATTTATCCATTTTTCTAAATCATCCCCTGATGTATCCTTTTTTATGAGATCCATGGTTTTTTCCATCTGTTCATCCAGACTTGACAATATTAAAGCATTTTTTTCTATAATAATTTTCAAAAAATCTGAGGAACAAGTAGTTGCTGTCGTCATCCATTTTCTTACTAACTCCTCCTCCTCCATTTCAAAAGTAGGGAACAAATTTACTCATAAGCCCCCAGATACAATTTCCTGTTCAACGTAATTCTCCAATGACATCTTTGTCCACCAAATTTTGGTCTTTTTGTATAAATTATTCTTATATTGGCGCATTACCTCCATCACTGATGCAGTGGTATCATTAGATACACTGGAGCTGCCTGCTCTGAACAAATCCACGGCTTTAGTACGCCAGGATAATTCACGTGTTTTAAAATCCATTGTAAACACTAGAATAGGACACTCTGTAATTAAAACAGAACCACTTAAGACTTAACACAAGGTCCCCTTAAAAAATAGCTTTCCTTAAAAATTATCAAATCTCACATTAATGGGTGCTCATCTCACACCCAAAGGAAATATTCAATCATAAAGATTTAATTAGCAAAAAAATCTTTATTATATTCCATAAAATATTACAATAAAAAAAACTACAATTCAGAGCATTTCCTCCGGGGACACACACGAGAAAAACATCCAGGCTAAATTTGTGTAGTAACATAGTATATCATGCAACATCCATATATTATTCATAACTAGTTGCCGCAGTGTGGGGTCAAAATCACCTTATAACAACCCTGCCCCACATCTATTGAACTAACAATGCAAACTGTCACCGCTACAGCCCAATCACCAATAGTCTCCTATCACTGCAGCCCAATTTATAAGTGCAGTTAGAGTGCAGATAGAGAAAATGGCCACAATGAAGAACCACGAAGGGTAATTAATCTGTATTCACATGAATTAACAGAATGTCAACTATCTGTTCTAAGTAAAGGTTTAACTTTTTCTCCCTCTTGTCAACTAGACGCGTTCACGGCAATAAAGGACGTACATCTTTTTGCGAGAAAGTTGATCCTGAAAAAAATCCATGCTAAATCAGGATTGAAAGATGTTTCATTTTCAAAGGAGGAACAAGAAGCCATTGACACCTTACAAAATTTGAAGGATGAGGTTGAGGGTAATAAGGTAAAAGAGTTTCCTATTCATTTGTGTGGTAAATCAAAGAAAATGCCTGCAAATAGTTTGTGTCCAGCGGTTGAAGTTTTCACTAAGCTGGCCACAAACGATATAGAAAATATGGGAGAAAAAATTTATTGGAAAAGGAAATGGAAGCTGTAGATAAGATCAAAACATGGGATGATGTAGTAATAAAACAGGCAGATAAAGGAGGAAATGTGGTCATCTGGCCTTGTCAGTTATATGAAAAACAGGCACATTTCCTCCTGAATGATCAAACATGTTATAGGAAATTATATTCTAATCCTACGTCTGTTTTTAAGGGAGAGTTGATGGACATTATAGAAAGAGCATTTGATGAAGGCATCATCCCAAAGAGGTTGGTGATATTTATGAAGAAATATGAACCACGAATGGCGACATTTTATCTGATTCCAAAAGTCCATAAACATCAATTGGACCCTCCAGGTAGGCCGATTGTCTCGGGAAACCAAAGTCTATGTGAACCCATTTGCATGATTCTTGATTATTATTTGAAGCCGTTGGTCATGACTTTACCCTCATTTGTAAAAGATAAGACTGCCGTTTCACAGAGACTGGACCAATTACATTTGAATGACAACAGGGTTCTAGTGACGGCTGATGTCGAATCAATATATACCTCGATCTGACATCAAGACGGCCTGAGGGCCGCAAGGTGGTTTTTGACATCTTCCAATATGGATATGGATTTGGTGAATTTTTTGATGGTTTTGCTGGAATACGTCCTGACGCATAATTATTTTACATTTTGCGACAGGACGTATTTACAATTGCAAGGAACAGCAATGGGGGCGTCGTGTGCCCCCAGTTATGCTAATCTTTTTCTTGTTTTCAAAGTCTTCCTGAGCGGCTTCTTCATCAACTTCAGCTCCATCCTCGGCAAAGCTGGCAACATCACTATAGCTACTGCAGTGACTCATGGTTTCAATTGATGAATCGTCGTCACTAAAAGCCTGGATGTTTTTCTGACGGCCACCGCGGCCCGGCTGCTCCTCTTCTTAGATTTCGGCATGTCTGTGGCGCTGTCCCCGGACCTCGTCCCCGCTTTAGATCACCGCGTCCGGCTTTACTCCTGGTACCTCGGTGCGTTGTGTGGGGTTCAGTAAAAATCAGCCGATGGAAGAGCACTTTTTACTAAAACGTCTCTCAGGAATAAGGTTCGAGTCTTCTATCGGCAGATGTGAGAAATGCTTGTACCTCCCGAGGTGTTCAGAGGTAAAATGTATCGTCTTCATTCACAGGCATTCACCGGAGTTTCATTCAGTTCTTCTTACAAGCATTATTCAACTGCCAGTTGAATTGTTCCGTAAACCACCTTTGACCATAACAGTACTTTCCTTATTTCCTCCCCATCCAGTCTGGAACTTTTATGGGAGCATAGGGGAAACTTTTGATACTCCACCTGTACCTCGTCACCAGTTGCAATGTAACAACAGATACTTCTTCCCTTCTTGTTCAAAGAATTGTATTGATTTTAAAATAACATCAAGAGTATACAGCATACGACATAAAGTTAATGCTACCAATGAAGAAAGTGTGGGAAGGAAAAGGGTTCTATTACACTATCAGTTTCCACTGAAATGTGTTATTTGATGCGCATGGGAATGTATTTATTGCTGGACTGTGGAATTTGGCACTTTTTGTGGCGGTATTTTGTACTGCACTGTGTTAGAAGACACTTCTCGTGGATATTTTGTGCTTTTTTTGTTGTTTGGTGCTTCTTGGAGGTTTGTGCGATACTGTTGTTACCTACCTGTCCAATCACCAACACCAAGCTTGGTTCCTTTCATTCCCTATGGCCACCTCCCTCTGTGATAGTTTTATTATGGTAATTTGGCATATTCATCTATTGTCATCATCCTCCAAGACCTTTTAAAAGAAATTTGTCACAAGATCTTTGTTACCCCAATTGAGAGTAGCTTGTATTGCTTAAAGGAAACTGTACCCAGGGTTTTCCCATATAAGCTGTGGCCACCACCAGTACGCCCTTATGCACAGCATTATAGAATACTGTATATGAGTCCCCAAGCCAATCAGTTTAACATAAAATAGTTTTTATTATACCCACCTATGGGGAGGTCCAGTTCAATGGGAGTCACTGATCTTGATCCATGTCCTCCCTTCTTGCTATCACCGTCCTTCTCTGCTTCATGTGGATGATGCGTCCTACGTCACTCACACAGTCTCCTCCATTGTGCTCCAACAGACGCACACTTCCCCCTGCCCTACTGAGAGCAGAGCAAATAACTGTAATATGCGTGCACGTGGAAAGGTCAAAGAACGCCCCGAACATGCACACTGCAACACTTTACTCTGCCCTCGGCAGGGCTGATAGAAGTGCGGGTGCACTGGAGCACAATGGAAGACACTGTGTGGATGACATAGGACTCATAATGCACACAAAGGAAGGAAAGAAGACATCAATCACAAGAAGAGAAGAGGAGGCCATCAGATAAAGCAGCTGATTTAATTTTTCTCTAATTGGCAGGATTGCTTTCTAATTACTGATAGATTTCAGCTGGTGTCATGACTTTCCATGGGTTTTGTATCGCTCTTTCTTAATTTGTTCAATACATTATTCCTGTGTGATTTCTCATTAAAATAAATAAATAAAATTACTATATTATTATTACCGTATTATACATCAATAAATGGTTTGATTTCTTTGCCTGTGTGGATTGGATGGGCTGTTACCAAAATTTGGGGCAAAATTTATGTCAACAAATTGGTGAAATATTTAATACTTATTTCAGCCACTATAAGTTGTGCACTATATCACCTATGTAAGTAAAGGAACATATCTTTAAGTTACTATGTAAGACTATTGAATCTTGAATGAAACACATCTAAAAATTATATTTAAAATTCTCTGAAATCCATGTACCGTATATACTCGTGTATAAGCCGAGTTTTTCAGCACATAAAATGTGCTGAAAAGTCCCCCCTCGGCTTATACACGGGTATATAAGGTAATTGATGTATAACAGCCCCCCGTGGTATCCCCCCCCCCGTATATACAGCCCCCATGGTATCCAGGGCCCCCCTTGCTGCACCTGTAAAGGAAGATGTCAGTATACTTATCGCTGCCGCCGCCGCCGCTCCGCTTCTCGGTCACCGCGCTGCTCCGGGTCTTCATGCTTCCTGTTCCTTCTCCGGCGCTCAGGAAATGACGTCATTGTTCGAGCGTCGGAGAAGGAACAGGAAGCATGAAGACCCGGAGCAGCGCGGTGACCGAGAAACGGAGCGGCGGCAGCGATAAGTATACTGACATCTTCCTTTACAGGTGCAGCAAGGGGGGCCCTGGATACCACGGGGGGGGGGGGGGCTGTATACAGCTGGGGCTGCTGTATACAGCTGGGGCCCCTGTATACTAATGGGGGGGGTCTGTATACCCCTGGGGCTGCTGTATATACCCCCTGGGGCTGCTGCTGTATATACCCCTGGGGCTGCTGCTGTATATACCCCCTGGGGCTGCTGCTGTATATACCCCCTGGGGCTGCTGCTGTATACTACCACTGGGGCTGCTACTGTATATACCCCCTGGGGCTGCTGCTGTATATACCCCCTGGGGCTGCTGCTGTATACTACCACTGGGGCTGCTGCTGTATACTACTACTGGGGCTGCTGTATACTACTACTGGGGCTTCTGTATACTACTACTGGGGCTGCTGCTGTATATACCACTGAGGCTGCTGTATACTACTACTGGGGCTGCTGTATACTACCTCTGGGGCTTCTGTATACTACCACTGGGGCTGCTGTATATACCTCTGGGGCTGCTGTATACTACCACTGGGGCTGCTGTATATATCTCTGGGGCTGCTGTATACTACCACTGGGGCTGCTGCTGTATATACCACTGGGGAGGCTGCTGTATATACCTCTGGGGCTGCTGTATACTAACACTGGGGCTGCTGTATATATCTCTGGGGCTGCTGTATACTACCACTGGGGCTGCTGCTGTATATACCACTGGGGAGGCTGCTGTAACACTGCTGGGGCCTGTATGTACCACTGGGGAGGCTGCTGTATACCACACTTCTGGGGGCTGTATACTACCACTGGGGAGGCCTGTATACCACTGCGGGGGCCTGTATACCACACTGCTGGGGGCTGTATACCTGTTCTGGGGTCCACCCTCGGCTTATACACGAGTCAATAGGTTTTCCCAGATTTTGGGGGCAAAAGTAGGGGGGTCGGCTTATACACGGGTCGGCTTATACACGAGTATATACGGTAATCACAATAAAAAATGGATTCATCTGAAAAAACCACCATTAAAGAAGTCACTTCTGAGACCATGATGAACTTGTACAATTAAACCATTTCATCATTATTTATTTGCAAAATATGATGACCAAGTACATTTCCTTTAAATAATGATTTTCTTGTGCAAATGTAGGAAAAGATAAAAAGGTACAAATTGGTTATATATACAGTTTTTTTTTTGTTATGTCAACCTTCAAAAAAGTAGTAAAAACAATACAGCTGGTTGATCTCAACAGGATCACCCCGCCAAAAGGAAATTTCTCATTTGCACAATACATTCATCAATATGACTTTGCACCAAAAATATATTTAAAGGGAATCTGTTACATTGGAAAAGGCTACTTACCTGCTGATATTAGACATACAAACCTATATACACATATATTGGAGCCACTTAACTATTGGAATATACCACAACAAATACAGAACTAGAATTGGGACTAAAAAGTCACTTTTTTATTTTGTATAGTTTTAAAACAATAACATCATTACACAATAAAATAATAAAAAATGAACTGCCAGGTGTGGGCAGAGCAAGTATTACTTGGGCACTTTGAACAGTAGTTAGTTCCAGTATATATTGTGTATAAGTGGAACATATGTACAAAAGTGCAAGTGTGGAGCCCACTGGGACGGGGTACTCGGTACCGGACCGGGGTATCACGGGGTATTACGGCGGTCTTGGTCCGGACCGTGTCCCGAGCCCACAAGTGGTTGGGGGTTATTTACAGAGGATAAAGTCGTGACGTCACCCGTGGTATGTGGTTAGGGTGACCACCGCTGCTGCAGATCCTCCGTGGATGATGGATGGCAGCTTGTGATGTGACAGCTCTCCACGGGCAGAGCCTGGTCCCTGGGGTAGTAATGATGATAACAGTTTGTGAGGCAGAGTAGAGCTCGAGCGCAAGGATTACACAGACTTACAGTTTTGTAGTTTTCCAAGTCCTTTACTGTAGATGGCATTCAGCAAGTACTGTCCACGAAGTCTGTACAGGGGCCGGGTTGCTCCCACCCTATCCAGGTCCTTGGCTCTCTATGCTTGCGCTGTGTGTGTGGCCCTGCTGCTGCTTTAGCTAAGCTGCTGGCCTGTTCTTCCCTCACGGGTACCAACTTGCTAGGCAACTTGAGTCTTGTTCTGTGTTCCTGACCCCGCCGTGTTGCTTTGCTATGGTACAGTGAAGATATGTAACCTTCACTAATCCGGTGTTCACTGTGCTACTTGTGTCAGGCACAATTTCGGATTTGGTATCCAGTCTATGCGCTCCTCCGGGGCGGGTTTGAGGGTAACTCGGTATCCCAGGTGTGTTCCTCTGCTTCTACTGTCCCCTTTCCTCAGACTTTGGCTTGGCCTGGAACTGGACAGTGGACCGTGGGATGAGCCTGACGCAGCTCTTTGACACCCAGGTCCTTCTTCCTCAGTCCTCTCAGGAACTGAACTAACTGCCCACTTCCTCTCCACACCAGAATATATAGGGAAGCAGCTTTAGCTCCCCCTTCTGGCCTGGAGGCGCTAGTGTAGTGTTGTAGGTTGTGTGGGGAGTTAACCGTTTGTGGTGTTACTGTGGCACATGAACCCTGGGGTTCCACATTAGCACAAGCAAGGACGGCTCCTTATAACAAGCTCCCTAGCAGAAAAAGTCCAATCCAGGGGGAAAGTTGCCTAAGTACAGGCAAAAATAGATCTGCTTCCAATCAGTGTTAAGGAATAGGGTTGTAAGTGTGCTAGTAAAAAAAGTATATAGACTGCTAAGTCTTCTAAAATATATAATGCCACTTACTGCTAGTGTGCTGGTGTGCTATGGGTTGATCTCCACTCCCGCCGCCGGCTCAACGCACGTTTCGTGTCATTTCCTCAGTATGCCTCCTGAGGAAGTGACACTAACATCTAATATATAAAACCCGAAGCCACTTCCGTCTTCAAGGGACAAAAATGACGTCACACGACGGAAGTGGCTTGGGCACTACACCCGCTCAGGGCAATCCAAGATGGTGGCGAGCGGTGGCACTTTAGCGCCCACCGCGAGCCACTGTCAAAACGGCGAGCGGTGGGCATGGTAGCGCCCACCAGACCCCGAGCGGTGGGCGTGGGAGCGCCCACCGCGAGCCACTATCCCGCCACCAGACCCCCAAGTGGGAGCCAGCCCCGCCCACACTCCGGTCCGGTGTGCGGCCTCCGCCATCACCGGCACTGCCGCCAGCCCTGCCGCTCACTGCCCTTAGCCCTGGCACTATCCTCCTCCATCCGGGAGCCGGCCCCGCCCACACTCTGGTCCGGTGTGCGGCCTCCGGCATCACCGCCACCGCCACCAGCCCTGCCGCTCACCGCCCACAGCCCGGTCAGTATCCTCAGCCCTCCAGCCTCCCCTGTCCTCAGCCCTCCAGCCTCCCCTGTCCTCAGCCCTCCAGCCTCCCCTGTCCTCAGCCCTCCAGCCTGTCCTTAGCCCTCCAGCCTCCCCTGTCCTCTGCCCTCCAGCCTCCCATGTCCTCTGCCCTCCAGCCTCCCCTGTCCTCTGCCCTCCAGCCTCCCCTGTTCTCTGCCCTCCAACCTCCCCTGTCCTCTGCCCTCCAGCCTCCCCTGTCCTCTGCCCTCCAGCCTCCCCTGTCCTCTGCCCTCCAGCCTCCCCTGTCCTCAGCCCTCCAGACTCCCCTGTCCTCAGCCCTCCAGACTCCCCTGTCCTCAGCCCTCCCCTGTCCTCAGCTCTCCAGCCTCCCCTGTCCTCAGCCCTCCAGCCTCCCCTGTCCTCAGCCCTCCAGCCTCCCCTCTTCTCACCCCTCCAGCCTCCCCTCTCCTCACCCCTCCAGCCTCGGCTCTCCTCACCCCTCCAGCTTTGGCTCTCCTCACCCATCCAGACTAGGCTCTCCTCACCCCTCCAGCCTCGGCTCTCCTCACCCCTCTAGCCTCGGCTCTCCTCACCCCTCCAGCCTCCGCTCTCCACTCTCCTCACCCCTCCAGCCTCCGCTCTCCTCACCCCTCCAGCCTCCGCTCTCCCCACTCCTCCATATGCAATGTACAGTATGTGTATATATGTGTGTATGTAATATAATTTGTGAATGATGTGTGTGTATGTAAATATATATTTCTACATCTTTATAGATTTGCATGTGTGTACATATAATGTGTGTGTATCTAATATATAAAAGCCCAAGGCACTTCCGTCACTTTGTCCGCACTTCCGTCACTTTTTCCACACACACACATACGCATACACACACACACAACACTCCGCTATACTTACCACCGGCCCTGCGTCCGCCGCCTGGATCCTCAGTCGACATGTCACCGCCCCCGAACTACTGGATCCAATATATCATCCAAGAAGTCTCACCAAACTTCTCGGATGCCATATTGGATCCAGTCATCCGGGGCCGGCGACATACTTTGTCCAAGATGGCGTCCGGGAAGTCTCGCCAGACTTCCCAGACGCCATATTGGATCCAGTCGTTCGGGGGCAGCGACATGTCGACTCAGGATCCAGGCTGCGGGGAAGACGCAGGGCCGGTGGTAAGTATAGCGGAGTGTGTGTATGTGTGTGTGTGTATGTGTGTGCTGAACACTCTGCCCACGGCGCTGCGCTGACCACTCTGCCCACAGCGCTGCACTGACCACTCTGCCCACGGTGCTGCGCTGACCACTCTGCCCACGGCGCTGCGCTGACCACTCTGCCCACGGCGCTGCGCTGACCACGCTTCCCACGGCGCTGCGCTGACCACTCTGCCCACGGCGTTGCGCTGACCACTCTGCCCATGGTGCTGCGCTGACCACGCTGCCCACGGCGCTGCGATGCCCACACTGCCCACGGCGCTGCACTGACCACTCTGCCAGCCCACGGCGCTGCGCTGACCACTCTGCCCATGGCGCTGCGCTGACCACTCTGCCCATGGCGCTGCGCTGACCAATCTCACCGCACTCACTGCTAACCACTGAGCCACCGCGCAGTGCTAACCACTGAGCCACCGCACTCACTGCTAACCACTGCGCCACCGCGCAGTGCTATCCACTGAGCCACCGCGCAGTGCTAACCACTGAGCCACCGTGCAGTGCTAACCACTGAGCCACCGCGCAGTGCTAACCACTGAGCCACCGCGCAGTGCTAACCACTGAGCCACCGTGCAGTGCTAACCACTGAGCAGTCCTAACCACTGAGCCACCGCGCAGTGCTAACCATTGAGCCACCGTGCAGTGCTAACCACTGAGCCACCGAGCAGTCCTAACAACTGAGCCACCACGCAGTGCTAACCACTGAGCCACCGCGCAGTGCTAACCACTGAGCCACCGTATACTCTGCTACCCACTGAGCCACCTGTATACACACAATTCATTTCACCGTACTCCCCTATTAGTAAATAAACTATATATGGATTCTAGACTCTAAAGAATCGGGCCGCCATCTAGTCCTCTATAAAACATAGTGGAGGCAGTTTGATGGCCAGGCATACATGACTTCCAATGGCCATGGGTTACTATTTTTTATTGATGATGTGATTGAAGACAGAAGAAGCTCAATGAATTCTGAAGTGTACAAGGCAATACCTTCTACCAGGGGTGGATTAAGGGTAGCCAGGGCCCGGGGCTGTTCAGACTCTGTGGGCCCCCCCCCCCCCGGGTCATGTGATGGGGGTCATGTGACGGGGTCACGGGGGTCATGTGACGGGGTCACGGGGGTCATGTGACGGGGTCATGTGACGGGGTCGCGGGAGTCATGTGACGGAGGTTATCATATACCTGAAATAGATTATTCCAGAAAAATAGTTGCTGAGTGAAACTCTATCCTGTCAAACATCCAGTGATCTGGTCAATTTACCATTCAGTTAGGAGGAAAAAAAAAAAACACTTTAAGCCATAGTATTGAGCAGTCCATTAGAAGGAGGCCATTATGCCCTGACTGCCCCTGTACTCAGAATAAATAACTTATAAATATCTCGATCAGTGTGCACCCTGCATGATAATCACCTGTTACTGGTCCAATGGACTTGCTTGCAGATCGGTTCTTCCCGCCTCCTCGCGGTCCGACAGCGTCTTCCTCTGAATGATGTAGATAACGCCTCCTGTCACCTGCGTTATCCACGTGACCACGTCCAATTTTTCCATTGCCTATGCTACGCCCATACCTCTCTGGCTTGTGCAGGTGCACTGTGCTCCATCATGGGGTTATCCTACAAGTTTAAAATCTCAGTAATGTCACCATACATCACACGCAGAAGACTGGGAGCCTGGAGCCATGTGCAGAGACCCCTGCGATTCGCGCATGAGTAGATGAGTTTTACATTGTAGCTGCAGTAGGGCAGAGCACGGTGCGTTTGCGCAAGCTGGAGAGGCATCTGCATAGATGTGAGATGGGAAAGTGAGACGTGGATAACGAAGGCGTGATCCATATCATTCAGAAGAAGAGGCTGTCAGACGGCGAGGAGAGGCTGAATGGACCAATCTGCAAGTTATTTATTCTGTGTACAGGGGCATTCAGGGCATAATAGCCTGTTTCTTATAATGCAGCATCAGTGTGTGCACGAGGCCTTACAGATACTGAGGGGAAAAAAAAATCACCAAATACTCAGCGTGTGCACGAGGCCTTACAGATTCTGAGGTAACAACTCACCAAATACTCAGCGTGTGCACAAGACCTTACAAATACTGAGGTATAAGCTCACCAAATACTCAGCGTGTGCACAAGGCCTTACAGATACTGAGGTAAAAATTCACCCAATACTCAGCGTGTGCATGAGGCCTTACAATTACTAGGTAAAAACTCACCAAATACTCAGCGTGTGCACAAGGTCTTACATATACTGAGGTAAAAACTGACCAAATACTCAGCGTGTGCACGAGGCCTTACAAATACTGAGGTAAAAACTCACCAAATACTCAGCGTGTTCACGAGGCCTTACACATACTGAGGAAAAAACTCACCAAATACTCAGCATATGCACGAGGCCTTACAATTACCAGGTAAAAACTCACCAAATACTCAGCGTGTACATGAGGTCTTACATATACTGAGGTAAAAACTCACCAAATACTCAGCGTGTGCACGAGGCCTTACGGATACTGAGGTAAAAACCCACCAAATACTCAGCGTGTGCAATAGGCTTTACAGATACTGAGGAAAAAACTGACCAAATACTCAGCTTGTGCCTGAGGCCTTACAAATACTGAGGTAAAAACTCACAAAATACACAATGTGCGCACCCACTACCCCTCCACCTTGGATAGACATGTGAAATACCTCTACATGTTGTATGTGCCCCTCTATGTGGATATTTTTCTTGAATCATGAATGCATGGACTCCATACGTACATGATCCAAGCAAGATAGCCACTTATTAGAGGGGCACATGATACACCATGTATAGCCATTTCACATGTTTCTGTATTATCCAAGATGTTGGGGCACACCACTCCAGTGATTAAGGGGCCTTTCACATCAGCTGTTTTGCTGATGTGAGGCCGATTCGGCAGGTGGCGCCGGATCAGCCGCCTAATGGCCGACTTGCGGTCCAGATGCGGCAAGCCCTATGCATTGTCTATGGGGCTTGCGGTCCGGTGCGGCAAGTGCGGTTCTGCCGTGTGCGGCAGATTCGACACTTGCGGCCGCGAAAAAAAAACACTTGTAGAGTTTTTTTTTCGCGGCCACAAGTGCCTGATCTGCCGCACTCAGCAGAACCGCACTTGTGATAGACAATGCATGGGGCTTGCCGCATCCGGGCCGCAAGTCGGCTGTTAGGCGGACGATCCGGCACATGCGGCGCCATCTGCTGGAACGGCCCAAACATCAGCTAAACACTGATGTGAAAGCAGCGTTCGTTAGGCCCCTTTCACATCACCGTGTCTTTCAAATTGCGTCAGATCCAGCAGATTTACCACATTTGCTGCCTAAAAGCCGTTGCGACGATGGATGACAACGCGCTCAGCGGCGGTTTTTTTTCCACCGCCGCAAATGCCGGACTTGCCGCACCCAGCAGAACCGCACTTGCCGCACCAAACCGCAAGCCCCATAAACAATGCATGGGGCTTGCCGCAAGTGTGCCGCAAGTGTGCCGCAAGTGCGGCCGTTAGTCGGCAGATGCGGTAAATCTGCCGGATCTGCCACAATCTGAAAAAAAAAAGATGTGAAAGGGGCCTTAGTACACATATCATTTAATTACTGCTTACATTCTTTCTTTACACTGACTGAGTCCTCCCTGCCATGCAGCAGCCACCAGGTCTGGCTGGCAGTGCACACACAGAGCACAGCCACAGGCAGCAGCTGCAGCAGCAGGGCAGGAGTCAGGAGTGGACATATCACTCACCTCTCTGTCACACAGGCACGTCCTCTCTGTGCTCTGTGTCGGCATTAGGTGACGGTCCCTCTCCTCAGACTCCCTCTCTTCATGCAGGCGGCGACCCAGGAGGTGGTGGACGGCAGTCGGCGGGTGAGACACAGACTCAGTCAGGAGGACGGAGGAGTCTGCTCAGCCTCAGTCGAGATCAGCTGCCTGCCTGGGTCTGGGTCCTCCTAGAGTAGGAGGATTCAGCAAAGCCCGGTCAGGCCCGGCAGAATCAGCATAGCAGGGCGGACAGCGGCAGCCGGGACTCGGGAGAACAATGCTGCCAGCAGAGGCCGCTGGGACTATAGGAGTGGGAGCAACATCCGCAGGCTGCTACCACCGGTACGCACACCTTGTAAGCACACAGCTCCACATGCTCGATACATACATGGCTCCGCTCCGTACACCTAGTACACACTCAACTCTGCTCCATACACCTCGTACACATGGCTCAGCTCCGTACACCTCGTACACACTTGGCTTTGCTCTGTACACCTTGTACTCATACGGCTCTGCTCCATACACCTCGTACACACTCGGCTCCGCTCCATACACCTCATACACACTCGGCTTTGCTCCGTACACCTCTTACGCACTCGGCTCTGCTCTGAAGACCTCGTACACGCTCGGCTCCATACACATGCGGCTCCGCTCCATACACCTCGTACACACGCGGCTCCGCTCCATACACCTTGTACACATGCGGCTCGGCTCCGTACACCCTGTACACAATCGGCTCAGCTCCATACATCTCATACACACGCGGCTCTGCTCTTTGCACCTCGTACACACACGGCTCTGCTCCATACACCTTGTACACACATGGCTCCGCTCCATACACCTCGTACACATGCGGTTCTGCTCCGTACACCTTGTACACGCGGCTCTGCTTCGTACACACTCAGCTCTGCTCCGTACATCTCATACACATGCGGCTCCGCTCCATACACCTAGTTACACAAGCGGCTCTGCTCCATACACCACGTACACACACGGTTCCGCTCCATACACCTCGTACACACTCAGCTCCACTCTATACACCTCGTACACACACGGCTCGGCTCCATACACCTCGTACACACTCAGCTCCACTCTATACACCTCGTACACACACGGCTCCGCTCCATACACCACGTACACACACGGCTCCGCTCCATACACCTAGTACACACTCGGTTCTGCTACATCCACACTGTAAATCTCCTGACCCCTGTGTGGGGCCTCACAGGACACACAGGGGGCCTCACAGGACACCCAGGGGGCCTCACAGCACACAGGGGTCCACACAGCACACACAGGGGGGCCACACAGCACACACAGGGGGCCACACAGCACACACAGGGGGCCACACAAGACAGATAGGGGGCCACACAGCACACACAGAGGGTAACATAGCACACACAGGGGGCCTCACAGCACACACACGGGGCCACACAAGACAGACAGGAAGCCACACAGGGGGCCTCACAGGACACACAGGGGGCCTGACAGGACACACAGGGGCCTCGCAGGACAGACAGGGGGCCTCGCAGGACAGACAGGGGGCCACATAGCACACACAGGGGGCCATACAGCACACACAGGGGGACACACAGCACACACAGGGGGCCTCACAGGACACACAAGGGGCCTCACAGGACTCACAGGGGGCCACACAGGGGACCACACAGGAGGCCACACAGGACAGACAGGAGGCCACATAGGGGGCCTCGCAGAGCACACAGGGGGCCCGCCATCATGCTCTGACAGCCCGGAAGCCGCAGGGAGATGAGCACCGCGCGCGGCACTCATTTCCCACCGGCACAGAGCTGAAGTGCCCCAGGGCCTCACAGGACACACAGGGGCCTCACAGCACACACAGGGGGCCACACAAGACAGATAGGAGGACACACAGGGGACCTCACAGGACACACAGGGGGCCTCACAGCACACACAGGGGGCCACACAGCACACACAGGGGGCCACACAGCACACACAGGGGGCCACACAGCACACACAGGGGGCCACACAGCACACACAGGGGGCCACACAGCACACACAGAGGGTAACACAGCACACACAGGTGGGCCACACATAACTTTCATCTCATCCTCTCCTTCACCTTATCCAGCACCATGACATCCAGCACAGTGGAGGACTGCATAACGAGGAGCTGATCATGTGATCCCTGACTCCTCCCCTCTATGACATCATCACAGGTCCTGTAAGCACAGGTCTTTCATCCTGTGCGGCTCTACAGGTGGGCTCACACTGCTGGGTGGGGGTGTAAGTGTAACGCGGCGGCGGCCGGGACTGTAGGAGAGAGCGGCATCAGCAGGGAGTCATAACACCACCGGGCGCCCTGCAGATGCCGCCCCTCAACTAGTAGGGCTCGTCACCTCATGGACGCTGCAGCCCTGCGTGCACAGTGCTGTGTGATGGCGCCGTTTCGGATTATAATGGGGCAATTTATCCCCTGGGCTGCGGGCCCCTAGACACCATTGGGCCCGGGGCAAAAGCCCATATTGACCTCATTATAATCCGCCACTGCCTTCTACTCAGACTTAACCTAATGCAGCAAGGTTGATCGCATGGCACTTCACAATACAGATGGACAATGAACTAAAACATACTGTGAAAGCAACACAGGAGTCTTTAAAGGAGAAGAAGTGGAACATTCTGCAGTGGTCAAGTAAATCTTCTGATCTTAACTCAATCGAGCAGCATTTCACATGCTTAAGACAAAACGTAAGGCAGAAAAACCAACAAACAATCAACAACTGAAGTCAGTTGCGGTAAAGACTGGCAAATCATCGAAAATGAGGAAACCTAGAGTTTGGTGACATTTGTGGATTCTAGACTTCAGGCAGTCTTTGTCTGCAAAGGATTCACTACAAAGTATTAAAAATGAACATTTAATTTATGGTAAAGTACATTTTTCCAATTACATTTAAGCCCCTGAAATAAGGAGGCTTTACAGAACAATGGTTGCAATTCCTAAACGTTTCACAGGATATTTTCCTTCTACCTAATTAATTTAAACCTCAAAGACTACACTTAAATTGCGTCTTAGCAGTTTCATTAAAAAAAAAAAAAAAAAAATGGCACATAGAGTTCAAGTCACCAAGATTCAGTCACTGTCTAAATATTTCTGGTAATAACTGTATAGAGTGGGTACGGAAAGTATTCAGACCACATTCAGTTTTTCACATTTGTTTAATTGCAGCCAATTTGGTAAATTCAAAATAGTTACCGTATATACTCGTGTATAAGCCGAGTTTTTCAGCCCAAAATTTGGGCTGAAAAGTCTCCCCCTCGGCTTATACACGGGTCATATACGGTACATGGAGTGGTGGGGGCTGTGTCCCGGGGCTGTGGAGGCTGGAGGAGGCGGGGGGAGGCTGCAGTATGAGCGGCCCCGTCACGTGGGGCCGCTCATTAAATATGCACTGCTTCCCCCTGTCAATCAGCGGCAGGGGGAAGCAGTGCATATAAGCCCCCAAATGCTGGCACTCGCCCCCCCTTGTAAGGGCCCCCCCCGCTGCTTATATTACCATCCCGGTCTTCTGCTCAGCACTGCTCCTCGGTGCTCCGTCCTCGGTGCTCCGTCCTGCTACATCCGGGATCTCCGGCCGTCGCAGGCATATGACGTCATCGCGCGACGGGGATCCCGGATGTAGCAGGACGGGAGCAGCGAGGACGGAGCACCGAGGAGCGGCGCTGATCAGAAGTCCGGGATGGTAAGAGAAGCAGCGGGGGGGGGGCCCTTGCAAGGGGCCAGCATTTGGGGGCTGCTGGGTACCCCCAGGGGGCTGCTGGGTACCCACTGGGGGCTGCTGGATACCCCCTGGGGGCTGCTGGGTAGCCCAGGGGGCTGCTGGGTACCCCCTGGGGGCTGCTGGGTACCCCTGGGGGCTGCTGTATATACCCCTGGGGGCCTGCTGAATACCCCTGGGGGCCTGCTGTATACCACTGGGGCTGCTGTATACTACCACTGGGGCTGCTGGGGCTGCTATATACTACCACTGGGGCTGCTGTATACTACCACTGGGGCTGCTGGGGCTGCTGTATACTACCACTGGGGCTGCTGGGGCTGCTATATACTACCACTGGGGCTGCTGTATACTACTGCTGGGGCTGCTGTATACTACCACTGGGGCTGCTATATACTACCACTGGGGCTGCTATATACTACCACTGGGGCTGCTGTATACTACCACTGGGGCTGCTATATACTACCACTGGGGCTGCTGTATACTACTGCTGGGGCTGCTATATACTACCACTGGGGCTGCTGTATACTACCACTGGGGCTGCTGTATACTACCACTGGGGAGGCCTGTATACCACTGGGGGGGGCCTGTATACCACACTGCTGGGGGCTGTATACCTGTGCTGGGGTCCACCCTTGGCTTATACACGAGTCAATAGGTTTTTCCAGATTTTTGGGGCAAAAGTAGGGGGGTCGGCTTATACACGGGTCGGCTTATACACGAGTATATACGGTAATTTTTTTCTCATTAATGTACACCCCATCTTGACTTAAAAAAACAGGAAGGTATACATTTTTGCTAATTTTTTTAAAAAGAAAAATTGAGATATCACATGGTCATAATTATACAGACCCTTTGCTCAAAATTGAGTAGAAGCACCTTTTGAGCTAGTACAGCCATGAGTCTTCTTGGGAATGATGCAACAGGTTTTACACCCCTGGATTTGGGGATCCTCTGCCATTCTTCCTTGCAGATCCTCTCCAGTTCTGTCAGGTCAGATGGTGAACGTTGGTGGAGCCATTTTCAGGTCTCTCCAGAGATGCTCAGTTGGGTTTAGGTCAGGGCTCTGGCTGGGCCAGTCAGGAATGGTCACAGAGCTGTTCTGAAGCCACTCCTTTGTTATTTAGTTGTGTGCTTAGGGTCATTACCTTGTTGTAAGGTGAACCTTCAGCCAAGTGTGAGGTCCAGAGCACTCTGGAAGAGGTTTTCATCCAGGATATCTCTGTATTTGGCCACATTCATGTTTCCTTCAATTGCAACCAGTTGTCCCTGCAGCTGAAAAACACCCCCATAGCATGATGCTGCCACCACCATGTGCCATTGTTGGGATTGTATTGGGCAGGGGATGAGCAGTGCCTGGTGTTCTTAACACATACTGCTTAGAATTATCACCAAAAAGTTTTATCTTCATCTCATCAGCAAATTTAAGCTAACAGAAGGATACCTTGTATCTAAAAAAGACCAGTTTATATGTATCCTGCTGAAATCATGGAGTGCTGACTGCATACAGAAATTTATACTGAATCAAATAAGAAAAACTGTATATATTGCAATAAAATCCAAAATTGTATTATATTAGAAAATAAAATCTAAAAGATTGTGTACAAGACATACAACAATACAAATTACTACATACATGGGTAGCCACTATATTAACAATCTGTGATACATTTACAAATTAGGTACTCATACTCTAACATACCAAGTGTTGGAAATATGCCTAGTGCTGAAATGATCACCAAATAAATGCTTCCCTGCATAGGTCCATATATAGGGGGACCTGGGAAAAACCCTTTACTTCCCACTTAATAATCTGCAAGGCAAGCGTACTTACAGAATCACCCTTGACTCTAGCAGTCACCAACACAACATAGCTTAGATGATTCGATTGTGTCATTGCCTGGAACACAGACTGTCAGGGAATGGTCTCATCAGACCAGAGAATCTTAATTCTCATAGACTGGGTGTTCTTCATGTTTTTTTTTTTTTAGCAAACTCTATGCGGGCTTTCATATGTCTTGCACTGAGGAGATTTGGGAAAGGAAGGTGTGTCACAGTCCGCGCTGCCAAGAAATCCGCTCGTAATAACGCTAGTAGTCAGTATCCAAATTTATCCTCTTTATTCATCCAACGCGTTTCAACGCCCTCCTGGCGTCTTCCTCAGGGAAGACATCCCTGAGGAAGACGCCAGGAGGGCGTTGAAACGCGTTGGATGAATAAAGAGGATAAATTTGGATACTGACTACTAGCGTTATTACGAGCGGATTTCTTGGCAGCGCGGACTGTGACACACCTTCCTTTCCCAAAACTTCAAGTTCGTCTACCCTGAGTGGAGACCGGTGGAAGTCCAGCAGCAGCCATCAAGACACGTACCATATCAGGCCTCTGAACCAGTTGTGGGTGGCACAACTGGACTAGGTGAGTGGAACTATTTCTCACCTTAATTGTCTAGTGTCTAGTGATAAGGGCACTATTGCGCCTCTTGTCCCCCCCCCTCTCTTGTCTTGCACTGAGGAGAGGCTTCCATCGGGCCACTCTGACATAAAGTCCTGACTGGTGGAGGGCTGCAGTGATAGTTAACTTTGTGGAACTTTCTCCCATCTCCCTACTGCATCTCTGGAACTCAGCCACAGTGATCTTGGAGTTCTTCTTTACCTCTCTCACCAAGGCTCTTCTCCCACAATGGCTCAGTTTGGTCTAGGAAGACTTCTGGTGATCCCAAACGTCTTCCATTTAAGGATTATGAAGGCCACTGTGCTCTTAGGTACCTTGAGTACTGCTGAAATTCTTTTGCAACCTTGGCCAGATCTGTGTCTTGCCACAGTTCTGTCTCTGAGCTCATTTGGCAGTTGCTTTGACCTCATGATTCTCATTTGTTCTGACATGCACTGTGAGGTCTTATATAGACAGGTGTCTGCCTTTCCAAATCAAGTCCTATCAGTTTAATTAAATACAGCTGGACTCCAATGAAGAAGTAGAATCATTTCAAGGACAATCACAAGGAAATGGACAGCATGTGACTTAAATATGAGTGTCCGAACAAATGGTCTGAATACTAGGATATCAACTCCCAACCTCAAAGCACTGTTACTTCTATCTATCCCTACATATCCTCTGGCTTACTCTCCACATTTGACCCAGTTACAGAAGAAGAAGTCTCCAGACTCCTCTTTTTCTCTCGTCCCACTACATGCACCACTGACCCCATTCCCTTACACCTACTCCAGTCTCTCTCTCCGGACATCTCTACTCAGGTAACCAAAATCTTCAATCTCTCCCTCTCTTCTGACACTTTCCCCTCCTCCTTCAAACATTCTATCATTACTCCATTATTAAAGAAATATTCTCTTGACCCAAAATAACTGCACAAATAACTACAGTCCAGTCCCCAATCTCCCCTTCATCTCTAAACTCTTGGAATGCCTGGTCTACTCCCGCCTCACCCATTACCTCTCCACTCACTCTCTTCTAGACCCATTGCAGTCTGGTTTTGCCCCCTACATTCTACAGAAACTGCCCTCATCAAAGTGACAAATGACCTACTGATGGCAAAATGTAATAGTGACCACTCTCTGCTAATCCTTCTAGACCTTTCTTCAGCCTTTGACACTGTTGACCACCATCTCCTACTCGCTATGCGGGACTCCATTGACATAAAGGACACCGCTCTCTCCTGGTTCTCTTCTTATCTTTCTGACCGCTCTTTCAGTGTATCATTTGCTGGCTTCAATTCTTCTCCCCTTTCTCTCACTATTGGGGTCACTCAGGTTTCGGTCCTTGGCCCTCTTCTCTTCTCTCTCTACACAGCCCCTATTGGACAGGCCATCAGCAGATTTGGCTTCCAGTACTATCTTTATGTTGATGACACACAACTATACACATCATCACCTAACCTTTCCCCTGCTGTATTACAGTACACCAATGACTGTCTAACTGCAGTTTCCAATATCATGTCCACTCTTTACCTGAAACTCAACCTTTCCAAAACTGAACTTCTTATAATCCCGCCCTCCACTAACCTCTCTAAATCTGACAACCTCTCGGTGTGTGGCATCACGATAACGCCTAGGCAGCAGGCTCATTGTCTGGGTGTTATGTTTGATGCTGATCTTTCATTCACTTCCTATATACAATATCTCGCTCGCTCTTGTCACCTGAAACTGAAGAACATCTCTAGAATTCACCCCTTCCTCACCATGCAAACAACTAAAACCCTCACAATGGCCCTGATTCACTCCCACCTCACCCTCACTAGACTTTCACCTCTCCAGTCCATCTTTAATGCAGCAGCCAGGGTCACCTATCTGGCTAACCATTTCTCGGATGCTTCCGCTCTGTGCCAGTCATCTGCCCGTACATTATAGGATCCAATTCAAATTGCTTGTTCTCACCCACAAAACTCTTCACGGTGCAGCACCTCCCTACCTCTCTCAATTTCTGTCTATCGCCCAACCTGTTCTCTTCACTCTGGGCGTACTTTGAAACTAACATCTTCACTAATCCGTACCTCCCATTCCTGGCTCCAAGACTTTTCCCAAGCTGCACCAATCCTCTGGAATGCTCTACCTCAAGAAATTAGGAATATTCACAATTTACATAGTTTTAGACGCTCCCTAAAAACACATTTTTTCAGAGCGGCCTATTATTCTCCCTAATTGAAGTCATTCAGACATAGCTTATCCACTACTTCCCTGAACATAACTGTCAAACTCCATCAGACCCAAAAGCTCTACACAGATTGGCTGGTGGCCACTTACTCCACCTATACAGCAAAAGGTCACGAAACGCATTGGGGTCCTCCGGTCCGGCCCACCTTCTCCCCCTCTGTTGCCTCCGTGCTGATGGCCAGTGATGGCTCTGGTAAATATGTAAACCTGTCACTTTACTAATACTGTGCCTGTCATTTGGTGGAACAATCCATGGTGCTTTACGGATAACCTGTATACAGGTGAATATTTTAGGTGTGGAAATCCCCCATTGGTCAATATGGGATTTGTGGAGCATGCGTTAATACTTCCTATATAAACCTTTACCCTGATGACTATAGAGAGAGGGGAAAATAATATACCTTCTGTATAAACCTGTCTGTAAATGGGTCTCTGTGAAGACACCACTATATAACTGATTGTAAAATGATGGGACATTAATTTCAGAGCTGTTTATTTATGGTGAATTGTATATGGTACAAGCCATTGACTGGCTGTATGCACGGAAGCACTTTACAACTCCCCTTCCCCTGTCCTTGACTTTTGTTAAAAATAATAAAATTTAACTTTTGCAAAATTTAAAGCCTGTACTCCTTTTCTAAGTTATGAATATTTGGTGGAGTAGCTTTCTGAAGTATGACCCCTAACTCTAGTGTGGTTTACTTCTTATTTATGGAAATTTGCATTATATTTTCCACAACTGTTTATTAACATTATTATTATTATGTGATATTTCAGTTTCTTTTTGAATAAATTTGCAAAAATACATACATTTCTTTTTTTTCAGTCAAGATGGGGTGCAGAGTGTACATGAATGAGAGAAAAAAATGAACTTTTTTGAATGTACTAAATGGCTGCAATTAAACAAAAGGGTGAAAAATTTATAGTGGTCTGAATACTTTCTGTACCCACTATATATATCTACCATCCCCTCCCTCAAAAAATGCCCCCCCGCTGCACTATTTGATCACTAGCCAGGTAAATCCCAGGCAGTAGGGTGTTGTGAATTCGTGTGACCCCGACTCTGAGATCACCGCAATCACTTGCCGAGAACCGCTCAATTTATAGCATTGTTCGTGGGGACATAAGAGTCGGGGCTTACCCAAGTTCATGGCTCAGCTCTGAACTCAATTGACCTTTTCCTCATCACCCAGCTCAGACTGATCCTGCTTGTCGCTCTGAACAGACGTGTGTCTCTTCAGAGCGATGAAGCAGAGCTGAACATGCTCTGCCTTTGGATTACGTTGGATGGAAGTGTTTTTTTTTAACTAAAGATGGAGTCCCTAAATGTGTTTGTGTTTTTATTTCTATTAAAAAATGTATTCTCTGGGTTATGTTTTTTATTAATGTTTGCTAGAAATTCATGGTGGCCAGGTCTAATACTAGCCTGACATCATGAATTTTAAGCTTAGTACCAGCTGCAAATACAAAGCTGGCGCTAAACCCATTATTACCCAGCATGCCAACGTCATCAGGGCCGCTAGATGAGTCAGGTAAAGTTCCTGAAAATGGCACTATGAAAGAATGTGCCATATTCAGGGGCAGCTGCAGTCTTCAGTGACAGTGGCCCAGAACACTTGGACCTTACCACGCTCAAAATCCCAGCCCCCAACTGTCTGGGTTTTACCTGGCTGGTGATCAAAAATAGAGCGAAGTCCACATCATTTCGTTTTTGATTATTTATTTAAATAATTAAAAAATAAATGGGCTTCCCTGTATTTTGATTGCCTACCAAGGTAAAGTCAGGCACCTTGGGGTGACAGCCCGTAGCTGTTCGCTTTGTCTGCACGGAGAATTAAAAATACAGCGAAGTGCCACGTCATTTATTAAAATTATTTTTACATTACTATGATGTCAGTCAACTTGTAAAGTGCCCAGCAGCCAATCACAGATGCTGTCACAGAGAATGGGCATCTGTGATTGGCAGCTGGAGTAACCTGACACCAGCCCATACATCCTAGCATCTAGAATATATAGGCAGATTCCAGGTTACTCCAACAGCCAATCCAACATGCACACTCTCTGTGACAGCATCTGTGATTGGCTGTTGGGCCCTTTACAGATTGACTGACATCATGGTAATGTAAAAATAAATAAATAATTTAAAAAAATTATGTGATGTTTGTGGTATTTTAATCAAATTGCATTACCAATTGAAGTAAGTTAATACTTACTGAAAGATAATGTAAAAGCATAATTATCAGATGATCCATATTAAATGCGAGAGAACAAATATTGAGTCAAACTTTCTGTTTAGTGGCAATTCTCATCAAAAATAGAAATATTTATTTAGAATCACCATAGTATTTTAGAAGTTTTATTTCATTTTAATCCTGCCCAATAATCATAATAGGATGGCTGATGATACTTCCCAAAATATAGTGCTTAAATAAGGACTGAAACTTTTATCCATGCAAATGCTCTCATTTGCCAAAGTAAAAATGTTTACCAATTGATTGATGCTACAATATTGCTTCCATGCATGCAGAACCTGATGTAGTTGCCAAGATTCCCAGGAACCAAAGCACCAACAGATGCTGGCCCTATTTTTGGTGGTGGTACTAGGAGTGGGACTTACATATCTCCATATTGTCAATTAGAATGTTGGATCAAGGTCATGCCCCTAAACTGACATATACAGTGTAACCTTGGATTACTAGCATAATTCGTTCCAGGAACATGCTTGTAATCCAAATCACTTGTATGTCAAAGCAAATTTTCCCATAAGAAATAATTGAAATGCAGATGATTCATACCACAACCCAAAAATATCTATTATATTATTCATATAAAATTATTACAGTTTTGGAATTAATTGCAGTTCTCTGGTATATATAGTCTACATATGTGCAGGAATTTAATCAGTTACAGTACCCAAAGTTGGTTTAGTAGTGGTGTCACATATGTGCAGTATCAAGTATGGAGGTTCCATGTTCAGAGCGCGGTGAACACGCAAAGGCTGGAACCCAGACGTGAGGAAAAGACAGTGATGGATGGTTTATGTGCATGTGCTAGAAGAGGTGAGTATTACTAGTGCTGTACTGTATCTGTGCAAGGAGGCAGGTGCAGTACTGTAGAGGGGAGGGGAGGGATCACGTGATGCTCTTATTCCAACTCTTGCTCTTATACCAAGTTACAATACTGTATATTAAAAATGTTACCTAGTCTTGCAAAACGCTCTCAAACCAAGTTACTTGTAATCCAAGGTTCCACTGTATCATCATTTGTCTACGTGGCGAAATCTCATAAGACTGACCGTTAAGCTACAAAAAACAAAATGCAAAAACAAAATAAGTAAAAATACCTCAATCATGATATAAAGAGCTAAAAACAGCTTTAATTTTTATCAGATGTCTTTGATTACATTTTTGGGAAATGAGGCACATGTTTGTCCGTTTAGCCAAGGTCTGTAGTAGTGAAGCGAATGTTAAACTATTACTTTAACAATAACTGCCATAACTTTGTGCTTTTGACCTGTACAATCTCATGCTGCCATTTCAGCAAAAAAAACAAATGTATTATTCATTATACTAAATAGTCCAAATGTTAGACACTGTAATTCCCATTTTATTGATCCACACGAAAACGCCCTCATATCCACATGTCACATTCCTCCTCAGTGCACAGGAAAGTCATTCTCTTTTGTGAATGTTTATGGCTTCACTTTCCAAAATTTTTCAGTAAAATACGTCCTTTAGTTTCAACAGCTTAAAGGGAGGATACAGATGGCAAGCAGCCTGCGTCTTGGAACGGACATCAGACATCCAAGCTCTTGTGAATGTAGTTGGAAAGAATCCTGTGCCTTGTGATTATGAATAAAGCATA
This sequence comes from Allobates femoralis, assembly GCA_033576535.1. Taxonomy (NCBI): domain Eukaryota; kingdom Metazoa; phylum Chordata; class Amphibia; order Anura; family Aromobatidae; genus Allobates; species Allobates femoralis. Next base: position 178,277,301 of record JARQOC010000011.1, read on the forward strand.
GAAAATGCAATGATCTATTCAGCACTACAGTTATTTTCAAGGGCACGATAAGGGTTATGGATAACAGTGTTCCCTATTGATTAAGGAGACAAATATTACTGAGAGTTAGTAATGGTTCACGGCATATCCAGCTCACATTGCTAAGTAGAACGAACGACTGGCATGTAAAATACCAATAACTTACAAGAAGGGTTTATCCATGGTGGTAAGGTTGCCTTAAAACTCCAGCTGCTTAAGTTTCCAAATGCCAAAAAACTTACAGTAGATTAACCTCATTAAATAATTTCTCTGTGAAGTACAATCCTGCTCTATAATGTAAACGATTCTGCAAAAATGGATGGATATCCCGACATAGGCATGAAAAAACTACAGTCATGCAATCTTTATAAAGGTTTTTAGAAGAATGGCATCTATTTAGACACGACCAAATCTTTTGAAATTCGAATTTTCCAGGTTCATTGTCAGTCAATTGATTCACTGTGAGTAACAATATTGCAAAGCCTCAAATTGTCCTAAAAAGTTGTGTGTAATACTCTGAGGTGTCCTATAACTGTACCCAACTCTTTCAAGCTAATGAATGCAAAGATGGCCTTAGTCATGTCAAAGTGATCTCCCCATAGAAATGGATGGTAACTGGTAGTGGCCAACAGCCTATTTAATAACATAAAGAACTAACAGACATTTCTTGTTTTTTTATTAAAAAAAAAACAGTCTAAAAATTATCCCTCTTAATCATTTGAGATCATACAGATAATTCTTTGCAGAATTCTGATTCATACTGTTGGTGTCACTGTCAGAGGTATCGCCACTTTTTCGTACATTTTGAAAAACACTATATCTTTTGACAATATTTTCAAACCCAATTATTTAAATTTTGTCAAAAAGGGACACAACAAGAATGTTAGATGGGTATATGTACAGAAAGCAAAATGTGGTAGAAGACCACAAATAGGTGTGGTATGTATGATTGTTAAATGGAATAATTAAAATAAGTGAGGAAAATCAGACATCCCCAGTTAAATGTCTGTATTTTAAAAAAAAAAACTCCAATTTTTTTAATCATAATTCAAACCTCTTCTCAAAAACTACATGATAAGAAATGGTAGGTAGGTACAGATCCTAGACGTCAGCAACTGAAATGTGACTCTATATTGTTGTGAGGTGTACAGATGTAAATTTGAATAATAAGACAGATGAGCACAAAAACCTGTTTGTGAAAAACATACTTTGTCAGGTAGACAGTTACAAAGTCTGGATTTGGGGGAATTTTCTTTTGTATTTAAAAAAAAAAAGGTATTTCTCCATTCACAAAAAAGATTGCACAATGAATCTAGACACTCCACGCAAGCGCAATGCGCTTATTGAAGCCGGGCCAATCATGTGATCGGCCCCTTAATGCACTAGGGCCGATCACGTGACCAGCCCCATATTGCACCGCACCGAATGTGACGTCGCGGCTGGTGCATTCTATGTCACTGAGGGCGGGAGATTCCGAATGGTGGGGGCAGAGAGGAAAAAAGAATAATGCCGACCAGCGGGGCGTGAACTACACCATGGAGGAGTGCTGAATGGAGCATGGGCCCGCCTTTCCAGTCCCCCAACCTCGGGGACTGCTGTAAGTTTAAACTTATTTTTCACATGCTTAATAGTGACACTTTAGATAAGAAAGGGATAGATATGGAGCAGCTAGGAAGATGTAGGGACAGCTAGTGATAGTGTAGGGACTTAGATTCAGGTGACAGGTTCCCTTTAAGTTGGCCACCTGTGTTCCAGTCTCAAGGAGAAGACTGCGCCTCTCTCTATGTGAAAAACCATTTCTTTACCTCACTGCCCTGGGGACTTCACCCCACCTGCAGGAAGCAACATCATCCGGCTGCCTACCCATCGTCCCCGGAGGTCTGCTAGTGCCATCACCAGATACTGAAGGTGACGTCGCGTTTTAAAAAACTTTCATTATTTTATTTTTACTTAACCCCTTTTTCTTGACCACCAGGGCCACAGATCTGGGCACCAGCCACCAGTGACAGTCCCTTAAAGCTACCCCCGGGATCCGAGTACCTCGACCCTGGGGTGCGTCAGTATCACTTAAAGGGCTTGTTATGGAACTGCACAGCTCCATCGACATAATAGTGGTCATGGCCAGGTACTGCATATCCACACTCATTCATTCGAATAGGGGGTGAATATGGACCACCCAGCTGTAGCAACTATACTTTTAACTAAACTGTGCTGTGCAGCTCCGCAACCGAGCAGTGTCTGTCAATAGTGGCACCGGGAACATTTAATTGGCAGGGGTGTAAGGGCTCAGATCCTCACCGATCTGACATTGATCGCCTAGCCAAAAGATGACTTCACCCAATGGAGATTTCTTGGACTCAATAAACTGATTGTTTTAAGAGGTTGGTTGTTTTTAAACCTTCAAGGTTTTGCATTAAGAAATACAATATTTCCTCCAATATGACAATCTTTTATTTGAACAGTTGAACTGATTGGGTAAGATACTCTCATCGGTTCCTAAAATATGCATCCTCCCTTTTATGAATCAGTTGATTTTTTAACATAGTTATCATATATCACATGGAATGACCTAAGTGAAATGTTTAGAATTGTTGTTTGCCATATCTGACTGATCATTTCAAAAGTATGGACCAAAAATTAGAAATCCCATGATTCTACTGACTTTAATGTGTTTTCTTGTTCAGGAGAGGACTTTCTAGAGCTAGATTCATTATTGTAAGGGTCTATAGCTGAATAGAGGGCTGGGCTGCATTATATGCCGTATTTTTCATTTTATAAGACGCTCTGGATTATAAGGTGCACATCCACATTTGGTAAAGGAAAAGAGGAAAAAATAATTTTTAATGTTAAATGGGGTTTGCCTTATAATGCCAGTGTCAGTCTTACAATCAGTATACATTTTCCCCATCCTGGTATATATATTCCCCATGCTGGTACACATAGCCCCCATGTTGGGACACTGTTCCCCCATGTTGGGACACAGTCCCCTATGCTGGCACAGTCACCCCATGTTGGCACACTGTCACCCATGATGGCACAATCGCCCCCATGCTGGCACTGTACACCCCATGCTGGCACTGTCCCCCCATGCTGGCACAGTCCCCCATGCTGGCACTGTCCCCGTCATGCTGGCACTGTCCCCCTCATGCTGGCACTGTCCCTCCCATGCTGGCACAGTCCCCCCCATGCTGGCACAGTCCCCCCCATGCTGGCACTGCCCCCCATTCATGCTGACACTGTCCCCTCATGCTGGCACAGTCCCCCCAAACTGGCACAGTCCCCCCATGCTGGCACAGTCCCCCCCATGCTGGCACTGTCCCCCCCATGCTGGCACTGTCCCCCTCATGCTGGCACTGTTCCCCTCATGCTGGCACTTTTCCCCCCATGCTGGCACTGCACCCCGTGCTGGCACTGCCCCCCATGTGGCACAGTGTCCCATGCTGGCACTATCACCCATGCTGGCACTATCCCCCATGCTGGCACTATTTCCCCCATGCTGGCACAGTCCCCCGATGCTGGCACTGTCCCCCCGATGCTGGCACTGTCGCCCCAATGCTGGCTTTACCCCATGCTGGCACTGTCCCCCCGATGCTGGCACTGTCCCCCATGCTGACACTATCCCCCATGCTGGCACTGTCCCCATGCTGCTGCACACTTAAAATAATAAACGATCATACTCACCCCTCTCCTCACTCCCTGCTGTCTGCAGCATCCCTGCTATCTGCTGTACCGGCATCCAGTTCTGTGAGCAGTGTGTGGTGATGACGTCACTATACAGCGATGCTCACAGGACCGATTCCCATCAAAGACAGTGGGGATGGCGCAGATGGCAGGGAGTGAGGAGAGGGGTTAGTATGATATCACTGGGATAGTCAGTACTTTTCACGCTTTCATTGTGTGGAAAGCATTGACTATCCACACAGGACCGCAGCTGCTGAGCTGCGGACCCGCTCCTTGGGTCCTGTGATATGCGCTGCTCCCGCTGCCGGTGATTGACAGCGGGATGCAGTGCATATTAGGAGATAATAAGCGGTCCTACATGACCATGGGGCCGTATCTGCAACCTCTTCCAGACTCCTGACAGCCCCCGGACCTTGCTCCACAGCCCCCCTCCCCTACTGCACAGCACACAGTTTTCCAATATAACATGCACCATCCCACTTTCCCCAAAAATTTGGGGGAACAAAAGTGCGTCTTATAATGCGAAAAATACAGTATATTTTCATTACTTCTGGAACCAATGCCTGGTTTGGAAGTGTGAATAAGACACTAAAATTTGAGCAAGCTAAATAAGGTACAAAAGGATGATCTCAATGTTTGGCTGTCTCGGTTATGCTTAGAGGGACACTTATTTTACTTCAGTATGTGAGGGACTGGAAAAAAGTCATAATAAAATTTTCCATTTATTTTCTCTTACTGTTTTCTTCTCTACTTATTTATTTATTTTTATGTTTTGAGAACTAGATAATGTTGGAATTAAAAATTGAAATTATAGAGATTTTGCTGTAGCAGACGCCATTTAGGAAATCCACTATTTTTTTGTTACTTTTTATGCTTATTGAAATGCAAATATTAAAATTGTCAAACTATCTTTCCAAATCTATAAAGAACCCCAGACCTCTCCCCAACATGTCTCCTATCCACTCCTCTCCACCTCCAGATTGTCACTAATAAATACCTCTCTAATACCACCAGGGAGACAAAAAAAACAGGAGGATGTGCATTATCAGACTTATTTACTCTGTTTTCCTTCACTCTCGTAGTTGATCCCTATCATTATATCAAACCAATTGAAAATAACAGTAACAGCTTAATTTAACCACCAGCTCCTGAATACTAATACACTGTGTGCAGAATTATTAGGCAAGATGTATTTTAGATGATTATTTTTATTATTGTTCAACTATTATGTTCTCAATCAACCCAAAAGACTCATAAATATCAAAGCTTAATATTTTTGGAAGTTGTAGTGTTTTTTTTTTAGATTTGGCTATCTTAGGAGGATATCTGTTTGTGTAGGTAACTATTATTATGCAGAATTATTAGGCAACTTAATAAAAACCAAATATATTCCCATCTCACTTGTTTATTTTCACCATGTAAACCAACTGCACAAAATTTAGAAAAAAACATTTCTGACATGCAAAAACAAAACACAAAAAAATTAATAACCAATAAAAACACCTTTCTTAATGATGACACTCAGCAGCCTCCATCCATAGATTCTGTCAGTTGCTTGATCTGTTTACCATCTATATTGCGTGCAGCAGCCACCACAGCCTCCTCGACACTGTTTCGAGAGGTGTACTGTTTTCCCTCCCTGTAGATCTCACAGTTTAGGAGGAACCACAGGTTCTCTATGGGGTTCAGATCAGGTGAACAAGGGGGCCATGTCATTATTTTTTTCTTCTTTTAGACCTTTACTGGCCAGGCACGCTGTGGAGTTGCTGGGTGCATGTGATGGAGCGTTGTCCTGCATGAAAATCATGTTTTTCTTGAACGATACCGACTTCTTCCTGTACCTCTGCTTGTAGAAGTTGTCTTCCAGAAACTGGCAGTAGGTCCGGGAGTTGAGCTTCACTCCATCCTCAACCCGAAAAGGTCTCACAAGTTCATCTTTGATGATGCCAGCCCATACCAGTACCCCACCTCCACCTTGCTGGCATCTGAGTCGGAGTGGAGCTCTCTGCCCTCTACTGATCCAGCCTCTGGCACATCCATCTGGCCCATCAACAGTCACTCTCATTTCATCAGTCCATAAAACCTTTGAAAAATCAGTCTTAAGATATTTCTTGGCCCAGTCTTGACATTTAATCTTATGTTTCTTGTTCAAAGGTGGTCGTTTTTCAGCCTTCCTTACCTTGGCCATGTCCCTGAGTATAGCACACCTTGTGCTTTTTGATACTCCAGTAACGTTGCAGCTCTGAAATATGGAAAAACTGGTGGCAAATGGCATCTTGGAAGCCTCACGCTTGATTTTCCTTAATTCATGGACAGTTATTTTGCACCTTTTTTGCCCAACATGCTTCTTGCGACCCTGTTGCCTATTTGCCAAGAAACGCTTGTCTGTTCGGTGATCACGCTTCAAATGTTTGGCAATTTCAAGACTTCTGCATCCTCCTGCAAGACATCTCACAATTTTGGACTTTTCAGAGCCCGTCAAATCTCTCTTCTGACCCATTTTGCCTAAGCAAAGGCATTTGCCTAATAATTAAGGACACCTTATATTGGGTGTTGATGTCATTACACCACACCCCTCCTCATTACATAGATGCACATCACCTGCTTTATGTAATTGCTAGTTGGCTCTCAAGCTTATACAGTTTGGAGTAGGACAACATGTGTAAAAAGTATCCTGTGATCAAAATACTCATTTGCCTAATAATTCTGCGCACAATGTAATTAGTGATGGGCGAACCCACTGATATTCGTGTTCTGCAAACCCATCTGGACTTTTTTTTAAAGTCCAGGTTTTGGGCTGAATGTGACTCAAACATGAATCTGAACCCCAAACACAGACTTTAAAGTTATGAGATGGGGCTGGGGGCAGTAATAAGACAGCAGTTGTGGATTTAACAGCATCATTAACTTATTAACTTCCTGGACATTCACTGTAGAGGGGCCCAACAGCCCAATCACAGATGCTGTCACAGAGAGTAGGTATCTGTGATTAGTTTTTGGAGTAACCTGAAAACAGCCAATATATTTTAGCATCTCCCGTGTAGGGTAGATGCTAGAATGTATTGGTTGTGTTCAGGTTACTCCAACAGCCAATCACAGACGGCCATTCTCTGTAACAGCATGTATGATTAGCTGTTGTGCCCCTTATCCATTGACTGACATCATAGTACTGTACAAATAAATAATTAAAAAAAGTGAAATAGCACTTTGCTGCATTTTTAATTCTCAGCCCAGGTAAAGCAGACAGCTACCGGCTGCCATCCCCAGCTGCCTGTCTTTACCTTGGCTGGCAATCAAAATACAGGAAGCTCATTATTTTTTTTAATTAATTATTTAAATAAATAATTGGAAAAACAATGCATGGCCGGTGCCCTATTTTTGATCGCCAGCCAGAGTAAAACCCTGGAAGCAGGGGCTCGGATTCTCAGCAAGGTAAGGCCCAAGCATTCTGAAAATGGCACATTCTTTCATAGCATAGCTCTAGTGGCCCTGGTGGTGGTCGCACGCTGGGTAATAAATGGGTTAATGTGCCAGCTTTATAATGGCAGTTAGCACTAAGCCCGAGATTCATAATGTCGGACCAATGTTACACCCGCCCACTATTAATCTCTAGTAAACATTAAAAAAAGCACAACACAGAGAAAAAATCTCCGACGATATCCGTAGGTCTGTCACTCGGCGTACCTGTTCATCTCTCCTACATCGCTGTAAGCAGACACACGTCTGTATTTTGATTGCCAGCCAAGGTAAAACCAGGCTGCTGAGGGTGGCAGCCCATAGTTCTCTGCTTTATTTTTAATCCGAAATGAATATACAGCGAAGCGCTAAGTCATGTTTTAGAAATTATTTATTTTTACGGAACTATGATATCAGTCAATGGGTGAGGGGCAAAACATCCAATCACAGGTACTGTCAAAGAGAATGGGTGTCTGTGATTGCCTTTTTAAAGTAACCTGAAAGCATCCAATACATTCTAGCATCTCCCCTACATGGAAGATGCTAAAATGTATGGGCTTTTTTCAGGTTACTCCAACAGCCAATCACAGATGCCTACTCTCTGTTACAGTATCTGGGATGGCTGTTTTGCCCTTCAGCAGGGATATCCAGTAAGTTAATGAGCCGCCTTGGAAGTAGAAGGGGGAGGATGCCCGGACAACAGTAAGTATAATGATGCTGTTTATTTGCTATTACCGTGTATACTCGTGTATAAGCCGACCCGTGTATAAGCCGACCCCCTACTTTTGCCCCCAAAACCTGGGAAAACCTATTGACTCGTGTATAAGCCGAGGGTGGACCCAAGCACAGGTATACAGCCCCCAGCAGTGTGGTATACAGCAGCCCCAGAGGTATATACAGCAGCCCCAGTGGTTGTATACAGCAGCAACCCCAGTGGTATATACAGCAGCAGCTCCAGTAGTTAGTATACAGCAGCCCCAGAGGTATATACAGCCCCAGTGGTAGTATCCAGCAGCCCCAGAGGTATATACAGCCCCAGTGGTAGTATCCAGCAGCCCCAGAGGTATATACAGCCCCAGTGGTAGTATCCAGCAGCCCCAGTGGTATATACAGCCCCAGTGGTAGTATACAGCAGCCCCAGAGGTATATACAGCCCCAGTGGTAGTATCCAGCAGCCCCAGAGGTATATACAGCCCCAGTGGTAGTATACAGCAGCCCCAGAGGTATATACAGCCCCAGTGGTAGTATCCAGCAGCCCCAGAGGTATATACAGCCCCAGTGGTAGTATACAGCAGCCCCAGAGGTATATACAGCCCCAGTGGTAGTATCCAGCAGCCCCAGTGGTATATACAGCCCCAGTGGTAGTATACAGCAGCCCCAGTGGTATATACAGCCCCAGTGGTAGTATACAGCAGCCCCAGAGGTATATACAGCCCCAGTGGTAGTATACAGCATCCCCAGTGGTATATACAGCCCCAGTGGTAGTATACAGCAGCCCCAGTGGTATATACAGCCCCAGTGGTAGTATACAGCAGCCCCAGAGGTATATACAGCCCCAGTGGTAGTATCCAGCAGCCCCAGAGGTATATACAGCCCCAGTGGTAGTATACAGCAGCCCCAGAGGTATATACAGCCCCAGTGGTAGTATCCAGCAGCCCCAGAGGTATATACAGCCCCAGTGGTAGTATACAGCAGCCCCAGTGGTATATACAGCCCCAGTGGTAGTATACAGCAGCCCCAGAGGTATATACAGCCCCAGTGGTAGTATCCAGCAGCCCCAGAGGTATATACAGCCCCAGTGGTAGTAAACAGGCCCCCCAGTGGTGGTATACTGGCCCCCACCAGTAACACACAGCCCCTCTCCTTAGTATGTTCCCCCCCAGGCTGCAGCAGCTGTCAAAATAACAAACACTTTATACATCACCTTCCGGCGCAGCTCCTACGGTCCCGGCTTCTTCTTCCTTCTTGTGCCGGCTTCTGTGACCGCGCGCAGGAAATGACGTCATCTCCTGCGCCCGGTCACATGACACCGGCACAAGCAGGAAGAAGAAGCCGGGACCGGAGGAGCTGCGCCGGAAGGTGATGTATAAAGTGTTTGTTATTTTGACAGCTGCCGCAGCCTGGGGGAGACATGATAAGGAGGGGGGGGGGCTGTTTATTACTGCTGGGGGACCCATAATAAGGAGGGGGGGGCTGTGTAGTGCAATATGCACGGCATCCCCCCGCCGCTGATGGATGGGGGGATGCCGTGCATATTCATTGCACTAATGAGGTGGCCCCACGTGACCGTTCTGGTTTGCCAATCCCTACTAATAGTCTATGATTCACAGAAACCTCATAATTAGAATTGTCAGAATTGTCATTTCCTCTGGGACCCTTGGATCCAGATTACACCTTAATTTTGCAGTAATAATGTTATATGGGAGCTTTATCCCTGTCCTCTCTTCTTTTGGAAGATACTGACTGCAGAGGCCAACAATTTAACCCCTTATCAATTTTGCCCCTCTCGCTGCCCTTGGCCCAATAACACACAACACACATATTCTTTTGCTGGATATGGGTTGGCGATTAGTATTATTTCAAAATCAACCTTTAAAGCAACAAACGTTATGTAAATTATCACCATAGTTGAAGCAATATTTCAGTCACCGGACTTCCGGTGAGCAAATCTGCCTTCAACTCTACAGCTTCATCTCCAGAGTAAGGCTACTTTCAGACTACGATTTTGAAGGGAGCCGATGCTGTCCGATAAAATCGGACAGCATCGGCTCCCTTCTGATGCCTGGAATCGGATGCCAAATAGGCATCCGATTCTGGCATAAAATCATGGGCTACGGGCTGAAAAACCATGGTGTAACCTGCGGTCACGTGACTGTGACATCACGGCAGGTCCTGTACAGAACAAGAAGACCTCTGGAGACACCGGGAGCCTGCGGGAGACGGCTGGAGACGGCGGGGGCCTCGGGGATAGGTGAGCATATACTTTTTTTTTTTTTTTTTTTTAACCCCTGCTCTCCCAGTTTGGAGCAGTTTTACTGTACTGAGCATGCTCAGTACAGTAAAATCGGGTCCGAGGACAGATCCGATGTGTCCTCGGACCCTGCTCCATAGGGCCCCATGTTAAATTGATCGGACCAAATCGGATGTGCACTAAATGGCATCCGATTTGGTCCGATCCGATTTTGTCCGATTTTATTTTCGGTGCAAAAATCGGAGCATGCTGCATGGAGGCAAAAATCGTTCCTATGCTGTCCGATTTTTATTGGACAGCATCGGAACTGCTAAAATCGTAGTGTGAAACCAGCCTAACAATCAACTGCCAGCTGTGACATCCCATAAAGAATTATCAAAAGAGCCCCGAAATCAGAAACAAAGAACAGTAAGAGCATATATGACCAAACGTAAAAACAAAGACATTTCAATAATCAGCTCCAGAGAAGGCAGCTAGAAAGAGGCAGCTCACGTTTGCATAGGGCTTATATTAAAATGGGTTGTTCCATCAGATACATGGGGGGCGTTTTAAGGAGTGGCTTGAATACACAGCCTAGACGGGCAGAACCATTAAGAGCAGATGAAAGGGGGGGAGAAGGAGAGACCCAGACACTTTGCTGTATATTCTTAAAGATTAAAACAACCTGTAATAACACAACAGGGCAGCTGCTGGGCAAAACTCTGCACCAGTTTATTAAAGGGAATCTGTCAGCTGGTTTTTTCTATGAATGCTGAAGATAGCATGCTGCAGGGGTTGAAAGACAGAAATCAACTATGCCTCCCTTATCAGTCTGTATGCTATTGTTTACAGAAACTAAGGGCTTTAGCAACTGGTAACATAGTAACATAGTTTTTAAGGTTGAAGGAAGACTTTAAGTCCATCTAGTTCAACCCATAGCCTAACATGTTGATCCAGAGGAAGGCAAAAAAAAAACATGTGTCAACACTAAGCTCCACATTGGGGGAAAAAATTCCTTCCTGACTCCAGATACGGCAATCAGACTAATTCCCTGGATCAATGCCCTATCAAAGAATCTAGTGTATATAACCGGTAATATTATAGTTTTCAAGAAAGGCATCCAGGCCCTTCTTAAATGCTAGTAGTGACTCACTCATTACAACATCATGTGGCAGAGAGTTCCATAGTCTCACTGCTCTTACAGTAAAGAATCCGCGTCTGTGTTTATGATTAAACCTTCTTTCCTCCAGACGTAGAGGATGCCCCCTTGTCCCAGTCTCAGGCCTAAGAGTAAAGAGATCATTAGAAAGGTCTCTGTACTGTCCCCTCATATATTTATACATTATTATAAGATCACCCCTAAGCCTTCGTTTTTCCAAGCTAAATAACCCCAAGTTTAATAACCTGTCTTGGTATTGCAGACCCCTTAGTCCTCTAATGACTTTTGTCACTCTTCTCTGGACCCGCTCTAGTTCAGCTATGTCTTTCTTATACACCGGAGACCAGAATTGTACACAGTATTCTAAGTGTGGTCGCACTAGTGACTTGTATAGAGGTAAAATTATGTTCTCCTCATGAGCATCTATGCCTCTTTTAATGCATCCCATTATTTTATTTGCCTTTGCAGCAGCTGCCTGACACTGGCCACTAAATGTGAGTTTGTCATCTACCCATACACCCAGGTCTTTTTCAGTGACAGTTTTGCCCAGTGTTTTACAATTAAGCACATAATTATACCTTTTGTTTCCTCTGCCCAAGTGCATGACTTTACATTTATCCCCATTAAAGCACATTTGCCAATTAGCAGCCCAAGCTTCTAGTTTACATAAATCCTCCTGTAATATAAAATTGTCCTCCTCTGTATTGATTACCGTGCAGAGTTTAGTGTCATCTGCAAATATTGAGATTCTACTCTGTATGCCCCCTACAAGGTCATTAATAAATATATTAAATAGAAGCGGGCCCAACACTGACCCCTGTGGTACCCCACTGTTAACTGTGACCCATTCTGAGTGTGTTCCATTAATAACCACCCTTTGTTTCCTATCACTAAGCCAGTTCTTAACCCACTTACACATATTTTCCCCTATCCCCATTGCCCTCATTTTATGTATCAACCTTTTGTGTGGCACCGTATCAAAAGCTTTTGAAAAGTCCATATACACCACATCCACTGCATTTCTTTGGTCCAGTTCAGAACTTACTTCTTCATAGAAGCTTATTAGATTAGTTTGACAGGAACGTTCCCTCGTAAAACCATGTTGATAATGGGTCATGAGGTTATTTTTCTTCAGATACTCCAGTATAGCATCTCTTAGAAAACCCTCTAGGATTTTACCCACAGTAGAGGTTAAGCTTACTGGCCTATAATTTCCAAGTTCAGTTTTTGTCCCCTTTTTGAATATTGCCACCACATTTGCTATATGCCAGTCCTGTGGTACAGACCCTGTTATTATGGAATCTTTAAATATTAAAAATAATGGTCTATCTATGACAGTACTTAATTCCTGCAGCACTCTGGGGTGTATCCCATCCGGGCCCGGGGATTTGTCAATTTTAGTGATTTTTAGACGATGCCGTACTTCCTCTTGGGTTAAGCAGGTGACATTTAATTGAGAATTTTTGTTATCACTGATCATATTGTCTTTCATGGGATTTTCTTGTGTAAATACTGTTGAAAAAAAGTCATTTAGCATATTGGCTTTTTCCTCATCCTCATCCACCATTTCACCCAGACTATTTTTTAGGGCCAACACCATCATTTTTTAGTTTCTTACTATTTATGTAGTTAAAAAATATTTTGGGATTCTTTTTACTTTCTCTGGCAATGAGTCTCTCTGTCTCAATCTTTGCTGCCTTGATTTGCTTTTTACAAATGTTATTTAATTTTCTGTATTTATTTAATGCCTCATCACTACCTACTTGCTTTAATTCCCTAAATGCTTTCTTTTTGTCACATATTGCACATCTTACTGCTTTATTTAGCCATAGTGGTTTCCTCCTATTTCTAGCATGCTTATTCCCATAGGGTATATATTGTGCACAGGTCCTATTCAGGAGGCTAATAAACATCTCCCATTTGTGTTGTGTACTTTTATGTCTCAGGACATCGTCCCAGTTTATTGCACTAAGATCATCTCTCAACCGATGGAAATTTGCCTTCCTGAAGTTTAGTGTCCTTGTAGCCCCTCTACTACACGTCTTAGTAAAGGATACTTGAAAGCTTATTAAGTTATGATCACTATTACCCAAGTGACCTCCAACCCGTATATTTGATATGTGGTCCGGCCTGTTGGTTAATATTAGGTCCAGCAGTGCCCCCCTTCTTGTTGGGTCCTGAACCAGTTGTGAAAGGTAATTGTCTCTCATAGTTTTCAAAAACTTATTACCTTTGCTGGAACTGCAGGTTTCTGATCCCCAATGTATTTCAGGGTAGTTGAAGTCCCCCACAATAATGACTTCTCCCTGAGTCGCTGCTTCATCTATTTGCTTTATGAGGATATTATCCTCCACTTCCATTATTGTTGGGGACTTATAACAAACCCCTATCAGTAATTTATTATTTTTTCCCCCTCCCCTTATCTCCACCCACAGGGACTCTACATTTCCATTGGATTCACCTATATTATCACGCACGATGGGTTTTAAGGATGATTTTACGTATAAACATACACCTCCTCCTCGCCTATTTATACGGTCATTCCTGAACAGACAATAGCCCTGTAAATTAACAGCCCAGTCATGGCTCTCGTCCAGCCAAGTCTCCGAAATCCCCACCATGTCATAATTATTTTCCAACAAAATCAATTCTAATTACCATCACTGGACTACTTTATCATGCTCATGGCAGTCAGACACTCCTCCTGCTGTGATTGACATCTCACTGTCAATGTACAATGTCTATCCAGTAGTGTATACAGAAAAGAAATAAATGCATAGAAATAAACCACCAAATAAGTTTTTAATAACTGTATTGCACTCATTCATTGGAACCGAAGCACGGTCCAAAGTCCCCTTATCTCTTTTATTCACACTACTGGATTTATAACACGTGGGAGACTGCTGCACACCATATCAGTGATATTCTATGCAATATCAGTGGTTGTGACAGATCACAACTGACCCAGGTGAGCTTGTATTGATACTTTGCACTTTTGAATCCACACAGATAAACACTATTGTGCACCTTTTTCCTTCCTTTCAGCATTTCTCACTTAATGTACAATGTCTATTGAGAGCCTGGGATGGGCGGAGGCTGGTCTCTCAGCTCTGCTGCATGGGTAAAAGTAAATGCTTTGATTGTGTCAGAACTGGTATATCCAGTAATCTAAGTGATACATGGTATGATCAGGCCAGCAGAAGTGACATTCAGGGCACGAAACGGGCCGTTTTCCGGCATCCCTCCACGTCCCCCCTCCCTCCACTGTACTGTATGGAATTCTGAACGGAACCCTGAAAGGGGAATAAATTCCTACGAAGCACCAAATGGGCGAGTGCCCTCTTTTTTCTGGACTGTTTTATTTAACATACACTTGAGTGGGCACACCCAGGTGCATAGCTGTCTCATCTAAGACGACTGATACACGGGGAAACTTCCAACACAAAATCCCAATAGTGCCCGGTCTTTACAATTTGGTTTTCATAAAAACAATTATTATATACAGAGTCTTAAAAGAAAAAAAAATACAAAAACCAATACTAGCTCAAAAAGAGTCCAAAAGTTCAAAAAGCAGTCTTTCCGGGGGTTTAGTCTATTGCCTCCGGGCTGATAAATATATACAAGAAAGTCTATACAACAACCAGTTCCATGGTAAGTATGGTCCATAGTTAATAAAAAGGAAGAAAAGTTCAAGAATATGCAAATAGTTCATACAGGATAATCTCTGTAGGTACTGTTTTTTTTTTTAACATTGCAACAAATATTAACAAGTTTCTACGGGTGTCTCTGGATTAAGTGCAGTAGGTTTCTAAGCCCTCGGGTCACCGCATAAGAGGCCAAGTTCTTACTCTCTGTGGCTGCCACCTAACACCATGCTACTCTCACCCTTTTTTGTACACTTTCACATTAACGGATTCAATCTTTCTTTACAACAAACATATTTACATCCGACATTTGATTCCACATTTTAATTTCTGTACCTTGCTGGTATCTGACCCTGGGTACTAGGCTGTTATCTGCGTAATGCTGGTGTACTGGGTGTACTTAGCATAATGGGCTGGGTGGACGTGTACCTACTTGGAGTATCTGCTACTACTGAGGATGAAGATCTGACAGTAGAACTGGCAAGCTCACTGGGACCAGGAATCGGTTCTTCCTCTTCAGGCTCAACGTCCAGTTCTTCATGTCTTGTGGTATGGGTTCTGGTGTTGGTTCTACTATTGGAGGGAAAGCAAATATGGGAACTACAACTGCTTCATAGTAATTTGGCCATGTTTTGGGGAAATCTCCTAAAACGGTATGGAACACATTCTCTTCTTTCCTGACAGGTTGGACCTGTACGGGTACGGTTACTTCTGGTGTCTTCAGGGTTTGAGGACACGGTTTGAGATGGTCTCTTGACACAACTGCTGATGTCCTTCCTTTGTCCTTGCTGATTAGACACACTTTGGCATTGTCTAGATTTGATGGTAAGACTGTATATGGGGTGGTTTCCCACTGATTATCCAATTTGTTGGTGCGTCTCTTTCTCTTGAGAGCTTGCTCACCAGGTTGTAATGGGGTTGCTAGAGCATGTTGGTTAAAGGTTCTCTCTTGTCTTTCTCTAGCTTGCTGGAGATTTTTCTCTATACACTTGTACTTGGCTATACTGCTGTTGACGTAGGGTGTCCCAATTGGATTCTTCAACTTCTGCATCTGGTTTCAGAATTCCCATATCTAAATCAATTGGCAGCTTACTGGGCCTTGCTCGCATAAGGTAGGTTGGGGTGCAGTTTGTAGAACTCACCAGGACATGGTTGAACAAGTCTACCAAGTCAGGTAATTTCTCTGGCCATTGATTTCTCTCTGACTCTGGTAAGGTTTTCAACAGGTCAATTACAATATGGTTCATCTTTTCACATAAGCCATTGGTTTGGGGATGATAGGCTGTCGTGCGGATCTTCTTACAGCTATACATGTTGCAAAATTCCTGGAAAATCTCTGACTCAAAAGCTGGACCTTGATCTGCAAGGACTTGTTCCGGGTAGCCATGAGGTCTGCAGAAATACATCTGAAATGCCCTGGCAGCTGTCTTCGTTATCAGATACCACCACTAATAAGCGGGAGTAATGGTCCACGATGGTTAAAGCATAGACATAGCCTGACTAGTTTGGTGACAACTTGACGTGGTCTAACGCAACTAACTCAAGTGGTTGCTTGGTTACTATGGACTGGAGTGGGGCTCTCTGACTTTGTTGATCCTTTCTTATGAGGTTGCACAGGCCACATTTTCTACACCAATCTTCAATTGATTTTCTCATGCCAACCCAGTAGAATCTCTCTCTTAAGAGCACTTCCAACTTCTTCCATCCAAAATGACCTGCACCGTCATGGTAGGCTTCTAAGACCATTTTGACGTCTCTATTGGGTACGATAATCTGCCAGACCAACCCATGTGTTTTAGGGTCGGTGTGCCTTCTGCAGAGCTTCCCTTGATATAGGAACAACTTGCTTCTTTCTTTCCAGAGTTGTTGGGTCTCAGCTGGAGCATTCTGATTAGGGTATGCACCTTGTTGTGTAAGCAGTTCTTTCGCTAGCTTCACAGCTGGATCACTATCCCGGGTGTCAGCCCATCCATGGTGTGCTAATGGGTTGAGATTTGCCTCCTGTTGTTTTTGGTTGATACTGTTCTCCCTTAAATCGGTGAAAGGCCAGTAGTTCAATTTTTTTCCAGCTCCTCTGGTTCCTCTTCCACGTCTTTCAGGTGTGGCATCCGGGATAGGGTATCTGCATTCCCGTTCTTGCGGCCTACCCTTTATTTGATGACAAAATTGTAGTTAGACAACCGGGCTATCCATTGCTGCTCCAATGCACCTAATTTTGCTGGGACCAGGTGGGTCAATGGGTTGTTATCAGTGTAGATGGTAAATTCTGCAGCTGCCAGGTAGTGCTTGAAACGTTCGGTTACAGCCCATACTACTGCCAGTAGGTCTAACTTAAAGGAACTGTAAATCTCAGGTTTTTTTTCCGTAAGCCGGAGTTTCCTGCTTGCAAAGGCAATAACTCTCTCTTTGCCTCCTTGCTTCTGTGACAATACTGCTCCCAGTCCCACGTTGCTGGCATCCGTGTACAGAATAAAGGGTTGATGGTAATCCAGAAATGCCAGGATCTCCTCAACTGTCAGCGCCCTCTTTAGCTTTTTGAAGGACTCTTCCCTCTCGTCACTCCACTGGAAAGGGGAATTACGGGTTGAAGACCTTTTTAACTGTCCTACCAGGATGTCTTGTAGGGGAGCTTCTAACTTCATGAACCTTCTGATAAATCTTATATAATAGCCCACCAGTCACAGGAATTGTTTCACCTCTTTCACATTAGTGGGTCTTGGCCAATCCCTTATCATGGTGACTTTATCAGGATCCGGTGCTACACCCTCTGAACTCACAACATGTCTTAGGTACTGCACCTTTGGCTTGAGAAAGTGGCACTTGGATGGTTTGATCTTCATGCCGTATCCGGACAAGGCTTCAAACACTTCTGCCAGGTCTTGTAGATGTTGTTCATATGTCTTGGAGTAGACTATGACATCATCTAGGTACAGCAGGACAGTTTCAAAGTTCTTATGTCCTAGGCAGCTCTGCATCAGGCGTTGGAAGGCACCGGGTTTGTTGCAGAGTCCAAACGGCATACAATTGAACTCACAGAGGCCCATCGGCGTAGTAAACGCTGTCTTCTCCTTGTCAGCCTCTGCCACTTAATATCTGCTCATATTCTTTTACTACCCGGTATACTCCATGCTTCTGATGGGGAGGTGTAGAACTGGTACCCACGTGTAGTTTTTGGCACCAATGAGTTATTGTCATCCGCCTGACTTGACGGGTTCCAGGGCTCAATGGCTGTGATGGCATTGTTATCAACCGTAAATAATTTAGCCATAGTAGCATACTTTGGTATGGTGACCTCATCTTCCCCGCAATTTAGAAGGTGTATTGGCACTCTTCTCCGGTGTACCTCAACTACTCCTGTCGCCGTCAGTATAGTGGGCCTACTGTCTGAGTACACGGGTTCTACCAGGGCTTAATAGTCTCATCCTTTAATGCCTATTGCGGCTCTACACCAGACCAACATTTCAATTTTGGGAGGTATCACAATGGGTATCGGATCACTTACCCTTACACTGCCAATTTCACCTCCTGATATTTCTACCTGTTGTTTCAGCATCAGGGCTTTTATTTCCTTTTGCAGGAGTCTCTGTTGCCCGGTTCTGGTAGTGTCAGCGATCTGCTGTAAAACAGTAATTACCTCGGAAAAACAATTTTCAATTACATTCATTCCTAGCAACATTACTGGTTCACGTTCTCGCCGGTCAACATCTACAATAATAATACCCTTGTTTTCCATTTCCACCTTCCCAATCTGAATGGTCATTTCTCTGAACCCAACTTGTGGTATTATTTCACCATTGCTAGCCCATAAGTTCAATGCAACGTTAGATGGACCACTACTAATGTCTCAATCAGCCCAGTACCTCTTGTAGAGAACATGTGGAATTGATGTTATCTGGGACCCCGTATCAAACAAGGTGCTGAAGGGAATGCCATCCAACATGATAGGGATGACTGGACGTCCTCCAACAAACTTGTCATACCAGGCTGCAGGACCTTGAGAGTTCATACCTGAGGAGCGGCCCGCCTTCCCAGGAGATCCTCGTATAAAGCATATTCCCGGTAGGAATGGGCGAATCTACTCGCTAGGAGTCGTTACTCTGCAAGTTATAGTGGAATCGCAGGACTCGGTACCCTGCGAGTTTCCATGCTATTACTCGCACAGTAGCGAGTCCACCATCCCTCTGTCCCCCCCGCAGCCTCCCCACCCGATACTAAGTTAGGACCGGGCAGGGGAGCAGGGCCTCAGGACTCAGGCGGGGAAGCCGGCGGTAATATTTGCTCACTGCCACTTCCCCGACTGAGTCCTGACCAGGGGTGGGCTTGAGGGGGGGGTTCACCGACCCAGCCGGCTACTTACCCCTGCCTCCGCGCCATAATGACCTGAGCTGAACCCTGACTGTTTAGTCAGTTCTCAGCTCTGCTACATCCCTGTGTGTATGTGACGCCCCTGCGTCCAGGAGGCCACAAAAGGGAACTGCAGCCAGGCAGGTAGGACAATTGTTGCACAACAACACCCTCACAGCACACACCCCACGTGCAGTAGATGGTAGCATCCAGCCCTAAGATTGGAATACTCTAGGCAATTGAGGGGTGGTGGATTTAGAGGAGTGGGTTGGGCACACACGTAGTCAGGTGACTTGACAGTAGAAATAGGAAGGGGGAGGAGGAAAGAGTTCAGTAGGCCCAGGGTGCTGAGCTGCAAAGACCAGAAGCTGAGGAGCACAGGCCAGAGAACAGCAGAAGGCTGAGTGAAGCTGAGCAGACAGAAAGACTCACATGTCCTGAGAGTGTACGGTGTAGGAGCGCAGAATCTGTACCGAGCCAGTGTGAGCCGGAGGAGAGAGAAAGCACGTCCGAAGCCAATACCACCAGGAGTGTGAGGAGAGAGAGAGGGACGGTGATACCCGGGCCCTAGGTTTACAGCTGAAGCGACCGACAGCAGGCGGAGTAGCCCTCATATGATGATGAGCCTCACACTTGAGGACTGCTGGAGGCTGGGCTGAGTAGAGTGTCGGCTCTAGAGGGGACCATAGTTTACCCGGAATCCCCAAACAACACGACGGGGGACCACATCTTCACGTTAGGGTCCCTACCCCAAAGGACAGGCAGCTTAGTGACAAACAGGAGGACCCACAGGGGCCCGAGTCACTGCCATACTGTCCGGCGTTTCACACACACACCCGTGGATACGGAGACCGTTAATAGCCCGGAAAGGACACAGAGACTGTGTGAGGGGTCACAGAGAGAGAGACCTGGCTGCAGAGCAAAGGGAACCCGGAGAGAGGAAGAGTGTGCCCGTGTACTTGTACTGAACTTTGTAAGAACTGTAAATGACTTGTGAACTGCCTGAAGAACTGAGAGTAAACACGGAAAACCCTGAGATTGCCTCCCATGTGTCTCTGCATGAAAGCGATTCCCTCCATACAGGATTCCAGAAAGCCCTCCACCTGCGGAGCCACAACGCAGCCTGTCAGCACCAGCAAGGAGGAGAGATCCCTGCAGCGTCAGCACAGTAAGTGTACTGAACATTCCACAATAGACTTAACCCTTACTGCCCCGGGGAATACAGTTCTACCCACTGGAACTACACCATCTAAGCTGCTATTCCATCATCACCGGAGGTCCTGCAGCAGCGGCGGCCCCATCCCTGGCCGCATATAGTGGGTGGTGTCACGACTGACAATCCCCTGTAAATATCCCCTTTTATTGCCGAGCCCGGGACACAGACCTGACCAGGACCACCCGTGACTTCCCAGCAGCAGACCGGTCCGGTACCGAGTACCCCCGTCCCAGTGGGCCCGACATGTCTATGCACAGACAGGGATGTAGCAGAGCTGAGATTGCGTTATGGACTACGTCGGACGGAAGAGGATTTTTTAAATAAAGATGGAGTCCCTAATGTCTTTTTTGTTTTATTTTTAATAAAAAAAATTTCTCTGTGTTGTGTTTTTTTCTATTGATTACTGGAAATTCATGGCAGTCATGTCTAATATTGGCGTGACCGCCATAAATTTCGGGCTTAGGGCCAGCTGATAATACAAAGTTGTCCCTAACCCCTTTATTACCCCTATTTTCTTGTGTCTGTCCAGGTACAAATAGGCACCTGGGGGTTGGGGGCAGCCCGTCGCTGCCTGCTGGATTCGGCTGGTTACAGAAATACGGCGAAGCCCACGTCATTTTTTTTCTGAAAAAGCAATAAAACAATCCTAAAAAAGGGACTGCATCTTTATTAACCCCTCGCCCATGGTCCAGGGGTTAATAAAGATGCAGTCCCTTTTATTTATATTGTTTTATGGATTTGTCAGAAAAAAATGTGACGTGGGCTTCGCCGTATTTCTGTAACCAGCCGGATCCAGCAGGCAGCGACGGGCTGCCCCCAACCCCCAGGTGCCTATTTGTACCTGGCCAGACACAAGAAAATAGGGGAGCCCTTTTTTTTTATTATTTCATGATTTTCATGAAATAATAAAAAAAAAAATGCGTGAGGCTCCGCGCAATTTCTATGTCCAGCCAGGTACAGCTAAGCAGCTGGGGGCTGGAATCCGCAGCACAGGGAGGCCCAAGCTTTCTGGGCACCCCCCGCTGCAAATTGCAGCCCGCAGCCGCTCCAGAAGATGGCGCGCTCATTGAAGCGCCATCTTCTGGTGCTGAATAGGGATGGGCGAATCTACTCGCTAGGACTCGTTACTCGGCGAGTAGTAAGGGACTCGCAGGACTCAGTACTCTGCGAGTTTCCCAGCGTTTACTCGCACGAGTCCAATGCAAACAATGGCAAACGCTGACAAAACTAGGATTGCCATTGTTTGCATTAGACTCGGCTACTGTGCCAGTGATAGCAGGGAAACTCGCAAATAACTGCTGTTACATTGCGAGCCGAGTCCAGCTGTCTTCTCTGTGCAGCTCCAGGGTCCTAGAGCCCGCCTGCTCACAGAGATGATGTAGCAGTGCTGAGATTGTTCTCAGTCTGCTCATTCCCTGTGCATAGACATCTATATCTATGCACAGGGGATGTAGCAGAGAGGACATCGCGTTTTGGACTACGTCGGACGGAAGAGGATTTTTTTAATTAAAGATGGAGTCCCTAATGGCTTTTTTTTTTATTTCAAATAAAAAATTTTCTCTGTGTTTTTTTAACCCTTTATTGGAGATTCTTAGTGGCTGGGTCAAACGTGGCCTGACATTAAGAATCTCGGGCTTAATACCAGCTTGTATAACAAAGCTAGTATTAACCCCTTTATTACCCAGCGTGCCACCGCCACCAGGGCCGCTGGAAGAGCGGGGTTCAGCGCCAGAGGATGGCGCTTCAATGAACGCGCCATCTTCTGGGGCGGCTGCGGGCTGCAATTTGCAGCGGGGGGTGCCCAGAAAGCTTGGGCATCCCTGCGCTGCGGATTCCAGCCCCCAGCTGCTTAGCTGTACCTGGCTAGACATAGAAATTGCGCGGAGCCCCACGCATTTTTTTTTTATTATTTCATGAATTTCAGAGTCAGAGTCTCAGAGTCAGAGTCTCAGAGTCAGAGTCTCAGAGTCTCAGAGTCAGAGTCTCAGAGTCAGAGTCTGACTCAGAGTCAAAGTCTCAGAGTCAGAGTCTCAGAGTCTCAGAGTCAGAGTCTCAGAGTCAGAGTCTCAGAGTCAGAGTCTCAGAGTCAGAGTCAGAGTCAGAGTCTCAGAGTCAGAGTCTCAGAGTCAGAGTCAGAATCTCACAATTTCATGAAATAATTAAAAAAAAATGCGTGGGGCTCCGCGCAATTTCTATTTCTAGCCAGGTACAGCTAAGCAGCTGGGGGCTGGAATCCGCAGCGCAGGGATGCCCAAGCTTTCTGGGCACCCCCCGCTGCAAATTGCAGCCCGCAGCCGCCCCAGAAGATGGCACGTTCATTGAAGCGCCATCCTCTGGCGCTGAACCCCGCTCTTCCAGCGGCCCTGGTGGCGGTGGCACACTGGGTAATAAAGAGGTTAGGGCCAGCTTTGTATTATCAGCTGGCCCTAAGCCCGAAATTTATGGCGGTCACGCCAATATTAGACATGACCGCCATGAATTTCTATTAAATTGTTTTAAAAAAAACACAACACAGAGAAAATTTTTTATTAGAAATAAATAAAAAGCCATTAGGGACTCCATCTTTAATTAAAAAAAATCCTCTTCCATCCGACGCAGTCCAAAACGCGATGTCCTCTCTGCTCATCCCTGTGCATAGATATAGATGTCTATGCACAGGGAATGAGCAGACTGAGAACAATCTCAGCACTGCTACATCAGGCAGCAGGCAGGCTCTAGGACCCTGGAGCTGTGGCAGCCAGCACACTGAGCAGACAGGACTCTTATCTGTGCGAGTTTCCCAGCGATTACAGTTGCAAAGTAAACGAGTCCAATGCAAATAAATGACAAAACTAGGATTGCTTCAGGCTGAAGCTTCCGAGACACATCTGCGATTTGTAAATCTCACACTACTCGCTATTACTCGCTTCCCCATTCATTAACATTGGACTCGCTAGACACGCAACGAGTAGCGAGTCCTGTGCTCGGACTCGCTAGAGTCAAGCGATTCCGAGTAATTTAGGATTCGCCCATCACTAGTGCTGAACCCCGCTCTTCCAGTGGCCCTGGTGGCGGGCGGCTCACTGGGTAATAAAGCCCGAAATTTATGGCGGTCAAGCCAATATTAAACATGACTGCCATGAATTTCCAGTAATCAATAGAAAAAAAACACAACACAAAGAAATTTTTTTTATTAAAAATAAAACAAAAAAGACATTAGGGACTCCATCTTTATTTAAAAGATCCTCTTCCATCCGACGTACACAGGGATGTAGCAGAGCTGAGAACTGACTAAACAGTCAGGAATCAGCTCAGGTCATAATGACCTGAGCTGAACCCTGCTGTCAGCCAGACTCGCTCTGCTGCCGGAGATTCCCGAGCGGTGACAGAAGTTAATTTATTCACTGCTTCTGTCAGCGCACGGGAATCTCCGGAAAGAGCACGCAGAGAGCGGGGAGCGCGGCTGCGGCCAGCGCCGGCGGAGGCAGGGGTAAGTAGCCGACGGGCCTGGTCCTCTCCACCCTCCCCCCCCCCCCCCCCTTCCCCCGGTTCAAGCCTTTATTTTTTTTTTATTATTCTTTAAAAGCCAGCGGCTTTTTGCCGCTGGCTTTAAAAGAATAACATGGGGAATGGCAGGTTTTTCCTCTGCTGCCAGACCCCTTATAGGGTCCAGCAGCAGAGGAATCGCTGCAATACTCGTTCCCCATTCATTTACATTGGACTCGCTAGACTCTCAATGAGTAGCGAGTCCTGGACTCAGACTCGTTAGAGTCTAGCGAGTCCTGGACTCAGACTCGTTAGAGTCTAGCGAGTCCGAGTAATTTAGGATTTGCCCATCTCTAAATCCCCGGCAAAGTGACCTGGTTCCTTGCAACGGCGGCAAATGGGCTGTCCATCCGGCTGATAGCAGTCACTGGGTCGTCCATTCGTCGCTTGGTACTTCCTGGGCCTCATCCACGGGGCATCCTCCTTACTGGTTGCCAACTCGATCTTGGGTGCAGGCTTGGATCCACGCAGCTCCTTTATGGCTTTAGCCATGGAAACAACAGTGTCCGTCAGGGCATCTAGCTTTTGGTTGAGGGCCTCATTAGAGATAAGCTCTCTGCGGTCAGCAGCAGTCACTAACATGGCAGATGTCGCTGATGCTCTTGGCTGCTGAGGTGCTGCTGTAGGGCCTTGAATAGAGTTTATCCCGGGGCTCCTCTATCTGCTGGAGGCCGATGGCTCTATCTTTTAGCTGGGCAAAAGTTACTCCGGGATTCTGGATAGTCATCATGCTCAACTGTCCTCTGTGAGAAGGGGATAGGAGGCCCTCTATGAACTTGTCTATCAGCATTTTGTCAGCTCCTGGGGTTAAGGCAGGTTCTGCTAATTTGAGTGCTTTGAGTGCTTCCTGCAGGTTTAAGGCATAGTCTCTTGTGCTCTCTTTAGGCTTTTGTTGGCATCCAAAGAACCTCATTTTAGCCTGTGTATCAGCAAGGGACTCAAATGCTGCTTTCAGTCCAGCCACAAGATGCTCTACAGTGTCTTTGTCTGTGTCCGGCCAGGACGTAACTTCCCGCTGTGCATTGCCGGTTAACTGCCCAATAATCATACTGACACGCTGGGCATCTGTTAGGGAATACATAACGTAGTACGCTTTTATTTTGGTAACAAAGTCATTGAGGGTATTGGGCACACATGAGTATTGTGGTAGCCACATTGCTCCTGGAGTGTATGGCATCAGGAACGGCATGATGGATGCTGTTCCTTGCGCCTCAGCACCGCCGGGTGCTCCGCTGTTGTCCGGTGCCGCAGCATCTCCTTGTTGCGACATCTTGTGCCTCCTTAGTTAATGTCGACCCTCCTGGTCTTCCACTTCCGTCCAAATGTCTATTAAAGGTTCCGCGGTGGGACAGGGATTCTCTTCCCCCACCGGATGATGTCAGAGCGCTTTGCAGAGTGCCGCCCACAATGAATTGCCCCCTTTCTTCCTGCGTGTCGCGCGCTTTGTAATGGCGGCAATTCAAAAAACACAGTCTTTGTGGCGCAGTTTAAATTCTGTTCGCCGCGCGCTCTGTAATGGCGGCAGTTTCAAAACAGTTTCTCTCACAAATCACGGCACACAATGCCCGTTTTACCAGACACGGTAGATCCTGTTCATGACGCCAAGTTGTGGAGCCCACTGGGACAGGGTATTCTGTGCTGGACCGGGGTATCACAGGGGGTATCATGGCAGCCAAGGTCCGGACCGTGTCACGAGCCCACAAGTAATGGGGGTATTTACAGGGGAGAAAGTCGTGATGCCACTCCTGGTATGTGGTCAGGGTGACCACCGCTGCTGCAGAACCTCCGGGGATGATGGATGGCAGCCTGTGATGTGACGTCTCTCCACGGGTAGAGCCTGGTCCCCGGGGCAGTAGTGATGATCACAGTTTGTGAGGGAAAGCAAGGCTCGAGCGCAAGGATTACACAGACTCACGGTTTTGTAGTTTTCTAGGTCTTTTACTGTAGATGGTAGTTCAGTAAAATATTGAGTACTGTTCACGGAGTCTGTGCGGGGGCCGGGTTGCTCCCACCCTGGCTGGGTCCTTGGCTCCCTGTCTGCGCTGTGTGTGGCCCCGCTGCTGTGTAAGCTAGGCTGCTGGCCTGTGTCTCCTCCCAGGTACCAATCTGACAGGCAACTCGAGTCCTTTCTGCCTACCCTCTGCCGGGTGTACTGCTGAACTCTGCTGTGTTGCTATGTCTTTGGCCCTAATGAAGACGATTGAATCTTCACTCTTCCGGTTTTACTGTGCAGTGTGAAACCTGCGTAGTCATGGATCCGGTATCCGGTCTGTGCGCTCCTCTGGGGTGAGTGAAGCACTACTCTGCCTCCTAGGTATGTTCCTCGCTTCTCTGCCTTCTTTCCTCAGGCCCTCTGCTTCAGGCCTGAAAGTAGTCAGTGGTCCCTGTCAGGAGCTCAGCATTGCTCACATTTACAGGTCCTCCTCCTAGTGATCCCTGCACTAAACTGAACTGTCAATTATCAACTAACTACTTCCTCCTCAGACCAGAATATATGAAGGGTAGCAGCTTTGTCTCACCTTTCTGGCCTGGAGGTTCTAGTGTAGTCAGTTGTGTGGGGAGTTAACCCTTGATGATGTTACTGTGGCACATGAACCCTGGGGTACCACACTCTCAGATGAGGTTGCAAAATTTTGCTGACAGATTCCTTTTAAAGCTCAGACCTGGTTGCTGCTCTCAGTGACATCTTCCCTAAATGGTGTGGTGCCATCCAGTCCCAATACTGCCTGAGAGTGTTACACTCCCAAATCAGATGGATGAATTTCAGAGCTTGGGAATTTATCCTCTTCCTTTATCCTCATTTTTAATAAAACCTTTCGCATATAATAAATCATTTGTGATATATTCAATTGTACGATTTCATGGTTTGCACTTAACTAAATCTATTCCTACTTTTCTTTATATCGTCTCTCACTGTGACTCCCCATTCTACCCATTTCCCACCTTTTCATACTAATGAATTCAACCTTTCTGGTCTATGTTTTCACCATAAATTATTAGATACAGTGCCTTGTGAAAGTATTTGCCCCCCTTGAACTTTTCTACCTTTTGCCACATTTCAGGCTTCAAACATCAAGATATAAATTCTAATTTTTTTGTGAAGAATCAACAACAAGTGGACACAATCGTGAAGTGGAACGAAATTTATTGGTTATTTAAAACTTTTTTAACAAATAAAAAACTGAAAAGTGGGGTGTGCAATATTATTCGGCCCCCTTTACTTTCAGTGCAGCAAACTCACTCCAGACGTTCAGTGAGGATCTTTGAATGATTCAATGTTGTCCTAAATTACTGGTAATGATAAATAGAATCCACCTGTGTGTAATCAAGTCTCCGTATAAATGCACCTACTCTGTGATAATCTCAGGGTTCTGTTTAAAGTGCAGAGAGCATCATGAAGACCAAGGAACACACCAGGCAGGTCCGAGATACTGTTGTGGCGAAATTTAAAGCCAGATTTGGATACAAAAAGGTTTCCCAAGTTTTAAACATCTCAAGGAGCACTGTGCAAGCAATCATAATGAAATGGAAGGAGTATCAGACCACTGCAAATCTACCAAGACCCGGCCGTCCCTCTAAACTTTCATCTCGAATAAGGAGAAGACTGATTAGAGATGCAGCCAAAAAGCTCATGATCACTCTGGATGACCTACAGAGATCTACAGCTGAGGGAGAGTCTGTCCATAGGACAACAATCAGTCGTACACTGCACAAATCTGGCCTTTATGGAAGAGTGGCAAGAAGAAAGCCATTTCTCAAAGATATCCATAAAAAATTTGACGTTTGCCACAAGCCACCTGGGAGACACCAAACATGTGGAATAAGGTGCTCTGGTCAGAAGAAACCAAAATCAAACTTTTTGGACACAATGCAAAATTATATGTTTGGCATAAAAGCAACACAGCTCACCACCCTCAAAACACCATCCCCACTGTCAAACATGGTGGTGGCAGCATCATGGTTTGGGCCTGCTTTTCTTCAGCAGAGTCAGGGAAGATGGTTAAAATTGATGGGAAGATGAACGGAGCCAAATACAGGACTATTCTGGAAGAAAATCTGTTGGAGTCTGCAAAAGACTTGAGACTGGGATGGAGATTTATCTTCTAACAAGACAAAGATCCCAAACATAAAGCAAAATCTACAATGGAATGGTTCAACAATAAACGTATCCAGGTGTTACAATGGCCAAGTCAAAGTCCAGACATGAATCCAATCGAGAATCTATGGAAAGAGCTGAACACTACTGCTCACAAACGCCTCCATCTAACCTCACTGAGCTCGAGTTGTTTTGCAAGGAAAAATGGGCAAGAATTTCAGTGTCGTGATGTGCAAAACTGATAGAGACATACCCCAAGCGTCTTGCAGCTGTAATCGCAGCAAAAGGCGGCGCTACAAAGTATTAACTCAAGGGGGGCGAATAATATTGCACGCCCCACTTTTCAGTTTTTTATTTGTTAAAACATTTTAAAATATCCAATAATTTTGTTCCACTTCACGATTGTGTCCCACTTCTTGTTGATACTTCACAAAAATATTAGAATTTATATCTTTGTTTGAAGCCTGAAATGTGGCAAAAGGTTGAAAAGTTCAAGGGGACCAAATACTTTCACAAGGCAATGTAGATAACAAAAATTACTTAAGTGTCTTACGAGTATTAATGAATACGAGCGAGTATTACCATAATTATTAACACCCATGGACTTATTTGCATTAAAATATTTTTATGCTGAGCGCTAATCATAGGGCCTTCTTAAAAACCTGTTTCTATTAATTTATACTTTTCCTGTAATAGATCATAACCCCATAAAGTGCCATACTTAAATATCTGAGTTACCAACCTAACACCTTATTTCCCAGTTAGACTGATTTGATATAGGATTAAATTCTGTTAATTTTTTTTAGCCCATATCAGCATGCACTCCAACACATTTTTAAGAATTTAATGAATGAGGTCTAAAACTATTATTTGCAAGTGGCCAAGCTGTTCACAATATAATGCATAAGATCTATCTCGATAGTTCTGGACTGCAGCATTGGCATATGTATGGCGCCCCTGCGGTCTGCTGGACGCAGTGGTATTGCAGTCCATCTAAGGTAATGCCATGTCTAGGGAGAATTGGGTGTTTTTTCTGCTGGACCTCCACACATCCAACACTTTCCAAACTCTGATCAGAGTGTGCAGGGGGGAAGAGACCCACCCCAGGGCAGACCCCAATTCTGGTTTGAGGGATGAGTTAGGATAGGGAGGGGTTAGGCAAGAGGAGTTAGTGAGTCTGCAGATGGCCTTCGGGCTGTGCAGAGCACAAGCTGCAGGAGAGGTACCAGGACCACAAGCTGCCAGGTCTTTATGTTTGGCAGTCAATCTGGAGGCATTTGGGCTTCGTGTACAGTAGCTGAACCATTTTGGACCTGTCCAGGGCTCAGTGGCTAGAGGACTGGTGGGTATGGTCACTCATAGAGCCTGCACCATATGCATGGCTAGAAGGATCCCACAGAGACTCAGAAGACGTTATAGCAGTTACAGAGGACTAGTAAACTGAGAACAAGCAGCAGGAAGGCCATACAACCACCCCAGCAGTGGAGCACCTGATTTTGCCTGGACTGGCCAGACCGTGGCACCCAGTGAACATTACTCTTGACCTGTGACTACTATTTTGCAAGTAAAGGTAAAAGAATGTATTCAACTGCCTCCTTGCCTCTTTCTGTTGCACCTCTGCACTTCTCACTACCACCATCATCTCCACCACAACTCCCATCATCACCTTCATACCTATGGTCTGCCCTGGCTGAAGAGGGCACAACACCTAGCTGCTACAACACTTATCCTCTGGGGCACCTAAATGCAGCACCAAACAATCTTGGCTGGACACTTCAGCTGGTGTCACGAACTTACAAACTTTATTCTCCCCTGTAAATACCCCCTTTTGCCATGTGCGGTTAGGGTCACAGCTGCTGGCCATCGCCACCGTAAACATTATACCACTGGCTCAGATAGCTGAGTATCCCAACCGTCGCATATGCAAAATACTTTACAGTAAGCTTGTATTTGAAAAGATTTCAATAAACGTGAATGCATTAGGATGAATGTTACTTGGAAAGTTGAAGGGAATCTGTCAGCAGGTTTTTGCTTTGTCATCTGAGAGTAGCATAATGTAGGAGGTTTGATGTGTCACTTAATGGATTGTGTGTTGTTGTTTTCAAAATATAAATGTTTTATTAGCAGGAGATTATCACTACAGGACTTGGTGTCTCTTGCCATGTAGCCCTACTGCTGTAAAAGGGTGAATGGGTAACTTTCTTCCTCTCTTTAGAAATAATGGGGGGAGGAAAGGGGCATGTATCATGTGTCCTTGCTTATTTTTAAAGGGAACCTGTCACCTGGATCTAAGCCCCTACACTATTACTACCTGTCCCTGCACCTTCCTAGCTGCTCCCTATCTATCCCTCTCTGAGCTAAATCCGCCCTATAAAACAGCAGAAAAATAACTTATAACTTACAGCAGTCCCTGAGGCTGGGGACTGAAAAGGCGGCCCCAGGCTCCATTCTCCCCTCCTCAATGCAGCAGCACACACCCCGCTGGGCAGTATTATTCTTTCTTCATCGCCACCTCCTCCATTTGGAATCTCCCACCCACTTTACACTGTAAGGTAGCGGTTAGGATCGCCATGACAGAAGGCAGTGACTCAGGTATTTACTCACACAGCACACAGTTTAATCGCACAGTTCAGGTATTTACAGACCTCCAGGTTCCGGGGCGCGCCGAGCACAACCTCATACAATCCCAACAGCTGATATAGAAGCTCTGTACCTTCCCCCGGGTAGGCTGTGTTAGGTCAGCACACAACCTTTCTCTCCTCACCGTCCGCTCATTGGCCTCAACAACGTCCACTCTGAGAGAGCTCACAGGCTGTGTTAAATCTTCACACAGCTCTCTACACAGCAGCTCCTGCTGCTGTTCTGACACACTCCACCCCCTCCCCACAGCCCAGGGCAGCTCATATCTCCAATTCACCCACACACTGGGTGTCAGTGCTTTCAATCAGCACTCAGCTCCAGTAGCAGCTAACCCTGTGTGTGCTGCTACCGAGCAGAAGATACAATCTCCCATATGCTGTGTCCCGGTCAGGGGACACATCGAGGTCGCATCACCACAACATGATAGGTGTAAAGCAGGCAGGAGATTCCAAATGGAGGAGGCGGCGATGAAGAAAGAATAATGCCGCCCAGCGGGGCGTGTGCTGCTGCACCGAGGAGGGCAGAATGGAGCCTGTGGCCGCCTTTTCAGTCCCCAGCCTCAGGGACTTCTGTAAGTTAGTGACTCACCGCGGCCGGCTGACTCCGGTTGATACAGGCGATGCTTCCTTCCTCCTTGTCACGGGTGGACCGCGCCTGCCAGTAGTGGGGCCCGGTGTAGTGCAGATCAAAAGTGAAGACGTCTTGGTGGAACAGATTAAAGGGGTTTTAATTTATTCGTGACGCCACCTATGAGTAGTTCGGTAAGGGCTACCGACGCTGCGGAGCCCCCGGGGGATGGACAGCAGCAAGATGTTACGCTCCCCACAGGCTGAGCGGTGATCCCCGGAGGCTGGAGCTGCTCAAGATGTTGTGCGGCAGCTGCGGTTACCTGTTAGTGCGGACGGACAGTTCATAAGGAAGCACGGACACAGAAAGTCTTTATAACGGTTCTTTACTGTAACCAGCAGGCAGTACATGGTATACAGTGGTTGAGTAGTAGACCGGGTGGACTCAGCAGTGATAGTGTTCCTCAGAGATCTGCAGTGTTCCTCCATTCTACCTAACTTGTTTGTTGCCAGCGTCGCCCAGGAATACCAGGTCGGGTACGGGGAGGCTGCTTCAATGCCCTATCCATGATGTACGTCCTGGATGCTTTGGGGAGCCTTGGATCCCTCAGTGGATACACCGCTGGTTAGACGACTGGAAACTGGCTGGTGATGGGGTGCTCCTTTGAAGCTGCTCCTCCACTCTTCTGGTTCGCGTGGCAGAGGTGAACTGCTGACAGCTTCGGTACCAGTGAACCGGCTGTGAGTTGTGGGCACGGGAGTCTTTTGGGAACCCGTGTAGAAATGCCCAATCCCGGTGGTTAAGGCCTCAGGTGCTGACACCCGACCGGTGACGGCCCAGGGGCCCGCACGGGGTGCGGAGCCCCCGCTCCTCTCCAAGTTCTAGTCCTAGACCCTTCTTCTCCGAGTTCTAGACTATCTCCTTCTGTCTAGATTATTGTGTGTGTTCTACTACACTACCCTAACACTCCACCCCCCAGGACCTATGATTGGTCCCCTGTTCTAGGTGTTTGCATGTTGGGTTGGATCTCTATGTTAACTGGATCATTGCTGAGTCAGAGGATATTGCGGCTGCATTTGTGGCTGCAATACATTCTTGTGACGCACTCGTTGCGGGGCGCCACACTCCCCCTTGGTTGAATACGCTTGTCCCCAAGCGTCACACTACTCACATTACAGAGGTTTTTTTATATTTTATAACAGGTAATACACTTTTATTAATGACAAGTCATGTATGCATAAAAGTGAAAAGGTAAACAGGTTAACACATTGCGCGGACCCGGCGGGCGGTCGGCTGTCCTTAGAATAAAAGTTCAGGCTGTGGCCGCCAAGTCGCGGTGTTACGGTGCAAACAGGAAGAAGTCTCTTTTAGTAGCAGAGTTCAAACAACTTAAGTCACTTATGGAGGGCAGTGTTCCGGACTCGTATAGCGAACCACCCATCACGGCATATATGTCGCTCATAGGTTACTATGTCCCCTCTATACAAGTCTCGGCTTGGATGACCTCGCGGTAGGTGCGATTCCACATCACGGCGCCCCACAAACACTTCAGTACTCACACCCTCCTCCCTTACAAATCCCCACCTGGTGGACAAGTTAAATGTGCTTACCCACCCGGTTTTACGGAATTGTTCAGGCAATGGAGATTGGCGGCGGGCCTCGGCGCGAGCCTGCATGTTGGCTTGCAGTCGAGTGTGCCACTCGTCTCTCCGGATACGACGTACCTCTTCGTCGGAGTGGTGCGGCGTGTGGATAAAGTCACTACGGCGTGCTGGTTGTTGAACCGCTCGAGCTTGGTGGGCGGTCTGGAGTGGAGCCCGGTTCAACGGAACCGAAGAAGATGCTGTTGCGGCGGCACCCGACCAGTGCACCCGAGCTGATCGCCCGGCAGAAGGGTTCCTTGTGTCTCCCCAGGCGAACCCGGTGTAGAGATCCTCAGCTGGACTGTAGGTCTCCTCGTCATCCTCCTCGACCTCTCCTTCGATGACTACGTCGGGCTGCTCGGCTGGCGAAGACGATGGGATGGAATCCTCTGGATCGGTGGGTGGCTGTGCTGCAAAGTTCTCCTCGGGATCGTTGTGCAGGTCTTCCAGGCTGCCTGCCTCTTCTTCTGTAGCAGCGGGAAGTGGTGTTTCAGTCCCGGTCACCAGGTAGGCCTCTGTAATAGCAGAGGAGGCCTCCGGTTCAGGGGAGAAACAGGCGACAGTCTCGGTAGTGTAGAAACTAGTCGCGGGTTCCGCAGGTGGAACCAGGTAGATGTCAGCTTCTTCGTGGGAGCGTATTGGAAGCTCCGGCTCTGGAACGGGGTCGGCTGCGGTTTCGTCCGCTGGAACGGGTCGTGCTGTGGTCCTCACAGGAATGATACAGTCTATGGGCTCTGGTGACGAAGCAGGACAGGTGGTGGGCGACGGTGAGGCTGTTGAAAAACTGGCGATGTCGTCTGGGCTTGGAGAAGCTGTACCCGGTCGGCTCTGCTGCATCGCATGATGGAGTCTTCTGCCTAGGGTCGCGCTCCAGCTGCGAATCGTCCACTCCACAGTCTCAAGTAGTCACACCCGGAGGTCTTGTAGAGCCTCTAGCCAGAAGTCGGGGCTGCCGTCTATGGTAAGGGCAGGATCCGGACCCGGTTGGCCTATGGCTGCCCTGGCCTCCGCCTCGACCTCCCGCATC
Organism: Allobates femoralis; assembly: GCA_033576535.1. NCBI lineage: Eukaryota > Metazoa > Chordata > Amphibia > Anura > Aromobatidae > Allobates > Allobates femoralis. Next base: position 178,311,267 of record JARQOC010000011.1, read on the forward strand.
AGGTCTTGGAGTCTAGTGCTGGCCATTCTCTTCTTGGAGGGAAACCACACCCGTTCAACCAGTAAACGTTCTGGTAGAGCTGGTGAAGAAGTCTGTCTGACACTCCCATTTCCTCTGGGCTTTTGTAGTCCAATCGTGGGAAAAGTCTTTGGGGTCCGCCCCCATGGTTGATTCGAGCAATCAGGGCGGACAAAGAGTTTGGCGCCTTTTGTCTTTAGCCCTCCCACAATGGGGGGGGGGTCGACTCACTCCTGGGCTTGCACGTGGCAGCTTCTTGTGGCGGGAACGCCATCTTGGACGCCATCTTGGCCCAATGGTGAAAAGGCGGGAAAGTTCTTTTAGGGACGAACAAAGTCCAGTGTAGACAATAAAGTCCAGTTTAAGCACATTATACCCGTTGGGTAACGGGCCTGCTCGTATCCTGTTCGTGACGCCATTTTCTGACTCACCGCGGCCGGCTGACTCCGGTTGATACAGGCGATGCTTCCTTCCTCCTTGTCACTGGTGGACCGCGCCTGCCGGTAGTGGGGCCCGGTGTAGTGCAGATCAAAAGTGAAGACGTCTTGGTGGAACAGATTAAAGGGGTTTTAATTTATTCGTGACGCCACCTATGAGTAGTTCGGTAAGGGCTACCGACGCTGCGGAGCCCCCAGGGGATGGACAGCAGCAAGATGTTACGCTCCCCACAGGCTGAGCGGTGATCCCCGGAGGCTGGAGCTGCTCAAGATGTTGTGCGGCAGCTGCGGTTACCTGTTAGTGTGGACGGACAGTTCATAAGGAAGCACGGACACAGAAAGTCTCTATAACGGTTCTTTACTGTAACCAGCAGGCAGTACATGGTATACAGTGGTTGAGTAGTAGACCGGGTGGACTCAGCAGTGATAGTGTTCCTCAGAGATCCGCAGTGTTCCTCCATTCTACCTAACTTGTTTGTTGCCAGCGTCGCCCAGGAATACCAGGTCGGGTACGGGGAGGCTGCTTCAATGCCCTATCCATGATGTACGTCCTGGATGCTTTGGGGAGCCTTGGATCCCTCAGTGGATACACCGCTGGTTAGACGACTGGAAACTGGCTGGTGGTGGGGTGCTCCTTTGAAGCTGCTCCTCCACTCTTCTGGTTCGCGTGGCAGAGGTGAACTGCTGCCAGCTTCGGTACCAGTGAACCGGCTGTGAGTTGTGGGCACGGGAGTCTTTTGGGAACCCGTGTAGAAATGCCCAATCCCGGTGGTTAAGGCCTCAGGTGCTGACACCCGACCGGTGACGGCCCAGGGGCCCGCACGGGGTGCGGAGCCCCCGCTCCTCTCCAAGTTCTAGTCCTAGACCCTTCTTCTCCGAGTTCTAGACTATCTCCTTCTGTCTAGATTATTGTGTGTGTTCTACTACACTACCCTAACACTCCACCCCCCAGGACCTATGATTGGTCCCCTGTTCTAGGTGTTTGCATGTTGGGTTGGATCTCTATGTTAACTGGATCATTGCTGAGTCAGAGGATATTGCGGCTGCATTTGTGGCTTCAATACCCTCTTGTGACGCACTCGTTGCGGGGCGCCACATTAGAAGCTATTTTTCGTGTGTTTTGTAGAGCGGATTTAGTTCAGAGAGGGATAGATAGGGAGCAGCTAGGAAGGTGCAGGGACAGGTAGTGATAGTGTAGGGGCTTAGATCCAGGTGACAAGTTCCCTTTAATATGTTGGATTCTGTATGTGTTACCCTCTAGTGGCCAAGGTCAAGGCTGTTCCCGTGGTCCTTGCTAAGACTAGGGTCACACTGGTGTAGTGGATGCATTGTTTCCATGCATTTTTCACACTTGTCTTTTGTGAAAAATGCATGGAAAAATGCATCCATAGGAACCAATGCAAAAAACGCATGGCCAAAGTGCCATGCATTATTTGGATGCGTTCTTTTGCCTCAGCACCAAAAAATGCATCATGCCGAATTTTTGGTGCATTTTTGGTGATTTAAAAAAAACGCATGCGTTTTTGTAACATGGGGCCCTATGGGAAACGCATGCAAAAACGCATGGCACTAAATGGTACCATACGTTTTTGCATGCATTTTTGCTTGCGTTTTTTAAGGCTGTTCCAAACCTAACATCAAAAACGCAGCCCAAAAACACAGGCTGCCAAAAACACCCTCAAAAACGCAGCCAAGTGTGACCCTAGCCTAAATTATGAAAGTAAGGGTGCGCTCACACGCTGCGTATTTGCTGCTTATTTTTACGCGAGTGCTGTTGCAGTTTTTGTAGGCAAAACCAGGAGTGGCTGATTAAAACCAGCAGTGGGTGATTAAATACAGAAGTGGAGCACTTGTTTCTATTAGACTTTTCCTCTGATTGTTCCACTCCTGGTTTTGGCTACAAAAACTGCAACAGCACTCGCGTAAAAATATGCAGCAAATACGCAACGTGTTAATGAGAAGAGCGATCATATTCTTTGCATAAGTAAGCATTTGGATGATCCAGCGAGTGGAGAGACGATGACTAAGGCTTAAAGCTAGCCAAAACACATCATACCTTAATTTTTTCCCTATGACCAACATGGACTGGTGTGACTACTAAATTCATGAGCATTATTTTAAGATTTTTCGTAATAAAAGTGACATTTTATTTAAAACTCTAAAGTGCTGGATGTCTCTCCACTCGCTGGATCACCAAAGTTCTTCCTGATTGCAAAACTGCAGCGACCAATTACTAAGCTCATTATGAGCTTGATAATGCAAGACCCCTCCTGCCCCCCCCTACCTGGGGTCTTACTCCCAGACCCTCGCTTCTATAATAATCAACTCTATCCCCACGTGGATTGTAGAAGTAAGGCTTATTTCCTTACTTTCTGAAAACCGAGGACATGCCCACCACACAGGGGAAGTCTGCTCAGACACGCTCATGACATGGGGCAGTCATGCCCTCTACAAGTGAGCTCACGCCCATCAATTTTGGGCCCTTGGGCATGCCCACTTTGTTTCTTCTTCTCTCCCCACTGTGCTCAAGCGATGACACCCCTCTGTAAGCTCCACCCCGCTGTGGCCAGGAACGTCTGGATGCTCTTTCTGCAACTATGCCACTTTGACTGCAACAGGGCATAATATCTTTGCTTTAGGCAGCATCAGGTCCGGGGCTGTCGGGGGTGAATCTGACAGCCCCGGACCCGATTTGCAAACAGAACCGGAGGGCAAATATGCCCTCAGATCCTGTTTGTAGCCGGATGCAGAAGAGCGCAGCTGTTCCCTGCAAAATGGTGCTGAACAGCTTCCCAGAGGAGAAGCTCCCTGGTGCTGAAGTTCAGCGTAGCTCACGCTGAACTTCAGCCGCCGGTGACCTGATCCCGGATCGGGTCAATCCGGCACCATAGACGACCAATTTAGGCTGATTTTTCACCCCGGACACAAAAATGCTGCAAGCAGCATTTTTGTGTCCGGGAGAAGAATCTGAATACACCCGGATCCTCCCATACAGATGGAAACCAGGTGGCACATAGCTGGCATCCGGCTCCATTCGGCCCCATAGGGCTGCATTACAGTAAAATCGGGCCAAGAACTGTCAGGTTCACCCCGAACAGCCCAACCTGATTGAACCGTGGTATGAAGCCAGCTTTAGGCTGGCTTCACACTGCAGTTTTTTCACTGATCAGTGTCCATCCAGTTTGTGTGCCAAATCCAGGAGTGTCTCCAAAACTCAGAACAGGTGTCAATCTTTCAATTATACTTTTTTGCTGCAAGTTCCTCTCCTGGTTCCTCTCCAGGTTTTGGCACACAAACTGGATGGACACTGATCAGTGAAAAAACTGCAGTGTGAAGCCAGCCTACGTTGAATTTGAGGATCTCCTGAGTGCCACTGTGACGACCATCCGCTGTGAGGCTGAGCTGCTGGTAAGGCAGCACCCTGAGAAACCCAGAGACCCTTAACCCCTATACAGGGATCTGGAATTACAGCGGAGCCCAGTGGGTAGCTGCCTATTATGAGCAACAGAGCAGGGAAGGTCGCCAGGGGAAAAAATCAAGACCCGAAAAACAAAGTCAGAAGTCCGAGTCAAAACCGAGAGGGCAGCGAAGGTACAAAATCATCAGGCGGTGGCAGAGTCAAAAATCCAGGCAAAGGTCAAGGTCAAAAACCAAAAGGGCAGCTGAGGTACAAAATCAACAGGCTGTAGCAGAGTCAGAAATCCAGGCAAACGTTAGAGACAAAACTAAACACACACTATATCACTGGGGAACCAAAACTATATCTGACGGCCTGCAAGACAGGCTCCAATGTATTTGAAGGGCGCGGTTACCTCCCATAGGCTGGAGCTCACAGCCTGATGATCTCATCCGGACCGCCCCTAGATCCAGGCCAGATGGAGATGCACGACTGGCTCCAACCACCCCACTTCTGACAGAAGAACGAAGGCTGCGCCTACCAGACACCTCTGCAAGGCCTGCTCCTCTGCGACCAACATCACCCAAAGGAGAAACACAGCGGCGTTCAGCGACAGAGGCAGACGTCAAAGAAGCAGGTCCATATGAGGACAAGGCCCTCCTGTCACTGGCACCATCAGCCGAAGGAATCCGGCGCCTCCCAGCGGCCGAGGCAGGAACACCAGCCACCGAGCCCAATGGCGTTGTGTGGTGTAAATGAGCAATGCGATGCAAGAACGATGCCAAAATGATATGGGGGGGGGGGGAAATTGTGCAGGCTCTCCAACTGGTCGATACTGGATGGACGATCTGGCATGATCATGCTGTGTGACAGTGTGACTACGATTTGGAGCCCAACTTCCCCTATTCACTACAATGTTAATTGGTCGTTCCCGAGTTGATGAGACGCAGTGTGCAAAAGGGGCGTACGACATCGTACTTGCATTGGCTGCCGATATCGCGCTGTGTGACATCTCCTATGCGATCTTGGATTAGTGCCAAAAATGTGCGCGTTCCCGTGCTGTTGTATCCAATATCGGAACGATATTGGGACATGTAAAGCGGCCATAAGAAATTTGGAATCTCTTCTCTCATGTGTAATTTCTACAGATCTCATGAGGTTACACAAATGTAAATGACACTTCCACAGTAGTTGGGGAGTGTAATGTTTAGGACTTCAGATACTTTAAGGAGTGATGAAGGCATTATCGACTATTGCAACCATATGATTTAATGTTAGAAAGTGGATTATAAGTGCTGATTTCAAATTGGTATCTCTAAAATATTTCATTTGGCACATACTTTACTGGAACATGTCTTTTATTTGAAAAAGATGAAAAATAGCATTTTAGTTGTAGTGTGAGGGTGGGAATAGAAAGGATCTACGACCTGTTTTACAAGCAAAGCGAAGCATATTTGTGACATTAATGATCTGATTCTTGACAATAAACAGAAGACGACTAGAGTTCAAATGATAATTTATAGTAGGAGATCTTTAAAAATGTCCTGTCTAATATTAGATAACATTCCGGGAAAATGGTCACTCGAGACACATGAGATACCAAAGTATGTGTCAACCTTTCGTAACATAAAAACACCTTTTCTAAAAATGAAATATTAGAATTGTTAGTAGGATTTTGCTTCATTTAAGGCAAGAGGAACATTCTTGGTGGCACTGGGAAGACATGTATGACCTAAATATCCAAAGAGGGAACCTGTGTATCACGTACTGATGCATTACATCAGTTTTCCGGTTCCTCTAAAGGTGAAATGATGTACAATATAATTTGTTACTACATTTTTTATGAATGGTCTTGTTAAGATATGTTTGATATGCCAGAAAATGTATTAGTCTGGTTTCTTGAAACCAAATACATACTTTTCTACAGAGCTATTTCTGAATAGCCCTGCTTCTGAAACCTGACTAAAAAGCCTCAATGTCATGTAGCAAGACAGGAGCAACTCAAATTGAGTATTATAAAATAAAAAATTAATGTCAGGACTCTGAAGAGTGTCACAACGATTCTCCGTAGGTCGGTATTACAGGCCTACATGTGTCACTGTGTGAGGCAACATATTCTACTCTAGAAGCAATGCTTCTGGAACAATATACCTCTGTGCTATGGGATGCAATGGGACGTTTCAAGATTTTTCTGTTTTCTTACGGAGTCATTCAACATCCTCAAGGTGCCTATAAAATTGGAGCAACATTGTATATTTGTTATGCAGGATTATAAATATAAGCTTCCGCTCTATGCCAGTCATTGCACTGGCTGCCTATACACTATAGGATCCAAGTCAAACTGCTTGTTCTCACCCACAAAGCTCTTCACAGTGCAGCACCACCCTACCTCTCTACCTTCCTCTCTATCACTCCACCTGTTCTCTTCCCTCTGGAAGTGACCTTAGACTCACTTGTGCATTAATCTGAACCTCCCAATCCCGGCTCCAAGACTTCTCCCGAGCTGCACCAATTCTCTGGAATGCTATACCCCAAGAAATTAGGTGTATCCACAACTTGCATAGTTTCAGGCGATCCATAAAAACACATCTTTTTAGGGCAGCCTATCATGATCCCTTAGTCAAAGTCATCTAGACATAGCCTATTCACTACACCAGTCTCAAATGCATTACAAATAATGGTTGGCAGCCACTTATACTGCTCCTATCTGTTCCCCATCTCCTCAAATTGACTATACCATCATTATAAGTAAGCACCTGTACTTTGTCACCCCCACCTCCTTGTTAGACTGTAAGCTCTTATGAGCAGGGCTGTCATTATTTTGCTCTAATTATTGTATTGTTTTTTGTATTGTACTTTCTGATAACTGTTTCCTATGATTGTTTAAATATGAACCTTTGCATTGTGAAGCGCTGCGGAATATGTTGGCGTTATATAAATAAAGATTACTATTATCATTATAAGCAGGGTCCACAATGACATCATGGGAGTCTGTTAATTCATTGAAGCAGTTTTCCAAGAACCATATAAAATGAGTCGCTTATATAATTCAACCTGCAGCCAGGTCTAGTCACGGGCCAGAACGGACTGCAGACAGAAGATACACAGCTCCCTAGACTGGCTATGAGGTGTGAAGAAATATTTTAACCCATGTTTTGCATGATGAGGAGATCTACCGCTTCATTCCCCTCCTCTGTTACTTTAACAGCTTTAAACAGTTCACAGTTGCACAAAATTGAAATATAAATAAACACTTAGGAGAATGAACCTGGAAAAACCCTACTTGTGCTCAGCAAGGAAGGGAGCTAAGCAAGGAAGAGATACATGTCTTCACATATGACAACCTGTGCTTCAAGCCAGGGACTGAGGTATGTGTGATACAGCTCTTGTTGGTTGACACACAGGTCTCAGGAGTAGGGATGGGTGAACAGCTTGTTTTTTCCCCATGTTCTGGGATGCTGCGTGAAAGGACAGATGTGGTTAATCTCATCTTCAATTAGTATACCTGCAGGGTCTGCATTATCTCCGAGGTGTGCCGCTGTACCGGGCTTCCATGTTCAATCTTCATGTGACCGGCTCCAATAGCCAATCACATTCAGCGATAAGCTAAGGGGTGGGCTGGAAGTGACAGTTAGAGAGTGACAGACCCCACACCACACACGGAGGACAGGTAGAGAGTGACAGACACCACACTACACATGGAAGACAAGGAGAGAGTGACAGACCCCACACTACACATGCAAGACACGTAGAGCGTGACAGACCCCACACCACACATGGAGGACAGGTAGAGAGTGACAGACTCCACACTACACATGGAGGACAGGTAGAGAGTGACAGACTCCACACTACACATGGAAGACAAGGAGAGAGTGACAGACCCCACACTACACATGGAAGACAAGGAGAGAGTGACAGACTCCACACTACACATGCAGGACATGTAGAGCGTGACAGACCCACACCACACATGGATGACAGGTAGAGAGTGACAGACTCCACACTACACATGGAGGACAGGTCGAGAGTCACAGACTCCACACTACACATGGAGGACAGGTTAGAGAGTGACAGACTCCACACTACACATGGAAGACAAGGAGAAAGTGACAGACCCCACACTACACATGCAGGACATGTAGAGCGTGACAGACCCCACACCACACATGGAGGACAGGTAGAGAGTGACAGACTCCACACTACACATGGAGGACAGGTAGAGAATGACAGACCCCACACTACACATGGAAGACAAGGAGAGAGTGACAGACCCCACACTACACATGCAGGACATGTAGAGCGTGACAGACCCCACACCACACATGGAGGACAGGTAGAGAGTGACAGACTCCACACTACACATGGAGGACAGGTAGAGAGTGACAGACTCCACACTACACATGGAAGACAAGGAGAGAGTGACAGACCCCACACTACACATGCAGGACATGTAGAGCGTGACAGACCCCACACCACACATGGAGGACAGGTAGAGAGTGACAGACTCCACACTACACATGGAGGACAGGTAGAGAGTGACAGACTCCACACTACACATGGAAGACAGGGAGAGAGTGACAGACCCCACACTACACATGCAGGACAGGTAGAGCGTGACAGACCCCACACCACACATGGAGAACAGGTAGAGAGTGACAGACTCCACACTACACATGAAGGAACGATAGAGAGTGACTGACCCACACTACACATAGAGGACAGGTAATGACAAACCCCACACTACACATGGAGGACACATAGAGAGTGACAGACTTTGCACTATACATACAGAACAGGTAGAGAGTGACAGACCCCACACCACACATGGAGGTCAGGTAGAGAGTGACAGACTCCACACTACACTTGCAGGACAGGTAGATAGTGCCACACCCTGCAATACACATGAGTGGCATATAGAAAGAGATAGACACACTGCACACAGAGTAAGCGTATAGGGCAAGAGCTATATCTTTTCATTAAACCTTGATGGATGGTGATTTATTAATAATAGAACTTTATGCTACATAACAATATATGCACCCATATTAATTATGTTGCTCAAGCTGTTGGATGTAATTCAATCACTTTATGTTGCACTCTTGTAGAACAGAGTGGTAAAGTCACATGCCTGCTATCAGAGTGCCTGTTAGGCTAGGGTCACACTTGGCATGAGTTTTTTTATTGCCTTAAAAATAAGCATGCGTTTCTGCATGCTTTTTTCATTTCTGCATGTGTTTTTTTTAGGTGCTTTTACCCATGCATTTTTTTATGTGTTTTTTGAAACAGGAGCAAAAAAAAGTGAATGCACCATTTTTTGGTGCTGATTTAAAAACACATGCATTTTTTAGAAAACATATGCGTTTTTTAACATGGGCCTCTATGGAAAACGCATGTGTTTTTGGATGGTACTAAATGGTACTAATGTACCATGCGTTTTTGATGGCAGCTCCTCACATAAGTGCAAAAATGCATGCCAAAAACACATGGCACTTTAGGCATGTGTTTTTGCTATTGGGGTATACGTTTTTGCTATTAAGACATGCGTTTTTGCTATTAGGGCATGCGTTTTTTAACATGGGGGCCTATGGGTGCGTTTTTACATGCGTTTTTAAAAACGCAGGTCTCCAAAAAAGCATGACAAATATGCAAGTGTGACCCTAGCCTTAGTCTGCTGCTCATGGTTAATATCTCTTAGGTCTTTTCATGAAATTCTAATAAAGAGGATTTGACATTTTGAGCACTTTGAATATGCATTTGTCCCTTACCAAATCTATATAGAGTTTGGGTAGTCTATGACGGGACTGGCACCTACAAACCTGGGACTGCATCTGAATGATTTTAATATATTGAAGTAGTAAGACCCATTACAGACTTTGTTATTGTAAAGTCACATGTCTGTGATTTGCAGTGACCTGCTGCTCGCGGATCTCCCCAGTTGACAATTCTGTGATTAACATTACAATTGTTAGATTTAAATCTTCAGGATTGTACTGCAATTATATTGATTCATAATACGAGTTTTCAGCCGCCACGTCTGCATGCCCCAGTAATTACTTAGCTTTAATTCATTTAGTAAGAAGTCTTGTCAGTGGTCATGTTGCTTATCTAGATTACCGTATATACTCGTGTATAAGCCGACCCGTGTATAAGCCGACCCCCTAATTTTGCCCCCAAAACCTGGGAAAACCTATTGACTCGTGTATAAGCCGAGGGTGGACCCCAGCACAGGTATACAGCCCCCAGCAGTGTGGTATACAGCAGCCCCAGAGGTATATACAGCAGCCCCAGTGGTAGTATACAGCAGCAACCTCAGTGGTATATACAGTAGCAGCCCCAGTGGTTAGTATACAGCAGCCCCAGAGGTGGATACAGCAGCCCCAGTGGTAGTATACAGCAGCAGCCCCAGTGGTATATACAGCAGCAGCCCCAGTGGTTAGTATACAGCAGCCCCAGAGGTGTATACAGCAGCCCCAGTGGTTAGTATACAGCAGCCCCAGAGGTGTATACAGCAGCCCCAGTGGTAGTATACAGCAGCCCCAGAGGTATATACAGCCCCAGAGGTATATACAGAAGCCCTTAGGTAGTATACAGCAGCCCCAGTGGTGTATACAGCAGCCCCAGAGGTAGTATACAGCAGCCCCAGAGGTATATACAGCCCCAGAGGTATATACAGCAGCCCTTAGGTAGTATACAGCAGCCCCAGTGGTGTATACAGCAGCCCCAGAGGTAGTATACAGCAGCCCCAGAGGTATATACAGCCCCAGAGGTATATACAGCAGCCCTAGTGGTGTATACAGCAGCCCCAGAGGTAGTATACAGCAGCCCCAGAGGTATATACAGCAGCCCTTAGGTAGTATACAGCAGCCCCAGTGCTGTATACAGCAGCCCCAGAGGTAGTATACAGCAGCCCCAGAGGTATATACAGCCCCAGAGGTATATACAGCAGCCCTAGTGGTGTATACAGCAGCCCCAGAGGTAGTATACAGCAGCCCAGAGGTATATACAGCAGCCCTTAGGTAACCCTGATGAAGGTGCCAGGTGGGCACCGAAACGCGTCGGTGAATAAAAGAAGGATTTGATCAACACTTCATCTTCAAGTGTCTTCTTTGATGCGAGTCAGTCTGGCAGCGCGGATCGCAAAACACCTTTTCCCAAGTAATCTGATGCTTCTCCACGTCTGAGTGGTCGGTGAAGGTCCGGCAGCAGCCATCAGGATATAATTCCTAACACGTCTTCAAACCAGTTGTGGGTGACACAACTGGACTAGGTGAGTGAACCCCTGTTGCTCACCGAGCTTCCTATTTAGTGTCTAGTGATAAGGGCACTATTGCGCCTCTTGTTCCCCCAACCCCCCTTTTTGTATTTATCACTGTTGGTTTGTAACGCCTTTTTAGCAGCTGCTCTCTTAATCAGATGAACTTGCCTGGCAGAAATCTTTCTCAATCTGCCTTTATCTGCACGAACACATCTGTGCTCAGAATCAGCCACAAATCTCTTCATAGTACGATGATCACGCTTAAGTTTTCGTGCAATATCAAATGTTTTCATCTCTTGTCTAAGGCATTGCACTATTTGTTGCTTTTCGACAGCAGAGAGATTATTTTTCTTTCCCATGTTACTTGAAAACTGTGACCTGCGTAATATTGTTGAACACCCAGTTTTCCTTTTATTGGGCTCACCTGCCAAACTAATTATCACAGATATCTGAGATTGAGTTCAATGATCCAAAGAACTCTGAGACACAATACCATCAATGGGTTTCATTGAAAAAAATTAAAAATAAAACCCTATGACACTTAAAACCAATTTGCATAATAATTTGGAACACAGTGTACTTACATAATCGCGCTGTCCCATCTGTCACTTCTGGTGTCCGTTTGCCCGCAAATCATAGTGATGGATGTGCATATATGGTGCCCACTTGCAGTATTGGCACATTGCACAGTACCGCCAGCGGTGCCACAGCCATCGGCAATCGTTGGCACCCAAAACTGCCGCCACCCAAAACAGCCGCCTGCAGCCGCCGCTGGCATTACATCCTACTGAGTAGTATTCCCGGCACAAATGCGCACATACTCAGGCAGCCGTCATCTTTGTACACCTGGGTATACAAATATGGCGACATGACCTGGCATGCACATGTGCACTTACACAGCAGGAGGGACAAGCACACAGTGGGGCAGAGAGGGCGCACAGGGGGGCAGAGGCAGTGCACATGGGGCAGAGAGTACACAGGGAGGCAGAGAGAGCATACATGGGGCCAGACACAGCGCACAGGGAAGAAGAGAGAGCACACAGGGGAGTAGTTACATCATTGTGCTGTCCCATCTGTCACTTCCAGCATCTGGATGTCCTGCTACCACGCGCCTCCACCATATTTGCACACCCAAGTGATATGGCGCCCACTAGAGGTACAAGTTCATTGTGCAGTACAGCCAACGGTGCTGCAGCTGTCAGCAGCTGCTGCCCGCAGCGATGGCTGACACATCACGGCCTGAATAATTGCAGATGGCGACCTCCCCTAGCAGCACAGAACCTGCTCCCATCGTGATGTCTCTGCCCTCCCGATATGATAACATCAGGCACCCATCTAGTTCCTTTATAGTTCTCTAGAAAAATTAGAGATGCTTTCTGATTGCTATGGGCAGAAAAGTTTTGATTTTAGACGCTGCCCTATTACCCTGTTAAAGGGATCTGGTCACCAGGTTTTCCCCATAAAAAGTGTGACCACCACCAGTAAGCATTTATACAGCATTATAGAATAATGTATGTAAGTCCCCAGGCCAATCTGTATTACATAAAAAAGAGCTTTTATTATGCTCCCCTACAAGGTGGTCCATTCCAAAGTGCATCGCTGGTAAGATACGGGAAGGTCCGGTTTGATGGTACTTCCTCTTCTTTCTTCATGATGATGATGTGTCCTATCCTATGTCACCCACATAGTGTCTCCATTGCTTTACTACTTCTCTGCCCAGAGGACAGCAAAGTACTGTAATGCACAGGCCTGAGGAAAAGTCAAAGGATGCCCAAGCATGCGCTCTACAAAACTTTGCTCTAGCTTCAGCGGTGCAGAGAAAAGTGCATGTGTGCAGAAGCACAATTGAGGACGCTGTTTGAATGATATAGAACGTGTCATCCAAATGAAGCAGAGAAGGAGGACAGTGATTGCAAGAAGAGTGGAGGTACCTCATCAAGAGCACTGACACCTTTTGGACCAGACAGCCCCGTACTACGGGTGAGTATAATAAAGATCTTTTTTATGTTTTACAGATTGGCTTTGGGACTTATATACAGAATTGTAGACTACTGTATATATGTGCCTACTGGTGGTGGCTGCATTTTAAATGGGAAAATCCAGGTGACTGGTGCACTTTAAGAGCATACTATAGACAATTTTCATTTTTTGCAATATTATTTTTAACTCACCTTCTTTCAAGAGCCAAAACATTTTATTTTCCCATGGACACAACTATATGAGAGGCTGTTTTTTTTGCAGAATAAGTTGTTGTTTTGAATGGAACCATTCACGTTATCCAAAAATGAAGAAGAAATGAGGGCACCACCTTCCAGGGGAACTCCAATTAGGAGGTGAACAAAGACCGGAGCCACAAAGTCACTGAAAGTGCCAGCAAAGCAAAATCCATATTGAAGTGAAAGAAAAAAGCGGCACTCACCGAGGATGTTGTATGCGGTGTCCATTATTGGGGTTGCAGGTACATAATGCAGAGAGGGGGAACCGGGTGACGATGGCCTGTGACCCGTTGAAGGGCGAGAGCCCCAAGCGGTGCCCTCGTCACCCGGTTCCCCCTCCCTGCACTATGTACCTACAACCCCAATAAAGGACACCGCATACAACATCCTCGGTGAGTGCCGCTTTTTTCTTTCACTTCACCATTCACTTTATAGCATCAATGTAAAGAAAACCTCAATAAAAAGTTAGGTGAAATGGTAGAAATATTGCTCCATTGTTTCATGTGTCATTTTTACGTCATTCATTGTTTGGTGAAATTGACTGGGCATCATGATTATTTAGAGTAGTACAATATCAAACTTACAGTGTATAATTTTTTTTGATAATTCTAACAGGCTAAAAAGTTTTCAATTTTGTAAACAAAAAAATTTGTTTTGTGTCGCTATCTTTATATACCCCTAGTAAATTTTACATTGATTAACCTGCATCAAGGCTGTAGTTCTCAATCGTACGTTTTTGGGATGCAAACAATATTTTTTATTATGTTTCATCAAGTTTAGAGTTTTTTGTTTACATTTAATTCATGATTATATGTAAATATATATACACATGTATATATATATACAGAGAGAGGGGGATACCAGTATATATATATACTTACCATAAATCCTTAAATTGTCTGCCATCCACCTCCGTCTGGATGTCCTGGAATCCCACAATGCACTGCGCCGCCCCTGAAGCTGCTCCATATTAGCTCACCTAAGTGATGAGTGTGGTAATATAGCGCAGGCTGGCGGCGGCAGTGACATCAAAAGCCAGCACTGCACACGCTGCTCGCAGATCCCCGCAACAATGACCAGCAAGCCTCCGCTCCACCCTCCCCTCACCTCATACGATGCACCTGCACCATCCCCAGACACCCCTGCCACAAATAATGTCCTGACAGGGCCTGCAGTGATGTCACACTCATGTGACTGATCACATGACACTGACATCACCACAGGTCCTGTAAACACAGAGCAGCCAGGTACTCTCCCTGCACTAAGCCACCACACATACTCAGCGCAAACTCATCCCCCACAGCTTGCACTCACTCCCCCCCAGCTCACACTCACTGCCCTCAGCTCACACTTACTCACCCCCCAGCCTGCACTCATTCACCCTGCACTCACCCCCCCAGGACACACTCACTCACCCCACCAGCCAGCACTCAACCCCCTCAGCCCATACTCATTCACACCCCCTCAGCTCACAGTCATCCACCCTCAGCCTGCACTCACCCTCTTCAGCCTGCATTCACCCCCCTCAGCCCACACTCATGCCTCCAGCCTGCACCCACTCATCCCCCTCAGTCTGTACTCAACCCCGCTCAGCCCGCATTCACTCTACACTCACTTACTACCCTCAGTCCCACTCATTCACCTTCCTCAGTCTGCAATCACCCTGCCTCAGTCTACAGTCACTCACCCTCCTTCAGTCTGCACTCACCTTCCCTCAGCCTGCACTCATTCACCCCACCTCAGCTCACACTCACTCCCCCTCAGCCCACACTCACTCAGCCCACACTCACCCTTCCAGCTAGCACTCTCTCACCTTCCTCAGCCCGCACTCACTTACCCCCTCAGCCAGCACTCACTCCCTTTCAGCTTGTACTTATTCACCATCTTCGGCCCGCACTTACTCAACACCCCTCAGCCTGCACTCACTCTCCCAAAGCCTGCACTCACTCACCCTGCGCTCACCCCCCAGCCCTCACTCACTTACGCCCCTCAGCCCACACTCTCCCTTCCAGCTAGCACTCTCTCACCTCCCTCAGCCCGCACTCACTTACCCCCTGAGCCAGCACTCACTTCCTTTCAGCTTGCACTTATTCACCATCTTCGGCCCGCACTTACTCAACACTTCTCAGCCTGCACTCACCCCCCCAAAGCCTGCACTCACTCACCCTGCACTCACCCCCCAGCCCTCAATCACTAACCCTCCTCAGCCTGCACTCACCCCATTCAGCCTGCACTTGCTCACCCTCCCTGCCCATACTCGCTCTCCCCCTTCTTCCCGCACTGGCTCACCCACTCTGCCCATCCTAGCTCACCCCCACTCTGCCCGAATTCGCTCACCCCCCTTTGCTCGCACTCACTCACCCCTCCTCTGCCTGCACTCGCTCACCCAAACATGCTCGATCCTGAGCCACTGCCCACAACCAAACACTGGGAGGGGCCCAAGAGCTTCCACGTGGGAGGGCAGAAAGCATACACGGGGGGGCCCGAAAGCATGCAAGGGCAGAAAGGGAGCATGGGGGCAGAGATGGACCATGGGGGGGCAGAGAGGAATCACAGGGGGGAACAGAGGGACCAGAGTGAGGGGCAGAAAGTCAGCACAGGAAGAGTGAAGAGCGACCACGGGGGTAGGCCCAAGAGTGTGCCCAGGTTGGGGCAGAAAGACAGGACAGTAGGGGGTGGAAAGTGAGGTGGAAAAAACAGAGAGCAGGGGAGAGACAGCACAGAGAGGAGAGACAGCCGCCACCCCCAGTGCCAAAAAGCCCGCCCCCCATCATGATGTCACTGCTCACCCGATGCAATAGCATCGGGCCCACATCTAGTACATATATACAGGGTGAGCCATGTATATGGATACACCTAAATAAAATGGGAATGTTTGGTGATATCAACTTCCTGTTTATGGCACATTAGTATATGGGAGAGGGAAATCTTTTCCAGATGGGTGGTGACTATGGTGGCCATTTTGAAGTCGTCCATTTTAGATCCAACTTTATTTTTCTCAATGGGAAGAGGGTCATGTGACACATCAAATGTATTTAGAATTTCATAAGAAAAACAATGGTGTAATTGGTTTTAACATAACTTTATTCTTGCATGAGTTATTTTAAGTTGAAATCACCATTCATGCCCATTTTATTTAGTTGTATCCATATATATGGCTCACCCGGGCAACTGTCTATGCTGTGAAGATATGAGATGTGCGGAATCTGAAACAGCAGATACTGGAAGCCTGTGCTAGCATTTCTTCTGTGGTGTTGCTATCACTGTATCAAAAGTGGGAGAAGAGGTCTGCATTGAGAATCCAACACAATGGGCAGCACTTTGAACACATTTTATAAGTGGTTATAAACTTATAAATAAGTCATGAAAGAATAAAGTTATGTTAAAACCAAGCACACCATTGTTTTTCTTATGAAATTCTCAATACGTTTGATTTGACACATGACTCTCTTCCCATTGAAAAGAATAAAGTTGGATCCAAAATGGCCGACTTCAAAATGGCCGGCATGGTCACCACCCATTTGGAAAAAATTTTCTTCTCCCGTATACTAATGTGCCACAAGCAGGAAGTTGATATCACCAGCCACTCCCATGTTATTTAGGTGTACCCATGTAGATGGCCCACCCTGTATAAACTGGTGTCCCTTTTTCTCATTTAAAATAAATACAATTTTTTTAAAGATGAAATAATTGCATATTCCATATTGCCATGTCTCTAAAAACCCAGTCTATCAATATAGATAAATAATTAGATAGATAGATAGATATAGATAGGCAGATAGATAGATAGATAGATAGATAGATAGATAGATAGAAGATAGATAGATAGATAGATAGAGAGATAGATAGAGTTTTTAGAGACATGGCAATATGGAATATGCAAATATTTCATCACAATTGTATATATTTTAAATGAGTAAAAGGGAGTTTATATGTATTTTTCAAATTTTTCTTTGTACTTTATAGACATTAAATAGGTAACCTGACTCTGTGATCATTTAGTCACTTGTCACTTGTACTACTCTGGTGCCCCTATGGGAAGGAGCCACAGGGAGGTACTGCATCCCAAACAGAAGGTGTAGTGCCTCCGTAGTCAGGGATAAGGTATTTCTCACAGAGTCTGTCACAAGCACTCATACAATAGGCCACCTCAGGACAGGGGACCGTATATTCAGTAGGTCTCAGGGTGTGGAGCCTAGAGTACATCGGGAGACTTAGAGTGACAGTTAATCAGTCAGAAGAAGGACAGTGCTGAGGAAGCAGCAAAGGCGGACATCAGGAGACTGCATCCATCACAGGAGGGCACCTCTTTGGAGAGGGGTGACCCAGTCATCGAAGGGGACAAACTAGGACCGGTTGGAGCCGGCTAGGGTGTCCGGCGTCGTCACCGGCATACTGGAACCGAGGCAGTCAGTTGGTATATTCCTGATTGCAAACCAACAAGCTGTGGGACCGACATAAGGAAGCCATAGCGCCATGGACTGAATCCCTACCTCTGTCCCAAATTGGGTCCAGGACACTTTAGGGAAAGGACCGAATTCCAGTGGTGGGAGGATTAGCTTGTTGTCGCTGTTGTCCGTATCGGTAAGGAACCGACTGTACCTAACAGTAACAGACCAGGGGACTGGCAAAAGGGCTCTTCAGTGGGGTTAAAGAGAGTTAAAGAGGAACCCAGACCCAGAAAGCTATTAAAAAGGTACCACCGACAGACTCTGCAAAGTTACCTCAAAATCTGTGGCTATGTCCCCGCTAAACCAGACTGTACTGTGTACTTCAACATCTGCCCCGTATCAGTAAAGAAACCTTTGAGTTGAAGTGGTGTCTGTGCTCCTTTCCTCCGTCGCCCCGAGGACTCCCACAAAGAGGTGAGGACAAGGACTCTCCTCATCCACCCCTGCTGCTCTGAGGTATACCTCCACTTGTAGGAAGCTGTACTACTCTGAGCTGCACCTCCACCACCTCAGTGGCCAGCAACAGTGCTGGTATCCACGTTACCAGGTACCACAGGTGGTGTCACGTTACCTTTTCCCCATCCATCATCATCATCCCCCACCATCCCCACCATTGAGGGTCCAGGGCACGGAACCAGGAACCGACCACCTGTGATACCCACCGAAGTAACCACCTATCCCGGTATCCGAGATCTGAGTACCCCCTACCCTGTCGACCGATTCATTTCATACTCAAATATATTAGTATAACAGTAACAATATAACAATATAAAGTCAAAATGATGGTCTATGAAGGCCACCCCATGACTGAACTTCACAGGAGTTCTAATATGGCAGACATGGGAGCATTCAGAAGGCAACCAATCAGTACTCTGCAATTGTATGACAGCATGGCTGATGAACTCCTATATGGAAATATCTTGCCATTGAAGTGCCTCTGTCAAAGATGATGAAATTAAACAGCAGCAATTTGAGTTTAAGTGTTGCTGTTAGAGGAAGATGCTGGCTGTAAAAACAGCCATCACCTACTGTGACACAAGTCATGGACAAGTCGAGAGGCAAGATAGTCAAACGTTCTTAGGTCAAGTACCATGAGAGTACATCAAGATTAAGGGGATAGACAGAGGCAAACTTAGGTCACAGTTCGGATTCAGAATACCTGGAGGGTAGTGGATCAGAAGAAAGGGGCAAGGCAACAGGACACTCAAACAAAGTCAGAGTCTTGCAGTAGAAAAACAATCCACAGAGCACAGAACAAAGGCCACAAAGCACCACTAAACAAAAGACTAAAACTGGCAGTGCTCTCGGAAAAACTTGTCAGCTGAGTAGCTGGACAGGGAAGACCAGCAGAAGGCCAACTCCTCCAAAGATGAGACTGGATGACTGAGCTGTCACTCAAAACTCTGACAGCTCAGCACACCCCAGCTCCAGGTTGGATAACTGAGCTTTTACTCACCCACCTGACAGGTCAGCACACCCTGATCACTGGGCAGACGAATCAAACCTAGCTTGTGTGAAGGGCTCTTCACATACACCCACTCTTTGTTGGTTGGTTGGTAATTAGATATGTCTGGTGTAACTGTCACGTGCTTAGTTGGTGCTGACATTGATGGATGCTGCTGTGTATGTTTGTCTTTAAGAGCTGCATGGTTGATAGTTGTGAAAGTTCTGGACTCCTGTGTTGTTCTCCAGAACTGCATTCACTATTAGGTTCAACTGCTGGTTAGGGGTTAATGTGTGATTCACCTGAGCTCCCCCTTGCCTTTAAGTAGCCTCTCCTTCCAGCAGGTGGTGCTGCTGATAGAGTTTCACTCTATGCCTGGAAGCCATGCTGTGCTGACCTGTGTGTTTGTGTTGCTGAAGCCCTTTCCTTTGGAGTTGCTGTATCTCAGTTCTGTGGAGGGAGGTGAGGGGGGAATAGCGCTGGGCTGGTGGAGGAGTTTTAGGGAAAGGCTGGAGGCCCAAACTTTCTCACCTTTAAGGTACCTTTACACGCCGCTACCGAAGGTTAGAAACCACCGGGTGTCAGAGACAATTGTACCTTTTACCTTCAAAACACCGCGAGGTAGCGGCGTGTAATTCAGGTAGCACCGTCCTGTCTCTTTGGATACCTGTCTTTCAGCCTTGCTCAAAAACAAGCAGGTATAAACCCTATGGTAGCGGCGTGTAATCGGGGCACAGGTACGGTATTTGAGTTAACTGGGGCGTGCTTGAGCGTCATGAATACCACGCCCCATGTGCGATCATTGGTGGGGGCTACTGTGCACCCATTGGCTGTCCCTGCACAGGGCGGCATATTTAACGATCTGACCAGTCACTACACATTTGCAATACCGTCATGTACTAGCCAGCCTCCCTGCGCTGGCTGGCCAATCATGATGTTATTGCATTGTCCAATCACCGTAGGAGCGCCACGTAATCCACAACTCTGGCACGCCTATGTGTTGTCCCTGCTGTCCCAGGTCCGCCCATATTCCCTTGTGGTAGCGGCGTGTAAATCAGGGAAGGTGCTCTACAGAAGGTAACCTGCGGCACCCGTCAGTGCTTCCAGGGATTGAAAAAACCTACTGTGGAGCACCTTGTAGCGGCGTGTAAATGCGGTATCAGGTACCATTAGGAACCGTTGAAATGCGCGCGTGCACGTGCGACACCCGGTGGTTTCTAACCTTCGATAGCGGCGTGTAAAGGTACCTTAAGAGATACCTTCGGGATCAGGGCCATTCAGGGTTCCTAGACTACGGTCAGACTAGTCTTCCCTGGTCACCCTGCCCATAACTGCCGTTCCCTCATCAGCATTCTCACTACACTGTGACAGTAACACAGAGCTCCAGCTGCAAATGAACCCCAGTTGCAAATCTGTAACAGAGCCCCTACCTACCATATTCCATCAGGAGTCTCCATATGTCATGAGGGGTTCTCTCAGACAACAGAGCCAAAAAGAGAGGTTTCTACAGCTGCTCCCCTCTAAATACACTTCTGTATGCAGATTTGACTTGTCTTTGCTTTTTTAGTTATTTTCTGGTAAAACTGTGCAGTTATCAGTTTTTCACATTTAAGTTGAACAAATTTTAGTTATGTAATAACCTGGAAAGTCAGGAAACTAATGTCTTCTATGTGTGTGTATATTCTCACATCACTGCTGGCACAGCACCTCCTGCTATATCCTGAATTGTGGAGGAGTTTTCTGTCACCTATGATTGACATAAGGAATCTGTGATCACTTCAGTGTTAAAACTAAACAAATACAATAGGCACTACTACATAATAACTGAATAGAACACCTATATTTATTAACAGGGATGTGAGAGAAACCAGTTCAACAGGTTATGACATTAAAAATGAACATTAAAGTAGCAGTCCAGTGATTTTTCTTTTAAATTCATTCTGTACCTAGTCACTAATATGGCCGAAAATGTTGGCACCCTTAAAAATGTTCCAGAAAATTAAGCATTTTTCCCAGAAAATTATTGCAATTACATGTTTTGTTATCCACATCTTTCCTTTTTTTGTTTGGGAACAACACTAAAAAAAAATTAAAAAAAAAAATGCAAATTGGACATAATGTCACACAAAACTCCAAGCATGGGCCGGACAAAATTGTTGGCATTTTTTCCAAAATTATGGGTAAGCAACCTTATTTCAAGCATGTGATGCTCATTCAAATTCACCTCTGGCAAACAATAGGTGTGAGCAATATGAAACTCACACTGGAAACAACATAGAAAGGGGAGAAGTTGACTCAATCTTTGCATTATACAAGTGTGCCATACTAATCATAGAGAGCAGAAAAAAGAGATGAGAGCTGTCTGAGGACTTGAGAAATGCCAACAATCTCAAGGTTACAAGTCCATTTCCAGATGTCTTGATGTTCCTTTGTCCAGGGTGGCAAAATAAAAATAATAATCAAGAAGTCTACAAACGATGGCACTGTAGCTAATCTCTTTGGACGTGGATGACAGAAAAATTGATGAAAGGTAGAAGTGCAAGATAGTCTGGATGGTGGATAATCAGCCCCAGTCACGTTCCAAAGAAATTCAAGTTGCTCTGCAGGCTCAGGATGAATTAGTGGCAGTGGGAACTATCCATCAACATTTGAATGAAATTAAACGCTATAGCAGAACACCCAGGGGAACCTTACTGCTGATACAGAGACATAAAAAAGATTGCATTTTATCAAAATATATGTAAGCCAAAATCCTTTTGGGAAATTGTCTTTTGGACAGATGAGATCAAAACAGAGCTTTTTGCTAAAGCACATTATTCCACTGTCTATTGAAAATGGAAAGAAGGCTATGGATAAAAGAGCACAGGACCTACAATCAAATATGTATGTAGGTTCAAGGATGTTTTGGGGTTGTTTTGCTGCGTCTGGAACTGGATGCCCTGACTGTGTGCAAGACATAATTAAATCTGAAAAAAGAAAATAGGGAGGGGGACAAGAGGCGCAATAGTGCCCTATCACTAGTGACACTTGTGTATGCTGGTGGTGCTATGAAGCTGCTCACCTGGTCCAGTTGTGATTCCCACAACTGGTTTGAAGGCGTTTTTGGAATCTATGTTCCAGCTGCTGCAGGACCTCCACCGACCACTGGATAGTGGTTTGAATCCAAGAAAAATGGGAGTGCTGGTGTGCCACGGTCCGCGCTGCTGTAGTATGGATAAACTCACCAAAGAGCCAAAAGTATTTTCATCCTTTATTCCTCCTCTTTCCTACGCGTTTCAGCGCCACACCTGGCGCCTTCCTCAGGGACCAACTTCCCTGAGGAAGGCGCCGGGTGTGGCGCTGAAACACGTAGGAAAGAGGAGGAATAAAGGATGAAAATACTTTTGGCTCTTTGGTGAGTTTATCCATACTACAGCAGCGCGGACCGTGGCACACCAGCACTCCCATTTTTCTTTTATAATTAAATCTGAAGACTACCAAAGCATTTTAGGTTTCAATGTAGTGCCCCGTGTCAACTGGGTTTGTGTGTTACGGTAGGTTATGGGTCTTCCAGCAGAACAATGACTCCAAACTTACTTCAAGAAGCCCCCAGATATATAATCACAATGTTACCATAGCAGGCTGAGATGGAACTGATACTAGCTGCCAATGTGAGCTGTACAAGATGGATACTTGTATTGGAGAGGAGCAAAAAGGAGACTAAACTGCATGAAATAAGTAAACAATGAAAGGAGGAATAGAAAACAATTGATGAACTTTTTTAGATAACACGTACATCAGAGAGACACTAAAAACCATAGTAAGTCTTCAACAAGAGCTCCATGGTGTGTTTGTAATATAGGACTAGGGACGAAATTGGTAAAGAGACATGGCCCATGTGTACACATAACCCAGTGCACTGAATACTTGCAAGTATTCTTTTATTATTCCTTTATGCCTCTTGTAATCGCTGTCCTCCTCTGGTTCTAGTGAGTGAGGTGTCCGATGTACCTCACACACACTGTCCTCCATTGCACTCCTGCTTACACATACTTCTCTCTGTCCTGTTGAGGGCAGAGCAAAGTATTGCAATGCGCAGGCTTGAGAAAAGGTCAAAGACCACCCATTTAGTGCGCATGCGTTTCTTGCCTTTTTCCGGCACCTGCGCATTACAGTATTTTGCTTTGCTTTATTCAGATCAGCATGGGGCTTATATACAGTGCTCCAGAATGCTGTATATAAGGGCTTACAGGTGGTGGTCGCAGCTTATATGCGGAAAAGCTGCTGACAGATTCACATTAAAAAAAGAATTCAACCACAGATAAGTCTTATTATTCATGAAACAGGTGTCCAGCAGATAGTTGGCCATAAAAGGGCACTATTTACCAAAGAAACCTCATCCTATTTCATGCTGTCTACAATGGCACCCAATAAGAAGAGAAATGCCACGAGACCTGAGAAAGAAAATAATTTATTTTACACAAGAAAGGTGAAGGATACATGAAGATCTGCTTTACTTATTAGTCAGAATACTGTAGTAAAAGTGATACAAAAACTTAACATAGAAGGAACTGCAACCATTTCGCAAAGAGATTCAAGATTCAAGTCAACACCTAAACAGGGGGGTTTTCTCATGGGAACGGTTGAAGAAAATCGACATGCATGTTCACTGCAGTTAGCTAAGGAAGTACAGCAGAATGCCAAACTGGGGTGAGCATTTCCGGTGACATAATATGGTGTACACTGGAAAGGAATGACATGCATGGGTGCCTTTTTTACGAAGTATCCAATTAAATAGAGAGATTAAAGAAGTCCAAATACGCATGGTTCACCATAAGGCGGCCACATTCGCAGATGACTTGTTGGTAATTCTCTCTGAACCTGATAGGGGTATCTCTGACCTTGTGCAAAATCTATGTAAAGAGAAAGGGGAGACAAAGGCGCAAATGGGTCTTATCGTTTTAAAGATAAGGTGGTTCCATCATAGGTGTATATGCTCACCTTGTCCAGTTGTGTTCCCCCACAACTGGTTAATTTGCTCAGACAGCTGCTGCTGGATCCGCACTCCCACGTAACAGTGGTTATATATCCTAGTAAAAGATCCAGAAAGAGATCGTGCTCCAGTGATCCGTGCTGCCGCCCACAAAAAAAGCCAAGGAAGCGAAGAACTTGACCATATCCCTGAGGAAGGTACAAGGTCTGTACCGAAATGTGTTGGAAATACTAATGGAATAAAGGAGCAGCGCACAAGCTGTTCGCTTCCTTGACTTTTTTTGTGGGCGGCAGCGCGGATCACTGGAGCACGATCTCTTTCTGGATCTTTTACTTGTGCAAACTCTGGAACATTATAGTTACCTTTCTAATTATAATATTCATCTGTAAAACTCGGAAGCACTTAATATTAACATTCCTAAAACCTCTATCAATAGGTTTAAAAAGGACAACCCATTTAAGTGGTCAATCGGGCATATTACGTACCTTGGTATTAAAATTGTGCGCTAAATTAAAGATGATAGAAATCCGGCACCAGACGTATCTCCTTATTTTCAAGCCTTTATTTCATGTTTTAGGTGAGTATAAAATCAAACATATGAAATGGGACCGCAGTCCCCGCTGGACATGTTTCGGACAACGTCCTTCTTCCGCAGCATGAAACACAATAGTGACCACATTCATTAAATACATGTTAAAAACACCACCCACCTAACACATGTGGTAATTAATTAAACACAGAGGCTGTTTTGTTGCCAATGTCACATAGGTAGGAGGATACCAGAGGCTCCATTGGCCTAGCAGTTAACCCTTTCCAAGCACCACCGGCCATAAAGAGAACTTGGTGAGCACCTTCCCGTACCCTTTCCCACATAAACCGCTAAATTAAAGACCTTCTTACCCTCAATTTATTAACAGTATTGGAAAAGGCTATGGACGCGGTAAAATCCTGGGGGGCCCCTTTCTTGTCTTGGATTGGGAGAAAAAATTTGCTTAAAAGTATAATTTTACCGAAATTCCTTTACCTATTCCAAATGATCCCAACACATATCCCAGATTGAATCCTCTCCAAGATCCATTCCTTTTTTCCACATTATATATGGAACACCAGAAGACCCAGGATTAATTTTCCAACTCTAACATTACCATGTTCTCATGGAGGCATGGATGCCCTGGACATATACAAATATTACAAGGCAGCTATGCTTACCAGACTGCTGGAATGGATTAGAGGATCTCCAAATAAATTATGGTTATCGATTGAAGATCACCTAACACAAATACCACTTAGATCCCAAGCACTATTGATAGACTTCCAAGATAAAACTTACACTCCCCCGTACGCCTTGACACAAGCGGTCCTCAACATATGGAAAAAAGAACACCACAGACTAGTAACCCCACTATCTCCCATCCTTACTCTCCAAGATATTATTGGACCCCTATCACTAAAACCACAGACAGACCGCAGCTCTGGCCCTAGTGTCTCCCGCGCACCCCCGATTCTGGTTAATCAAGTTTTTCTTGATGGTGCTTTACTTTCTTTCGCAAAACTATAGCAATTTGAACTTTTGCATATGATCTCTTTTCTATTATATAATAGATTGAAAGAATATATTCATAAACACTTGAAATACTCCAATCTACTTCAGCCCCTTACTCCCTATGAACAACTCTGTGTGCAACTACAAACGCCTCATAAAATACTATCTACACTTTATAAACACATGGTAGACGGGTCTGCCCATATCAAAAGAGCCTTCTTAGGTCTATGGGAACATGATTTAAACATCCAATTTACCGGCGAGCAGATTTCCCAAATATATCACAGGTCACATGGTCCCTCACCCTGTGTTAAGATTCAGGACAACTCCTATAAGGTGGTATCTTGTTGATATCATACTCCAAAATTACTTTACAAATGGCACCCCTCCACGGCGGGACAATGTTGGAGATGCACCACAGAAACTGGGTCATACTTGCATATCTGGTGGCTATGTTCTAAAATACAACCATACTGGAAGATGGTCTCTAAGGTAATCTCGGAAGTCTTACACAGGGAAGTTACTTTAACACCACAAACTGCTCTCCGCAATATCCCAATGTGGCCTGGGGAAGCCTCATCCTCCCGATTGGCTAATACCATACTTGCCGCAGGTAGACTTCTTGTTATTACTCGATGAAACTCCAACTCAATCCCTTCTAAAACCCAAGTCATTAATGAGGTGGACTCTCTCTACCACACAGCTGAAATAGCAGCTCTCTCTAATTGTTCTTATCATCAATTCGAGAAAACATGGACACCCTGGATATACTACAGGTCAACTCCTGAATTTTCGGAGATACTTGCGACCTAGTGAGATTTTGCTTTTCACATAAAGGTATCTGTAGATGCTGCACTAGACCTCCCATGGAACCAACCTAGTCTTTCCTTATCTCTTAATCATCCTCCCCCTCTCTGACCTTTCCTCTATCTATCTCCTCCACTTACTACTCAACACTTTATATTGGCATTCATCCTCCTGGATACTTTCACTCGGAGGATTCGTGATATCCGATCTGTATTTTATAGCGGATTGTAAGCTTTTACTGTAACACAATCTATGTCTATTTACTGTTCCCAGAGAAACATTCCTGTTATTCTATTTTACTGTAAGAAAAGTCTGCTGAATGTTGTTTATTTCACTTAATAAAAAGAACATTAAAAGAAAGACATGCGTGGGTGCCGTCCACAAAGGAAGCCTCTCCTAAATCCCATGCACATAAAATCTGTCTATAGTTTGCCAAGGCCCATTCTAAAAAATATGAAGACTCCTGGGACTCTACTGTAGTGATGAGACAAAATTAAATGTTTTGGGAACTGATGGCTTCAAAAATGTATGGCAAAAGTGAGGAGTACAAAGAAAAATGCATGATGCCTACACTGAAACATTATGGTGGGAGTGCCCTTATGTGGGCTGCATAAATGCTCCTGGTGTCAGGGGGGCTACATTTCATGGATAGTATCAGTAATTCATAGATGTACTGCTCTGTATTGAAAGAGGAGATGCTACAATCACTCAGTGCCCTTGTTAGACGTGCACTTTTCCACCATGACAATGATCCAAAATTTACATCTAACACCACTGTTGCCTTTCTGAAGAAAGTGATTTAATGGTCATGTTTGTCTCCTTATCTGAACCCAATGAAACACGATGGGGAATTCTGAAGACACAAGTTGACTTCACTCTCAACCCAGCATCCAGGCTTTAAAACAGGTTGTTCTTGAAAAATGGAGAAAGATAAATGTTGCAATAGTAGATGTTGCATCTTGACGCTGACTTTAAAAATCATGGAGGTCATATAAAATGGCAGATGTAATTGTTTCTGATGTGGGATGTATTCATTTTTGCATCAACTATTTTTCAGTAAAACTAAAGGGCCACTTTACACACACCAACTTATCTGTCCAACTTCTGAACAACTTACTGGTTGCAGTGAAATCATGGACACATTGTTCCATTTGTACACAGTCACAAAATGGAGCAATGTGTCCATGATTTCACTGCAACCAGTAAGTTGTTCAGAAGTTGGACAGATAAGTTGGTGTATGTAAAGTGGCCAAAAGACTTTGCAATAAAACTTCTATTTTTGGTGTTTTGGTTTAAATAATAGTTTCTATGACACTCAGTCCTGTCAAAACTTTGGAAATTTTTCTTCTGTTCAGTGAGATCTTCTTGATTAAAATCTTACTTTTCAAAGGGGGTGTACTCATTTATGCTGAGCACTGTTTAATATACTCAATATGATATAAAATGAAAACTCTAAACATCTTGACATATCTCCATACCACAATGATCAATGTTTACTTCTCCCTGTTGACATACCAGCGTCTACCAAGGGCCGAGTACAGTAGAGAACACAGACGGATAAATACAAATGATGCTATGTACATACAAAAGTCAATATCGTACAAACTTGGTCAAATAAAAGCTGTGAGTTTGAGTACGGATTATGGAGTAGAACATTTATATACAGTAAATGGAGATACACCCTTATAGAGCACTTTCTGTGAGATGCTTATTGCTTCTGTTGTTAATAATTTGCATGGATCAAATTAGTTATTATAAAAACAGACTAATTAAAACCTGCATGTCCTCTCCTTGACGTAGCAATGCAATGAATGGGATGGTTTACTAGATCTGTATAAGAATGAATAGGGATAATGTTAATAAAAAGTAGAGGATTATTTCTAGTGAACATTTTATTGTAAATTATACAGTTGAAACCAGTTTACATACACTATATAAAAATACACATCTGCAGGGGCGTATCTAGGGGGGTGCAGCCGGATCCTTTGCCCCGGGCGCAACTCAGAGGGGAGCGCCGGCGGCACCCCACAGCCCCCCCCCCCCGCTCCTCAAACAAAGCCCGCCCCACGCCGGTATTATTTATTATCTCTTACCGGCGCGGTATGATAGGGTGCACACTTCATTATTTGCGGCCGCCGGCTGCCAGCCTCCGCTCCGCCCCCACTTCCGGGCTGTCACTTCCACTGCTGCGGGCGTTCCACACTGTGGACCGCATAGAAGAGGGTCCCCGTTCTGCCCCCTCACTTCCTCTTCCTGCGGGCGGTGTGTGGAACGCACAGAAGAGACTCGTCGCCCATCCTCATCTCCTCTCCTCTGTGTTCCACAGCCAGACATCGGCACCGCATACACTGGAGCCCAGCACCGCCTCAGAGGTCAGTGTGTGGAGGTGGTGCAGGCTGAGCCTGGGGCATAGAATGGCAGTATGATGGCATTCCGGGGGCACAGTATAATAGTAATCTTGTGGTCCACAGCCTGTTATACACATGAATATATATATATACTGTGTTATATATATATATATCCAGCATGTGTTAAGTGGGCCCACTGAGACTGACAGCATCTCCCCCGCTCCTCAACACCAAGGCTGCAGGGGCGGCGGGGCTGAAAGCTGACGGCTAACCCACTGGGGGGGCGCCAGAATAGATCTTTGCCCCGGGCGCCATGAAGTCTAGTTACACCGCTGCACATCTGCATGTTTTTTTCACTGTCTGACATGAAATCAGAATAAACCTTTCCTGTTTTAGGTCGATTAGGATTACCATAATTATTTATATTTGCCAAATGCCAGAATAATGAGAGAGAATGTTTTAAGGCATATTTAAAGTTTACATACTCTAGATTAGTATGCCTTCAAACAATTTGGAACAGCCCATATCATGATGTCATGTGTTTAGAAGCTTCTGAAATGTTTATTGGCAACATCTAAGTTAATTAGAGACACACTTGTGGATGTACTTTAATGCACACCTGAAACACACTGCTTCTTTTTGTAGCATCATGGGAAAGTCTAAACAAATCAGTCAAGATATCAGAAAGATAATTTAGACTTGCACAAATCTGATTTATCCTTGGCTGCAATTTCCAGATACCTGAAGGTGCTTCGTTCACCTGTACAGACAATTATACACAAGTACAAATAGGATGGGAATGTCCAGCAACCATATTTCTCAGGAAGGAGACGAGATCAGTGTCCCAGAGATGAACATGCTTTGGTCTGACATTGGCATATCAACCAAAGAACAAAAGCAAAAGACCTTGTGAAGATGATGGCGGAGGCTGGTGTCAATATCCACAGTGAAACGAGCACTGTATCAACATGGGATGAAAGGCCACTCAGCCAGGAGGAAGCCATTGCTCCAAAAGAAACAAAAGAAAAAAGCCAGATTTGTTTTTGCAGTTGCACACAGGAATACAGACCTAAATTTTTGGAGACATGTTCCGTGGTCTGATGAAACTAAAATTAAACTGTTAGGTAATAATGACCATTGTTACGTTTGGAGGAAAACAGGAGAAACTTGGAAGCCTAAGAACACCATCCCAACTGTGAAACACGGGGGTGGCAGCATCATGTTGTGGGGTTGCTTTTCTCCAGGAGGGACTGGTGCACTTCACAAAATAATCATCATGACAAAAGAAGATTATATGGTAATACTCAAACAACATCTCAAGACATCAGCCAGGAAGTTAAAGCTTGGACGGAAATGGGTCTTCAAAATGGACAATGACCCGAAGCATATTGTCAAAGCGGTTACAAAGTGGCTTAAGGATAACAAGGTCAATGCTTTGGAGCGGTCATCACAAAGCCCTAATCTCAGTCATATTGAAAATTTATGAGCAAAGTTGAAAATGCAGGTGCGAGCAAGGCGACCTACAAACTGGCTCAGTTACAGCAGTTCTGTTAGGAGGAATGGGCCCAAATTCCTACCAACTATTGTGAGAAGCTTGTGGAAGGATATCCAAAATGTTTGACCGAAGTCTTAGGCTATGTGCACACTTTGGCGGGTGCACAGCGGGTTAGGGTCGGCGGCGGCTGGGCGGACCCGCCAGGAAGCTCTGCAGCCGTCCACCGGCTTCCTGGCGGGTATGTGCGGCGGGTGCCGGGCGGGTGCACAGCGGGTTAGCGGCGGCGGTTATGCAGCGGCTGGAAGCAGCACATGATTCTGCTTGCAGCCGCTGCAGAACCGGCCGGTTTATAGAACATGCACATTCTTTGCTAACCCGCTGGGAACCCAGCGGGTTAGCAACAGATGAGCATGTGTGAACCGCAGGTGTGTGCACACCGGGTGTCGGTTTCCATAGGTTTTAATGTTAACCCAAAAGCCGCTTTTGGATTAACATAAATTTACATAAAACTCATGGAAACCGACCGGCGGTTTCCGCTGCTAAACCTGCACAAACCCAGCCAGTGTGCACATACCCTTACAGTTTAAGGGCAATGCAACTAAATACTAATAAAATGTATGTAAACTTTTGACTTTGCAGAAAGTACTAAAAATGCCTTAAAATATTCTCTTTCTCATTATTCTGGCATTTGGTAAAAATTAATAATTTTGGTAATCCTAATTGACCTAAAAATTGAAAGGTTTATTCTGATTTCATGTCAAATAATAGCAAAGACATGCATATGTGTCTTTTTATATAGCGTATATAAACTTCTGGTTTCAACTGAATCTAATAGCACAATCTATAGAGAAAAATACTGATAAACATAGTTATGGAAATAGAAAAATAGTAGTCCTGTCCCTCTGAAGTTTTGATTGTGTTATGTCCTTAGAAGCTTGTATTCTGTCCTGATGTTGTCTACGTACTGTCTCATTTTAGTTTTTATAGGCTATATCCAGTGGTGTAACTAGAGTCTGAAGGGCCCCGGTGCGAAATTTGGACCAGGGCCCCCCCTTTCCTCGCGCGCCCATGTATGGGCCCTATATAACGTTCTAAATCCTATAAAGACTCACGAATTGACCCCTTTCCCCTTCATTAAGTATTAATGTCCCTCATCCTGCTATATATGGTCCTCCTCCTGGAATATGCCCTTATCCTGGTATATATGGTCTTCCATTATAGTATAACGCAGCCTCATTGCCCTCCATATAGTAAAATGCAGCCTCATATCCTTCCACATAGAATAATGCAGCCTCATATATGCTGCCTCATAGCCCTCCATATAATATAAAGCAGCCTCATTGCCCTCCAAATAATATAATGCAGTCTCCTAGCCCTTCATATAATATAATGCAGCCTCATAGCCCTCCATATAATATAATGCAGCGTCATAGCCCTACAGCTAATATAATGCAGCGTCATACCTCTCTAGATAATATAATGCAGCGTCATAGCTCTCCAGATTATATAATGCAGCATCATAGTTCTCCAGATAATATAATGCAGCCTCATAGCCCTCCTGATATTATAATGTAGCCTCATAGCCCTCCAGCTAATATAATGCAGCCTCATAGCCCTACAGATAATATAATACAGCGACATAGCTCTCCAGATAATACATTCCTGCGTCATAGGCCTTCAGATAATATAATGCAGCCTCATAACCCTACAGATAATATAATGCAGCCTCATAGCCCTACAAATAATATAATGCAGCCTCATAGGCCTCCAGATAATATAATGCAGTGTCATAGCTTTCCAGATAATATAATGCAGCGTGATAGCTCTCCAGATAATATAGTGCAGCCTCATAGTCCTACAAATATAATCCAGCCTCATAGCCCTATCAAAACTTCTCTGAAGAAAAACACTTTAAGGCCCCTCTCACATCACCGTTTTGCTGATGTTTGCGGCCGATCCAGCAGGTGGCGCTGCACTTGCATTTCGGGTATCTGGCAAGCCCCATGTATTCTCTATGAGGCTTGTGGTCCAGTGCGGCAAGTTTGGTTCTGCTGGATGCGGCAGATCCGGCACTTACGGCCGCAAAAAAAAAAAAAACCGCTGCTTGGAGCTTTTTTTTCGTGGCTGCAAGTGTAACCGCACTTGCCACACCAGACCGCAAGCCTCATAAAGAATACATGGGGCTTTCCAGATCCGAAACGCAAGTGCGGCAGTTAGGTGGCAGATCCGGCAGATGCGGCGCCACCTGCCGGATTGGCCGCAGACATCAGCAAAATGCTTTTGTGAAAGGGGCCTTACAGTGTTTGTTTTTTTTCAGAGACGTTTGTGTCACACACTCCCACACACACACACTCCCACACAAACACACACACTCCCACACAAACACACACACTCCCACACAAACACACACACTCCCACACACACTCCCACACAAACACAC
Source organism: Allobates femoralis (assembly GCA_033576535.1). Classification (NCBI taxonomy): domain Eukaryota; kingdom Metazoa; phylum Chordata; class Amphibia; order Anura; family Aromobatidae; genus Allobates; species Allobates femoralis. The sequence continues at coordinate 178,344,090 of JARQOC010000011.1, forward strand.
ACACTCCCACACAAACACACTCCCCCACACAAACACACACTCCCCACACACAAACACACACACTCCCACACAAACACACACACTCCCACACAAACACACACACTCCAACACAAACACACACACTCCCACACAAACACACTCCCCCACACAAACACACTCCCCCACACAAACACACACTCCCCCACACAAACACACACACTCCCACACAAACACACACACTCCCACACAAACACACACACTCCCACACAAACACACACTCCCACACAAACACACACACTCCCACACAAACACACACTCCCCCACACAAACAAACACACACTCCCACACAAACACACACTACAGAGCTGTAGATCACAGTCCACAGAGGCCATCCATCCCCCAGCTCTGGCCAGTGCCCTGCAGACAAAAGCTGGGTGATAGCCATAAGAAATAGGGCACTGTGCCCAGCACTGCCCTGCCATGGATCACCATGCCCCAGGTAACAGGCTGGTAACAGAGCCCTCCACCAGATCAGCAGCCAGCAGGTACAGTGCAGCCATTCAGGAGGTAATCCGACCCAGAGCCCAGGGGAGCAAAGAGAAAAGTTCCTTCAGGAAAGATCTCACCATCACCGCTCTTGCCGGCAGCTGCCTGCGTCCTGTCTGTGAGGAGGTCACATGACCTCATCACAGTGCAGCATCAGCAGCAGCCGCCGGGAATTTTAAAACTGCCGCGCCTGCCAGTCTTTTGGCGACCGTAATCGGCCACCAGCGGACCCACCGTGCAGTGACATGGATGTGCGTCCTGAGGGACGCACATCCATTTAAAGCAGGTGCAGCAGTCGCAGGGTTTGGCGCCCTGCACCTCCAGGGGCCCCTTGGGTGGGATGGAGGGGAGGGGGGGTCGTTGTTTTCTAGCGCGCGTACCTGTCTGCCGCCTGCCGGTTTCTTCACAGACTAGAGGAGGGGCGGGCACAGCTGCGGGAAGTGAGGCTTCTCTCACTTCCCGTCCTCCCTCCACTCCTCGTCCAGCGTTATCGCGGTTGCGGCGGGCGGCAGGCGGCTGGAAGCACAAGGCACGGGCCCCCCCCCAGGGGGCGGGCCCGGTCTCAGCCGCGACCGCTGCGACCGCGGTAGTTACGCCACTGGCTATATCCTTAGCTTACAGCATCTATGTTTTATTTCCTTAGCGTGACTATGTGCTGTGGAATTAAAGTGCCTGTGAGTTATTTCCCTAGAATACCTATGTTATATGTCTTTAATGGTACCTTTACACGCCGCGACGGCAGGCTGGATACAGCCCGCTACTTCACGTGCACGAGCACGCTCAAACGGCTACAAACGGTCAACGCACCCTCTTTACACGCCGCCATAAGGTGCGCTACGCCACGCTACATCTATAGCTAGCTACATCACCGGGTGTCTCAAGTAGCCAGCTGTTGCTCATTTACACACCGCTATAACCAGCTACTATGGGCGGACCTGGTGCAGCAGGGACAGCACATAGGCGTGCCACAATCTTGGATTACGAGCCGTCCGTACGCTGATAGGACGAAGCAATAACATCCTGATTGGGCAGGCAACGCAGGAGGCTGAGTAATACAGCACGCTCGAGCGATTGTGTAGTGTGACTCGTCAGCTCCTTAAATATGCCTCCCTATGCAGCGACTACCAATCGTCATGCAGCAGCTTCCACCAATGATCGCACATGAGGCGCGGTAACACGGAGCCAGGGTCACGCCTTAGCTACATTGAATCTACATCGCAGGCTGTCCAGAGTTCCCTTCCGTTGCTTCTTTACACGCCGATACAGCTCGCTACCATCGGCGATGTAGCCATCAGTTTTCGAGCAGAGCCCATAAACAGATGTATCTGTCGCCGGCTGTAGCGTCGCGTCTTCAGACGCCGCTACGACGGGCTACATTGACGCTACAAGCTACATTTGTAGCCTGTAGCGGGCTGTATCCAGCCTGCCGTCGCGGCGTGTAAAGGTACCATAACTGCTAAACAACCTTGCTTTTGTCCCTTTCTTGAACTTTTGTTTTTCCCTCCCCTTTTCTAAGAGCCATAACTTTTTTATTTTTCTGTCACTATAGACGTATGAGGGCTTGTTTATTGCGGGATGAGTTATACTTTTGAGTGACATCATTTATTTTAACATATAGTGTACTCGAAACTGGGAAAAATTTCCAAGTTCGATGAAATTCCAAATAAAAGTGCAATTTCACGATTGTTGTTTGCTTTTATTTTCATTCGTCATGTTCACTATATGGTAAAACTGATGCGTTAGTAAGATGCCTCAGGTTGGCATGAGTTCGTAGATACCAAACATGCATACTTTTACTGTTATCTAAGTAGTGAAAAAAATTTCAGAAGATTGTAAAAAAGAATTGCACTTGTGGCACCATTTTCTGCAACCCGTAGTGTTCTCATTTTACGGGATCTGGGGCTGTGTAACATCTTAATTTTTGCATCATGAGTGGATGTTTCTAATGATTACATATTTGGGTAGATACATTGTTTTGATCCCTGTTATTGCATTTCATTGCAATGTTATGTATTTTAGAGATCCGATTAATTGAATTTATATTTTGATAGATCAGTCATATCAATGGGGCAAAAGTGGGGTGATTTGAACTATTATGTTTTTTATTCTTTTCATATTTTTAATTCATTAAATTATTTCAATCTTTATTCTTTTCATATTTTTAGGCACTTCAGCACTGGACACTTTGATCGCTTCAGCAGTACAGAGTCATGATGAGCCACAGCTCTGCACAGCACAAATGATCACTTTCATTGGATTCAGGCACTTGCCGGACATCCACTGGAAGTGAGTCATGACAGCATCTGGGTCTTCACCTGATGACTGGCTGACATGACAACACATCGACACCTCGTGATTGTGTCACGGGGTCGCTGATGCTGGCGGGGAATAACGCCATCCCCGCCGTGCTGCTTTTCAATGTATTGTCAGTGTTTGACAACGAAATCTAAGGGGTTAACAGCAGCGAGTGGATCAGTGATCTGCTAGTATCTGTTAGGAGGACATGACGGTAGATGAGATGCCTGGAATGTGCAGGGAATGATACGAGCTCAGAGTGTGAGCTTGCATCAAAGAGAGGGAGAAGGTCTTCGATGTACCAAGTACATTCAAGATCATGAAAGCATTAAAATGCCTATGTGATATATTAGAGTACCTTTGTGCCGTTGGCGGAAACAGACATAAAAAGGGCCTGTAGTGTTGTAGTGCAGATGAGGATAAATCCAGAAGCACACACAGATATGCTGAACTGCTCAGTCGAGCGGCCATACTTTAATGAATCTCTTCCCTTTCCCAGCTCCCCCTTCTCCTGCCACAGCTCCTCCTCTATCTTACATCACTGTTACTAGGCAGAACACAAACAGGGGAGACACAAGAAAACTACAGAAGATATAACAACATTACATCTCTTATCATCTTACAAAAAAAACAAAGTAAATAGTTAACCGTTCAAAAGTTTGCGTTGTAGAAAAGTTTTTTTTTTCTCTCTACTGCAGAACATAGTCCGCAAGGTGGACTGGTGGGCCTCGATTTGTTCTCCCAGGATACCGTCGAGACATCTCATTTCCAGGTAAACTCGGGGGGTCTTCTGAGGTATCTCCTATGGGAGCAGCTGAGGTTATTGTCTCTGGCAGTAGGTCATCGCTATCCACTTCCTCTGCGTGCGTCGTCTCTGGGACGTAGCCACGAAGTTTTTTAAAATGGGACACATTTCTAGTGACCTGATGATTTTGGTTTTTAGCAGTAATCATGGTGCCTCTGATCTGTGTGGCCTGAAAGGGCTCGGGATAGTATGGCGATGCAAACTTGTCGCTAGGTCTCAGTCTCTTTACCAGAACCCAATCACCCACCTTTATTTCTGGATGCTTGTAACGGCGGCTACTTTTTTCTGCATACTGCTTCATTTTACTCTTAGGGTACCTTTACACGCCGCCACGGCAGGCTGGATACATCACGCTACAGGCTACAAATGTAGCTTGTAGCGTCAATGTAGCCCGTAGTAGCGGCGTCTGAAGACGCGACGCTACAGCCGGCGACAGATACATCTGTTTATGGGCTCTGCTCGAAAACTGATGGCTACATCGCCGATGGTAGCGAGCTGTATCGGCGTGTAAAGAAGCAACGGAAGGGAACTCGGGACAGCCTGCAATGTAGCTAAGGCGTGACCCTGGCTCCGTGGTACCACGCCCCATGTGCGATCATTGGTGGAAGCTGCTGCGTGCCGATTGGTAGTCGCTGCATAGGGAGGCATATTTAAGGAGCTGACGAGTCACACTACACAATCGCTCGAGCGTGCTGTATTACTCAGCCTCCTGCGTTGCCTGCCCAATCAGGATGTTATTGCTTCTTCCTATCAGCGTACGGACGTCTCGTACTCTCAATTGTGGCACGCCTATGTGCTGTCCCTGCTGCACCAGGTCCGCCCATAGTAGCTGGTTATAGCGGTGTGTAAATGAGCAACAGCTGGCTACTTGAGACACCCGGTGATGTAGCTAGCTATAGATGTAGCGTGGCGTAGCGCACCTTGTGGCGGCGTGTAAAGAGGGTGCGTTGACCGTTTGTAGCCGTTTGAGCGTGCTCGTGCACGTGAAGTAGCGGGATGTATCCAGCCTGCCGTGGCGGCGTGTAAAGGTACCCTCAGAGACGGAATCAATAATAGCAATTGGGGTTTGGACAGGAACTGACGGAATGCATGGGATTTTGACGCGCAAGGGCCTGCCGAACAATGCCGTTGCTGGTGGTATCCCAGTAGTGGAGTGTGGTGTGGCTCTGTACTGTCTTAGGAATCTATGTAATTCTTGTTGCGAGTCCTTGTGCTCCATGGTAGCAATCCTCAGGGTCTTGTTGATTGATTGCATGAATCGTTCCACTTCTCCATTGGCTTGAGGCCAGTACGGAGTTACTTTCCTGTGGGAGAAGCCAAGATAAGTTGCCAATGACTGAAAGTCTGTGCTATTGAATGGAGGTCCATTGTCCGTCTTCACTGTCTCGGGTATGCCATAAGCCGAGAAAATCTTGTCTAATTGTGGTATAACCGCCCTGGCCGATGTTGTCGAAACATGTTCAATGACTGGAAACCGAGAATAGTCATCCATGACCACCAACAGGTAGGTGCGGTCCAGTAAAACACAAAAATCAACACTGACAGCAGTCCATGGGCTCTTTGGCAGGGGTGTCATTTGTAGAGGTGCACGCCTATGGTCAACTATAGTTGCTTGACAAGGAATGCATGTTTGGATCAATGCCTCTACTCTTTTGTCCAGTCCTGGAAACCATACTTTTTCTCGAAGTAGTTGCTTTGTTTTTACCACCCCTTGATGAGCCTCGTGGGCCAGATCAAGTACACGGTCCTCCAGTTTCTGAGGTATCACCAGGCGACTGTCACGCAACAGCAGATTTGAGTCCGACACTGAGAGTGAATGTCGTGCATTAAAGAAAGCCTCCAAGTAACCTACTCGATCTGGTGGTTGAAGGCGAGCCTCAGCAAGAAAACAGCTCCATTTCTTAGACCGAACAGAGTCTATAACCAACTGAAGTTGGGGATCAGAGTCCACCGCCTGTTGTATTTCCTCCATGGTCATAGCTCTTGGCACTGAATGTGCAGCAACGAAATTTACATGTTCCTCCGCTAGAATAGTTGCTGGAATGTTGTCCTTAGTAGGTTGTGGTATTGGGTGTCTTGAGAAATAGTCCGCCGGGTTTCCAGCTCCTGCTTCATATCTCAGTTGAAGATGGTAGTTCTGTAAGCGGAGCAACCAGCGTTCAATTCGTGGAGGGGGTTTGGAAGAGTGTTTGTTGAAAATTGGAACAAGCGGTTTGTGGTCACTTATGACTGTGAACTTGTGTCCGAAGAGGTACAGATGAAAGTGGAGGCATCCCCACACAACTGCAAGAGCTTCCCTTTCAGTTTGTGAGTAGTGCTGTTCTGTATCTGTTAATTTCTTGCTTGCGTAGGAAATTGTAGAAATGTTGCCATTGTTGGACACTTGTGTGAGAATTGCACCCAGGCCTACCGGGCTAGCGTCTACAATCAGTTCTGTGGACTTTAATGGGTCAAAGTAAGCCATGACAGTGTCACCAGTTAGGCTGGACTTCAACGCGTCAAACGATGCTTGATGCTTAGTACCCCATGACCAAGGAATATCTTTCTTTGTGAGTTGTCTCAGGGGTTCAGAAATAGTAGCTAGGTCGGGTATGAATCGTCCACAGTATGTGACCAGTCCTAGAAAACTGCGAACCTCTGAGGCATTTTGAGGTTGACCAGCAGATTTGATGGCAGTGATTTTCTGTGGATCTGCTGACACACCTTGTTCTGAAAAGATGTATCCAAAAAAAGTTAATGACGTTTGGTTGAACTCACATTTAGATGGATTGACAGATTGCAGGCTTGCAGTCTCTGAAACACTTGCTCAAGGTGACTGTCATGTTCTTCTTGGGTTGTTCCATATATGAGAATGTCATCACTGACGTTGAGGACTCCCGCTATTCCAGACAGAACCTGACTGATAACATTTTGAAAAATTTCTGCGGCTGATGAGATACCAAAGTTCAACCTCTTGAACCTACGCAGGCCCATATGAGTACTAAACGTTGTGATGTACCTGGAGTCTCGATGCAACTCAAGTTGATGATAGCCGGATTTTAGATCAATTTTTGAAAACACCTTTGCACCATTCAGATCTGTGAGAATGTCATCAATAGTAGGCGTGATGTGCCTTTCTCTTTGAATAGCTAGATTGGCATGCCGCATATCCACACAAAGCCGTATTTTACCAGGCTGTTTTGGTTTAGGCGCAACAACGATTGGCGAGACCCAGGGAGTTGGGCCTTCAACCCGTTCAATAAAATCAGATGCCTCCAGGTCTTGCAATTCTTGCTCCACAAGTTTGCGGACATGAAAGGGAATGCGCCTGTGAGGTTGGATGGAGGGCTGTATCGACTGATCAATATGTAACTTTATCTGAACATCTTTTAGCTTACCAAGGCCTTTAAAGAGACTGGGGTACCTCTGCATAATATGTGGGACTGAAGAACCTGTAATGCTGTTGACCAGGTTCACCAGGCCTAGAGACACTGCGCTGCTGCAGCTGAGAAGCGTATCTGCAGAGCACTCCACTACGTAAAAAGTGTCCGTGATGGATTTCCCCTCAGCTGTGAGTTCTGACTGAAATTTGCCACACAGGGGCAACGCAGCTGTGGAACCATAAGGGAAAATCTGTAGGCTGGTATTTTGTAGAGCAGGTCTGTTCAGGAGTTGATTATAGATTGTATGACTGATGACATTGACTGACGCCCCTGTGTCCACCAGGGCTTCCACTGGATTGCCGTTTATGAGGATGACTCGTTTTGGATTGTTAATCATGTGCACAGCCCGAGATCCTTCCTCAGTCACTGAGAATAAGTAAGTGCTTTGAGCCTCGTCATTAAGCTGCAGTGCTTGGACCTTCTGTGACCTGGACTGTACTGTGGGACGAGCAGATTGCTGCGGTATAGATCTGCACACTTTTGCAAAATGGTTTCGTTTTCCACAATTATGGCAGGTTGTACCCTTTGCTGGACAAACATTCTGGTGAGGATACGACCCACCGCAGTTGTAACAAGTGGCCGCCTGTACTTGTGGTTTCTGTGTAAGCTTTGCTATAGAAGATGGTGCTTCTGGCTCACTGCTCTCTATGAGTTTTGCCTGTTTCTCTGCAGTATCATTTATACGTGCTGTCTCTAATAGTTTTGCAAGGGTCATAGTAGGGTCTCTGAGTGCTTGTCTTCTTAACTTTGAAGAAACACATCCTTGTAATATCTGCATTTGGATTTCTTTGTCTACGTCTGTAAACTCACAGTAAGCTGCAAGGTGCCGTAGCCGGACATGATATTCATCAATGCTTTCTGTGGCTGATTGCTTTGATTGTCTAAACTTGAAGATTTCAAATGCTGCATTTCTGTGTGGGGAGAAGTGTTTGCACAATGCTGCTTTGGTGAGCTCATAGTCCTTGTCCTCCCCTGTGTTAGGCAGAGTAGTGAAGATATCATAGACTTGCTCCCCTGCATAGTGTAATAACATGGCTTTCCTTCTTGTATCATCAGCTATGTTTATGGCTTGCAGAAATATCTCAAAGCGCTTCAGCCATTTATCCCAACATGCTGCTAGGTTTGCTTGGGACTGATGCACATCAAAAGCTGGGAATGCAGGTAGACAAGCCATGGTGAGCACTGATGATCTTGTGGCACTGAAATACCTTTAGCTGATGAATGAACGCTTCCTCGTCGCCAATTGTAGTGTTGTAGTGCAGATGAGGATAAATCCAGAAGCACACACAGATATGCTGAACTGCTCAGTCGAGCGGCCATACTTTAATGAATCTCTTCCCTTTCCCAGCTCCCCCTTCTCCTGCCACAGCTCCTCCTCTATCTTACATCACTGTTACTAGGCAGAACACAAACAGGGGAGACACAAGCAAACTACAGAAGATATAACAACATTACAGGGCCCTGTGTCTTATATATGAGCTCATCATAATGCGCAATCCCACCTACTTAGAAGTGGATGTGGCTTCCTTACCACTTGAGTCTCTAGGTGGCCTCACAGGTTTCACCAATGATATGTCCACCCCTGTTTTGTGCTATGTCCTTAGGTGCCCATTTGTGTGTCCTTAGAGATGCCTATGGACTTAGTTTGGTTGTCAATATAAAGAAAATCGAGTGTAACAGACTCAAAATAGTAAAACATGTGAAAAAACAGACATACAGTAGTAGAGTGTAATAAATCCTACAAACTAATATTATCATTATTATTATTATTATTATCATTTATTTATATAGTGCCATTGGTTCCATGGTGATTTACATGTGTAAGGGCAGAACAAGGACGAGAACATAAATAACGACGAATAAATCATACAGGTACATTAGGGCAGAGATCCGGTCCACAAGGGCTCACAGTCTATAGGGGATGGGTGGGAGACAGTAGGAGGGGGAGAGGTGAGATGGTGCAGCGGATTAGGTCTCAGTGTGGGTTATAGGCTTGAAGGAAGAGGTGGGTCTTCAGGTTTTTCTTGAAGGTTCCCAGGGTAGAGGAGTGTCTGTTGTTTTTGTTGAGGGGCGGGGCCAAACGGCAAGTTCTGAAAAAAAAACAAACCTCTGTTTAATGCTGCTGAGGAGGGAGAGAATGATTGGCAGAGATGGGCAGATTACACAGGCAGGGGGTGTGAATCTGATCTTCGGCTCCTGCCCCTAGCCACCTTCTTAATGGCTGCAGCATGTAAGTTTTCTAACTGTATTATCTCAGGGTACAGGGCTGCTCAAGTGCTGGGGGACCCCTTGCCTGCATGCTGCAGATATGCTGCATCCAGTGCTGTAATTACATCACCATGCCTGGTTTGGTGACAGGTCCTCTTTAAGTTTACTGGATCTATACATTTCATAATGCGGAATCCATTTTCTTTTCTTTGTACTTGAACTATCCATTTGTAATATTGAGGATTTTTTTTTACATATTTTTCTGATTTTGGTATACGCTCTGCTCACCAGTTTTCTTATCCTGATATCTGTGCCATTATTATTATTAATTATTATTATTATTATTATGTTTCCTTTTAATTTTTGATCCAATATAAATATATATATTATTTTACTTTTAGTATTAAGGTACCGTTACACACAGAGATATATTGCTTGCAACTCACTGGTTGCAGTGAAGTCATGGACACATTGTTCCATTTTGTTGCCGTGTAGAAATGGAATAATGTGTCCATGATTTCACTGCAACCAGTGAGTTGCAAGCAATGTCTCCAGAGATATCTCTGTGTGTAACGGTACCTTTACTTGGCCTTGCACATTTTTTAATACAGGTTTTTCTTACATTTCTTACACCAAAAACGGGCAAAACATTTTAATGAATCAGGACCTATGTTTATTTTTTATTTGCATGTTGTGCATTGACTTCATTTGCATGATTTATTCTTGATTTTTGTGCAGCATCTCTATATTTCATATGTTATTCTGATGCCTTCAGTTCAAATATTTGTAGTGATCTTGGTTTGCTATCATGTACAGTGTTGACTTATGAATTATAGTAAAATGGAATTATTCCCTGGTAAAATCGCTAAGTTTTATAAGTTTAATTATATCTTTAATTATGTATTTATTAAAGGGAACCTGACCCCTCCAAATCACCCCCAACCCTATTAATACCTGTCCCTGCACCCTAACATATCAATATTAGTGCTCCTTTTCTATAAAAAAAAGCGCTCTGTAACATTGGAATAATCAACAATATACACTTACATATCTGAGACTTCATGTCCCTGAATAAGTCTCACAGAGCGTCCCCTGTGAGACTCTAAGGGCCGCTTTACACACACCAACTTCTGTGACCAACTTCTGAACAGATCTCTGGTTGCAGTGAAATCATGGACACATTGTTCCATTTTGTGGCTGTGTACAAATGTAACAATGTGTCCATGATTTCACTGCAACCAGAGATCTGTTCAGAATTTGGACACAGAAGTTGGTGTGTGTAAAGCGGCCCTAATCCCTCTCTAGGTGCTCATTATCACGCCTCAAATGATCCACCCTCTCTCTGTGCTGCTGTGATGTGAAGCTGAAGGCAGGACTAATGATTTGCATTCTGTGAGTGATAGAGAGGGGGAGGGTAAAGCCTGCACAAGCAGAGGAACACAGACAGAGAGAGGGTGGATCCTGGAGCCTGCAAAACAACACGCCCTAACAGCTAAAGAATATAGCCCCTGCTAATTATAATCCCTAATGAGTAAGTATTAAAACTTTTTTATGCACTTTCACTTGATGCTTTTAGGAGACAAAATAAGTATAAGATTAGTGATAGGATGCTGCAGGGACATGTTTTGGTAGCTTAGGAGGCGTTCTGGAGGTGACAGGATCCCTGTAAATAAGTTCCGAAACCGGTTGGTTCTCAGCCCCTTGTGACATCATTGCTAAGTGTGGTGCTTCTGCAACCAGGGTGGCCACAGGAAGGAACTTCAGCCAGGCAGGTGGAGACAGTTCTTTAGGAACACCTTCAGCACACACACCCACTAGAGCATAACACCCAACCCGGAGCCCGGGACTCTAGGCGGGCAAGGGGTGGTGGGGTTTAGAGGAAAGTGGGTGGGAAGGTAGGTCAGGTGGTAGACCGATACAAAAGGGAGGAACGTGGAGGAGTTAGGCAGTAGGCCAGAGTGAGCCTAACAGAAAAGTACAAGTAGGCCGAGTTAGGCTGAGAAGTAAAGAGAAGGAGTAGGCCAGTGGGTGCCGAGAAGCCAAGACCAAGCAGACAGAAAGACACTTTCCCGGAGGGATACGGCTCCCTGGAGGCGCAGAATTCACAGAGACACTGTTCCATAGAGAGAAAGCCCGTCCATAGCCTGCAGCCCAAGGGAAAGGAAGGACAGAGACCGGACCAGTGCCACCGGGTCCGAGGAGTATGGCAGCGTTGACCGACTACAGGCGGGATAGGTTTCCCTTGAGGTACCTGGTAGTCACACGGGTCGGAAAGAGCCTGATAATCCCTTGCATGACAGGGTTACTCAAGGCTAGGCTTGGACCAGAGTGTCGGCTCTGAGGGGGACTGCAGCTATACGCCAGATCCCCAGACAAACCGACGGGGAACGCTAATTCCAAGTCAGGGTTTCTACTACACGGGTTGGAGGCACAGCAACACCATAGGACCCAGGCTTGCTGCCCACACACACAGGGAGAAGTCATACAAAGGGACCGAGTTGCTGCCATACAACCCACCAGGAAGAGCAGATGAGAAATAAGCCAGAAAGGTTAAAGAGAGAGTGAAGGGACTCAGAGAGGAGAAGAACTGTGTTGAGAACTGTACTGTTGGAACTGTTTGTACTGAAGAACGTGCCAGTAAATCCCGGTGAACCCTGCTTCAGTCTTCCATGTGTGATTCCCGGTACACAGAACTGTATTGCACCTTTACACTCTGTCAGGAGCAGCCCGACCCGCGGCGGGCTCATCCATCTAGCTGCAGCGCCATCCATCCATCCTACTGGCAGAGCTACGTTGCAGCGTTGGTCCCCTCACTGACCACAACCCGTGGGTGGCGTCACGACAACATCCCTGTTAATATTCCCTTTTACTTGTGGGGCTTGGGACATGGTCCGGACCAAGACTGCCATGACATCCCAGCATATACCCCCACGGTCCGGTACCGAGTACCCCGTCCCAGTGGGCCACACGTAAGCCCCGCTTCTCTGTGCCACAACTGTTGCTGTGAACACCGAACGGCCGAGGCATCCAGCACTGGTGCTGCTCAAGACCGGGCACTTGCATCCTCGGGTAGTGGAGGATCGACCTCCATCTACCAGCAGGTAGCTTAAGCCTTTTAAGCAACGTTTGACCCTCAGCACACGGAGGAAAGGATGAGTGAACATCCCCTCAGCGTACCCCTGGTTCAGGTAAGGGGATCTCCGGAGCCCATGTGTGTGGGTTTTATATGGCCATATACAAAAAAGTGGCCTTACTAAAGCTACAGGAGCAGGAGAATCATTCATTACACTTAATTCAGTGTTAATATTTTGTGTAGTATTTGTGGAACAAAAAATATTTGAATTTTTTTCTCTGGGATTAAAAATATTTTATTTTTTGCGCATTCTGAGGTAATACACATATGTGTGCATATAGTTTAAAAGAAGCAGCTTTTGAATAAAGCACAAGTGAAACATAACTGTGTTTAATCATTATAATTCCTGACAACCTGGGAAGGGAGTAAAGAGTCTAATGATGTATCATTACCTATGAGCACACATATGCAGTAGAAACCTTTAGAATAAGGCTAGGGTCAAATCTGCGGTTGGGCTTGCAGATCCTGATCCGGTTTTGAGCATTAAAAATGCCCATGGGCTTCAATAGAAAAAACGGATTGCACTATTTGCAATCTGGTTACCGCATCCGGTTTTGCAGCCTGTGGTAAAAAATCATGCAGGCTGCATTTTTCGGAGCGGTTGCAAAACTGTATGCGTTTTTTTAACATGGGCGCCTATGGGACCGGATCCTATACCTTGTGGAAGCGGATCCGGAAGCGGTTTCTAAAATTGCAAAAACCCACATTCCAAAACCAGATGCGGTAATGCATCCACATGCGGAGTGAGGGATGCAATTTTACTATCAAAAGATAGTATGAAGGCACACGGTAAAACCACAACCGGTAATGGATGCGGTTACTGTATTGTGCCTTTTAAGTGTGACCCTAGCCTAAGTGTCCAGCTGAGTTAGGAAAATCCATATTAGGCCAGGGTCACACTTGAGCCTTGGATCAGGTTTTTGCATCATTTTGTGCTCTTTTTTTTTAAGGCTGAAGGCACACTGGGCGAGGGACTCATGCGAGTGCAATGCGAGGGAAACTCGCATTGCACTTTGACCAATGTTACCCTATCAGGCAGGGCACACTGGTGCGAGTCCCCCACACCTAACTCGCGTTGCAAGGCAGAAGCGAGTGCAGTCGCAGCATGCTGTGACTGCACACAATTCTGACGTGCGTGAGTGCAATGCAAGTGTATGGGGGCGAGAAAATATTGCCCCCATAAAGTACACGGTGCGAGTGTGCAGCCAAAAACGCTTTAAATTCGCCGGCTGTCAAAGCCAGCAAGTTTACAATGATCCAGAAGCAAAAAAGGGGAGGGCACCACCAATGAGGATGCTGATTAGCGTGGAGACAGTGGAGTTGGAGTCACACAGGCATTCGGGGTGCCAGAACAGTGGAATTCATGAACAATGCAGAGACAAAAGAGCGGCACTCACCGAAGTTGCTGCATGCGGAGTCCTTTATTGGGGTAGTTGGTACACAGAACAGGGAGGGGGTCCGGGTGACGACGGCACCGTTTCGGGCGTACTGCCCTTCAACGGGTCTTGTACTGATATGTTAGCGGAGCAAGATGGTTAATAAGCACCCAGCTGCTGGGCACTAATGTGTATTTTTTTGGGTTAAATTGCATATGTAGCATCTGTTTGGCATATGAGCACAGATGCTGCATATGCGGTATGTAACTGTAGAGCCCCAGGCTCCAGGGGTACTCAGGTATCAGGCTCCGTGGGTAGCATTGCTGTGTCATGGGGAGTGGTTGCTGCACCTGATCCCATGTCCTGGGTGACACTTCAAAAAGTGGTTATATTTACAGGGGATTTTATATACAGTTCTCGTGACGCCATCTGTAGCATCTGGTGATGGGTCACCAGCGCCGCCACAGTCCACCGGAGGTAGATGGTAATGCGGCTAGTTGGTAATGTCCTCTACAGGTAGGGCTGGACCTCCGGGGCAGCGTTCCTGCAAAGGGAACAAGTTGATGCAGAAGAAACATAGGCAGAGGCAAAGTCACTTTCTCCCGGGTACTTTACTGGAAACTTATAGCAGCATTGGTTACAGTTCACAGTTCAGCACTTTAGGTGTTACAAGGACAGGTAGCTTAACGGGTGGCTGCAAGTGGATCCCAGGTGGTATGGTGGAATCCTTGGTGTACCTTCGTTAACTAACTCGTGTCTGTTTTTCCCCGCTTTGGATCTATCTATACCCAGTAGCTCCGTGTAGGTAGTACCAGGAGTCCCCTCCCTCGTTGGTGAGGAAGCAGGCAAACCTCTCCGATGGCAGGGTGCTGCGGCTGTTGAACAAGCCACAGCAGCCGGTTGCCGACTGCAAAGCTGGACTTTGGACGGATCCAAGGGCCCAGTGTTCCCCTGGTGGACTGGAGTATCCCCTGAAGTATGGGCACTCCACACTGAGGTTCTTCCTTTCTTGCTAGGGCCCGGACTCCCCCGTTGGGCGCCCCCTTTCAAGACCTCCTCAAGGTCTCTTCTTCTGGTGCGGCTTGTAACCGACCCGGTGTGACCCTCTGCCTCGTTCCACTTAGCTATTCTTCCTAGAACCTTTCCTCTTCCTCCATCTCCTCCTGGTCCCTCAGCCGAGAGACCTAAGGCCAAAATAACCTAGGAGCAAAGACCTTCTTGTTCCCCCTAGAGGTGAATTTATTCCCTCCCGGGTAACCTCCCGCCCTAAATTAATGTGGGAATGCTGGGAATGGGTCCCACCCACCATCCTAGGGTCCACCAGCAGGTGGAGCATTTACACCTCTTTTACCGGTGTAATACTCCTCTGTGATGCCTGCATTTGCAGGGCACCACATAACCCTGTAATGAAGGGTTAATATGTGAAAAATATGTTGGCACCATCTCTCTAAGGAGTGACCACCCTCCCTAGAGACATGGTGCCTAAAATCATTGGTAGTTCAGGGGTTAAATGGCCAAATTTCAGAATTGCCGGCATTTGTCTGCTTTCTGTAATGTACAGTGAAAGCCGGCGAGTCCTGCTTGTCAGAGCGCGGTACCTACGCAATTAGCGTAAGTACATTGCTTGGCAGCGTCCTCAATGAGGAGCTGTCCCAGGTACTTATGCAAATTGCGTAGTGAAGCCGCCGCTCTCCATGGAGCTGAAGATTTCAGCATCACCTCCATGGCCAGAGCACATTGAAACTCCAGCCAAATTTGGACATTTAACCCCTGAACTACCAATGATTTTAGGCACCATGGCTCTAGGGAGGGTGGTCACTCCCTAGAGACATGGTGCCAACATATTTGCCACATATTAACCCTTTATTACCGGGGTACATTACTGCATATGCAGCATCTGTGCTCATATGCCACACAGATGCTGCATATGCAATTTAACCTCCAAAAATATACAAAAGTGCCCAGCAGCTGGGTGCTTATTAATCATCTTGCACCGCTAACACAGCGGTACAAGATGATTACTTACTGTACCGGCAAAGCGGGAAATTTAAACAGCCGCAGAGCTTACATTTCCTGACAAATGCTGCCCGAGGTCCTTCAGGACCATGGACAGCATCATAATCACACAGCACACACGTACTCACACCTCACAATCACAGTACACTAACATACATACAGCCAGCCACACTCACCACATGCACCACACTCGCACCACACACACCCACAAAAACGCACAGCACTCGCATCACTGTTGTGCATCAAACATTCTCCGTGTTTGATGAACGACAGTGGGCCTTCAGCCTAAGTCCAAAACCTGATGCCAAAAACTGATGCTGCACTCAAGTGTGACTGCAATGGTGTCTGTTTCTTAACTGGACCCCAAAAACGCTGCTAGCAGCGTTTTTGGGTGCAGTAAAAAAACTGATCATGTTTTTTAACATGGGGCCCTATGGGAAAACTGATCAGGTTTTTAATGGCACAAAAAACCTGGTCAGTTTTCTATAACATTTTTTTGGGAAAAAATGATAAAGTCCAAAAAAAGTAGAGCAGCACAGGACAGTTAAAAACCAGCCAAAAATACCCTTTAAAAAAAGGATCCAGTATTTGAGCCTTTTGCAAAAACTGATGCCCAAGTGTGAACCCAGGCTGAAACAATCTTTTGGTTGATATTTGTCCACGAGGAATATATATCCCCTTAGGTGTGTAAACTCAGTTTGTATACTTCTCTTTGTACTAATGGCCACTTTACACGTCCCGATAGCGTCGTCCAACTCCGATAAAAAGTCACGTGGTTCGTGCGTTGGCCCCGATATCGTTCGTGCGTTGTGTGGTGTAAATGTACAATGCGACGCGAGAACGATGCCAAAACGATATCGGGGAAAAATTAAGCAACTGCCCAATATTGGATGGACGATATGGCAGGATCGTTCTGTGTGACAGCCCAACACTGACTTGGAGAGCAACTTCCCTAATTCTCTCCCATGTTAAATGGTCGTTCCTGGGTCGCGAATACAAGGGGGGGTAGACATCGCAGTTGTGTTGCCTGCCGATATCTCCCTGTGTGACAGCTCCTATGCGGTCTTGGATTTCTGCAAAAAAAGTGCGCGCTCCCGTGCCAATGTACACAATATCGAAACGATGTTGGAACGTGTAAAGTGGCCATTACACAATTTGCGCAATAGCAACCCAAAAATTCTGTTTTGTTATTTATTAAATAAGGTACAATTTTATAAAAGTCAATAAATCAAATTTAATATAACCTTGCAAGGTTACAAAACTCCCTATGCTTTCATATAAGGCTAATCATTCTCCGATTCTTCACTTGATTCTATTTCCTCATGTAAATAGTATTTTAATTTGTTCAAGAATTTTTTAGTGTACAAGTTATGCCAACATTTCATTTAGAAAGTTCAAACACTTGATCCTGGAACTCAAGTACAGAATTGGCCGGCTTCAGACTTGAGTTTGCCGCCGCTGCGTATTTCGGCAGGCGAATGCAAGCTGAGCACAAGCAACGCCCATCCCTATGTTTAACATGAACGCAACATGTTGCAGATTTGGTGCGGACCTGAATGTATGATTTGTACGCGAGCATCCGCATGCGTACAAATCACACATGAAAGGCAATGGGGACGCACGGCCGCCCGCATCCAAGCGCAGGCACCGTGCGTCCCCATGTTAAACATAGGGATGGGCGGTGTTTGTGCGCGGCTTGCGTTCGCAATACGCAGCGTAGGGATGAGCGAGTACTAAAATACTCGTACTCGCTAGACTCATAACGAGTAGGTCCTAATACTCGCTACTCGTTGCGAGTCTTGCAAGTACAATGTAAGTCAATGGGGAAGCGAGTAATTGCGAGTAATTCCTCTGCTGCTGGACCCTATAAAGAGGTCTTGCATCAGAGGAAAAACCTGCAATTCCCCATTTCATTGTTTAAAAGCCAGCTGTAAAAAGTCGCTGGCTTTTAAACAATGCTGACAGCTTCCCCGCTGCCTGACAGCTGGATCCTCCGCTCCCCCCACCGCCTCCCCACCCTACCCTAACTTAGGATCGGGGGGGGGGGGAGCGGAGGATCCTGCTGTCAGCAGAGGCTGTCACTATTGTTCGGGAGCAGGGGGGGGGCGCCGGTGTTCACTCACCGTCCTCGTCCACCGTCTTCTTCCCTGTGTCTTTGTGACTGCAGCCGCAAAGTACGGCTGTGGCCGCAAAGCACAGCCGCTATCACTGAAAACCGGATTCTCCCGGATTGCCCCGGTCCGGAGCAGTCCGGGACCATAGAGCCCCATGTTATGGGGCGCCGGATTGCACCGGACCGGTACAATCCGGGAGAATCCGGTTTTCAAAACCGGATTCTCCCGGATTGTACCGGTCCAGTGCAATCCGGCGCCCCATAACATGGGGCTCTATGGTCCCGGATTGCCCCGGACCGGGGCAATCCGGTTTTCAATCCGGTTTTCTATTTTTGACCTTCCCGCCTGGATTTTCAAATGAACATCTGACTCAGGTCAGCTGTTCATTTGATGTAGCAGTGCTGGCAGGGTTCATGTGAGTTCATGCTTGCCTGCATGCATGCCTGCATGAACTCACATGAACTTTCCCAGGGTGCACAGCTCTGCAACATCTCTGGTGGAGGTTCTCTACCAGAGATGTAACAGAGCTAAAGAAGAACCCTTGATTGGACTACGTCGGACGGAAGAGGATTTTTTAAATAAAGATGGAGTCCCTAAGTGTCTTTTTGTTTTTTTTTCAAATAAAAATATTTTTTCTCTGTGTTTTTTTTTTTTTTTAAATTCACTAAAAATTCATGGCGGTAATGTCTACTATTGGCGTGACTGCCATGAATTTCGAAAGCTGGCCCTAACCCCTTTATTACCCAGTAAGCCACTGCACCAGGGCCATCGAAGAGTTGGGTTCAGCGCCAAAAAATGAACGCGCCATTTTCTGGGATGGCTGCGGGCTGCCATTCGCAGCGGGGGGTGTCCAGAAGGCTTGGGTTTTAAAAACGGGATTCTCCCGGATTGTACCGGTCCGGTGCAATCCGGCGCCCCATAACATGGGGCTCTATGGTCCCGGACTGCTTCGGACCGGGGCAATCTGGGAGAATACGGTTTTCAGTGATAGCGGCTGTGCTTTGCGGCCGCAGCCGTGCTTTACGGCTGCAGTCGCAAAGACACAAGGAAGAAGACAGCGGGCGAGGACGGTGAGTGAACACCGGCACCCCACCTTCCCCCCACGCACCTGAACAATAGTGACAGCCTCTGCTGACAGCAGGATCCTCAGCTCTCAACCCCCCTCGATCCTAAGTTAAGATTGGGTGGGGAGGCGGTGGGGGGAGCGGTCAGGCAGCAGGAAAGCTGTCAGCGGCTGTCAGCATTGTTTAAAAGCCAGCGGCTTTTTACCGCTGGCTTTTAAACAATGAAATGGGGAATTGCAGGTATTTCCTCTGCTGCAAGACCTCTTTATAGGGTTCAGCAGCAGAGGAATTGCATTCCCCATTGATTTACATTGGACTCGTTACTGTGCAAGTAATCGCTAGGATACTCGCAGAGTAACGAGTAGAGCGAGCACCGTACTATTCGCCGAGTAACGAATAGTAACGAGTATACTTGCTCATCCCTAATGGAGCAGCGTCGAACGCATGTCTGACGCCAGCCTAACATCATGGATAAAAACCAAGGACATATTGATTAAAACTTAGGGGGCCGTCACACGCTGAGATATCTTGCCAGATATCGTTTAAGCGATCTCCTTTTTGATCGCTTAAGCGATATCGGGCAAGAAATCGTTGCATGTAAACAAGCGATTCACGATGTGAAATCGCTTGATCGTGACATCGCTGATCTGAGGTTCGGTTCTCAGATCTAGCGATGAACGATGCAACGATCTGCATCATCGTGGTGTATGACACCACGATGATCCATCTCCCAGCGACCGCGCCTATGCTGGGAGATGGTAACTATGGTACACGTCGGGTAACTAAGCGACGCGCGGCGCCTAGTTACCCGATGTGTACCATAGTAACGAGCGAGATCGCGGCTCCGCATCGCTGGTGAGTCTGTCTGTGTGACATCTCACCAGCGATGTGAGCGATATTGTAAGCGATTGCGCGTGCACGTGATCGCTTACAATATCGCTAAAGATATCTCAGCGTGTGACGGCCGCCTAAGTAACGTAACACCGATAATGATTAAACCTGAAACAAAAATTGGTGGACACTAGAAACAATTTTTTTGTAGAGCTATAAAAGATGATTCTTATCTGTATTTACAATGATCAAAAAATACATTTGTAAGATATGATTGTAGACACATCACGCTCCTTGAAAGGTGTATTTGTAGACACAAGATTTCGAAGGTTAACAATAACATTTTACGGTAAGTGGCTGCAGTCTAAGGGCCGCTTTACACACACCAACTACTGTGACCAACTTCTGAACAGATCTCTGGTTGCAGTGAAATCATGGACACATTGTTACATTTGTACACAGCAACAAAATGGAACAATGTGTCCATGATTTTACTGCAACCAGTGTTCAGAAGTTGGACAGAAAAGTTGGTGTGTGTAAAGTGGCCCTGAGGCTGGTTTTACACTGCAGTTTTTTCCCTGATCAGGTTCGATCATGTTTGTGTGTCAAAACCAGCAGAGGACCATGCAGAGCAAAACTATAATTGAAAGATTGACACCTGTTCTGGGTTTTGGAGACACTCCTGGTTTTGACCCACAAACCTGATGAGGGAAAAAACTGCAGTGTGAAACCAGCTTAACCTTTTACTACTTGGGACATCTTATGTAGCAAAATTCTGTATTATAAAGGCTTGCCATTTTGCTAAAGCAATAAAATCCTGACTCTTATTCCAAACAAGTCCTGGATTCTGCTTCCACCCCTTAATTTGCACAAATTACAGCATACTAGAGTGCAGTTGGTTTTTGGTTTACAACAAATTCCGTATTGCTACAACTGCTATCTCCCATTCCTAATATAAACTGTTTATTTTCACATAGTTTCTTCCATATGTTTAACCTGTGGCTGGCAGTAGGCACCTGATCATTCTTTACCTTAGCTCCTTTCATTTAACTGTTAAAACATCTCTACACAGGAAGGATTCAGGTTACACCCTTCGCAAACAAAAGCAAACAGTTTGTGGTTTGATGGAAGACCGAGCTGCGACCCTAGCAGAACAATTTACCATGTCATAACAAGGCACCCAGTGTTAAAACATGCCAGATGCTAAGAGGGATTCCATTAAAATGAGCTCCAGATGCTGGCAAAAAAGGAAATACTACACCCTGCAAAGATTACCATAGACGTATTAATGCCAGTGAATACCGCTGCCATCAAGAGGTCATTCTATAGCGCCTTCTTCTGTAGTTTCAAAATTATCTTTGATGTTTTAAGAAAAGAAATGTTACATGCAATATTATGCAAAATGTATAAATAGTATAAATTTAAGGAGTGTAAATTTTGTCAAATTACCGTATATACTCGTGTATAAGCCGACCCGTGTATAAGCCGACCCCCCTACTTTTGCCCCCAAAACCTGGGAAAACCTATTGACTCGTGTATAAGCCATGGTGGACCCCAGCACAGGTATACAGCCCCCAGCAGTGTGGTATACAGGCCCCCCAGTGGTAGTATACAGCAGCCTCCCCAGTGGTATATACAGGCCCCAGCAGTATTACAGCAGCCTCCCCAGTGGTATATACAGACCCCAGCAGTATTACAGCAGCCTCCCCAGTGGTATATACAGGCCCCAGCAGTATATACAGCAGCCCCAGTGGTATATAGCAGCCCCAGTGGTATATAGCAGCCCCAGTGGTATATAGCAGCCCCAGTGGTGTGGTATACAGCAGCCCCAGGGGTATATAACATCCCCAGTGGTATATAGCAGCCCCAGGGGTATACAGGCCCCCAAATGCTGGCACTCGCCCCCCCTCCTTGTAAGGCCCCCGCGCTGCTTAACTTACCATCCCTGGTCTTCGGCACAGCGCCAGTCTTCTGTGCTCAGTCCTCCATGCTCCCGTCCGGCTGCATCCGGGATTCCCGGCCGTCGCACGATGACGTCATCGTTGCTGCGACGGTCGGGGACCCCGGATACAGCGAGGACGGGAGCATGGAGGACGGAGCACCGAGGATCAGCGCTGTGCAGAAGACCAGGGATGGTAAGATAAGCAGCAGAGGGGGCCTTACAAGGAGGGGGGGCGAGTGCCAGCATTTGGGGGCCAGATATGCACTGCTTCCCCCTGCTGTTGATTGACAGGGGGAAGCAGTGCATATATAATGAGCGGCCCCACGTGATGGGGCGCTCATACAGCAGCCCCCCCCCCCCCGCCTCCTCCAGCCTCCCCAGCCCCGGACACAGCCCCCACCACTGTATTGACCCGTGTATAAGCAGAGGGGGAGACTTTTCAGCCCAATTTTTGGGCTGAAAAACTCGGCTTATACACGAGTATATACGGTATGTTTGATTTAGAGGTGTTATTTAGAGATGAGTTTTTAAATTCGATTTTGACGACATAGCCGAATTTTATCAAAGAATTCAATAAACAGCAAATTCCAAACTAAAAAGTCTGCAACACTCTGAAAAGTATGTGTATATCAACCAGAATTCCCCTTGGAGTCTAATGAACCTGTATTAAAGGGAACCTGTCACCTGATTTTAAATCTCTACACTATCTCTAGCTGTCCCTACACCTTCCTAGCAGCTTACTATCTATCCCTTTCTTATCTAAAGTGTCATTAGTAAACATATGTAAAATAAGTACAAACTTACAGCAGTCTCTGTGGTTAGGGGACTGGGTAGGCGTGGCCACGCTGCCATCAGCACACCTTTGTGGTGTAATGCACGCCCCGCTGGGCGGCATTATTCTGTGTCCTCTCTGCCCTCTTATTTGGAATCTCCCGCCCTCTTTGTAGTTCTAAGCACCGGCCGGACGTCACTTCCGGCGTGGTGCATTATGGGGTCGGTCACATGATCGGCCATAGTGCATTATGGGACCGATCACGTGATCGGCCTGGCTCTGCGCATGCGCAATGCACTTATTGAAACCGGGCCAATCACGTGATCAAGCCCATAATGCACCTGGGCCGATCACGTGACCGGCCCCATAATGCACCGCGCCGGAATGACGTCCAGCCGGTGCTTAGAACTACAAAGAGGGCGGGTGATTCCAAATAAGAGGGCAGAGAGGACACAGAATAATGCCGCCCAGCGGGGCGTGCATTACACCACAAAGGTGTGCTGATGGCAGCGTGGCCACGCCTACCCAGTCCCCTAACCACGGAAACTGCTGTAAGTTTATACTTATTTTACATATGTTTACTAATGACACTTTAGATAAAAAAGGGATAGATAGGAAGCTGCTAGGAAGGTGTAGGAACAGCTAGAGATAGTGTAGGGACTTAAAATCAGGTGACAGGTTCCCTTTAAGCTTTATAATACAAGCACAGCCATTTTAACGGATGTGACGATATGAGGTTGTGGGTTGCATTCATCATCTTGTCAAGTTAATTATGTAATTATTTTTATTCTTTTGTCCACAGTCTTACTCTGGGTAGATGGCCAAAATTAGATGTCCCCAGTCCACGAGATCCCAAACTAGGTTAGGTATTTCCAATGCCCCCTTTTCAAGGCAATACCCGCTGTCTCCCAAGTTTTGGTTTGGTTGACAACCAGTTTTTGTATCTCTTTCCAGCCAGTTTAGTCTACAGACACAGCCCTTGCTCTTTCAGATGACAGATACCACAACTGTAGAACATGTATCCAGCTCCAGCCAGCAACAAAACCCCATTTCTTCATTAGTGTCTTAAATACCTCAAGCTGCCTCTGGATTCGATCCTGGCCCTTGGCAAACACCTCCTCCCAAAGCTAACTGTGCATTGACATAGGTATTTTTCTGAGGTTGAGCCCCTCACCCAGGACTGCATGTGAAACGCCATGTGGTGACTGCTCCACTGGATCTACCATCACCATTGACATAGTGGGACAAGTGATTGGGAGAACAATGTCTTAAATAAGCCTCTAAGATACTAACAAGAGTAAGGAATGATTGCTTTACCTAATTATCAATCTAGTGCCTGGCCTTACGTATATATACAATCTAGCCAGCACGTCTCTACCTCATGGTTCCGGGTTCTAAATGAGCAAAGCATATGTATGTGTGGACTGTATCTCCCACGCCACCCCTCCAGATCCATTAATATTTTATTGTGCACCTTAAATTGACGAGCAAGAAAATATCTAATTAAATACACCAACCGGCACTCCATGCTGGAAAAAGTCTGTATTACTTAGAGCCATGGACTTCACTCTACGTCCATTGGTCCAATAGTCTTTAGTTTGCAGCTAGTTCCTCACAATGGCCATGTGATATCAACCTATCTGACAAGGGGAAAACAGGTGATAACTAGTGGTGAGCGAGTAGTAAGATATTCATGTTCGGATAGATCTAAGGGCGGCTTCACACTGGACCGGAGGGCAAACTAGCCCTCCAGTTCGGTGTGCTGATCCTGTCCAGGGCTGTCAGGTTCATCCCTGACAGCCCCGGAACGGTCCTGACCGCAGTGTGAAGCCGCCCTAACCGATTACTTTGAATTGTTTGGATGAGTTCTCCATTGACTTGCAATAGATTAGTTACTTGTTAGTTGTTCAAAGTATTTGGTTAGAACGATCCAAACCCAAGGTTCTTATTACTCTCTCATCACTAATGGTAACTAGCAGCCTAAACTCACACAGCAGATTTAGATTTCCTAGGCTACTTATATCGTATAAAAGGTTCAACATTCATTCTTGTTTGTGGGCAAAAAAAATAAACTGTGGCATGTTCACATACAAGGGTACAAAAATTATCCGTGTTCAGGAAGTATCAAGAGTTTAGAACATTGCCAAACAAAAAAAATCGATAGCTTTTTCAAAAACCGTCCAAAAATGATCCTTTTCCTGTGTTGAATAAGAAGCAGATATTGTTTCTCAACTGAGATTGAAAAATTATCTTTTTTTGATGTCTGCAACTCAATAGTTAATTACAAAATGTTTTGATAACTAAAAAATGTTTTACCAGACCTTTCAAAAAGTATCTCCTTTTTTCTTGAGACTAAACGTAAGTACTGTTTTAAAGGGAACCTGTCACCTAATTTTAAGCCCCTACACTATCTCTAGCTGTCCCTACACCTTCCTAGCAGCTCCCTATCTCTCCCTTTCTTATCTAAAGTCTCCCTATGAAAGAAGTGTAAAATAAGATAAAACTTACTGCAGTCCCCGTAGTTAGGGGACTGGGTAGGCGTGGCCACGCTTCCACAGCACTCCTCCATGCTGTAATGCACGCCCCGCTGGGCGGCATTATTCAGGGCCCTCTCTGCCCCCATGTATTTGTAATCTGCCGCCATGTTTGTAGTTCTAAGCACCGGCCGGACGTCACTTCCGGCGCGGTGCATTATGGGGCCGGTCACGTGATCGGCCCTAGTGCATTATGGGGCCGATCACGGGATCGGCCCGGCTCCGCGCATGCGCAATGCGCTTACTGAAGCCGGGCCGGTCACGTGACCGGCCCCATAATGCACCGCGCCGGAAGTGACGTCCGGCCGGTGCTTAGAACTACAAACATGGCGGCAGATTACAAATACATGGGGGCAGAGAGGGCCCTGAATAATGCTGCCCAGCGGGGCGTGCATTACAGCATGGAGGAGTGCTGTGGAAGCGTGGCCACGCCTACCCAGTCCCCTAACTACGGGGACTGCAGTAAGTTTTATCTTATTTTACACTTCTTTCATAGGGAGACTTTAGATAAGAAAGGGAGAGATAGGGAGCTGCTAGGAAGGTGTAGGGACAGCTAGAGATAGTGTAGGGGCTTAAAATTAGGTGACAGGTTCCCTTTAAAGTTAAAAAGCTATGCCTTGTTGTCACCAAGCCTTTCCAAAAATGATCCCTATTTTGGGAGCTGTTTCATGTTTATGTACCATCAACACAGAGCATTTCACAGCATCAATAGTACTGTCTAGCACGATGAAACACAGTGGGCAGCAAGGAAATGTGTAGCTGGCGAGACTGTGCTGTGGCTGTGGTAGGAGTGTAGAGCGTTAGGGCAGGGCAGACAAGGAAATATAGAACAGTTGACCAACAAGGGTATTCTTGGCAGCAGCAGTACAGTCTAGCAGTATGAAACACAATGGGCAGCCAGGAGACATGTGGCTGGCATGGCTGTGCAAGGGGTGTAGTAGGCAAAGCATAGTAGGACAGGGCAGGCAAGGAGATGTGTGGCAGTTGATGACCAGCAATTGCAGCCCCAGCAGAAACAGTATAGTCCAGCACAATAAAACAAAGTGATAATGTGTGACTGTCATAGCTGTGCAGTGGTTGCTTCAGGAGTAGCATGGTAGAAAGTTAGAACGGGGCAGGCAAGGAAATGCGTAGCAGTTAAGTAATAGCAATTGCAGGTCTTTCAGCAGCGGTACTACAGTATGATGGACAGGTTAAGTATGGTTCATTGCTACTGGTGACAGCAGAACAGTGTAGAATGGACAGGCAGGCAGACATACGGAATGTCCTATTTAATCATTGGCATCAACCATAAGAACATAAAAGTCTGCAATGATCCATGCTTGATTAATTTTAACAAATATTAGGTCTTTCATGCTTGTGACAGATCTGGTCTGTTTTGCTGTGACAAATCAACCTGCAGTACTGAATAACCTCTTTGGCATAAAAATGGAGGCTGAACAAGACAGTATGTCCATAGCAATCTGGGCCAATCCTTATCACTAGTCTTATTTACTGACCCAGAAGCCTTAGTATTGCGATTAAGGTTATTATACTTGTTATTCTGCATACCCCTTTTCACATGTAAAGTGCCATGGAATTAATGGCAGTACAATAATAAATAATAATAAAATTATTAATAACTAGCTGGGAGCCCGATGCACATGCATCGGGATTCTAGTACGTCGAGTCTCTGACTCGCAATGGCCGCTTCGCGGCCAATGCTTCGCGCGTATCCACATGACCACGCCGGCTCGCATTGCGAGTCGACTTAGAAGTGCTCGCAATGGCCGCTTCGCGGCCAATGCTTTGCGCGTATCCACATGACCACGCCGGGGGCAAAAAAGCTATTCGCAATTATATAATAGAAGATGTGTCATAGAAAAGAGACAATCTAGGCAAGACTGATCATGGCTGTTCAGCTGCTTCACCTGTGCTTGCTGAAGTGTACCACATTGTCTCAATAGCAGATAAAACATTTTGTTCATCATGTCAAATATACTGTAGGTGTTGCTTCTAGTCTTGTCTGAACAATTACACTGGCACAGGAGGGGTAATGTTGTGTCTGCATGGATCACATAGGAGTCTGCTGTCCTGTCATACAGACTGAAGGCATTTGCTTGGCAAAACCTTTGTAGGGAAGGTAGAAGAGCTTATCTCGATAATTAGCCTATTTGGACTCTGTTTCGGAGGTTGTAAAAATTATCCAATTTTATTTTTACAGCAAGGGTCTAAAAGCATGGCTATCCAGACCTCAGCTATTTGCTCCATGTTAACAATATACGTGTTCTCCCACAGACATTTTAGCAAAACGTCTGCTACCGTATGCTCACCAGCACGGCTGAGGGCTCCATTGTTTCATTTCCATCATACCACTGCAATGTTTGGTTCTCATGGCCAGTGTCGTCATCATGATCAATTTCATTCTGATTCTATGCCTCACCCCTTGCTGGTGCCAAGTGTTTGCACAACTCCACATCTACTGACTGCTGATCGTCCTCCTCTTTCTCCTACTCCTCTTCATCCAAATCATGCAGCATGTAAGATGGATCTTGAGAGTCCTACAAAAGACACAGGGCAGCAGTGAACAGGTGTAAACTAATGTTTCTCCTTCATCCCTTGAAGCATGCTGCTAAGTAGTTTTTCCAGGATAAATATTCCATTCATGTACTGTACCTACTGCTACTGACATATGTTGTATTATCTTCTCAAGGCTTCTGTGGGAGACACATCACTCACTAGCTGCCAATATTGTATCTCAAAATACACCCATACTCAAGTTTGATGCTTCATGTATTCTGTCACTGCTTTACGCTGCTTGCACAAACACAGCAACGTATACAGCATTGAATTCCAGTGGGTTGCAACTTGCACCCTAGGTAGTGCTTGTGACGGGGAACATGCAGCAATAGTCCATTGATGAGTTTGCTGGATCCAGCAGGTGAGGAACACAGCAAAATCTCATGTGGCAACAGATCAGGAATTTCTAGAAATCCACACACGGACACCAGGACCTGGCCACAGCTGCAGATCCTAGCCTTTCCCAAGCACAGCACCAACTAACTTACGAAACATGAGTCTATTGTTCTCTATCCTTGAATCAGCCCTTGGATGAGCAGAAGGGCTCACAACTTCCCCTTTGAACATTTTGCTACATTGAGAAGTTTCTAGAAGCTCCAGGCTCAATCCTGTACATGTTTGTGTATTTGAAAAAGCCCCCTGCAGAGAAGAACAAAGAACAAAGGTGGATTCCCCCACTAGATGTGACCTACCCAGGGGTCTATGAGGACTCGGGTATCCGGGCATTCGTTGTAATGGGCATGTCACTGGTGGCCTGCCTGGACCCGTACTCTGGGGTCACTTGGAAAAAGGGGTAAGTTAAATGGAGAAATAATAAAATGAGTAGAATGTCTCGTGATGCCACCTGTGGTGTCTGGTGATGGCACCAGCACTGCCAGAGGCCTCAGGGAATGATGGTCAGGCAGTTGGATAGTATAGCTCCCCACAGGCGGAGCTGGGTCCCCTTGGTTGTGATGAGATGGTTCGGGTTTTTGCGCAGGAAGTTGGCTCTGCAGGTGGAGATGCTGGAGCAGTCGACGTGGAAAGGAGACACTGAGGCTGTGTGACTCTGTACTGGTACTTTACTGGAACCAGGTTCAGATGGCAGGTTAGGTTACAGCTTTTACAGTCTATAGACAGGTAGCTGGCCGGGTAGTCGCAGAAGAGGGTAAAGTCTTTTTGAGGCTCCCGTAGTATACCTTCTTTAGTCAATCCTACATCCTGCTGCCTTTAGTTGCGCCAGCCCTGCTCAACCTGCTTATATACCAGACCCGTTGGGCTCTATGAGGTACCCTTATTCTTCCTAAGGAATTCGACCCAGTTTGGGCGATCCTGGCGGGGTTGTCAGGGCTGCTGAACTAACCCTCGACGATCGATGTCGACTGTTCTGGGGGTGAACTCGACTGTACTGTTCCTCGGAGCCGACACTCCATTGGTGGACTAGGATTCCCCCAGATTATGGTTGATCTGATACGGGGTTTCCTCGTTCTTTTCCTGGGCTGCCTTTTCTCTCAGGCCCCCTCCCTGGGAGACCCTTCTCTCTCTCAGGGCTCCCCTTTGCTTCTTTCCTCAGGCCAAACTAGAACTGTCTGTGTGACTTCCTGCCTCCCCTAACTCCGCCCTCTGGGAATGGGTCTACCCTGGCCTAGTGTGGGAGTGCTGGGATGGGAGTCTCATGCAGACACCCCTGGGACAGCAATACTGCACACCCTACTGTGGTGCACTGACCAGTGGGGCGCCACAGATTCAGGCCAGGAAATACTAAAGCTGGCTTTATTAGGCTAGGGTCACATTAACGTTAAATTGGGTTTGCGTTTAAAACATAGGTTTTGGCAGCATAAACGCGGTGCTACCGCCATGGTAGCGCCATGTTACCGCTGCCAATGTTAACCTTAAAGGCACCTTTACACGCCGCGACGGCAGGCTGGATACATCCCGCTACTTCACGTGCACGAGCACGCTCAAACGGTTACAAACGGTCAACGCATCACCTTTACACGCCGCCACAAGATGCGCTACGCCACGCTACATCTATAGCTAGCTACATCGCCGGGTGTCTCAAGTAGCCAGCTGTAGCTCATTTACACACCGCTACAACCAGCTACTATGGGCGTACCTGGTGCAGCAGGGACAGCACATAGGCGTGCTACAATTGTGGATTACGAGACGTCCGTACGCTGATAGGACAAAGCAATAATACCATGATTGGCCAGGCATCGCAGGAGGCTGAGTAATACAGCACGCTCGAGCGATTGTGTAGTGTGACTCGTCAGCTCCTTAAATATGCCTCCCTATGCAGCGACTACCAATCGTCATGCAGCAGCTTCCACCAATGATCGCACATGGGGCGCGGTAACACGGAGCCGGGGTCACGCCTTAGCTACATCGCAGCCTGTCCCGAGTTCCCTTCCGTTGCTTCTTTACACGCCGATACAGCTCGCTACCATCGGCGTTGTAGCCATCAGTTTTCGAGCAGAGCTAGGAAATAGATGTATCTGTTGCCGGCTGTATCGTCACGTCTTCAGACGCCGCTACGACGGGCTACATTGGCGCTACAAGCTACATTTGTAGCCTGTAGCGGGATGTATCCAGCCTGCCGTCGCGGCGTGTAAAGGGCCCTATAGAGATGAGGCCCCTAGCGCGGCTGAAACGCCGGCATCTGATTGAAATCTCACGTTATCTCCTAACACTGCGCTACCATGGCTGTAGCACTGCGTTGAGGCTGACAAAATCTATGTTTTTAATGCAAGCCCCTATTAACATTAATCTGACCCTAGCCTTACATATAGGACATGAAACAGGCTGGGGTATGGGACACACTATGACAACGCTCCCACAGCAATTTTTTTTCTTTTGTAAGGCAAAGATTTATAATTCATCTGCCATATGGCTTTTCTTCCGAAGGCTTTCAAGATGAAAAACTGCTTGCCAATACTTTGGCTTGTGTAAGTGAAAAGAAAGCGATTAGTTTGGAATCAATGATGTGTCCTTTGGCTGTTGGGGGCGGGATCATGTCACTTGAACAGAATTTGAAGGAAGTGTAGGAAGCAATAGATAACCACAGTCTATTTGAGCAAGGGTATCCATGGCTTATTTTGTGCTGAAAATTCATCTGGCAGCAATGTGCAAAGAAATTTCCTTACACAAGAATCCTGCCCATATAGATCAAAACTACCACAACTAGACCTTTTAGGCACTGTAGAACCTCCTCCACCAGCTGAACATGCAGCATTGCCTACTCTGATAGCAGAAAAGGCTGATTTGGCCCCAATGGGCTTTTTTGATGCACATCACCTGTGCTTTGTATCACTAATGCCAACAACCTCCTCCTCCGATTACTTTACATTCAGTTTGATTGACAGGTTTTCTGAACTACAGAATCATCATCTTCATCATTATCCCTGATATGGCTGCCTTATTCCTTCTTGTGTGTAGTGGCATACTGATAATAACCTCAGACCATACGCTCATTATAGGGCCTTTGAGTCTGGGGCTCTAGTGTCTATGATGGCATTGAAACCCCAAACCGACTTTTAACTGTATCCCCATCCTGATGTCTCAGTGCAGTAGGTTCAATGACATCATTACATCACAATCACTGTGCAAGCACTTTCTGTGGGTCATCATCATACTACTTGGGGGTCATCATACTATTTGAAGGGCTATTTGTGGGGCCATCATTCTATTTGGAGTGCTATGTGTGCATCATCATGCTACTTGGGGGCCATTATACTATTTTGAGGGCATTTTGTGGGGCTATCATACTACTTAGTGTTAGGTCCCCTGGCACCGTTCCCCAGCTCACCTCTCCTGGGTTTGCATCCTCTGCTCCTCTACCGATTGGGCATCCGTCGTCCAGGTGTGCTGTGTCTCGGAGCCATCACCAGGTCCCCTTCCTGTCTGCTGACCACCGGGCTCACACATCAGCACACTACAATGGTCAGAGTCATGAACTTAATTAGCAGTGCACCATGCACGGTCACGCTCCTCCCCTGTAAATGTAGGGGCTGGCACAGCTCAACTTGACACTCCCCTTGACCAATAGCTGTCTGTCCTCCGGTATATCAGGCCACCTCCACTGATGGGAGGTGCCTGATTATTGAGTCAGTAACCTTCTGCTTCTCTGGCTGTTAGTCAAGCCCTCCTTGTGCTCTGCTCCAGTAGACACATTCCTGCTCTCTTAGCCTTGGGCTCTGATCCCATGAATCCTCCTTAGCTATACTGTAGTATAGGCTAACCCTACGAGCCGCCTCCCTGGTACTAGCAGCTGTGGTATTTAGACCCCCTGGGCTTGCCCCTGACAATCCCTGTATAGGGGTTGGTTAAACTAGGACCAGCTCACCCAGGGGAGTTCAGTACCACGGCCCAATGGGTCCACTCTAGGGTGCCTTCCCCGGAAGCGTGACACAGGATGGCCACAATACTATTTGAAGGTCAATTTGTTGAGTCATATAAACTATTTGGAGTGCTATGTAGGTGCATCATTGTATTTTGATTATTATGTAGGGGCTATCATGCTACTCAGAGGGCTATTACACTATGTGCAGTGCTATTTTGGGGCCATCATACTATTTAAAGTGTTATATGGAGGAAATTATGTTGCTTGAGTGGCCATTATGCTATTTGGAAGTCTATTTGTGGGGTCGTCATACTATTTGTAATGCTATGTGGAGTCATCATGTAACTGAAAGGGGTTGTATAGGCTTTTTATAAAATCACTGTGTGTATCTACCGTAGGTTGCAAAATGCTGACAGTTTGTAGTTTACACACTGTCAGCATTTTGCAGGATTACTTGGATAAAACCTTTCTACGTGTGGAAGAACATCCTGTGCACAGACCAGAGGAGAGTATTATTTGGAGCCTGGGTGTAAACATCACAACTTGTCGTTTAAACCTACACTCCTACAAGCATGCCCCCAGACTCCAACAAGCCCTCTACAGACTACAACAAACTCTTCTCAGTTCCAAACATGCCCACTCAACCCCCATCCCAGTCTCCAGCATGCCCGGCCACTTCACTCCACTATGTAAACTGTGATAGGACCGCATTGCACTAAGCGGTCAGTTCCTTCTCTGAAACACTCTGGCAAATCCACAGTTCTGAGAAGCGGATGACCAGTCTCAGTGCTGTGGTGCGTGTGCTCACCTCCTCCCCCTGTGCCTGTACTGATGCAAATCTCACAGCCGCCCCGTCCCCTCTTTGCAGTGAGCGGTTCATTCTGCTGCACAGAGTGGGTGGGGTGGCTGTGATGTTTGCATCATACTATTTAGAGTGCCATGTAATCTTACTATTTAGGGGGTCATCACACTACTTGAAGGGCTATTTGTGGAGCCATAATACTTTTTGCAGTGCTATGTGGGGTCACCGTGTAACTCGGGGGGATATCATACTATTTGAAGGGCTATTTGTCAGGCTATCATACTTTATTGGGTGCTATGTGGGGGCCATCCTGCTACTTAGGTGGCCATCATACTGTATGGATGCCTACTTTGGGGGCCATCATACTATTTGGAGTGCTATGCGGTCTATCTTGCTGTTTAGGGGGGGTCATCACACTATTTGGAGTGCTACAGTGGTGGCCAAAAGTATTGACACCCCTGCAATTCTGTCAGATAATACTCAGTTTCTTCCTGAAAATGATTGCAATCACAAATTCTTTGGTATTATTATCTTCATTTACCGTAATTTGTCTTCAATGAAAAAACACAAAAAGAATCATTTTCAGGAAGAAACTGAGTATTATCTGACAGAATTGCAGGGGTGTCAATACTTTTGGCTATCAACTGTATTTGAGGTGCCTCCATTCTATTTGGAGTGCTATGTGGGGGGTCATCATACTACTTGGGGGGCCATATTGCTATTTTGAGAACTATTTGTAGAGCCATCATACTATTTTGAGTTCTATGTGAGGGCTATAATTCTACTTAGGGGGTCATCCCCCTATTTGGAGGACTATTTAGAGGGCATCATACCTTTTTCAGTGCTATGTGAAGGCCATAATGCTACTTAGTATAAATCTGTAAAAAAAGAATGCGCATATAGGGTCTTATCTCAATTATACACTGTTTGTTTACGATGTGGAATTGCTCACCTTTTTCAGTTGTGAAACCCACAACTGGTAGAAAAACGTTAAAGCAGCTGCCGCAGGGACCGCACTCCCACAGGTAACCGTGGTTGCAATACAGAAGCTTAGGGAAGAGAGGTGTACCACAGTCCGCGCTGCCACGTTCACTCACATCAAAGAAAACGAGTAGACGGTGTCCAGTTCAATCCTTCTTTATTCTCCTACGCGTTTCAGTGCCCTCCTGGCACCTTCATCAGTCACGTCCTGGCCTACCCTAGACCCCTACGCACACCACCCCCTTAGGAAGTCCTACGACGAAACGCGTAGGGGGTCTAGGGTAGGCCAGGACGTGACTCTTATTAACATCCACGGAGGTATGTAATGGTTGTCCTTGTCTGATATTGTGCAAAATGTGTTTGGATCACCTCTGACCTCTCTGAGTGCTCCATTGTACTACCCACACTATGGTTTTTACTGTGAATGTTTTTTTCAGGTGGGACTGTTAGTTGGTCATGGTAGTGGTGGATTAGTGTGTCACATAGCATCACTGATTAAGACATCACAAATTAGCCATATGGTAATATGAAGTGTGAAATGTAAATGGTGAAGCTACTTTCAGATTTGTCATTGTTGACACATTGGCTATATTGGTGTCTAATTAAGTCTTTTTAAATGATAATAGGTGAGAGTATTTGTGGTAGTAAGGCTTTTTTGTCAGGTAAATCACTGGTGCAGATCTCATATTGAGAGAAATGCCTACATTTGAGTGTATTGTGACATATAATTGCCTTCTATATTAAATCAAATGAGTCTAATCTTCAGTATATTTAATGTATTAGACTAATTAGTTCATCACGGATATCAATTAACAAGTTTCTATATTTACATGCCTGCCGTTTAGTCACCCGGCCTCCCCTTATAATTGTACCGCTGGATATTGCTTCAATTTCTGCTATTGTAAAATACCCAGTGGCTTCTTGCTGATATCCATATGTCTTCCCCTTTTTTATTTGTTAATGAATATATAGATTGAACTTGTCTTTCAAGTATCCTAAATAAAAATTGTGAGTTTTCTACACCCACCCTTGTGTCTTTCGAGACTTTTTGATTATTTGGAATGCTATATGGGGGAATCATGCTACTTGGGGAGGTATCATACTATTTGTAATGCAATTTGTGGTGATAATGGCTATTATACTATTTTGAGTGTTTTGTGGGTACATTATATTACTTGGGGAGCCATAACACTATTTGGAGGGTTATTTGTAGGGCCAACATAGGCCAACATGCTATTTAAAGGCCTATTTGTGGTGCCATCACAATATTTGGAGTGATATGTGGGTCCATAATGCTACTTAATGGACCATTATACTATTTGAAGGGATATTTGTGGGGTCTTCATACTATTTGGAGTGCTATGTGGGGGCCTACGTGCTACATGGGGATCATCATACTATTTGTGAGTTCATTATACTGTGTGAAGGGCTCTTTATGGTGTCATAATACTGTTTGTAGTGCTATGTAGGAGCCATTATGATACTTGGGGGGCTATTTGTGTGGCCATCATGCGATTTGGAATGCTGTATGGGTCAATCATGCTATTTAGGGGACCATCATGTTATTTGGAGTGTTATTTAGGGGCCATCATACTATTTGGACTGCTCTGCGGGGGCATCATGTAACTTAGGGCTATCATACTATTTGGAGGGCTATTTGTGAGGCCATCATACTATTTTTAGTACTATGTAGGGGCCATCATGCTAATTAGGGGGCCATCATACTATATGCAGAGCTATTTGTGGGGCCATGATTCTATTTGGAGGGCTATATGGGAACCCTCATGCTACTTGGGGGTCATCATGCAATTTAAAGAGCAATTTGTGGTGCCATCATACTATATGGAGTGCTATTTGTGGAGCCATGATTCTATTTGGAGAGCTATATGGGAACTATCATGCTACTTGAGGGGCCATCATGCTATTTGAAGGGCAATTTATGGTGCCATCATACTATATGGAGTGCTATTTGTGGGGCCAGTATATTATTTTGAGAGCTGCTAGGGGGTCATTATGCTACTTGCGGGGGTCATAATACTTTAGGGAGGTCTATTAGTGGGTCCATCATACCATTTGGAAGGCTATCTGTGGATCCATCATACCTCTTGGGAGGCTATTTGGGTGGCCATCATTTGGAGGGCCCCATGAAAAACACTAAAGGGTGAAAGTGTACAATATGTAGAGAGGGAATTTTGTTTTTGCCAACTGCTAGAGAAAAGCGTGTGCCAGGTATCGCGTCACCGGGTCCTATATACTCAATGATCCAATGCGGCCGGCCTATCACAGCCATGCCAATACTCGACATGGCTGTAATGGGTATGGAGGAGCCCACAGACAGAAAGCTTATTGATTAGCTGTGCTGTTGCCTTTCAACAAGCTTTATTCAGCTGCTGAGCATGAACAATAACACAGACTTACACTTAAGGTGTCTGTGTGCAGGGATCGGAACCGGAGCTAGGTGTTCAGTACGAATCCAGGACTTTAGTGTTCGGGTTGGCTCATTACTAGTTACAACTGCTCATCAATCTTACTTTTTTACAGTTTAAACTTGGTTAACAATGAATATCACAATAGAGAAACGTACACCACTTTATTTTATATTCAAATGTCAATTATCCTCGCAAGAGAATGTATGAAAGCAGTGTGTAGGGGCTCAGAGGAAAGGAAATTGTACACATATAACAATAATTCTGAATTAAATGCAATATGAGTTTTGCGTGAAATTCTAATCCACCCCTAGTAAAATCATGTAATGTTGTATGTGCAATAGGTATTACATAACTACTACAGTATACCTAGTTGAAATATCAGAGAAGGTGGCTACAGTAGGTAATGTGTTCTGTATTATATAATCCTGAGCGATACCAATATTCTTGCTACTTACTTGATTTGCTGAGTAAGGCTAGGGTCACGCTTAGCAGGTCACATATATATGCCGGATGCAGCAACGTTTTCCTGTGCACTCTGCTAAAGCGCAGTTCCTGGGGCTTCCTGTGTGGCTGCATCCATGGTAAACATCGGGTTACTATGGAGCAGCCTTAGTTCTGAACACCCGAAGTTAACACTGTCCGTTACTGCAGGCTTGCCTCTGCAGTTACTGCATCCAGCAAACGTAAGTCATATGCTAACTGTGGCCCTAGCCTAATACATTGCTCCCTTCTCCTATGACCACCACTCTTTACTGTGCTGCACGTTGGGTTTTACAATTTGTCCTCCGTGTCTCAGTGGCATCATCCACCTAGATCTTTAAAAGGGTTTTCCTACAAACAGATTAATTTAAAAGTTTGTTTTAATTAATAGATCTTGGAATAGCAATAATTTTACAATTGGATGCGTTTAAAAAAATATTCCTGTGCTGAGATAATCGTTTATATGTTCCACTATTGGGTGCCTTGCAGATCCTAAGGCTGGTTTCACATTGCGTTATAGTTAAATCCGATGCTGTCCGATGATAATCGGACAGCATCGGATCCAAACTGATCCCTGCAATCGGATGCCAAACATATTGCAGGATCAGTTTGGTCTGTCACCTCGCTCCCCCTCCTCTCTACCTCCTTTCATCTCGCTGTCCCCCTGTTGTCCCCTGTTGTCCCCTGCTGTCCCCCTGCTGTCCCCCTGTTGTCCCCTGCTGTCCCCCTGTTGTCCCCTGCTGTCCCCCTCCTGTCCTCCTGTTGTCCCCTGCTGTCCCCCTGCTGTCAACCTGCTGTCCCCCTGTTTTCCCCCTGCTGTCCCCCTGTTTTCCCCCTGCTGTCCCCCTGCTGTCCCCTCTCCTGTCCTCTTCTCCCCGCTATTCCTGTCATTCCAACATAAAAGATCTTTATTCTCACCTGCCAGCGCTCGCCCGGCGTCTCCATAGAGTTCCTAATTGGTTTTACAGGACCTGCGATGATGTCAGAAGTGTCATCGGGTCACATGAGCGGTTACCGCGGTAACCGCTCATGTGACACAATCAGCTGATCGGGTTGTGACATCATCACAGGTCTTGTTACCGAGCGGGAAGCTGATGGAGACGCCGGGGGAGAGCTGGCAGGTGAGAATAAATATTTTTTATTTTAAACACTTGATTTTAGTTATATTTAACTTTCGCAAGGTATGTATATACATTGCGGAAGTTAAATTAGGCGGCACACAATAGTTTTAGTGTACTGAGCATGTACTGAGCATGCTCAGTACACTAAAATCGGGTCCGAAGAGACATCAGATGTTTCCTCGGACCCTGCTCCATGGGGCCCCATGTTAAAGTCATCGGATCGGATCGGATTTGACATAATTGCCATCTGATTTGCCTCCGATCCAATTCTCTCCGATTTTTTTCAGGAGCCAAAATCTCAGCAGTCTACGATTTTTGTTCCTGCAAAAAATCGGAGAGAATTGGATCGGAGGCAAATCGGATGGCAATTATGTCAAATCCGATCCCCATTGGATAACATGGGGGCTGATTTGGATCCGATGGTGTCCGATTTTAATCGGACAGCATCGGATTTAACTATAATGCAATGTGAAACCAGCCTAATGTGTTTGCCATCCAGGGCACCGATGCAGTTTGGAAACTGGGCCTCTTGCTGGAAGCAGATGAAATTTTGACGCCATATGCCAGCGGTGGGGTTGGCATCAACAGGGGCTGGTGTTTCACCCACAGGACTTCACAGGTCTCTGGCACGATGCCGCAGATGGTTGACCGGCCAATCCGAAACTGGTAATGAAGGGAGGCATAACTCTCCCCTGTGGTCAAATACCTGAAAGGAAAATGAACACACTATTAGTATAGAACACACACACATGACATGATGTAATGTTCAGACAGGGAGAGATGACATGTGTTCAGTGTGTGCATGAAACAAAGCAGCAGGCCAACAACACGTACCTCAGAGTCACTACCAGTCTTTCAGCAGGGAATATGGCCGGCCGGCATCATGTATCCTGGCAACATATATCATCGCCCACCAGGGCAAGGAGTGCGTCAAAGGAGGCCATGGACATCCTGAGATACCGCAGAAACTTCACAGGGTAACTCCTCAACTGGTGAAACAGCACATGAAATAACCCATATTGTGGTCTCAGCAGGTTGACCTCATGTACCCAGAGCCTGCTACGCCTGGCATGTCACAACTGGTGATGCCGGAAGACCAGGTAGCACAGCTCCAGGAGCAATAAAACCTCCA
Source organism: Allobates femoralis (assembly GCA_033576535.1). Taxonomy (NCBI): domain Eukaryota; kingdom Metazoa; phylum Chordata; class Amphibia; order Anura; family Aromobatidae; genus Allobates; species Allobates femoralis. The sequence goes on from JARQOC010000011.1 coordinate 178,382,949, forward strand.
TGATAAGCACAGACCCTCCAATCAGACACAAAATGTCCAAATGGCTAATGACAACACCCCCAAATTACCTGGCCTTCTTATTGGCTGAGGGGTGTGGCTAACCATGAATACTAAAAAAAAAAAAAACCTGCAGGTGTGCAGCCGCAGGTGTCTGGTTCCCGGATCCTCCCGGACCGGGACAATCCGGCCCCATAGGCTCCCATGTTAGGGAGCGCCCGATTGCACCGGATCCGGGAGGATCTGGGGGAATCCAGGAGAATCCAGGATATGGCAATTAGGGGAGATTTTCCTACCCGGACACAAAAAGGTTGCAAGCAACGTTATTGTCTCCGGTGAGAAAAATCTGAATTCTCCCGCATTCTTCTGAATGCACACCCGAAACGTTGCTGTTGCCCATGCTGTGATGTTGAATAAACCTTTTTTCACCTAAAGAAGGATTGGAGTGCTGCAACTTCATTTATATCATATATTGAAAACCTTGAAAGGAAGAGGTTTTGGCACCCTCATGTAAGCTCTGTGCTGCTAGATAGATAGATAGATAGATAGATAGATACTTGAAAAAATGCTGCAGCCCTATGGTACCTGTGGCCGTAATAAAGGCATAAGGATACATCTAATGACAGAGTGCTGCAGCATTTTTTCAAGTATATACACGTTCTGGGAAGACAGCTGAGCTGATTAGCACCCACTGGGCAGTGCTGCTCTATTTGTTTCTAGATAGATAGATAGATAGATAGATAGATAGATAGATAGATAGATACAAAGAAAAAATGTCTCTGCAGCACACAGCTACTACCAATATCGTACATATGCTAACAAGCAAAAAATGAGAAAAAAATGTAAAAACTTACGTTTTTTCAAAAAACTCATTATTAATTTTTATTTTCTAGGGTCTTAGTACATACATTGGCCAATGTCTGCTTGCTCACCAACCACGTCACAGTGCCCCTCAGGTCTGATGAGTCCTGCGCTGACATCCCTGTCACATTCTGTCTTGAGTGTTGTGCAGTTTTTTTTGCTTTGTGTATAAGTAGGGATGGGCGAATCTACTCGCTAGGACTCGTTACTCGGTGAGTAGTAAGGGACTCGCAGGACTCGGTACTCTGCGAGTTTCCCAGTGATTACTCGCACGAGTCCAATGCAAATCAATATCAATCCTGGTTTTGTCAGAAACGCTGACAAAACTAGGATTGCCATTGTTTGCATTAGACTCGGCTACTGTGCCAGTGATAGCAGGGAAACTCGCAAAGTAACTGCTGTTTCTTTGCGAGCCGAGTCCAGCTGTCTTCTCTGTGCAGCTCCAGGGTCCTAGAGCCCGCCTGCTCTCAGACATGATGTAGCAGTGCTGAGATTGTTCTCAGTCTGCTCATTCCCTGTGCATAGACATCTATATCTATGCACAGGGGATGTAGCAGAGAGGACATCGCGTTTTGGACTACGTCGGACGGAAGAGGATTTTTTTAATTAAAGATGGAGTACCTAATGGCTTTTTTTTTATTTCAAATAAAATTTTTTCTCTGTGTTGTGTTTTTTCAACCCTTTATTGGAGATTCTTAGTGGCTGGGTCAAACGTGGCCTGACATTAAGAATCTCGGGCTTAATACCAGCTTGTATAACAAAGCTGGTATTAACCCCTTTATTACCCAGCGTGCTACCGCCACCAGGGCCGCTGGAAGAGCGGGGTTCAGCGCCAGAGGATGGCTCTTCAATGAATGCGCCATCTTCTGGGGCAGCTGCGGGCTGCAATTTGCAGCGGGTGGTGCCCAGAAAGCTTGGGCATCCCTGCGCTGCGGATTCCAGCCCCCAGCTGCTTAGCTGTACCTGGCTAGACATAGAAATTGCGCGGAGCCCCACACATTTTTTTTTTATTATTTCATGAATTTCAGAGTCAGAGTCTCAGAGTCAGAGTCAGAATCTCAGAATTTCATGAAATAATAAAAACAAATGCGTGGGGCTCCGCGCAATTTCTATGTCTAGCCAGGTACAGCTAAGCAGCTGGGGGCTGGAATCCGCAGCGCAGGGATGCCCAAGCTTTCTGGCCACCCCCCGCTGCAAATTGCAGCCCGCAGCCGCCCCAGAAGATGGCGCGTTCATTGAAGCGCCATCCTCTGGAGCTGAACCCCGCTCTTCCAGCGGCCCTGGTAGCGGTGGCACGCTGGGTAATAAAGAGGTTAGGGCCAGCTTTGTATTATCAGCTGGCCCTAAGCCCGAAATTTATGGCGGTCACGCCAATATTAGACATGACCGCCATGAATTTCTATTAAATTGTTTTAAAAAAAACACAACACAAAGAAAATTTTTTATTAGAAATAAAAAAAAAAGCCATTAGGGACTCCATCTTTGATTAAAAAAATACTCTTCCGTCCGACGCAGTCCAAAACGCGATGTCCTCTCTGCTACATCCCCTGTGCATAGATATAGATGTCTATGCACAGGGAATGAGCAGACTGAGAACAATCTCAGCTCTGCTACATCATCTCTGTGCACAGACATTCATGTCTGTACACAGGGAATGAGCAGACTGAGAACAATCTCAGCACTGCTACAACAGGCAGCATGTGGGCTCTAGGACCCTGGAGCTAGCAGCCAGCACACTGAGAAGACAGGACTCTTATCTGTGAGAGTTTCCCAGCTCCCAGCGATTACTTACAAAGTAAACGAGTCCAATGCAAATAAATGACAAAACTAGGATTGCTTCAGGCTGAAGCTTCCGAGACACATCTGCGATTTGTAAATCTCACACTACTCGCTATTACTCGCTTCCCCATTCATTAACATTGGACTCGCTAGACTCGCAACGAGTAGCGAGTCCCAGGCTCGGACTCGCTAGAGTCAAGCGATTCCGAGTAATTTAGGATTCGCCCATCACTATGTATAAGATATGGAGTTGCTGGCTCCATGACTGCACTTAGCACCCTCATCACCCACAGGTGGTCTGAGGTTGAGATAGTGTCCACCCACCTAACAGTGGGACAGGGAGGAAAAGGAGGACAGGGATGTCAGCGCGGACTCATGAGTCCTGGGGGCATTGTGACGTGGTTGGTGAGCAAGCAGACATTGGCTAATGAATGTACTAAGACCCCTAGAAAATAAAAATTAAGAATAATGAGTTTTTTTTTAAAAACTTAGGTTTTTACATTTTTTTCTCATTTTTTGTTTGTTAGCATATGTACGATATTGGTAGTAGCTGTGAGCTGCAGAGACATTTTTTTCTTTGTATTTGACCCAGCATCACTGCTAGCACCAGTTCACATTGTTTCTTGAGTGTTGTGCAGTTTTTTTTGCTTTGTAGATAGATAGATAGATAGAAAAAAGTTTGAGCAGCGTCTCTCGGTTGGCGTACGCCCAGTGCTTAGCAGTCCTTCAGAGTGGTGTCTAACCACTAACTCCAGACATATAGATAAAGAAATGAGGCTGCAGCACACGACTTTAGAAAAGTACAGCCTTTAATGGCTTTTTATGGCATTAGAATAGCGACGTTTCGGTCCTCAGACCTTCCTCTGGCAGTCACTACATGCAAATGCTGAGGGTTTTATACTTCCTCCTATGTCATCTCACATTATTCAATTAACAGCTTAATTATCGTTTTACATCATTTTACAGTGCATATACAACTCACAGTCATACTAGATAATACATAATGGTTCATATTTGTGCTCCTCCAGTTAACGTTCACATCTATGGAGTGTTAGATTTCCTACTTACAGTTAGTTCATGAGTGTGATCACTTGTAACCCAGGTGCCCGCCTAATTACCTGTAATTATTATATCTTGCTGGCCCGGCATGTCACTCGCCATGTGCGGCCGCTATCTCGCCACGCGCCGCCATTACGGCGTTGTTTACATGCTACTGCGCATGCGTACTAGCTATACGCGTCCCTAGTTACAGAAAGCGACCGGAATTGCTTCCAACGCCATTTTCTCTAACTCGCGCATGCTCTGTGTGGCCACAGTAGTTTACAATGCGCGATTATACAGCTTCTTCTTTTACTTCTTACCTTTATCCAATAATTGCTAAAAAATACTTTAAAAAGGTTATACAAACTACCTTATTGATATTTTATTTTTAAAAAAAGTTATCCACATACTATTTTTAGTAGATAACGTTTCAATTTATATTTAAAGTGACAGTGCACTGTATGTGTATATCTCTCCAATATACTCTTTGGAGACATTTTCTCCCACAAACCTTTGCCTCTGATTCCCTATAAAGGAACCATATTGCCAACCAATCCCTATGTATTTCGCACTTGCGCTTATATACACCAAAAAATTTTTCCTTTTTCTTTTATGGCATATCTGATGTATTAGGTTCCAGGTGTAGAGTGCATCCCAATACTGGGTTGTAGCACTCCCCTGTCAGTACGATGTCTTAAGGAGGTTTCTCCCTTTGCACCCCCTGCCCAGGGAAACCACGGACTCCCCACATTCAACCATATTTTTGTCATTGGTGTTGTTCCATTAAAGATATATTGCTTTGACAATGAGGCAAAAGTAGAGAAAAATATTTGAGATATATTTATTAATTAAAAAGTGCATTTACAGTGCATTCAATTTAATTTGTGCTAATTTATTTGATAAATATGAATAATATTTCTTAAAGTGCAAATAGTATTTTTTGAAAGTGCAAATAGTGTTTTTTGATAAAAAAATCTTTTATAATAATACCGTATATACTCGTGTATAAGCCGACCCGTGTATAAGCCGACCCCCCTACTTTTGCCCCAAAACCTGGGAAAATTTATTGACTCGTGTATAAGCCGAGGGTGGACCCCAGCACAGGTATACAGCCCCCAGCAGTGTGGTATACAGCAGCCTCCCCAGTGGTATATACAGGCCCCAGCAGTGTTACAGCAGCAGCCCCAGTGGTATATACAGCAGCAGCCCCAGTGGTAGTATACAGCAGCCCCAGAGGTATATACAGCAGCCCCAGTGGTAGTATACAGCAGCAGCCCCAGTGGTAGTATACAGCAGCAGCCCCAGTGGTAGTATACAGCAGCAGCCCCAGTGGTAGTATACACGCAGCCCCAGTAGTATATACAGCCCCAGTGGTAGTATATAGCCCCAGTGGTAGTATATATACAGCCCCAGTGGTAGTATATAGCCCCAGTGGTAGTATATAGCCCCAGTGGTAGTATATAGCCCCAGTAGTAGTATACAGCCCCAGTGGTAGTATATAGCCCCAGTGGTAGTATATATACAGCCCCAGTGGTAGTATACAGCCCCAGTGGTAGTATATAGCCCCAGTGGTAGTATACATACAGCCCCAGTGGTAGTATATAGCCCCAATGGTAGTATATAGCCCCAGTAGTAGTATACAGCCCCAGTGGTAGTATATAGCCCCAGTGGTAGTATATAGCCCCAGTGGTAGTATACATACAGCCCCAGTGGTAGTATATAGCCCCAATGGTAGTATATAGCCCCAGTAGTAGTATACAGCCCCAGTGGTAGTATATAGCCCCAGTGGTAGTATATATACAGCCCCAGTGGTAGTATATAGCCCCAGTGGTAGTATATAGCCCCAGTGGTAGTATATAGCCCCAGTAGTAGTATACAGCCCCAGTGGTAGTATATAGCCCCAGTGGTAGTATATATACAGCCCCAGTGGTAGTATATAGCCCCAGTGGTAGTATATAGCCCCAGTGGTAGTATATAGCCCCAGTGGTAGTATACAGGGCCCCAGCAGGGCCCCCCTCATAATTTGGCGCCCCCACCTCAGTTTCTGGGCCCCCCCGCATGCAGCGCTGCACATATACATTACGTGTCTAGCAGCTGTTACCCTCCGGTGGCAGATCGCGGCTCCCCGCTCCGGGCTCCATCTTCCTCGCTGTCTTCCTGCTTTGTGACCGGCGCGATGACGTCATCGCGCCGGTCACATGACAACCAGGAAGACAGAGAGGAAGATGGAGCCCGGAGCCGGGAGCCGCGATCTGCCACCGGAGGGTAACAGCTGCTAGACACGTAATGTATATGTGCAGCGCTGCATGCGGGGGGGCCCAGAAACTGAGGTGGGGGCGCCAAACTTTGAGGGGGGCCGTATGACTCGCGTATAAGCCGAGGGGGGGACTTTTCAGCCCAATTTTTGGGCTGAAAAACTCGGCTTATACGCGAGTATATACGGTAATAATAATAAAAATCTTTCTGTGAGACGGGTGAATCTATTTAGTGCAAACTGCTTTTGTGGCTCTTAATTAGTGAATTTCTTCAACAGGTAATTTTTGGCAGGCGCCCAGTATACCAGCGTCACATTCCTCATGGTTCCTTCCTATAAACAAAGGGTAGACAACAGCAGATGAGTCATGTTTGCACAAAACCATTTCTAGACTGTTTTTTTACATTAATGTGACAGTGCATTATAGTGGTTAAAACACACAAACTAGTGACTAAAATACACAGATTTCCAGAACGAGACATCTACTTTAAAGCACTGTATGTAATTTAAAATCTATATTAAGTCCCTCCGGTTTCAAAGTACGCAACTTGTGTATCCATTCTAGTTCTTTTGTCTTAAGTAATCCAATTCTATCGCCCCCCCCTCCTAGGCATTGGTACGGTATCAATCAACCTAAATTTTAGGTCCTTCTCTTTATGTCCAGCTTCCGTAAAGTGCTTAGATACGGGCAAATTCAAGATTTTTTTGCGTATAGTATACCGATGGTGGCTAATTCTTATTTTAAAATCAAGGGTTGTTTCCCCTATGTACCATAATTGGCAGGGGCATTCAAGGAGATAAATAACAAAATCTGAGTTGCACGTTAAAAAATGGTTGATTTTATACTCGATACCTGTTTTCGGATGGGAAAACCTGTTTCCTTTTCTCATGTAAGAACAATTGATGCAATTAATACAGGGATAGCAACCTGTTCTCTTCTCTCCTGTCAATGTTATTTGTCTTTTATTGTTTAATGTACCAATGTCTGACCTGACCAACCAATCTTTTAAATTCTTACTTTTTTTGTGTGACACTAATGGTAAATTACCATATTCTTCAATATGTGGAAGACATCTTTCCAGCATCCCCCAGTGTTTATGGATGATATTGACTATACTTTTTGTCTCCTCCCCATACGTTAATGTTAATGGGATTCTTTTCTTGTGTATTTCACTTTTCCCATTAATACGTCCTAACTTCTCTCTTTGCTGTTTTAAAACCGTCTCAGGATAACCTCTCTGCTTAAATTTGTCTATCAACCTCTCTATCTCTAGATTTCTTTCATCTTCATTGCTTACTATCCTACTTATCCTGGTCATTTGACCAAGGGGAACTGCTTTCTTAAGACTGTTGGGGTGTCCACTAGTGTAGTGTAGTAGTTTGTTCTTATCCGTGGGCTTTGTATAAAGAGTGGTACTCATACCACCTTCTTGCAACAATACCCGAACGTCTAGGAACTGCATTTCTGTTTGGGAGTGTACTTCCGTAAATTTTATCGTGTCATTGATCGTATTCATGTAATCATAGAAAGACAATAATTCCATTTCAGTTCCCTTCCATATAATAAAGATATCGTCCACATATCTCCACCACCTCTCCACATGGGAGAAGTGGTGGGATGTGTAGACAAATCTTTCTTCTAGGTAGACCATGACGGCTCCTGCGTACGAACATGCCATCCGAGCCCCCATCGCGGTTCCCATCAGTTGCAAAAAGAAGTCATCTCCGAACAGAAAATAATTCTGCCTGAGGACGACCTCTAATAGGTCTATAATGAATTGTTTGCAAGGTTCCGTATAATTTGTCGTTTTCAAGAAATCCGCAATTACTTTTATACCCATCTCATGGTCTATGGAGGTGTATAAAGATGTTACATCAAAGGACGCCAATATATATTCCTTTTTCCCCATAAATTTGGTTTCCTCCTTATACCTTGCTAAATTGCCAAGGAAATGACCCGTGTCCTTAATATATGACTTCCCTTTATTTGCAAAGGGACTCATGATTTTTTCTAAAAAGATTCCAATGTTATAGAATATTGAGTTGATTCCTGCCACAATTGGCCTTCCAGGGGGATCAACTATGGACTTGTGTATTTTTGGAACCAGATAAAACACTGGTGTTACAGGATTCTTTTCAAACAAAAAATCATGCATTTGTGGATCTATAATCCCTCCCATTTCAGCAGAACTTAATAATTTTTGTATGTTCTTTTGGATCTCAAATTTGGGGTCTTTTTGCAACCTTTTGTACACCTTTTTGTCTTCCAATTGCCTATAGGCTTCTTTTAAATAAGCATCTTTGTCCATGATGACGGTTGCTCCACCTTTATCAGCTGGCTTTATTATCAAACCGTTATCATGGACAAGCTCTTGCACTGCCCGGAACTGCTCTTTGGTTACATTAGGTTTTGACAACTCCTTTTTGGTTGTATCTCTCAACTTTTTGATTTCATGTTTTACCGCTCGCTCAAAGGCCTCTATTACTGGTACATCATCATTAGGCATCTTGAATTTGCCCGTATCTAAGCACTTTACGGAAGCTGGACATAAAGAGAAGGACCTAAAATTTAGGTTGATTGATACCGTACCAATGCCTAGGAGGGGGGGCGATAGAATTGGATTACTTAAGACAAAAGAACTAGAATGGATACACAAGTTGCGTACTTTGAAACCGGAGGGACTTAATATAGATTTTAAATTACATACAGTGCTTTAAAGTAGATGTCTCGTTCTGGAAATCTGTGTATTTTAGTCACTAGTTTGTGTGTTTTAACCACTATAATGCACTGTCACATTAATGTAAAAAAACAGTCTAGAAATGGTTTTGTGCAAACATGACTCATCTGCTGTTGTCTACCCTTTGTTTATAGGAAGGAACCATGAGGAATGTGACGCTGGTATACTGGGCGCCTGCCAAAAATTACCTGTTGAAGAAATTCACTAATTAAGAGCCACAAAAGCAGTTTGCACTAAATAGATTCACCCGTCTCACAGAAAGATTTTTATTATTATTATTATTATTATAAAAGATTTTTTTATCAAAAAACAGTATTTGCACTTTCAAAAAATACTATTTGCACTTTAAGAAATATTATTCATATTTATCAAATAAATTAGCACAAATTAAATTGAATGCACTGTAAATGCACTTTTTAATTAATAAATATATCTCAAATATTTTTCTCTACTTTTGCCTCATTGTCAAAGCAATATATCTTTAATGGAACAACACCAATGACAAAAATATGGTTGAATGTGGGGAGTCCGTGGTTTCCCTGGGCAGGGGTGCAAAGGGAGAAACCTCCTTAAGACATCGTACTGACAGGGGAGTGCTACAACCCAGTATTGGGATGCACTCTACACCTGGAACCTAATACATCAGATATGCCATAAAAGAAAAAGGAAAAATTTTTTGGTGTATATAAGCGCAAGTGCGAAATACATAGGGATTGGTTGGCAATATGGTTCCTTTATAGGGAATCAGAGGCAAAGGTTTGTGGGAGAAAATGTCTCCAAAGAGTATATTGGAGAGATATACACATACAGTGCACTGTCACTTTAAATATAAATTGAAATGTTATCTACTAAAAATAGTATGTGGATAACTTTTTTTAAAAATAAAATATCAATAAGGTAGTTTGTATAACCTTTTTAAAGTATTTTTTAGCAATTATTGGATAAAGGTAAGAAGTAAAGGAAGAAGCTGTATAATCGCGCATTGTAAACTACTGTGGCCACACAGAGCATGCGCGAGTTAGAGAAAATGGCGTTGGAAGCAATTCCGGTCGCTTTCTGTAACTAGGGACGCGTATAGCTAGTACGCATGCGCAGTAGCATGTAAACAACGCCGTAATGGCGGCGCGTGGCGAGATAGCGGCCGCACATGGCGAGTGACATGCCGGGCCAGCAAGATATAATAATTACAGGTAATTAGGCGGGCACCTGGGTTACAAGTGATCACACTCATGAACTAACTGTAAGTAGGAAATCTAACACTCCATAGATGTGAACGTTAACTGGAGGAGCACAAATATGAACCATTATGTATTATCTAGTATGACTGTGAGTTGTATATGCACTGTAAAATGATGTAAAACGATAATTAAGCTGTTAATTGAATAATGTGAGATGACATAGGAGGATGTATAAAACCCTCAGCATTTGCATGTAGTGACTGCCAGAGGAAGGTCTGAGGACCGAAACGTCGCTATTCTAATGCCATAAAAAGCCATTAAAGGCTGTACTTTTCTAAAATCGTGTGCTGCAGCCTCATTTCTTTATCTAGATAGATAGATAGATAGATAGATAGATAGATAGATAGATAAAAAACAGTAAAAACTGCACAGCACTCAAAGACACAGTGTGAATTGATGCCAGCAGGGACGCTGGATCAAACAACCAGAAAACGTTTTCCTGCAGCACTCAGCTACTACCAATAATGCACACATGATAACAAGCGGTATATGAGGAAAAAATTTAAACACTTACGTTTTCTTCAAAAAACTCAATATTCTTATTTTTTTATTTTCTGAGGTTCTTGGTACATACATTGGCCAATGTCTGTTTGCTCATCAACCACGACACGGTGACCCCAGGTCTGATGAGTCCTAAGCTGACATCCCTGTCCTCCTTGTCCTCTCTGTCCCACTTCTAAGTGGGTGGACACCATCTCCCCAATCACACACTGCAAATGTGAGGCAATTTCACGGCGATTGATCCGGGGCGACATCTCGCCTTTAGGATTCCCAGGTGAGATTGCGGCCTGTGAAGGTAACATCAGGGTGAACTCACATCTTTGTATCTTTTTTTGCTGTGGATCTCAGCAAGAAGAGTAGTAGAGTGCCATGCGTTTTGACATCCATATGACATGTGCATGACATGCCAGTGTGCGTTTTTCCCCGCACCTAGCATTCGTATGTCATGCCAGGCTGGAAAAAGGTTCTTTGAACCGAACCGTCGCTACCTTTGTCCTGAGGGCCCAATAAAGGCATAAGAAAACTTGGGGAGGAGTGCTACAGTCATTTTTTATGGTCTATCTATCTATCTATCTATCTATCTATCTATCTATCTATCTATCTATCTATCTATCTATCTATCTATCTATCTAATACATCCAAAAATTGACTGCAGCACTCCAAATTGAGGTAGTTGATGCCTTTTATTGGGCCTTCAGGACAACTCAGCAACGTTTCAGCCTCAACAGGCTTTCTTCTAGCCTGTTGAGGCTGAAATGTCGCTGAGTTGTCCTGAAGGCCCAATAAAAGGCATCAACTACCTCAATTTGGAGTGCTGCAGTCAATTTTTGGATTTATTTGACAGAGCAAGTGAAAGGTTGCTGGACTGATTTGCACCCATTTACCAGTTGTGCTGCTCAAACTTTTTGGTCACTATCTATCTATCTATCTATCTACTATCTATCTATCTATCTATCTATCTATCTATCTATCAGAAAAAATTTTCCTGCAGCACTCAGCTACTACCAATAATGCACATTTGCCTCACATTTACAGTGTGTGATTGGGGAATTTCTCAGCGATAAATCGCCTCTCGCCTGTCACCTGATTCCTGAGTACTGCTCTGAAATCAGCCTTAATCATGAAGGCGATATTTCCGTGTTGTGGCGTGTGATAGGGCGATAGTGATGGAATCAGCGTCACCTATGATTTTCCGTAGGCGTGCCACAGCGTGCTGTAGTCCGCGCCCCGTCTGCGATGATTGGTGGTGGCTACTGTGTTCCCATTGGCTGTCAGTTCACAGGGCGCCATATTTGAAGAGCTATTCGTTCAGCACCACATACATCTTCAATGGCATCATGTATTAGCCAGCCTTCCAGAGCAGGCTGACCAATCGTAACGCTATTGCATTGTCCAATGAGCGTGTATGGGGCGCATTGTAAACCACTGCGGCATGCCTATCCCTTCGCAGCGCTGACCATGTAAGCCCACATTGGCTTTGGGATTACGGCGTGTAAAGCGGCGAGGGAATTCGACCGGATTGGTTCCGCTGTGGGTGAGGCAATTTCCAGGGCGACACATCGCCTTTATTTCAGGGCGAGATTGTGGCGTGTAATACCGCCTTCGGCGATCTGAGGCGAGCATGAAAAACGTGCACGTGCATGTTACATCGCCTCATATCGCCAGCCGATATTGCGGCGTGTGAAGGTACCATTACAGGTTTAAGTAAAAGTATTCCCTCATAATGCTACATGTAACTATGAATAGTATGGCATCACTGTGTAGGTGATTATTGGCAAGGAAATTTACAACATTATATGTGTAAATTTGTGTACCAACTTTAGTACACTGCATATGCTGCATGGTTTAGGGGGCTTTGGGTTGCCTATTTTCTACAGAGCCCTAGGTGTTTTTATTTCTTTTTTTATTTTTTACGTCACTAAGGCTGGCATCACATTTGCGTTCCCCTCCACAGCGTTCTGCGGAGGGGAGCCGCCATGTGAGCGCAGCCACCGCAGGTCCCTATGTTTATAATGGGGACTCATGGTGCTGCGCTTGACTGCGCATGACCGTGCGCTCCCATTCATTTGCCTGTGTGATTTGTACGCATGTGCATGCTTGCGTACAAATCACACTCTCTCGCGACATGTCACGTTCCTGGTGCGGACGAGAATGTATGATTTGTACGCAAGCATGCACATGCGTATAAATCACACATGCAAATGGAATTGGAGCGCACGGTCATGCGCAGTCAAGCGCAGCATCGTGTGTCCCCCTTATAAACATAGGGAGTTGCGGTGGATGCGCTTACATGGAGGTTCCCCTCCGTAGAACACTGCGGAGGGAACGCAAACGTGAATCCACTCTAAGAACATGCATCACACACCAGGGCCGTGGGTTACTCGGGACCAGTCCCTGTTGTCTGGTCACAGGGGAATGTCACAGTATTGGCTGCGGACCAGTTCCGTGGCCCTGGAGGGTCCGCAACAAATTTAAAAAGGGAAAAATATAAAAACGGTAAAAAGGAAAAATAAGTTTGTCACTGTGACGCCACCCATGGTATGCGGCCAGATGTGACTGCCGCTGCTTGTCTCAGCTCCGAGGGATGATGATGTGACACAGCAAGGTGATGAGCCCTCCACGGGCAGGGCTGGTTTATCCCCTGGACCGGTGATAAAAGTTTATAGTGAGGTGATTGTGAGGTAACCGTGGGGGTGCAATTTGCTACTGACAGCTGTGTTTCTGATCTCTCAGCTTCATAACTTCTCAGATGCCAGAGTCTGTAACCAAGTATGCTCAATAAAACTCTCACACAAGTTTCAAGTTCAACCGGGTACTTTACTCACTGCTGTTGCTCTTATTTTTACACAGTCTTGGTTCTGCAGTAAGCGGTACCGGTAGCCAGTACAGCAGCTGAAATGGATCACCAAAGCACCCCCTTTCTCAATGCCTTTCGGGTCTCTTCAGGATTGCTCACAACCTCAGGGCTAGCAGTCGCAGACTTTCCTGGGTATCTCCCCCCTGGATCCCTAGTCCTATGTGAGGCCTTTCCTTCGGTGTGACAGTCAGTAGATTCCGGGCATAGAGACCCTTCACCTCACCGGTTAATCTGTGGCCAGGGTATATAGCAACCAACCACTATTACAGGGCCGTTTCCCTGTGTGTTGACCCAGTCCCTCAGTGTCTCTGTAAATCCGGTCTTCCACTTTGGACTCCTTCTCCTCTACACCTGGTCAGTAGCCACGGACCCGGTCAGCCATAAGATGACACCGGCCGCCGGGCCCCGGTTTTCTCTCCGGTTGTTACAGTATTTAGCTATATTAGTGGTTTCAGCTAGGAGCCCGGTTCCTACTCCTCCCTCTACTCGCCAGGAACTCTGTCTGATGTAACTGCCATTGCTCCTCCCCCTTTCCCAGGTGTCTCTCCTAAGCTCCACCCACCACTTAGCCTTCCCCCACCTCTCCCCTGCCTGACATAAAGTCCTAGGTCTAGGGATTCGGGGGCATGTTGGGTGTTTGACATGGGGTGGATGGCTCACCATCTCATCTGCTGTACTACTCTGTGGCCACAGATCCACAGGGGCGCCACACACACACACACACTCACCCTTTTTGTATTCTACATGGGTATTACTAGACACTGTTTTTTATATATTCCCTTTTGTGTGTGGGCATAGGGATATAGAGTGTTCACAAGCCCCTCTGGGACATTGTGTGTTGGACATTTTGCACCAGCTTGGTCTATTGTAGGCCCATAACTCATATGGTTTATCATTTATGGAACCACAGATCTTTTAAATGTTTTAAATGTGTTTTTCTTTGGTATCCAAGAAAATATATGTTATTAGTATTTAGGTGTGCTTATCTCTTATGTTTTGTCTTTCTTCTTTTTGTTGACAGCCATAACTTTAGCTCAGTGGTGTCTCTGTGCTTGTGTTTCCTGTACTCACTCTGATCTGTGGAATATGTTGGCGCTATATAGATAAAATTATTATTATTATTATTGTTTACCCGACCTTGGACCTTTCTTCTGATGATCAATTTGCCTAGCCCCTTTGTCTTGACCCACTACCCTTGTGGTATCTGCCTGCAGAATACTTGACTACCCAGCCTCATGGCTAGCTTGTGAGTAGTGACTACCGTCACAGAAGCCTTATTTCAAGTATTCTGCTGTAGTGCATGTATTACATAAAAAACAATATATTTAAAGCAAGTTACAAGTGGTTTTATGAGGAAATTATCCTGTAGACTTGGCAGACAGCTAGATCCTGTTTGTCAAAGTTGAAACAGGTCTTGCTGGTACAGTGACTGGAGCTCCCCAGGTGCTAGGTGTGCCAGTATCTCATAAATATATTGTTATATCATATGTCTGATTTTAAGTTGTTATTTGTGAAATTAGAAAATAGTTCACAGTATGGAAAAAAGTTTATTATCAAGTGCATTAAGGCTACGTTCACACACGGCGCTTTTTGCCGCATAATCGGCAGTGATGCTTTTTTGCGCGTGATGGCAAAAAAGCGCTACTGCGTGCCGACTCCGCTCTTTTCTTGGCACACTTTCCCCAAGGCCATGTTAACATGTAGCCTATGGGGAAAGTGGGCAGAAAAAAGCACCAAGAATTAGCATGTCAATTCTTTTTGGGTTGGCGGCGCTTTTGCAGTGAAAGCACCCGCGCAAAAATACGCGGCAAATTACTGCGTCTGAACGCCTTTCAGCAAAAGCCATAGCTTTTGCTGGAAAGTGTTTCCAGCTTTCTTTGGCACTGTTTTTACACTTTTACTCTCTAAAGTGCCGCATAAAAGCAGGAAGACGCTATTACACCGCGTGTGAACATAGCGAAATAGGGTTAAAAATGATCAATCACCAGGACATTAGTGGACAGTTTTTGTTCTCATTTTATTCCCACTGCTTTCTAAGTATTCAATATTTTTTTAAATCTACCATACAAATTCTGAGATATGGGCCTTCTTATGTAGTGCTGAATTTTAAGGCCTTTAGTAAAGGGCGTGGCTTACAGAATTATCAGAGGGAGCCACGCCATTTTCCTAAAAAAACTGAAAAGTTTGCATTAAATAAAAGATCCATAATTCTGGGACTGTATAGAAAATTAAAAAAAAAAAAAGTGGAATCATTTGGGAAGCAGCAGGAACAAAATAGGATCAAATACTAGCCACTTCTGACCTCATGATAAGCCCTCCTTAGAAGATCAGTCCACAAACCATATTCATATCTAGTTATCAAAGAAGGTCACTGCCTTCCCAGGACCCAATATTGCTATCCTTCAATAATATGCACATTCACCAATATTTCAAAAAATGCCCAATATGTAGAGCCCCTGCGGTTTGGTCGCCACTAGAAGTTGTAGCAATCGGGATCAGTAAATCCAGTCACCCAAACACACATAAGACACTCCGGCCCTAGGCCAAGGGACTCTAAGCCCAGCTGTGGAATGGCGGGAGGAGACAGGTGGTGGGTGGGGAAGTTAGCCCAGGAAATGGTAACAAAAGAGGGAACAAACAGGTAACACCACAAGAAGTTGTGCAGTTAGTCAGTGAGGAGTTGTAGCTAGTAGGTCTTGGAGTTAAACGGAGCAGAGGGAGAACCATCATTACACGAGACTGAATGGACACGGACCCGGCGGCCTGTAACCTCATGAGGCTTGTTCTGGGTCCCGGGCTACAGACTGTAGAGAGACAGAAGGAGTCCTAGGGGCGCGAGTAATGAGCAATTTACCCCATACGCCCAAATTAGCTGGGAAGCTGAAGGACGGGGCCGGAACCAGGGTACCGGCAATGAAGTGGCAAGGACGCTCCACACTCCAACCACAAAACCGGTAAGTCGCGAGGTCTTTATGTCTCATCTCCCAGCGCAGCAAAGAGAAGGACTCCATATTAGGGCAGGGGGACCAGGCTGGTCGCCCATGAAGGCCCATGTCCACTGGATCGGAGCTTTTCATGCGGAGGCACGTGCAGGAGGGAGGAAAATAGGCAGTGCGAAGAAGAGAGGCCCATGGAAATGAACACAAAAGGGAGTGAACTGGACGAGCCATCCTGGCTGCTAAAGACTACCGCAGTTGCCATTGTGCGGGCTTGTAACTTGAACTGCCTGAAGAGAAAAGACAAGTAAACCGGGTTGAAGCTCAGTATTGTGTCAGACTGTTTATTCTGCACCTGAGGAGAGAGAGACTGAAACGCTGAGCTGGCAATGTGAGCCTGCCTGAGAGTGTCCCTAATCCCTGCCAGCAGTCAGCTCAGCCCCGCTGGCCTTCTATTCCTCAAATCACCTCCACAAACTTTTTGGTTGCAGCGGGGACCCGCTCTTCCCATGGTGAGCCAAATCATCACAGCTTCTACTCCCATCATCCCCAGAGGTCCCGACTGCAGCAGAGGCCCCACCGGCCACCTTCCACGGGTGGCGTCACGACATAAACCCTTTCATTTTACTTTTATATTTTTCTTATCATCCCTTTTTCAAATACCCCTTTTTAGTGATTGCCCGAAGAGGGGAGCACAGATCGGGTCACGCCACCGTGACAACCTGCAGCCCCAACAACGTCGAGAGGGCCCAGTTCTGAGTAACCCATGGCCCCCACTGGGGTGAGTTATCTACATTTCACTGTGACTGAATACTATTACCATACTATTACTGATCAAAATCTTCTGTACAAAGACCAACATTTACCATATTGTCACCATACAGTGACCACGGAATGGTGGATACCAGTTCTACATAGGCAATGACTTACAATTGACATTTTCTCCGATACATAACTCTTGACCCATACAATATATTACTAAGTTATCAACACTGTTAAACTCAAGAGTCTTAGAAAAGAAAAGTTTTTTGCATGAAAAATACAATTGCCAAAAACATGTTTTAAAAGACCCCATTGAAAACCCAAATAGGAAAAAGAGTCACACCCTCATGTGAGCACAATTCACCATCTTTCTTAATAACTAGATTGATTTGACTTTGGGTTCTAGGCTAGTTTTCAAATTATTGGAAAATTGGATCTCTAAAAAAAGATATTTTTATTGAGTGACAAGTGCCTACACAGCCATAAACTTTAAAGGCTTGTCCAAGACTTTTATATTGATGGCCTATCCTTAATATACATCATCAATACCTGATCGGTGGTGGTGGTCCGGGCTTCCTCGTCTATCATCTGTTCCTGGGTCAACCTAATATACTGAGTTGAGAGCAGCCCAGCTCTGTCAACTGCACATCCATCCCCTATTTATTTGAATAGGGAGTGGATGTGCACTACCCACTGCAGCCACTATTCCGATGATGGAGCTGTTTTGTTCAGCTCCGTATTTCAGCACAGATGATCATTAGTGGTGGCCATTGATCAGATATTGATAGCCTATCTTGGGGTTGGCCATCAGTATAAAGGCCACTTTACACACACAGATATATTGGTCACAGATCTCTGGTTGCAGTGAAATCATGGACACATTGCTCCATTTTGTGGCTGTGTACAATGGAACAATGTGTCCATGATTTCACTGCAACCAGAGATCTGTGACCAATATATCTGTGTGTGTAACGTGGCCTTAAAAGTCCTGGACAACCTCTTTAAAGCAAGATAATGCCTAGGCCTCACTAAACAAGGGATGATGATATCTAAGCCTCACAGTCAATGCTACAAATAAAAATAATCCTCCGGCGGTAAGTATAGGTGTGCATAGGTGTTTGTGCGTGTGTGTGTGTCTATGTGTGTCTGTGTGTGTCTGTGTCTGTGTCCCCGCTTACGACCGCCATCTTGCTTCACCCTCAACGGGTGTAAAGCTGATGACAAAGTGACGGAAGTGGTGGCCAAAGTGACGGAAGTCACTTCGGCTTTTATATAATATATGTGTAGTAATCTTTTTTTGCACATTTTTCCATTTTTATGCAGGGTGTAGCTAGGCTCTTTAGCCTTGGTTGGGATATTGGGGTGCCTGTCCTGTGGAATGAACTTATATGGTGCTAGGTAGCTCACCTGATCTAATAGTTTGGATAGGATCAATAGGCTGTAACTCATACCTGTGACGGTACCCTAAATAAACCTTATCTGTGTGCATGTTTAATATTCGGCAGCCACCCTCTTCATGAGTGGTTGTGTAATCAGTATTTTGCCTCTGTGTTGCCCCCATCCTTATCATGGGGGCCTGCTGCATCCTGCTAGTGCATTCGTAATTTGACCTGGCGTTGGTAATGGCTTTTTCTTTTTCTGTGATTTTTTGGGGGGAATTAAATTAGTCTATGAACTCACACACATAAGGATCCTTGACGTGGGTTGTGAGCTTGCGTATTTGTCCCAAAATATGGACCAATATCGAATGTATTTTATGCATAATTTTCATCTTTCTATTGCACATTTTTCCATTTTTATGCAGGATGTAGCAAGGCCCTTCAATGTTAGCTGGGTGAATTGGGCTGCCTGTCCTGTGGAGTGCACTTATATAGTGCTGGACAGCCCGTCTGATCTAATAGTATGGAACACTGAGCATCATACATACCTGTGTGACTGGTGCCCTATACAAGTTTCATCTATGTGCATGTTAAATGCTAGCAGCCACCTACTCCATGAATTGGTATGTTGTGAGTAGTTGTTTCATTGGTATTTTGCATCTGGGCTGCCTCTATCTTTATCATGGGGACCTGCTGCATCCTGCTAGTCCTTTGGTAATCTGACCAGATGTTGGTAATTTCTGTTTCTTTTTGTGTGATATACTTTTTTCATTGATGTCCTTTTCTGTGATTTTTTTTCATTTATGCCCTTTTCTGTGAGCCTAATCTTCGTATTAGCAAAATCAGGTAAAAGTAGAACTGACACAAGTGCCATGGCGAATTGTATCACTTGAATAATCCCACTAGAGCTTCAGATATTCTATACTATGAATATCTCTAAGGCGGCCGTCACACGCTACAATATCGCGAGCGATATTGTAAGCGATCACGTGCACGCGCGATCGCTTACAATATCGTTCACATCGCTGGTGAGATGTCACACAGGCAGACTCACCAGCGATGTGGACCAGCGAGATCGCTGGTAACTATGGTACACATCGGGTTACTAGGCGCGGCGCGGCACTTAGTAACCCGACGTTTACCATAGATACCATCTCCCAGCATAGGCTCTGCCGCTGGGAGATCGTTCATCGTCGTGTCACACACCACGATGAGGCAGATTGATCAAGCGTTTATCGCTTGATATGAGCTCCGGCTCACCAATCTGCTTGATTGCACGCAGTGATGCACAAACGATATCGCTTAAGCGATCAAAAAGCAGATCACTTAAACGATATCACTCACGATATTGTAGCGTGTGACGGCCGCCTAATGGATACTTTCCAGAATTTAGCACCTTTTGTTGCCACTACAGGAGACTAGAAGAGAAAATTAGAACCAAACTATTCTCACAGTGGGAAAAGCAATCTGGCTATCGAGTATGATAATATCTCTGGCACCACACCTGCATCTCATTTCCACTGTGTCTTAGGAGACTTCATTTCCAGGACAGCCTACATAATGTTTGTTGTGTATATTGTACTGAACGGGTTGACACCCTTGGATGTCAACTTTTCCGCAGCCAAAATACATATAGGGTTCAATTCCCTTTGCTGATACAATAAACTATAAAAGTTTAGATTTTGGCAACCAAATAGAATATCCATTAAGGACATGTGGAAAGATCATAAGTATGGTAATAATGTATTTTTTTCGTCAATTTGGACATCAATGGACTGAATTCTGTTGAATGTATTTTAAAGCATCTTCTAAAGATTAGAAATCTTAAACCATTCTTATCTCAAGTTGTTCTACAAAATGCAAATCCCCCTGATCTAAGCAGTTCCTCAACTCAGCTTTCTGAATCACCATCTGAGATTATATGTGTAGGTAATATGTATATGTGTAGGTTATATTATCAGCAGGATCTTCATGGCTTCTAAGCTGATATTGTTGGAGTCTAGAGACTTCTCAAACCTTCTTAAGAGAACTCTCAGGCCCCCTTCACATCACGTTTTTTGTGGATCCGTGTCTATTCGTTGTAAAACTGATAGCCATGGATCCGATTTGGCCTCCATGTATCCCTATGGGCACAGATGTGAACGGATTGGTCCTTATTGGCATCCGATTGAGTTAGCTTTGTGAACGGATCTATTTGTGTCAGCTTTTTTCCCACACCCAATATTGGAGCCTGCTGCGATTTGCCTGCCTTGAAAAAATCGGACAGATACGGATAGAACGCATCCGTTGATGTCCATTTCAAATAACATGGAGCTCTATGGTGACAGATCAAAATGGATCCATCAAAAAATCAGATCCAGAAAATGGATCCAATTTGCTGTACTGCGCTTGCCCAGAAGCAAGGTACAGCCCTATCTCTGCTAACTGATGATGGATCCGTGGAAAACACGGATCCGTAGGCATCAGCGGCATCTGATGGCACAGATCCGTGCCTTTCTACGTGATCCTTGAAATTCCATGGTTAGATTTCCATGGTTGATAAAAAATCTCTTACACATTTCTGGCATAAGTCCAATTATATGGAGTATTTCAAGAACACTTGCCAGTGGAATTAATACAAAAATAGCATGAACTACAAATATGTAAAAAAGCATAACGCAATATAATTAATGATTCCTTTTATCAGAAGCAACTAATTAAATCTTAAAGGAGTATTACAAATTCATAGTCCTATCCTTAGCGGGAACCAACCACTAGGATTTAGTACTATGCAGCAGGTGATTGACGTGTGCAGCATAAAGTCACTACTTGGGTTTTTTAATAACGCCCCTGGGGGCTTGTCTTTAGGCTGTAAACTAAACCCCCCCAAACCTCTCATCCAGACTTTCATTTTACAGCAACATGATAGTGAATGTAAAATGAAAGGCTGGATGAGAGGGATGGTGGTGATGGGGGGGGGGGGGTTAACTTACAGCCGATAGACAAGCCCACAGGAGAGTATTAATAAAAAACAAATAGTGCTGTCATGCTGAACACCTCAATCACCTGCTGCATAGCACTAAATCCTGGTGGTTGGTTCCCTTTAATATAAGTTATCAAGATTATTTTGATGGGGTTCTGACTGATCAGTTCCAGTCACTGTTTACAGACGAGTATAGTTGATAACAGCTGATTGGTGGGGGTACAGGCTGCTAGACCCCTACTCATCTGATATTGATGACCTAAACCTATCATATGCCCCAATAACCCCTTTAACACTCATTTTGTGATCAAATTTCATCTAAAATTTCCCATTAACATTTAATTGTATAAATAATTATATTCAAAGACAAAGAAATGTGTTGTAGTGAAAGTTATTATGTTTTTATTATTAGTAGTATTACTATTATTACATGATGGTCAGTTTTAGACCATTTTACAGTCATGGTCAAATGTTTTGAAACGAACACTGTCATGTACACAATTCTCAGCACATGATGTGTGATCCGGCAAGGGTTCATGTATCTTCTCTTAGTCTTGCACATAAGTTGTGTTATGGGCTGGAAAGTGAGCATAAACCACACCCCTACACAGTCCACACTCCCCAGTTATACCGCACACTACCACCTCTCATCAAACACATGGGTTGATCAGTCCCCGAAAAACACTTCTGTCTGACAATCAACAGGGTCACACTATCTCTGTAGGCTATAGATTCTTTGGAGCATAGAAAAATATTAGAATCTGAGAGTCCTCAGTGGTTGATATCTTTAATGGCTAACAGAAATGATAAGTAAAGCAAGCTTTCAAGACACTTTGGGATCTTCATCAGACCGATAATGACACAAATTATGAAGACACTTGCATATATATACATAAGCAGGGTGAGATGATGCAGTAAATACGAAAGGTGATGTAAAGTAGAGTCAGTCTTGGGAGGGGGAGAGGAGCTGGAGAGGTAAAGTCAAAATTCCAAGATAAGAGGAACAGATTGTATTATTGTTCTATGATTAGTGGCCTGTGGAGACCTGAAAATTCCTCAGTGAGTGTAGAAAGCTATAAATCGATTTGAGACAGTTCACGTAAGAAGTGTCAAAAGTTCATTGTCCTCTAACTGGGGTCTGTTCGAAAATATGATATCCCAAATGCCCTTTCAATTGATATAAAAGCGCATGAATCCATGTGAGACATTCAATCCTGTTTTGAATGTGTCAAAGGTCATTATCAATTTATATTCCCAAATTCTTCTCTCTTTTTGAGATTTTAAGTTACGTTTTAAAATGTGCAGCCTCATGTCTGTTACCCTGTGGTCAAAGCTACAAAAATGCTTTGCTACAGGTAGGTCCACATGCCTTTCTTTTATTGTGTGGCGATGAGAATTAATTCTTGTTCTGAATTTTTGTCCTGTCTCATCTACGTACATGCCACCTGTTGGACATTTGGTATGTGGCACCCCAAGGGTTAATGTGCCACAGAAACATCAACACAGGTTTACTCCCCACACAACACTACACTAGAAAGTGGGAGGAGCTTAGGTGGCACCTGCACTAGTGGGAGGAGCTAAAGTTGTTTACCTCAGAGTGACAGTGACAGTTAGTCAGTTTGGAGTTAGTTGAGTCTGGAGCAGAGTCAAGTAGAAGTGGAAGTCCTGAGAGGTCTGAGGAAAGGAGTCAGATGAACAGAGGAACATCCCCGGGATAAAGGGTTACCTTAAACTTAACCCCGGAGAGGCGTTTAAGACGGATACCGGATCCGAGGCTGTGCCTGAGACAGACAGGACAGTAAATACTGGGATAGTGAAGGTCCACCATCTTCACTGTACCATAGCAAAGCAACACGGAGGGGTCAGTGACACAGAGGACTCAAGTTGCCCAGCAGATTGGTACCCGTGGGAAGAGACAGGGCCAGCAGTTCAGCTACAAGTGGCAGCAGGGCCATACACAGCGCATAAGTAGGAAGCCAAGGACACGGTCAGGGTGGGAGCAACCCGGTACAGACTCCGTGGACAATACTGTGTTATACCATCTGCGAGTAAAGACTTGGAGAACTACAGAAACTGTGAGTGTGTGTGATTCTTATGCTGAAGCCCCACTTTCCCTCATAAACTGCCATTGCCTCCGCTCTCATCATCTCTACTGCTACCCCTACTCTCCTGCAGCATCAATAACCACCATCACAGACTTTTACTACTACTATCATCCCTGCCCCAGGGAACCCAGTTCTACCCACTGGAACTATTTCATCCAAGCTGCCATCCCATCATCCCCGGAGGTTCTGCAGCAGCAGCGGCCCCATCACTGGCCGCATATAGTGGGTGGCATCACGACTGACAAATCCCCTGTAAATAACCCTCATTTTATTGTGCGAGCCCGGGACACGGTCCGGACCAGGACCGCCGTGACATCCCCCAGCAGTACCCCGGTCCGGCACCGAGTACCCCGTCCCAGTGGGCTCCACAACCACATATAATTAAATACACCACATTGCTTGTGGTGCAACTGCAGTTACCTGGGATCTTGCAGTCACTTCTGAAGAAATGTGCACAATTGGACAGTGACATATTTTTCCTATCCAATTGTAAGAAGGAGAATCTGATTTCCAAAGGACTCTGGATTACAAATCCTCTTCTACACACCTATAACAATCATTGTGCACGAAACCTTTGCCACATGACCTCTGAGAGACTAAGGAGCCACCTTTTGCATGTCTTCTACAGCATCAAAAGTAACATCCAGGGGAATTGGAAACACGGAGGAACACACTTACATAAAGTATGGGACAGTAATTACAAAGATATTACCAGAAACTACAAACTTTTCTGATTTATAACAAGGAAAAGAAATTACATTGAGTGAGCATCAATTCAGGACTCAATACAAACAAAACAAAGACAAATCCTGACAACGTGGACAACTTCTCCTGTCAAAAAGCATCTAATTGTGTCATCAACCTTTCGAATTACAAACCCAACAAAGTGGAACTTGCTGTGCTTTCTAGGGGACCCTCACTTTGTTCTACTAAAGCTTTGGATAAAATTGAACTGTGCAGCGACATTGAGGATTACTTCAGGAGACTACGCCTAAGAGAATTTTACAGTGACAAAGAGGATTCCGAACCCAACTGGGCCGAAGGAAGATGGATCCTGACAACCAAGAAAGGTCAAACTGGACACCTGAACCTGAACGCAACTCCCATTAGAATAAATATATAGACACTTTCAGACATTTGGTAAAATCCACTATCTTAGATACACACAAGAGTCCACCATCCAATGTCAATGCCCAGGAGTGAAGGGCCATACAGTCTTTGAAAACCAACAAAGAAATCATCATTAAATCTGCAGACAAGGGTGGTGCAATAGTCATGATGAATAAATTTGACTACATGAAACAAACAGACAACTGACGGACACACGCTACTACAAGAAATTGGAGTCTGACCCCACACAGGACTATCACAAGGAATTAAACAGGCTGGTTTCTTGTCTACCTGATATATCCTTAAGAGCTGATGACCTAATACAAGAAAGTCCAAAAACAAGTACATTCTACATGCTTCCCAAAATTCACAAATCAGGAAATCCAGGAAGACCAATCATTTAATGTGTGAGCACCCTTACTGAACAAATTTCTGGGTGGGTAGAGGGTGTTCTCAAACCCCTGGTAAAAGAGACACCCAGCTATGCTCAGGATACAACTGACTTATTCAATAGGTCCTCTACCAGAAGGAACCACACTCGCCACCATGGATGTGGAATCTCTGTACAGCAACATCCCACACCAGGATGGATTAAATGCCTGCAAAACCTTCCTGGAAAACACAGGGATTGATGCTCACTCTGGGGAAGCTTACAAAATTCATCCGCACTCACAACTACTTTACATTTGACGACAACATACATTTACAGGAGACTGGCACAGCAATGGGAAGCAAAATGGCACCACAATATGCAAATCTTTTCATGGCCATGCTTGAAGGTGATTTTTATCCTCTTGTCCTATCAGGCCTCTGGCCTACTACCGTTATATTGATGACATTTTAATCATCTGGACAGAGTCTGAGCAATAGCTGAAGACGTTCCATGAACACTTTAATCTGTTTCATCCCACCAATAATATGTCAATAATATGAATGGTAGACTTAAACTAATGTTATTTCACTAATATTATAATTTCCCTTACAAACACAAATTTTGGTGTTCACAAAGTTTGCTTCAGTGTTTTTATATATTTTAAAATTTTGAGTATTTCACAAGTTTTTAAACTTTTATTTGGTTTTCTTTGAGTTTTTTTGGCAGTCATTTCAAAGTAGGGTGTGGCTTGCCCTTTTTTGAGCTGGACATTATGTGTATATAGCTTCCTATTGCTGGATGTTCCCTGTTAGGGCCCCAAGTCTTACTCTATCCTAATTACAGTTACATCACTTGATATCTGGTAAGATTTTTAATATGTGATGTTAGGATAGGACTATCCCGATGGGGTCACCTTGACATGGTGGGATGGCTTTTACATTTTTTTTAAATCAAAATAATGTTATTGTATTGTTATTGTAATGCTGTATCATATTTTTATTTTCATGCACTAGTGCAGTTTATGTACTTATTTCAGGGTGTTTGCTCATTTTTCTCTCTTTTCTTTGGTTTTGCTGTTTTGTGGCCCATATGAACATGCACCTACACATTCCATGCAAATACTTGCATTCCAGCTTTTTAGGGTTCTCTTAAACTATTGTTATTTGACTAATGTTATTAATTATAATTTCTCTTACAAACACAAATTTTGTTTTTCACAAAGTCTGCTTCAGTGTTTTTAGACCTTTTAGTCAGATGTTTCTATGGTTACTGAAGTAAAATTTCATAAGTGCAGTTTTCATAAGTTTTTAAACTTTTATTAACTTCTTGGCCAAATCCTGACTGATGACAAGCCATTGTTGTATAATCAGTGCTTGCAGCTTATCACAATTTCTGTTTGTTCACCCACTTGTGTTGCCTCTCAGTGGAGCTGGCAGCCTCCTGCTAGTTGCAATGGATGTTTAACATGGCTATTTTTCTGTGAGTTTTTTCTGAGTTTTATGTCCTACTTCGGTGATTTTTTTCTGAATGTTTGGTGGTTTATCCACTAAACAAACATATGGTTAGGAGACATATGGTTAGGACTCGTAAGCGTGAGGGCCCATTAACTCCTAACATGTTCATCTTTAGTGTTTTATTGCACCTTTTTATCTTTTGCAGTTTGTGGCTGAGCCTCGGGGGCATGACCTAATAGCATGGGCGTGACCAATAGGCTGCAGTCTGACACTATGTATCATATGTACTAGTGTGACTGATGCCCTATAGTAACCTTGTGTCTACAAATACCACCAATCACCTCCTTGATAGCATGGCTGTTCGCAGGTGCCATAACCACCCCCATCGCTTGGGTTGCAGGAGATTGAGCACCGGTATTCAGACACTAGTGTTGCCTCTCAGTGGAGCTGGCTGCCTCCTGCTAGGTGCAATGGATGTTTAACATGGCTATTTTTTAGTGAGTTTTTTCCCACTTGTTGAGAACTGACCACTGGTTCTCAAATGAATTGAGATCTGGGGAGTTTCTTGTACATCAACCCAAAATTGCAATGCTTTCTTCACTGAGTCACTTAGTTATCACTTGTCTTGTATCATGGTCTCCATCATGCTGGAAAATGAATTGTTCATCTCCTATCATATCCTACCATATTTAGATCCCATTTTTTGTTTATGGCAATATTCATAGGCAAAATTGTGAGTGACCCGACTGCCTTGAATGAAAAGAAACCCCACATATGAATGGTCTCAATATACTTTTGATGTTAGCTCTCACCTTTTCTTTTCAAGAAAATTATTCTTCAATGTCCCAAACACTCTGAAGGGTCCTTATCAAAGAAATATAACCCATTCCTTAGCAGTACAATCCCTGTGACTCCTGCAGAATGTCAATCTGTCCTTGATATTTTCTTGGAGAAAACTATGCACGTGTGGCACTGGTGTTGAACTTATTCAAATTGAACCCACTTTAATAAATATTCCTGGCACTTTCGGGACTTTCTTGGAAGCCAAAAAGTTTTCCTCACAGCAGTTGAACCTTTCCCTTTCAATTTCTTGTTGATCCTATAAAAGGATGATTTAGGGGGCATATTACAAGCATCAATGTCCTTACCTGTAAAACCATTTTGATGCAAAGCAAAGATGACTGCACGCTTTTCGTGCAGATAACCATGGTTAACAGAACACAATTATTACAAGCACTAGCCTCTTTTTAAAGCAACCAGTCTGCTCTTTTAATTAAATCAACATGAGTGATATTAGTGATATTAGTCTTTTCCTCATTAACATTTTTTCCTGAGCTAAGAATATCATCACTGAAATGACATAAATGTGGAGCCCACTGGGACGGGGTACTGCTGGGGAGGTCACGGAGGTCCTGGTCCGGACCGTGTCCCGGGTTCCGCAAGTAAATGGGGGGATATTTACAGGGGAGTTTGTCGTGACGCCACCCACGGGTTGTGGTCAGGGTGACCACCACTGCTGCAGGACCTCTGGGGATGATGTTTGGCAGCTGGAGATGGAATGGCTCTCCGCAGATAGAGCCTGGTTCCCCGGGGCAGTGATAGTTAAAATCTATGGTGGACACTATAG
This sequence comes from Allobates femoralis, assembly GCA_033576535.1. NCBI lineage: Eukaryota > Metazoa > Chordata > Amphibia > Anura > Aromobatidae > Allobates > Allobates femoralis. Next base: position 178,410,923 of record JARQOC010000011.1, read on the forward strand.
ATGCTGCAGGGTAGAGATGATAGTGGAGATGATAGGAACAGTTTGTGAGGGAGTTGTGAGGGAGAGCAGGGTTTGCAAGGATTATAATAGGGGTTGTAGTCGACACAGGCACTTACTTTGCAGTTGCAGCACTGGTTGTCTTGTTGCTGGATGAGGTATTGTAAAAGGTGCAATTCACTTACTTTCCTGCTGCTGCAGCCTTGTCCCTCAGCTTGTGGTGAAAGCAGTGTTCAGCTCTGCAGATGGGGATCTCTACTACGGTTTTGTAGTTCTCCAAAGCTTTACTGTAGTTGTTGTTCAGCAAGTACTGTCCACGAAGTATGTAATGGGGTCGGGTTGCTCCCACCCTGTCCGGGTCCTTGGCTTCCCACTGCTGTGCTGTGTGTGTGACCCTGCTGCTGCTTTTAGCTGAGCTGTTGGCACTCTCTCTCCTTACAGGTACCCCTTTGCTAGGCAACTTGAGTCTTTCCGTGTGCTTCTGACCCCGCCGTGTTGCTTTGCTGAGGTACAATGTCGATCTACAACCTCCACTATCCCAGTGTTTACTGTGCTGCGTGTGTCAGTCACAGTTTCGGATCCGGTATCCGATCTGTGCGCTCCTCCGGGGCGAGTTGTGAAGTCACTCAGTCTCCCAGATGTGTTCCTCTGTTTCTTGCACTCCTTCCCTCAGACCCTGGCTAGGCCTGTAATCGAGGAGCAGACTGTAGAGAAGCCTGAGGCAGCCTCTTTACACTACAGTCTCTCTCGTAGTTCTCCCAGGAACTGAACTGCTCTCTTCACAGTACTGCTACATACTGAACTAACTACTTCCTCTTGACCCAGAGTATATAAGGGAGCTGCTTTAGCTCCCCCTCCTGGCCCAGAGGTGCTAGTATAGTGTCCAGTGTTGTGTGGGGAGTGAACCCTTGTGATGTTACTGTAGCACATTAACCCCTGGGGTGCCACATAAGCAACTTGTTAGGTCCCCTGGCACCGCTCCCCAGGTCACCTCTCCTGGGTCTGCATCCTCTGCTCCTCTGCTGATCGGGCATCCAGCATCCATGTGTGCTGTGTCTCAGAGCCATCGCCGGATCTACTTCCTGTCTGCTGACCACCGGGCTCACACACCAGCACCGTACAATGACCGGAGTCATGAATGTAATGAGCGGTGCACTAGGTGCTCCTCCCCTGTGAATCTAGGGGCCGGCACGGCTCAACCTGACACTTGATCAATAGCTCCGGTATATCAGGCCACCTCCACTGATGGGAGGTGCCTGATTATTGTGTTATTATGTTTCTGCTTCTCTGACTGGTAGTCAGGCCCACCTTATGCACTCCTCTGGTAGAACCTGTTCTAGCTATCCTGACCCCGAGCTCTGGTGCCTCCTTCCCTGTCTGGCCTTACCGTAGCATAGGCTAACCCTATGAGCCGCCCCCCTGGTACTAGCAGCTGTGATATGTAGACCCCCAGGGCTTGCCACTGACAATCCCTGTATAGGGATTGGCTAAAATTGGCCTAGCTCACCCAGGGGAGTTCGGTACCATGGCCCAGTAAGTCCTGGAAGCGTGACACAACTCATTTTGAGGACTGAAAATGAGTGGAAATGGGGCAATGTGTTAAAGTTAATTTTCCAGGCAATGAATAACTTTACAATTTTTTTTTTGCAATTCATCTGATCACTTTTAATAACAATCTAAAGTTAATGAAAATTGCAACTTTGAAATCTGAAATAGCAAAACTGTGAAAAACAAAATATGTGTCAAAACTCTTAGTCACTACTGCATACAGTGCAGCCTTTTTGTATGATTGTCTTTTCACAATATGACTGAATTTGAAATTATTATTACAAGTCTTTTTTTAAATCAGTTTTATCATTATCATTTAAAGGAAGATGTATCTCTGGATCTGAAAACCCTCAGATTACATTTTTTTTACAGTTCTAATCTTGTCTACTGCTTCTTTACTAATAAAGGTGACCGTAAATTGAAAATGTAAATTTAGGAGGTAACTCTGTAAAAAATTTGGCTCCTTAATCCAAAAATGTCATGCCTTTGTACACAAATTATTTAATACAGTCCTTAATCTTAAAAGAGTGGTCCAGCACTTTTATATTGATGGCACTGCTGCCGAAGAGAATGTCTCTAAAACTTTAAATAAAAATAAAAACAAAAATAAAGATAAAAAAAACTTGACCGGGTCATGTTCAATCTAGGTACATCCCAAAGGAACTAATTTACGGTACATATTTCCTTCCATAAACATAAATTTACAAATAAGCAATTGTAGGCTACTATCCATATACTTACCTTTGTTTAGATTTTCACAGTGCCACAAGTGCTTGTGGCACTGTAAGGAGCCATAAAACAATGACCAATCAGTAGTTCTAAGTTCCAAACAAAACAATAATGATACTGTGATTAGAGATGAGCGAAGCAGAAAGCTTAGGGTGGTTTCACACTACGATTTTGTGCCTGTCCGTGGGATCCGACTTTGAAGGAGGATCCCACGGACAGGCACGGATCCACACGGATCCCTGCAATCGGATGGCAAATAGCCATCCGATCTGCAGGATCCGTGTGGATCCTGCGGTCCCCTGTCTCTCCCTACTCCTGCCTCCTCCATCTTCTTCCCTCTCCTATTCTATATGCTGTGCCCCCGCTATTCTATTCTGTGTCCCCCGCTTCTATATCCTCATCTATCCCTATCCTGTCCCCTGTCCTCTTCCCTGTGTGTAAAAAAAAAAAAAAACTCCTCCGGGAGTATACATCACCTCTCACCGGCTCCAACGCTGCAGCACCATCAGGACTGAAGGACCTGTGATGATGTCACAGATCCGGTCACATTACCTGTCAGCTGACCGGATCTGTGACATCATCACAGGCTCTTCTGCCCTGATGGTGCTGCAGCGTTGGAGCCGGTGAGAGGTGATATATACTCCCGGAGGAGTTTTTTTTTTTTTACACACAGGGAAGAGGACAGGGGACAGGATAGGGATAGAGGAGGATAGAGAAGCGGGGGACACAGAATAGAATAGCGGGGCACAGAATAGCATAGGAGAGGGAAGAAGATGGAGGAGGCAGGAGTAGGGAGAGACAGAGAGTACGGAGCCGACATCGGATCCGAGGTGAACTCAGATCCGATGTCCATAGGCTCCCATGCTGTGGGCCCTCGGATCAGCCTCGGGTCAGCAGTGATCCGATGTTGTCCGATGTGAGTCACGAACACAAAATCGTAGCAGGCTACGATTTTGTGCCCGTAATTAAATCGGATGGTGCCAAAATCGGATGCCAATAGTGGCACATCCGATCCCATCTGATTCCCATAGGGGGACATGGGATCCGATTTCGGATCCGATTGTATCCGTTTTGAAACGGATACAATCGGATGACCGAAAATCGTGATGTCAAAGCAGCCTTAATGGGCAGGACTGGAAGTAAGTGAGAAAGAGCCTGGGAGAGCAGGCCCAGAAGCAGCAGCAGCAGCGGGGAGACTGGTAAAATGATCTATGTGTGTCTGTCTGTGTGTATGTATGTGTATGGTAATGTAGAACAGAAGAATTAGTGAATCTGAACTAATGCGCTGTCCTAGTTAAGCTACACACACATTCGAGCAATTGCTGAACAAAACCCGAATTTCCGACTTTTCAGCAAAGCGTTCGAGTTCAAGGTGCTGAATGAACATGGCCAAATTCTGTCCAGATTTGAGATCAGCGAACATGTTCAAGCAAAGTTCTCTCATCTCTAATTGTGATCTATACTCTTAATCCAAAAAATGTCTGATTAACCACAGAACCAATAAACTAAAAGAAGGAAGCAAGCGCAGATAGGGTCTTATCTTTTTAACAATCAGCGGCTTAAGAGCCATAATGAACACTGCTCACCTGGTCTAGTTGTGTGACACACAACCAATATGAAAAACATGTAATGGGGCGGCTGCTGCTGGACCCACACCTCCACGTGCTATGTGGTCGAATTCCAGATTTTGTCAGGGACAATGTGTCGTCGGTCCGCGCTGCCACAAATAACTCGAATCAAAAGTTCACTCTATACATTTATTTGGATCCATCTAACGCGTTTCGGAGCCTGCTATGCTCCTTCATCAGGGAGTGTATATAGGTTATTTGTGGCAGCGCGGACCGACGACACATTGTCCCTGGAAAAATCTGATATATATATATATATATATATATATATATATATATATATATATATATAAATATTTATTTATATTTATATCGCGGGTGAAATAGGTATTGAACACGTCACCAATTTTCTAAGTAGTTTCTAAGAAGTGCAGTCGTGTAACCTTTCCCAACCAGGGTTGGCTCCCAGGCGATGGCAATGATAGGGGTAGTAGTAGCAAGGTGTAGTCAGGCACACTCAGAGTCAGTCTCTTTGCTTTACCTTTTCTGGTAGGTTGTTCGAGCAAGTCCAGGAATTACATACATCACCAGGCATGTGGTCCAGCCAGTCTCCAAGAGCTGCAGTCCAAGGGTGAGTATTGTGGCCTTCCTGCTGGCGTCTGCAGTTCTTAGGTTTCTAGATGCTTTTTAGCTGTCCTTTACTCCATCTGGTTCCCCTGGCTGACCCCCAGCCAGGCTAGTAGTGTGTATCCTTTTGGGTATCACAGCTCCACTCGGTGCAGTTCCCTAATCCTATATACTACGACTGCCCTGGGAGATTCCACTTGAGTGGCTAGTGAGCATACAACTAACTAGCCTCCTATTTCTGCTAACAGGCCTTCTGAGCCTGAGAAGCCTAGGGACAGGTGCCCTGACTTGCAGCTGGCTCCTTCAGAGCATCTTCCCAGCTCACTCCTCACTGAACCTTTTCTCTTGCCTACCCATGCTTACTACCCTAACCCTCCCCTCCAACCAGAGAGTGAGACACATTACCAAAAGGCCTTTGACGGCTCATTTTTCTAGTTGGAGTTCAGGGTTTGTTGGATGCTTCAGACTCCCAGCAGAGGAAGCTCCAATTCTTTCCAGACGTGGTATTAAAGTGAATATTAAAGAAATACCATTTGTGGCAGCCAGACCAGAGGGACACCACATATACACCATACAAATGTTTTCCTAATTTATACATGTTTTTAAAAGTATATACTGACCTGAAGGTGACGGCAAGTACATTTAAACCCATTTCATAAGAAAAAAATCAATTTGTGATGTGAGTCACAACAGTAATAACTAATCTCTGTGGGGCAGAAAACAGACTGTAATAACAGATAGTAAATGTAATAATATTACTACTTACTGTCAATCAATATCTCACAAAAATATCCAACCCACTTTAATCAAATAACCAATAAGTTCATAGGACACAGGGAAGAATTTATAGAACATATACTTACTGGTAGTAAAGAGAGGTCAAAACAATCCGACGTCAGGTCCAGGAAATGGCACAGTAAAAGCTAGGGATATTCAGAAGCGAAGTTCAATTCAAGCCGAAGTTAGGAAACCAGAGTGACAAAACAGAATACAGAGGAACAGGCAGAAAGAGGAATCAGGTCAGAAGCAGAGAGTCAAGTCCAGAAAAGGTAACTAATCAGGCAGGGTCTGGCTCAGAGCACAAAGAGATCAATCCTACACATCCAAAGGCAAATGTACAATTGACACAGAATAAGGCAGCAAGCTTGCTTAAGTAGAGTTCTAATCAAATGAGGGAAATGCAGGTGATTTGCAGCAAAGAGCCAGCCCAGACTGATAATATCCACAACAACCTAGTAAAGGACAAAGGCTGTGTGGACATCGTGACACAAATAATACCCAACTAATAATTGCTAAGAAACAGTATCTTTAACATGGGGTCTATCTGCAGGATAATAGCATTTTAAAGCTGTGCGGCTACTGCATGGAAAGCCCAGCCACCTGGAGGAAATGAACTTTATTCCTCCTGGTAGCCTCCAGCTTTTAGTCAAAGAGGCGTGACTGCTGCGGCTTCAGTTACCACTCAGTACATAGTGAACTGTAACCACATCCCGTCACTGACTGACAGCCATCTCTTACTGCCAGGAGTAATAAAGTTAATTTCCTCCCAGTAGCTGGGCTTTCAGTGATGTGGCTGGGCAGCTTTGGAATGCTATCAACTTTGAAACTAATACCATATCTGTAGCTTAATGATACTTGGGGACTTGATAGATTCCCTTTAACTCATTGACAGATGGCTTTACTGCACTTTGGGTTAGTACACTTTTTAAACTTCAATGTTACCCCTTCAGAATGCAAATCAGGCTCTGTACAGATATTGGACCAGCAGTTAGTGCTGAGTTATTTTATCACAGCTGCGTGTATAATTGAACAACTATGGATTAGACTGAATTACTGTACCTTACATAATGTAACTGGCAAAGCTGTAAAGTTGTTCAACGTTTTATTGAGATTACATCAGAATGTAAATTTGGAGATTGAGTTTGAAATGAAAATAGCCAGTTGAGGATTTACAACTAGCAGAGTTAAGACTTTGTTACTATTTTATATGTTCATTCTGCATTAAATTACTTTTCAAAGTTGTAACACATTTTGACTTTAAGGCATCATTTCTAGAGATGAGTGAATCCTTTCTTAAAATTTGAATTCAACAGCATTAAAGAATTTTTAGAAACAATGTGTCCTGAATAGGTGCACATAAGTCTGAAGTTTCCTAACTCTTTACCATAAACACAATTTAAAAAAGTCAAAATGACCTCAATGTATAAGGCTGTGGGTAAACGGATGATAATCGATAGTAAACAACGGTGATCAATGGCGCACCGTCAGATGTTTTAAGTACGACTTTCAAAAAGATGTTTCAGTGTTAAAAAATAACACAACTGCCTTGGGCATGAACCAGTTCTGTACCTACCCGGAGAAACGTACACTATATTAATCACAAGAATGTCTTATTTTTGAAAAAAAATAGGGATGATTTTAATCATCATGGAAACAATGATATTTTTAATTTTTGCTGTTTTGCTAAACCCTGCACAGGGGCCAAATCCAGTGAATGGTATTGCCTGGGATATTCACTCCAGTGAAGGCACAAAAAGGTTTTAATGCAAATGATAAAGATAATAAAAATAGAAGTACCGTATATACTCGTGTATAAGCCGACCCGTGTATAAGCCGACCCCCCTACTTTTGCCCCCAAAACCTGGGAAAACCTATTGACTCGTGTATAAGCCGAGGGTGGACCCCAGCACAGGTATACAGCCCCCAGCAGTGTGGTATACAGGCCTCCCCAGTGGTAGTATACAGCAGCCTCCCCAGTGGTATGCAGGCCCCAGCAGTATATACAGCAGCCCCAGTGGTATACAGCAGCCCTTAGGTAGTGCACAGCAGCCCCAGAGGTATATACAGCAGCCCCAGGGTTATACACAGCAGCCCCAGGGGTGTACACAGCAGCCCCAGGGGTATACACAGCAGCCCCAGGGGTGTACACAGCAGCCCCAGGGGTGTACACAGCAGCCCCAGGGGTGTACACAGCAGCCCCAGGGGTGTACACAGCAGCCCCAGGGGTATACACAGCAGCACCAGGGGTAGTACACAGCAGCCCCAGGGGTAGTACACAGCAGCCCCAGGGGTAATACACAGCAGCCCCAGGGGTAATACACAGCAGCCCCAGGGGTAGTACACAGCAGCCCCAGGGGTAATACACAGCAGCCCCAGGGGTAGTACACAGCAGCCCCAGGGGTAATACACAGCAGCCCCAGGGGTAGTACACAGCAGCCCCAGGGGTAGTACACAGCAGCCCCAGGGGTAGTACACAGCAGCCCCAGGGGTAGTACACAGCAGCCCCAGGGGTAGTACACAGCAGCCCCAGGGGTATATACAGCAGCCCCAGGGGTAATACACAGCAGCCCCAGGGGTAGTACACAGCAGCCCCAGGGGTAATACACAGCAGCCCCAGGGGTAATACACAGCAGCCCCAGGGATAGTACACAGCAGCCCCAGGGGTAATACACAGCAGCCCCAGGGGTAGTACACAGCAGCCCCAGGGGTAATACACAGCAGCCCCAGGGGTAATACACAGCAGCCCCAGGGGTAGTACACAGCAGCCCCAGGGGTAATACACAGCAGCCCCAGGGGTAGTACACAGCAGCCCCAGGGGTAGTACACAGCAGCCCCAGGGGTAGTACACAGCAGCCCCAGGGGTATATACAGCAGCCCCAGGGGTAATACACAGCAGCCCCAGGGGTAGTACACAGCAGCCCCAGGGGTAATACACAGCAGCCCCAGGGGTAATACACAGCAGCCCCAGGGATATACACAGCAGCCCCAGGGGTAATACACACAGCCCAGTGGTAGTACACAGCAGCCCCAGGGGTAATCATCAGCCCAGGGGTAATACACAGCAGCCCCAGGGGTAGTACACAGCAGCCCCAGGGGTAATACACAGCAGCCCCAGGGGTAGTACACAGCAGCCCCAGGGGTAGTACACAGCAGCCCCAGGGGTAGTACACAGCAGCCCCAGGGGTATATACAGCAGCCCCAGGGGTGTGTACAGCAACCCCAGGGGTAGTACACAGCAGTCCCAGGGGTATTTACAGCAGCCCCAGGGGTAGTACACAGCAGCCCCAGGCCCCCCTCACTTTTTGGCGCCCCCACCTCAGGATGCCCCCCCCCCCGCACGCAGCGCTGCGCTCATACATTACCAGCCTGTCAGCTGTCATCCTCCGGTGGCGGATCGCGGCTCCCGGCTCCGGCTTCCATCTTCTTCTGTGTCTTCCTGCATGTCACATGACCGGCCGGCGTCGCGATGACGTCATCGCTATGAGCCCCGGTCACAATGCAGGAAGACACAGAAGAAGATGGAAGCCGGAGCCGGGAGCCGCGATCCGCCACCGGAGGATGACAGCTGACAGGCTGGTAATGTATGAGCGCAGCGCTGCGTGCGGGGGGGGGGGTATCCTGAGGTGGGGGCGCCAAACAGTGAGGGGGGCCTGGGGCTGCTGTGTACTACCCCTTGAGATTTTTTTTTTTTTATATACCATATATACTCGCGTATAAGCCGAGGGAGACTTTTCAGCCCAATTTTTGGGCTGAAAAACTCGGCTTATACGCGAGTATATACGGTACTTAAAACCATTGATGTTTTTTTTCACCAATTGTTCCAGCCCTGTGCAAAGGCCCAATCTTGAACTTTGGCCTGCCATGGAAATTTACAATAGTCACTGCCCATAAGAAACTAAAAAAATGTTTATACCGTGTTAGCCAGTAGATAGAAAAACATTGGAATCTGAGAGTCCTCAGTGGTTGACACCAAATGTCCAACAGGTGGCATGTACATAGGGGAGACCGGACTAAAATTCAGAAAAAGAATGAATTCTCATCGCCACTCAATAAAAGAAAAGCGTATGGATCTACCTGTAGCAAAGCATTTTCCAGCTCTGACCACAGTGAAACCGATATGAGGCTGCTCATTTTAAATAGCAACTTCAAATCACAGAGAGAGAGAAAAATTTGGAATACAAATTGATAATGACCTTTGACACATTCAAAGCAGGATTGAATGCTTCACATGGATTCATGCATTTTTATATAAAACTAGAAATAGGCCCGATGCTAATTTGCCTGTGTCCCCTTGTGCTCTCTCCTGTCTGTGCTGTCTCTTCCCCTGTGCGCTCTGTCTTACTTATGCCTTTCTCTCCTCCCTGTGTGCTCTCAGCCCCTGTGTGCGCTGTCTCTCCCTGTGTGCGCTGTCTCTCCCTATGACTCTGCCTCCCTTGTAGCTTCTGCCTGCCCTGTGCATTCTCCCTCCCCTGTGCCCCTGCCTCCTCTGTGCCTTCTGGCTCCCTTGTGCCTCCAATCACTGAGCCACCATACCATGCTCACCACTGAGCCACCATACAGTGCTAACCACTGAGCCACCATACAGTGCTAACCACTGAGCCACCATACAGTGCTAACCACTAAGCCACCATACAGTGCTAACCACTGAACGACCATACAGTGTTACATACTGAGCCACCATACAGTGCTAACCACTGGGCCACCATACAGTGCTAACCACTGAACCACCATAGAGTGCTAACGACTGAGATACTGTAGAATGCAGACCTCTGAGCCACCATACAGTGCTAACCACTGAGCTACCATACAGTGCTAACCACTGAACCACCATACAGTGCTAACCACTGAGATACTGTAGAGTGCTAACCACTAAGCCACCATACAGTGCTAACCACTGAGCCACCGTACAGTGCTAACCACTGAGCCACCATTTCATGCTAACCACTGAGACACCTAAACACTGAGCAACCATATACAGTGTAACCACTAAGCCACCATACAGTGCTAACCGCTGAGCCAGCATACAGTGCTAATCATTGAGCCATCATACATTGCTAACCACTGAGCCACCATACACTGCTAACCACTGAGCCACCGTACAGTGCTAATCACTGAGCCACCATACACTGCTAACCACTGAGCCACCTAAACACTGCGCCACCATATACAGTGCTAACCACTGAGCCACCATACAGTGCTAACCACTGAACCACCATACAGTGCTAACCACTGAGATACTGTAGAGTGCAGACCACTGAGCCACCATACAGTGCTAACCACTGAGCCACCATACAGTGCTAACCACTGAGCCACCATACAGTGCTTACCACTGAGTCACCATACAGTGCTAACCACTGAGCCACCATACAGTGCTAAGCACTGGGCCACCATTCTGTGCTAACCACTGAGCAACCTAAACACTGAGCCACCATATACAGTGCTAACCACTAAGCCACCATACAGTGCTAACCACTGAGCCAGCATACAGTGATAACCACTGAGCAAACATACATTGCTAACCACTGAGCCACCATACACTTCTAACCAGTGAGCCACCGTACAGTGCTAACCACGGAGCCACCATTTCATGCTAACCACTGAGCCACCTAAACACTGAGCCACCATATACAGTGCTAACCACTGAACTACCATACAGTGCTAACCACTGAAACACCATACAGTGCTAACCACTGAGCCACCATACAGTGCTAACCACTGAGCCACCGTACACTGCTAACCACTGAGCCACCATACACTGCTAACCACTAAACCACCATACAGTACTAACCACTGAGCCACCATACAGTGCTAACCACTGAGCCACCATACAGTGCTAACCACTGAGCCACCATACAGTGCTAACCACTGAGCCACCATACAGTGCTAACCACTGAGCCACCATACAGTGCTAACCACTAAGCCACCATACAGTGCTAACCACTGAACGACCATACAGTGTTACATACTGAGCCACCATACAGTGCTAACCACTGGGCCACCATACAGTGCTAACCACTGAACCACCATAGAGTGCTAACGACTGAGATACTGTAGAATGCAGACCTCTGAGCCACCATACAGTGCTAACCACTGAGCTACCATACAGTGCTAACCACTGAACCACCATACAGTGCTAACCACTGAGATACTGTAGAGTGCTAACCACTAAGCCACCATACAGTGCTAACCACTGAGCCACCGTACAGTGCTAACCACTGAGCCACCATTTCATGCTAACCACTGAGCCACCTAAACACTGCGCCACCATATACAGTGCTAACCACTGAGCCACCATACAGTGCTAACCACTGAACCACCATACAGTGCTAACCACTGAGATACTGTAGAGTGCAGACCACTGAGCCACCATACAGTGCTAACCACTGAGCCACCATACAGTGCTAACCACTGAGCCACCATACAGTGCTTACCACTGAGTCACCATACAGTGCTAACCACTGAGCCACCATACAGTGCTAAGCACTGGGCCACCATTCTGTGCTAACCACTGAGCAACCTAAACACTGAGCCACCATATACAGTGCTAACCACTAAGCCACCATACAGTGCTAACCACTGAGCCAGCATACAGTGATAACCACTGAGCAAACATACATTGCTAACCACTGAGCCACCATACACTTCTAACCAGTGAGCCACCGTACAGTGCTAACCACGGAGCCACCATTTCATGCTAACCACTGAGCCACCTAAACACTGAGCCACCATATACAGTGCTAACCACTGAACTACCATACAGTGCTAACCACTGAAACACCATACAGTGCTAACCACTGAGCCACCATACAGTGCTAACCACTGAGCCACCGTACACTGCTAACCACTGAGACACCATACACTGCTAACCACTAAACCACCATACAGTACTAACCACTGAGCCACCATACAGTGCTAACCACTGAGCCACCATACAGTGCTAACCACTGAGCCACCATACAGTGCTAACCACTGAGCCACCGTACAGTGATAACGACTGAACCACCATACAGTGGTAACCACTGAGCCACGATACAGTGCTTACTATTGAGTCACTATACAGTGATAACCACTGAGCCACCATGCAGTGCTAACCACTGAGCCACCATACAGTGCTAACCACTGAACTACCATACAGTGCTAACCACTGAACGTCCATACAGTGCTAACCACTAAGCCACCATACAGTGCAAACCACTGAGCCACCATACAGTGCTAACCACTGAGCCATCATACAGTGCTAACCACTAAGCCACTGTACAGTGCTAACCACTGAGCCATCATACAGTGCTAACTACTAAGCCACTGTACAGTGCTAACCACTGAGCCACTGTACAGTGCTCACCACTGAGCCACCATACAGTGCTAACCACTGAATCACCATACAATGCTAACCACTGAGCCACCCCACAGTGATAACTAACCACTGAACCACCATACAGTGCTAACCACTGAGCCACCATTCCATGCTAACCACTGAGCTTCCATATAGTGCTTACCACTGAGCCACTATACAGTGATAACCACTGAGCCACCATGCAGTGCTAACCACTGAGCCACCAAACAGTGCTGACCACTGAACCACCATACAGTGCTAACCACTGAATGACCATACAGTGCTAACCACTGAGCCACCATACAGTGCTAACCACTGAGCCATCATACAGTGCTAACCACTAAGCCACTGTACAGTGCTAACCCCTGAGCCACTGTACAGTGCTAACCACTGAACCACCATACAGTGCTCACCACTGAGCCACAATTCCGTGCTAACCACTGAGCCACCGTACAATGCTAACCACTGAGCCACCATAGAGTGCTAACCACTGAGCCACCATACAGTGCTAACCACTGAACCACCGTACACTGCTAACCACTGAGCCACCATACACTGCTAACCACTAAACCACCATACAGTACTAACCACTGAGCCACCATACAGTGCTAACCACTGAGCCACCATACAGTGCTAACCACTGAGCCACCATACAGTGCTAACCACTGAGCCACCGTACAGTGATAACGACTGAATGACCATACAGTGGTAACCACTGAGCCTCGATACAGTGCTTACTACTGAGTCACTATACAGTGATAACCACTGAGCCACCATGCAGTGCTAACCACTGAGCCACCATACAGTGCTAACTACTGAACTACCATACAGTGCTAACCACTGAACGTCCATACAGTGCTAACCACTAAGCCACCATACAGTGCAAACCACTGAGCCACCATACAGTGCTAACCACTGAGCCATCATACAGTGCTAACCACTAAGCCACTGTACAGTGCTAACCACTGAGCCATCATACAGTGCTAACTACTAAGCCACTGTACAGTGCTAACCACTGAGCCACTGTACAGTGCTCACCACTGAGCCACCATACAGTGCTAACCACTGAACCACCATACAGTGCTAACCACTGAGCCACCATTCCATGCTAACCACTGAGCTTCCATATAGTGCTTACCACTGAGCCACTATACAGTGATAACCACTGAGCCACCATGCAGTGCTAACCACTGAGCCACCAAACAGTGCTGACCACTGAACCACCATACAGTGCTAACCACTGAATGACCATACAGTGCTAACCACTGAGCCACCATACAGTGCTAACCACTGAGCCATCATACAGTGCTAACCACTAAGCCACTGTACAGTGCTAACCCCTGAGCCACTGTACAGTGCTAACCACTGAACCACCATACAGTGCTCACCACTGAGCCACAATTCCGTGCTAACCACTGAGCCACCGTACAATGCTAACCACTGAGCCACCATAGAGTGCTAACCACTGAGTCACCATATACAGTGCTAACCACTGAGCCACCATACAGTGCTAACCACTGAACCACCATACAGTGCTAACCACTGAGCCACCATTCCATGCTAACCACTGAGCTTCCATACAGTGCTAACCACTGAGCCACCTAAACACTGTGCCAGCATTTAAGTCACGCGCCAAGAGCACTGATTGGTCACCATGGTGAGCGGCGTCCAATCAGCAAAGCGGCTCGCGTCTTGGCGGGAGATTGAATCCGTGGTCCTGCAGGCATTTACAGTAGTGCTGTGCAGCCCATAGATATACTGTATAAGCCTTCAGGACCCTGGACAGCGCACATACTATACGTACAATAGGTATAGTATGCGCGCTGCTCACAGGGAAGCTGCGGCTTCATTAAAAAAATGTACAGAGCCGACAGGAGTCGGCTTTACTGTACATAAGATATTAACCTATTACTTGCCAAACTAAGTAGGCAGCATGTCTCTAGGGGGTTGGGCACCCCCTAGAGACATGAATGGCATAATTATTATCATTAATAAAGCTTTAATAACAGATTTTACAGTTTGCTCATTCCTGCGGCAGAGGGTCTGGATGCGGTGAATGCAACTTTAGGAAAAAGTGTGACCCTAGCCTTAGTCATTAAAAGGTATCAACCACTGAGGACTCTCATATTGTAATGTTCATAAGAAAATATTACTTATCGAAGCCATTTAGATTTCTTCTATTTTTGCCTTTTGTGCCCAGTCTACTCACTCGGTCAGTGATGTAGGTGAGGTTATATAGAGCTCACCATTCAGATCACTGGTACATCTGCTGCAGATAAAGTTGTGATTTTCTATAAAAAAATATATAACATGCAGTCCAGTAAGTGATACGTTGCTGGAATAATAATTTCTGTCCCACCATCATGCTGCTCTTTTTAGATATAGCAATAATCTAGTGACAGATTCCCTTCAAGGGCTCACCTGTTAAGGTACCGTTACACGATGCAATATTGAATGCAATTTCACTGGCAATTAGCTGGGTTGCAGTGAAATCATGGACACATTGTTCTATTTTGTTGCCGTGTACAAATGGAACAATGTGTCCATGATTTCACTGCAACCAACAAATTGCCAGTAAAATTGCATGCAATATTGCGTCGTGTAACGGTACCCTTAATGTGGATTCTTTTAAGACATAAGCCTTGGTTAGCAGCACAGACTGGAAGTGATGGTCAGCATAGTCTAAATGGACTACACGTGGATCAGAGAAAACCAGGACAACACAGTATGCAGGACAGCAGATCAACAAGGAGAATAGGTTGCACTAGCTGAAGCTGAGTCAGATATTTGGATGCACATGGGAACAGAAACTGTATGGAAAAACTGACATTTTCCAGCAAGGAAGCACAGGAATGACATAGAAGAAAAGAGCAATGGTATATAGCAACACTGCATACAAACTGGGACTTGTCGGAAGGAATAGTTAACAATGGGAAAGCAGTAAAGTAGGGACAAATTTGTAACTCACTAGAAGAGATGTGTTATCTTGATGGCAGGGCTAAGGATACATTCACACACATCGCTTTTGGTCCATTTTTTTGCATTAGTTTTTTGCAGTGAAATGCAGTGAACAGATCACTGAAATGGAATCCCAGCAAAGTCAATGGGTTTTGACTTTTTGCTGTTAAGACAGGGAAATTGTGATGTGATCCGTTTTTTTCCCTTGAAAAGTGATATGTCCAAAGAAAGACAATGTTTTTTTCTGTGCAGTTTTTCTGATCTGATTTCCCATAGGAACCATTCTAAATGGAGAAAAAAATGCATCAAAAACGGCTCAGATACAGATGATTTATTTCTGGTGCATTTTTTTGAATAGCAGATCCAGTTTTGTAGCAGAAAAAGACAGAAAAATGTACAAAATAAAACAGAGCAAAAACTGTGTGTGAATGTAGCTCAGTGTGAACAACAATGAGAACAATTGTGAGAACTTTAAAAAGAAAGTCAGCATTAGCATAAAGGCCCCGTCACACACTTCAATGTCCGAGCGATCTGACCAATGATCAGACTTGATCTGGATCGCTTGAACGACATGCAATGATCGGTGGTGAGATGCCACACGTACAGATATCGCTAACGACGCAGCAACGACTCTGTGACAAGCGAATAATATTAGCAGTCGTTTTGATACCTGGATTCCTATGTCCTGAATAGGCGAAGTCATTAACGACATCGTTATCAAGGTGTCACATTCGCCGATGCTGCAGGTTGATCATCGACTGATTTATGATCCGGTTCATAAACCTGCAATCAACAGACGACTTATCGCTGGTCATATCCACGTGTCACATGGTACGACATCATAATGACGTCATTTAAATGTCTCAAAACCTGTGACGTTTCAACGATATCGTTCACAATATTGTAGTGTGTGACGGGGCCTTTAGAGATGATAGACAACTGACTGAAGCTGAAGCAAAGTAAAGTAAAACTAAAGGCAAACACCTGATAAATTAAGGTGACTGTCAACCATGCCAGTTAACACCCAAGCACCTGCCCTATCCTTGAGCCACTTTTAAAAGGCCCAGGGTGATGAAGTCAGGGGGGCTACTTTGGTTACCTAAGAAGCCTGGGCAGTATGGTCGCTAAGTGGTCAGCTGTGCAGCCGTGCAGTGCTGGAGTCCTAGGTTCACATCCCACCAAGATCAACAGCTGCAAGGAGTTTGTATGTTCTCCCCATGTTTGTGTGGGGTTCTCTAGTTTCCTCCAGCACTCAAAAGACATACTGATAGAGAATAAGACTGTGAGCCCCACTGGGGACAACAATGGTAAAGCACTGCACAACATGATGGTGCCAGTGGCGGAACTTGAGCCTGGCGGGCCCTGGTGAAGCAGTAATACTTTAGCCTCTCAAGTTGCTGGTGAAGAGCGGGTGGGCGGTGAAGGGGGTGCTAGCAGTTGTAGTTGAGGACCGGGAGGGTGGGGGGGTGCTCGCAGTTGTAGGTGAGGAGCGGGAGGGTTTTGCGAGCGGCTTCTACATTCGCCGAGCCGCGCATTGCAGATCTGGGAGCTGGGGTGGCAGAGGAGAGGAGGGTGGGAACAGCTAAGGGAAGCAGGAAGCTTCCCTCAGTTAACCTCCTCTCCTCTGACACAGGGTCATGGGAGGTGGCTGTGCAGGGCCCCCTACAGGTGCTAACCACTGAGCCAGCATACATTGCTAACCACTGAGCCACCATACAATGCTAGCCACTGAGCGATCGTATAGTGCTAACCACTGAGCCACCATTTCATGCTAACCACTGAGCCACCTAAACACTGAACCACCATATACAGTGCTAACCACTGAGCCACCATTCAGTGCTAACCACTGAGCCACCATACAGTGTTAACCACTGAACCACCATAGAGTGCTACCCACTGAGTCACCATACAGTGCTAACCACTGAGCCACCATATATTGCTGACACAGGGTCACGGGGGCGGCTGTGCAGGGCCCCCTACAGGTGCTTGAGGGGCCCCCTAGCCGGTTGGGGCCCTGGAACAGCTGAATCAGCTGCACCATGGTGAGTCTGCCCATGGATAGTGCAATGCATACTGATAAGAAGACCTGGGTGGACTACTGCCACTAGATGCAGGAGTCAGACTTGTCTGTGGAGAAACTCTGTATTCTCTTTTCTTCATAGATATTACAAAAACTTTCTCCCCTATTGCAGTTAAACAATACACACTATCTGTAGAATGTGTTCACTCTAACTATCTCTATGGCTAAGCTATGAGCTGTACTGTTCTGTCACTATCCAAATTCACCCCAAAATGGCTGCTGCATTCCCATTTTCTGCTTTTATATAGCCTATAATAGTCCCTCCTGATTATCTTGCTGCAGAGCAATAGTATATAGTAACACTGCATACAAACTGGGACTTGTAGGAAGGATTGGTTAACAATGGTTAAGTAGTAAAGTAGGGACAAATTTGAAACTTGCAAGAAGAAGAGATATGTAGAAGAGATTACCTTGATGACAGAGGCTAAGTGTGAACAACAATGAGATCAATTGTGAGAAGTTGTAAAGTTGCTGAGTGAAGCAAGAAAGCCAACATTAGCACAAGAGATGATAGACAACTGGCTGAAGCTGAGTCAAAGTAGAGTAGAAGAAGAGACAAACACCTGATAAACTTGAGGTAACTGAACCATGCCAGCAAAATGACTGCTTCATTCCCTTTTTCTGCTTTTATATAGGCTATGATAGTCCCTCCTGATTGGTTATGCTATGTGATGTGATAACTGCAATGCATTATGGAGAAGCCTCATGAGGTCATGTAAGCCTTCTCTGGCCAATGCAATTTTCTGAAATGTCTAAAACGGTGAGCTATTTTTGTCATATCATAAATTGTATATTATAAAATTGAGTTTACCAGGTTCTGTGCTTCCATAAAAATTCTACAATAATTCAATTAGTTCATCTGTGATCATTTCCATATAGCAGCTTCAGGACAATGTTGCTGCATTTCTGTGCTGACCAACAAAATTGTACAACAGAACTATAAAGCAGGTCCTACTGTGTGATGTGGATGTCTGTTTTCTCTTTGGATATCCCTGGAAAGTCAGAAGTGAACAGACAGGCTGTATATTAACCTTAAGATAACAAAATAATGTAAAAGAAAAAGTAAAACACAGGCTGGGATGTGCCAAGGAAACCCCTTGAACTATTTTAACCCATGTGAATTCTAGCCATGTCAGAGCTATTGGAAAATATTAGAGGGTAAAACGGATATCATTTATTATGCCTGAGGTGCAGACTTCAAAGAACATATCCCAGTGTTATGCCCTGCTGAACTAAAGGAGGCAAAGTATCAGTTTTCTCTTATTTTAATATTGTCTCTCTTTCCACACATTTCAATGAGCACTGCATAATTCGAGAAGGGGTTGTTTCAAGAGAAGCAAAACAAAGCTGGGGCAAGACTCAACTGATTGCCACAGGATGAGGTCCTTCATACTAGAGATCTGCTTTACTTCTACAGCATAAAATATGCTATGGATCAGGAGCTAACAGGGTGTTCCAGTGATCCCAGCCAACTTCAGCTTACAAGCTCTATTAAAACGAGCTTGTAAGCACTGTACATGTTTGGCCTCTGCTACTAGATAGCAGGATTGGCATTTGCCCAGAAAATTAACTAAAAATGTATTATATGGGGTAGTTAGTGGGATAATAAATTTACAAAAGTGCTTGTTTTCCTCCAGTACTGACCAACTAGGGTTTATATAGAAACCATGGGACCACCCCCCCACCCCACACCCGAGAAAAAATAATATTCAGCTGGGTCACATAAGAGCATACCTCACAACTTTGCAGCCCTTACAATGCAAGTTTCCTCCTATTGAAGCCACTAGATTCCCCTTCCATTGCACATGTAAAGTATGATGGCAACAAAAGTGCCCCACAAACACTGTATGACACCCTCACAATGAATTCCTCCACAGGACTCTCCACACACAGATTATGATGATCCTACTGTACCCCCCTTCAACTACTCTGGCAAAGTATGGTGACTCCAACACAGTATGATCCCCAACTGTGACCCTCACACAGCTCTACATGCAGTATAATAGGCCTACATAAAGTATTACGGCCCCGCACCTCTTTGCACTGTATAATGACCCCAACTAGCTCTACAAACAGTATTATAGCCTCCACACACCTCCATACAGTATCATGGATACCACACAAACCTTCACACTGTATAATTGCTTGCATACTGTATAATAGTCCTCAATTAGACCTCCATAAAGAATAAAGGCTCCCTCATAGCTCCCCAAATTTTATAATAGCCCATGCATAGGCCTCAAAATGGTATATTTGCCTCCATATAACCCTCCTAATAGTATAATGGCCTCCACAAAGCCCTGAAAATATCATAATGGCCCTCACATAGTCCTACAAATATTAAAATGGCCTGACATTGCCTTCCATGTAGTATAATGGGCCTCACATAGTCCTGCATATAGTATAATGCACCTGAGTATAATGGGCTCCATACAGTCCCCTATACAGCATAATGTGACCCTCATTATAGCATTATAAATTAAAAAACGCCAAAATTAAGTTTTTTTGGTCACTGCAATAGAACAAAAATGCTGAAAAAGCAAAAAATGTCATATGTATCCCAACATGGTATCAAGAAAAAGGTGTTTTTTCCCCCTCAAAATAAAAGCTATCACACGGCTCCATTGACCGAAAACTGAAAATGTTACGGGTCTGGGAAAATGACAACTTCCTATTGATTTTTATTTTTTGCAAACTTCTGATTTCTTTTTACCACTAAAATAATAATACAAAACTGGACATTATTATTATTTATTATCATAGCGCCATTTATTCCATGACGCTTTACAAGTTGTTTGGCATCGCCATATTGACTGAGGAGACTCAAATAGTGAGATCATTTTTAACACACCAGTAAAACAATTCCCCAAACACCATGTCAGGATTGTGTTTATTTTACAAAATCTCACATTTTTTTGCCTATTATACTCTATACTCTGTGATAAAATGAATGAGTTCATTCAAAAGTACTTCTCGTCTCACAAAAAGCAAACCATCATATGACTGTGGACAGAAAAAGAAAAACATTATGGCTCTGGGAAGAAGGGAAGAAAAAACATTAATGTAAAAATGAAAATTGGCAGTGTCATGGAGGGGTTAAATTTCCCACAATTCTAACATTTAGGGCACAACCTTGGTAACCAAGAGGAATTTCCACTGCAGCAGAATCAACAGCGACCATTGAAGGATGTGACTGTTCAGAACATGATAATGGGGTCAATGCAACTAGAGGGGGGCAGATCAGTTTTTTTTAATAGCAGTACATGCCTAAAGCAACTTTAGAAGACATTATACTGATTGCCTATCCTTTAGATAGATTTTTGACATATCATGCATTAAGGGCAACAGAACAGAAAGAGCGGTTCTGTGGAGCTCCATGGCTTTTTTACTGCTATACACTGTGTGCATAATTATTAGGCAAGTTGTATTTTGGAGGATTATTTTTATTATTGATGAACAACTATGTGCTCAATCAACCCAAAAGACTCATAAATATTAAAGCTTAATACTTTTGGAACTTGGCGTGGTTTTTTTGTTAGATTTGGCTATCTTAGGAGGATATGTATTTGTGCAGGTAACTATTACTGTGCAGAATTATTAGGCAATTTAATAAAACCAAACATTTTCCCATCTCACTTGTTAGAAATAAACATTTCTGACATGCAAAAACAAAACCCCCAAAAAAATGAGTGACCAATATAGCCACCTTTCATTATGATGACACTCAACAGCCTTCCACCCATAGATTCTGTCAGTTGCTTGATCTGTTTACAATCAACATTGCGTGCAGCAGCCACCACAGCCTCCCAGACACTGTTCCCAGAGGTGTTCTGTTTTCCCTCCCTGTAGATCTCACATTTTAGGAAGGAACCACAGGTTCTCTATGGGGTTCAGATCAGGTGAATAAGGGGGCCATGTCATTATTTTTTCTTCTTTTAGACCTTTACTGGCCAGCCATGCTGTGGAGTAGTTGGATGCATGTGAAGGAGCATTGTCCTGCATGAAAATCATGTTTTACTTCAACGATACCGACTTCTTCCTGTACCACTGCTTGAAGAAGTTATCTTCCAGAAACTGGCAGTAGATCCGGGAGTTGAGCTTCACTTCATCCTCAACTCGGAAAGGTCCCACAAGTTCATCTTTGATGATACCAGCCCATACCAGTACCCCACCTCCACCTTGCTGGTGTCTGAGTCGCAGTGGAGCTCTCTGCCCTTTACTGATCCAGCCTCTGGCCCATCCATCTGGCCCATCAAGAGTCACTCTCATTTCATCAGTCCATAAAACCTATGAAAAATCAGTCTTAAGATATTCCTTGGCCCAGTCTTGTTGTTTTATCTTATGTTTCTTGTTCAAAGGTGGTTGTTGTTCAGCCTTCCTTACCTTGGCCATGTCCCTGAGTATAGCACACCTTGTGCTTTTTGATACTCCAGTAATGTTGCAGCTCTGAAATATGGCAAAACTGGTGGCAAATGGCATCTTGGCAGCTTCACGCTTGATTTTCCTCAATTCATGGGCAATTATTTTGCGCCTTTTTTGCCCAACACACTTCTTGCGACCCTGTTGGCTATTTACCATAAAACGATTGATTGTTTAGTGATCATGCTTCAAACATTTGGCAATTTCAAGACTGCTGCATCCCTCTACAAGACATCTCACAATTTTGGACTTTTCAGAGCCCGTCAAATCTCTCTTCTGACCCATTTTGCCTAAGGAAAGGCATTTGCCTAATAATTAAGCACACCTCATATAGGGTGTTGATATCATTACACCACACCCCTCCTCATTACAGAGATGCATATCACCTGATTTACTTAATTGGTAGTTGGCTCTCAAGCCTATACAGCTTGGAGTAGGACAACATGTATAAAAAGTATCATGTGATCAAAAAACTAATTTGCTTAATAATTCTCCACACAGTGTAGTAGGCTTAATGAAGGCCATAATAATGTGGCCTAGTCTACCCAGGTCTGCTATGCTCTGCCCTCTTACTTGGCTGGGATGAGCCAGTGCTAAGTCATCTTTTTCCTGATCAAAATGGGTTCATCTCTAGATAGGTACAATTCTCTTATCTACTATATAATTGCCGTAGGCACTTCCGTGTCGGACCCCGCAAAAGACCGTGGCTTTGTCACTCTGTGACGTCACCACGTGCGAGCAATGGCCGCGAAGCGGCCATTGCGAGTCGCTGGTCGAAAATCGAACCAGAGGCTCGGCCACAAAGTTAGCGATTTACCGCTCATGTAGCGCGAGCAATGCCCGCGAGGCCATTGCGAGTCGCTGCCTGAGCCGCGATTCTGAGCGCTGTCAGCCCCTCGCCGCTAGCGCGAGCAATGGCCGCGAGGCCATTGCGAGTCGCTGCCTGAGCCGCGATTCGGTTATGCGGCAAACGCGGCAGATGCGGTTACACTTGCGGCGCGGTTGCGGTAATCCCCATAGAAAGTATAGGGGGACTTGCGGCAGGTGCGGCAAGTGCGGTTTTGCACTTGCGGCATGTGCGGCCGCGAAAAAAAACGCGGCTGACTGCGTTTTTTTTTCGTGGCCGCACTTGCCGCAAGTGCAAAACCGCACTTGCCGCACCTGCCGCAAGTCCCCCTATACTTTCTATGGGGATTACCGCAACCGCGCCGCAAGTGTAACGGTTATGCGGCAAACGCGGCAGATGCGGTTACACTTGCGGCGCGGTTGCGGTAATCCCCATAGAAAGTATAGGGGGACTTGCGGCAGGTGCGGCAAGTGCGGTTTTGCACTTGCGGCATGTGCGGCCGCGAAAAAAAACGCGGCTGACTGCGTTTTTTTTCGTGGCCGCACTTGCCGCAAGTGCAAAACCGCACTTGCCGCACCTGCCGCAAGTCCCCCTATACTTTCTATGGGGATTACCGCAACCGCGCCGCAAGTGTAACGGTTATGCGGCAAACGCGGCAGATGCGGTTACACTTGCGGCGCGGTTGCGGTAATCCCCATAGAAAGTATAGGGGGACTTGCGGCAGGTGCGGCAAGTGCGGTTTTGCACTTGCCGCAAGTGCAAAACCGCACTTGCCGCACCTGCCGCAAGTCCCCCTATACTTTCTATGGGGATTACCGCAACCGCGCCGCAAGTGTAACGGTTATGCGGCAAACGCGGCAGATGCGGTTTTTTCACCGCATCTGCCGCGAATTGATATATTCATAATTATATATATATATATATATAGATATATATATATATAGATATAGATATATAGATATAGAGTAATATATATATATATATATATAGATGTCATATTATATATATGTATATGATTAGTAAATATATACCGTATATACTCGCGTATAAGCCGAGTTTTTCAGCCCAAAATTTGGGCTGAAAAGTCCCCCCTCGGCTTATACGCGAGTATATAAAAAAATTAAAAAAATACCGCAGCAGCCCCGGAGGTATACAGGCCCCCCATCAAGTTCCAGGGCCCCCCCCTCTTGCGCGCCAGCCTGTAAAGGAAAATCATACTTGCCAGTGTCCAGTCGCGCCGTCCGCAGCTGCCGACACGCGATCCCCGGGCTCCATTCAGCGTCTTCCGCATTTCCTGTAGTCGCGGGCAATGACGTCATTGCCCGCGACCACAGGAAGTTGGAAGCCGGAAGACGCTGAATGGAGCCCGGGATCGCGTGTCGGCAGCTGCGGACGGCGCGACTGGACACTGGCAAGTATGATTTTCCTTTACAGGCTGGCGCGCAAGGGGGGGGGCCCTGGAACTTGATGGGGGGCCTGTATACCTCCGGGGCTGCGGCTGTATACAGCCCTGGGGCTGCGGCTGTATACAGCCTTGGGGCTGCGGCTGTATACAGCCCTGGGGCTGCGGCTGCTGTATATACCTCTGGGGCTGCAGCTGCTGTATATACCTCTGGGGCTGCAGCTGCTGTATATACCTCTGGGGCTGCAGCTGCTGTATATACCTCTGGGGCTGCAGCTGCTGTATATACCTCTGGGGCAGCAGCTGCTGTATATACCTCTGGGGCTGCAGCTGCTGTATATACCTCTGGGGCTGCAGCTGCTGTATATACCTCTGGGGCTGCATATGGGGCTGCATATACCTATGGGGCTGCATATACCTCTGGGGCTGCATATACCTCTGGGGCTGCATATACCTCTGGGGCTGTATATACCTCTGGGCCTGCATATACCTCTGGGGCTGTATATACCTCTGGGGCTGCATATACCTCTGGGGCTGCATATACCTCTGGGGCTGTATATACCTCTGGCGCTGCTGTATACTACCACTGGGGCTGCTGCTGTGTACTACCACTGGGGAGGCTGCTGTATACCTCACTGCTGGGGGTTTGTATACCTGTGCTGGAGTCCACCCTCGGCTTATACGCGAGTCAATGAGGTTTCCCAGTTTTTGGGGGCAAAAGTAGGGGGGTCGGCTTATACACGGGTCGGCTTATACACGAGTATATACGGTATATATATTGTATATTAATATATATATATATATATATATATATCTCTAATTATATATATATATAATATATATATATATATATATACACATTATAATAAATTGTAATATATAATATACATAATTTATTTAAGTTAATAATATATATAATATATTTTTTTGATATATTTTTATGATATTATTTATATATAAAAATATATTGTATATATTGGTATTAAATAGATTATTGATCTATATGTTACACAATTATATAAATAGTATAATAAGATAAGAAAGCCAGTAGCACTCACCAGGGTTGATCTTTAATTCTTTATTACCGCATATTTTCTGCGGGGTGCAAAGACGAGCAGGGGGAGGGAGGTGCTGACACGAGGACGACGGTAACCGTTTCGCGGTTAATCTGCCGCTTCTACGGGTCAGGACCCGGTATTGAATACCTTCACATATAGTGAGCACCCCACGGTGCTGGAGCCTTCGGTCAGTCACATTGCATGAAATTACATGGACTGTAGCAGACGGATAGTGCCCAGTTTTCCCTTCTGCATTGAGACAATTATATAAATATTTTTCAGCCTTATATTAAATTTTTGTCTGAAATTATGTCAGTGGCTGAATATTTAATCTATATTATCTCTTTATAATTCTTTTGTGTTCTAAGACCCTTACAACATAATAGTTCTTTTTTCCTTAAATGATATCAACCATACAAATATATGTAGTTGGTGTAAAGATGTCATTGGAATAATTGGATTATTATTTGAAAATCTTAAAAAAAAATTAAATATATTCTAGACACCCGATGCATTTGCATCGGGCTCACAGCTAGTGATCAATAATTGTGAAATCAATGTCACATACAGAAATTAAAGCACCACTCCAGCGGGATTCTTTCAGGGCTGGAGTGGTGCTTCAAACCTAAATCCCTTACCCCAGTCTTATGCACACCTTCTGGTGTTTTCATCTTTTTCCTGCCTCGCTCTGGTACCACAGCCCCATCTTGAAACTATAATTTCTAACTGTCCGGAAGTCAGAATTAACGTTACAATTTCTCAGTGCAAGTCTATGAGAGTCAGAACGAGTCCAAAAAAAGGCTCTCATTTATTTGAATTGAGTTGTGACATCCAGCGCGCTCCATGAAAAACTGGAGCAGCTGGCAATTCAAAAACTAGAGACGACTGATCGGAGAGGTGTGAATAACAGAAGAAGACGGTGGAGAGTAAATATAAGACCGGCGGTAGGGGATTTAGATTAAAAGCACCACTCCATTGGTGCTTTAAAGCAGAGGTTTGGGTCTATGGATCTGAGCCAAAGGTAATATATATCTCCATGAGAGGTGTATATACTAGTACTTAGGGAAACAGTGACTGTCAGGATTTCATGCATTGTATGCTCTGCACTAAATATTTGTTTTAAATGTATGACGGCAGATTATCCTGATAACCTTGTCATAAATTGTCAACCTGACCTTAAAATATACAAGCACCAATATTTCCAATGATAAAATATCCATTGAAACAGTCTTTGACATTAAAAGTTTGTATTTCTAAACCATATGTGCACTTGTGACTTTTTAAATAATATTTAGGTCAATACCTGGGGGTAGCACGGACCTGTTATTTTGTTTCTTCTGAATTACCTGTTAGACAGGTTTTTAGTTCTGCTAAATACTACATTGTACAGTACTTAGCTATTCTTTAGATGTCTGAGGCAGTCTGGAATAAAGCTATTTTATATGAGGGTTAATCTCTGCCTATCCTCCATATTTTACACTTCAGCTTTCTTTCTCATGTTGGCTGTTTAATGGATAATGGCTAATTTAATTTCAAATCAAGGTAACCAACTCCAATGTTGTGTAGTTGTTACGGCTTTCCCCCTTTGCGTTGCAAAAGGTTTTGATTCCTAGTGAAAATATGCTATATAAATTGTAAAGGGTTATTAACATAATTATTTTTATCCAAGAAAGCAAGGTGAACTGGGAACTATTAGGTGCATACAGGCTGGTCCTACAATTCCAGTGACCAAAACAGCGCAGCCTCCTTAGCGTTGCACGCTCAATCTAAGCTCATTAATATCCAAATGAAGAAAAAAAGACCAGCGGCACTCACCGAAGTAGATCTTGCAGAGTTTATTCAAAGTCCCACATGGTTTCTATGGAACAAATTAGCGGGGGAGGGGGTGCGGGGATGGCGGACGATGGCCTGCCGTTTCGCAGCTAATACCGCTTCCACGCTATCAGGACTCGCAGCGTGACCCCTGGAGGCACACATGAGGATGCACTTCAGGTAATGAGAGCCCTATTGCACTCCTTCCCCGCCCGTTGAAAAAGGTCACGAAACGTGTCGGGGTCGCCCCCCAGACACTGCAGGTCACTTTCAGTTTCTCATGGGTGAGTTACTGTGGGAATGAGGTTGTTGTATTGCTACTCTTGGACGTTGTGATTACTGTTTTACCACACAACCTATATGCAGTAGTCCTCATTGTACTGCACTCTGCACTTTATACTTTTCCATGTACTGTTGAAATTGACCTCAATGTCGGTCTCCCCTGATGACATGTACCATCCAATTTGTATGGTCCCAGTTTTTGTACTTGCAACTGGCGTTACTATTAAATCTTTGCACAAGCATTGCCACTGTTGTATATGACTGGCTACTGGGTTATTTACGGAGTTATTAACACTTTATTCTCTTGTTTAAAATATTGGTTAAGTGTACCTCTAGTTTACGTTCATGATCCCCTGGATCCTTTTTTTATATCCCTTTTTTATAGATAGTTATTAGTGTCTGGAGAGTTACACTGCACCCCCAGAGTGTGCACAATGTCAAACACGTGGAGATCCATATAGGCCCACAAGAAGCAACTGGACTATCTTTGGTAGAGGCTACAGTGCAGGAGGAAAGGTGTCCAGCTCTCAGCTGGCACTTGATCTGAGTCCAGTCTGTCTCCTTCTGGTCCCTGAAGAGGCCTGACAGCTGTTAAAACGGTCAGTGCTCTGACCCCGAATGGAAGACGAAGCTTGTGCATCCCATGCCTGTCAGACCTCTCACTTGTCCTGCCTACAAACTCTGCAGCCATCCAACAGGTCATCACTACACAAGATTTCTCGGTTTCAGGGCTGCTGTTGGAAAGCTGTTGCTTTTTACGAATTGTTTGCAACTCAAGAACTGATTGAAGTAAAAGAGGGCGAGTATGAAGATGATGACTGATCCACTTAGGTGCAAAGAATGCATGACCGTCCTACTAATGAAAAGTCTTGCCCGTGATGCTGACCGGTAGTAGGGGTTTTGAAGGGCTTTGCTCCGGCAGCCATAGATTGCCAATGTGGCCACTGTACCTCTCCTGCAAATCATTTTTCTCAGCTCTATTAAATTATCAGGAATAACCAAATAAATAGAAATTGTTTGAAATAACAGAAGACAAATGTGTTACATAATGATGACTTTAAGTAGCTGTAATGGAAGAAAATGAATGGGTGTCAGCTAATACTGAGCAGCTTAAATGGTTACCACTATGCATTACAAGAGATTTTACTGTTGGATCAATTAATAAAGCAGCTCTCAAGTGGAAGTACCTATATTTAGGCCCCTTTCACATCAGCGTTTCTGTCCAGTTCCGGCCGATCCGGCAGAAATACTGCATCTACCGCCTAACGGCCGGCTTGCGGTGCACTTGCGGCAAGCCCCAATTCATTGTCTATGGGGCTTGGGATAAGTGCAGCATTTGACGTTTTGCCGCGATCTGGCAAAAAAAACGTGGTCAGCAGCAGTTGTTTTGCGTGGCCGCAACTGCCGTAAGTGTCAGATCGCGGCAATATCGCACTTGCCGCAAGCCCCATAGAGAATGAATGAGGGTTATATGCAAGTGTACCACAAGTTGGCCGTTAGGTGGCAGACATGGTATTTCTGCTGGATCGGCCAGATCAGGACAGAAACGCTGATGCGAAAGGGGAATTACAAGGTAATGCAGATAAATTATTATTACGCAATGAATGGAAACTCCACCCCATAAGGACCAATATTTACCATACAGTGTGCTTTCTTCCTTGGTTACATTGGGTTTGTCCCAACTTGGAAAAATTATCACCAGAGGATAGGTGATAATAGCTGATTGCTGATCTATGGAGTTTGACTGCTGGGACGCTCAAAGATGGAACCCTCAAAGAGAATGAGGCCCTGAAAAGCTTACTTAGAATACTGGGAGGCTATCCATTGTCAAAGTTGTGGGTGGATGGTAGGCTTCTAAACCCTCTGTATCTGTTCAGGGAGATGTCAGGGCACAAATAGGCTTCACTAAGCCTCACTAAAAGGATGGCATTGATTTTTGAAACTTGCAGAACCTTGTGGCTTCTTAGAAAAGGCAAGCGTCTTTATTAGGGATGAGCGAGTATAATCGTAACTATTCGTTACTCACCGAATAGTAACGATATTCGGGCTACTCGCTACTCCCCGAGTCTCTTGTGATTACTCGGGAGTAGCGAGTAGTCCTTTTACTTTCGCAGTGTATCTATATATACACTGCGAAAGTACACTAAAAGTGAATAAAAGTTGTTAGAAAATAAAAAAAATATCATATTTACCTCTCCAACGCCTGCAGTCGGATCGGCAACGAAGACATCCGATGACCGAGAAGGACCTGTGAATATGACAGCCAATCAGATGTTTAAACGTCACAAACCATGTGATCACTACCAGCCACGTGATTGGCCAGATTGCCAGGTCTTTAACGTGTATCAATGACCTGGCAATCTGGCCAATCAGGTGGCTGGTAGTGATCACATGGTTTGTGACGTCTAGCCATCTGATTGGCCAGATCGCTACCAGCCATCTGATAGGCTGTCATACTCACAGGTCCTTGTCGGTCATCGGATGTCTTCGTTGCCGGTACCGCTGCAGGCGTCGGAAAAGTGAGTATGATATGTTTTTTTATTTTTTAACAACTTTTAATCACTTTTAGTGTACTTTCACAGTGTACATATAGATACA
The DNA here is from genome assembly GCA_033576535.1 of Allobates femoralis. Taxonomy (NCBI): domain Eukaryota; kingdom Metazoa; phylum Chordata; class Amphibia; order Anura; family Aromobatidae; genus Allobates; species Allobates femoralis. The sequence continues at coordinate 178,440,961 of JARQOC010000011.1, forward strand.
CTGCGAAAGTACTCGACCGCCTATTCACTGCAAATGGACTCGCTATACTCGCAACGAATACTGAGTACCGGGACTTACTCATTGCGAGTATAGCGAGACCGATTAATGCAGTACTCGCTCATCCCTAGTCTTTATGAACACATACAATTATCGAGACTTGCCCCTTCTGTGCTCTCTTTGCTCCCCCTGTACTCTTTCTGCCCCCAGTACACTCTCTGCTCCCCTGTGCATAATCTCTGCCCCCTTGTGCACTCTCTCTGCCCCTTGTTCACTCCCTATGCCCTCTGTGTGCTCTCTATGCCCCCCGGAACTCTCTCTTGCCACTTGTGCACTCTCTAAGCCCCCTGTGTGATCTCCCCACTCTGTGCTGTTCCTCTCCCCCTGTTGTGAACAAACATGGTGGCAGCGTGAGTAAATGTGCATGCGCGCTGGGTCCCTCTGCCATTTTTGCATACCCAAGTTTCCAAAGATGGTGACTGCATGAGTAAGTGTACATACTTGTGCATGTGCACTTACATGACTGCCATCTTTGGACACTTCGGTATACAAAGATGGCAGCCGCCTGAGCAAGTGCACAAGCCAATGCATGCACAGTTACTCAGGTAGTTAGGTGCGGGAGGGATGGGGTGGTGGCGAGGTGCGGCAACAATATGTGTTGTTGATTCGGGTGTCAGCGAGTGCGGGCGGCTGGCAGTACTGCCTAATGAGCCACTACCACCAGCAGGGGCCATATTTGCACACCCATCACTTGAGTACGCAAATATGCCTGCTGCCGCGCATGTTGCGAGGACAACTAGCCTCAGTGGCAGGAGAACCTCAGGCTTAGAGAAGACAGAGCTGTAAGAGTTAAGGTGAAGCTGCCCCATAAGGAATGGTTATATAAAGTAGTGTGTTTCTTGGTTTAGGAGAAGGAGAGAAGAAGAAAGCGAAAGAAGGTGGATATAAGTAGAAGTGTAATGCAGGAGGGAGGTGCCTAAGCTGCAGTGCAAGCTGAAGGAGGTGAATTGAGAAGCCGGTGAGCAATCCCACACCTGGCAGGTGAAGAGAAATGTGTGGACGGTGGTGAATTAGCTCAATCACATGGTTATCTTGAAAAGCTTTCCAGGCTGACCCCCACAGACCTCATTAGACTTAGCAGGATAAAGTGCCCCAACTGCAATGCAACACATTGACCCGTGCAGTGGGACAGTTGGGAATAGAGCAGTGTGGCGCCTGCTGTGGTCTGGACGCCACAGAGGTACTGCACCTAAACCATGGGTGTGGTATCCAACTCCCAGGTAAGGAGGGGACACAAATCCGAGACAGACTAACACCCACACCCAACACCCATCCTAAACCCAGGCCAGGGGATCTTGGGCAGATGCTATTGAGGAAGGACCCCAACTTCTGGCTGGGGGAGGGAGTAAGTAGAGTGAGTGGGAAGAGAACAGTGCAGAAAGAGGAAGAGGAGGAGAGAGAACAGTCTGGAAGAATTGGAGAGAGGGAGTACTAGGGGACACAGGAGTGAAGGATCTACCCATGGGGCCCTGAATCTGGACCCGACATGAGTTGGGCAGAGGGACCGGGTTGCAAGAGGACACCAGCCCCGATCTGGTGGGAACGCTTCAAGGTTCCACCAGGAAACCAGAGGTTGCTACACTTGTATGGGCAGTGGCTATGGAGTCAGGTCACAGCCACCGTGATCTCCCCAATACTGTCAGCTGTGTCAGCTACCGAGTACCCCGATCCTTGTGGCAGCGCCAATCCCTCCTTTTCCCCGGATAGCTGGTGAGACCAAGCATGCAGCTCAGTGGAAGGGCCAGTCGAAGGGAAGATGATGAAGTCAAGAGAATGATTAAGCATGTGTCTTATCCACTGTATTGTGGAACTGTGTGTGGGCTAAGTTGCCAGTAAAGTACAAAAATGTTTAAGCTGTAGTGGACTCCTTCTTGCAGGGGCGTAACTACAACTGGTACAGGGGTTGCAATCGAACCTCGGCCCTAAAACCCAGGGGGACCCAAAAGATCCTTTGGCCTATAGAAAAAGACTAATGCTATTAAAGATTAACAATTATTGGGGAACCCATTGGAGCTTTCGCATCAGGGCCCATGAGCTTCACATTACGCCACTGCCTTCTTGGTAACCTAAAAAACCGGGACTACACAGTGTGAATGAGCCTATAGCCAAGATGTACTTATGCAGCCAGACATAGTGAACATTTCACCATATCCCTTGTCTATATCATGCTGGGGTGAGGGCATTAGCCCTCTCGACCACGACTACCACTCCTGGCCACATTACAACTTCATATTCATAGCTACATTTAATCTTATTGGAAACTTTAGGATAACAGATTTTCAATATGAACTTCCACGGATAATATAGACATAAGTATTAACGATACTAACAATATAACAAAAATATATACATTTTTCAAATGTAGATTTTTCTTTGAAGATTAAATTGAAAGTCATCTATTCGCTCAAAATGACTATTCAGCCTAAGTGTAAGCACTAGGTGCACCCTTGGTGTGGTCAAACAGGTTAGTGCTCCTTCGAAACTATTTCTTTGGTTTTTTTTTGTCTATCTTTGACCCCTCTTTCTTAATTGAAAACTCTGGTCAAAGAAGATGTAGAAAAATGGAAAACAAGTAGATGAGAAGGTTGTTTGAACTGCTTGGCCATGTCAATAGTACACCATGCACTTGCGTTTTGCTCAGATGGTCACTTTGTGCGGACAGACACTCGTTAACAATCCATAGAATGTTATGAATTGTCAGTAGATTAATTCCCAAGAAAATTTATTCCTTAAAGAAAAAAAAAACATCAAAGTATTCAGTATATTAACAGTAAAATTATGCCTTTTATTACCTTCACTACCCGTCAATTTTCCATTTTTGCACTTTAGTTTCTTCCTCCGATTCCCCAAAACATTTCTATTTTTCTGTCAAAATAGTCATATGAGGGCTTTTGCTTTGTGGAACGACTTGTACCTTCGAATGAACCAATTCATTTTACCATATAGTGTACTGGAAAATGAGAAAAAAAAAATTCCAAGTGTGATGAAAATGCAAAAAGGAGCAATTTCACAATAGTTTTTGGTTTTTTTAATTTACTGTGTTCACTATTATGGTAAAAAAGATTTGGCAGTATGGTTCTCCAGGCCACTACGAGTGTGTAGATACCAAACATGTAGAGTTTTCTTTCAATTTAAGAAGTGAAAACAATTCAGAATTAGCAAAAAAAAATATGTTTTTGGCTCCGTTTTTCAGTGCTAAGTTATCACTTATTAAACATATTTTTTGAGCTGATGGTTTTACTAATTCCATTTTTGGGTAGATGTGATGTTTTGATCGCATCTTATTGCATTTTATTGAAATGTTGCAGCTCCAAAAAACATAATTCTGCCGTGCTTTTTTTCTGTCATGACTGTCATGGACCATATTGTGCTGGGACTAATAACACCAGAAAGAACAGGAACAACCCAGTGGGAATTAGAACTGTGTCTTATTACATGCTATTGAACTGAAACTGTCTTTAATTTATGTACCCGCTTTGTCACATGTGGAGTTGTTAGTGAAGAACTCTGGAAAACTATCTAGTATAGAACTGTTGTTTAAATTGATCTGGTGGCCTCCAAGTCAGTCTTTGCTGGCCTGTTGGAGACAATGGCAACTTGCAGCCTGCAAAGAGGTACAGCCTACACTCACAGTTGCTACATGGCTCCAGGTTGTTCCAGCCTGCAACGGGGAGCTGTGTTCTCTGGGCCAGGGCTCCAGAAAACTCTCAAATTATTCAGGGACTTTCTACCTGGTCCCTTTTCTGCGGTTCCTTTCTCGGCCATCTCCCTGCGCTGGATTCTCGCCCTCCTTCACAGCTCCTCACACCCAGTGTCTTGATCCGGTAGCCTTGGGTCCTGTTGGGCGATCTTGTCCTAGATCCCCTGAGCCTATGCGGCCACCTTTTCAATGGATGAGTGTGGACTCAGACCATGGTACTTGAAGTCACCTTGGTCCCCAGTTCGTCAGTTCAGTCGTGCAGTTACTCCACTAAACTGGGGCCGGTCCCTTACCTGCAGCCTAGTCCCTCTAGCTGACCCTGGATTCTCCCTCCACTCCGATCTGGGCACCACGGGTGGATCACTCACTTTCCGTGCCCCTGGGACTCCTTCTCTCTCTCTTGAGCCCTTCTCTGGCTCCTCCGTCAGTTCTGTCCTCTCTGTCTTGGGACAAGCTCCACCAGCTCCAGTCCCCCAGACGTCTCTCTCACATCCACTTGTCTCCGTGTCCCCTCTCCAACTCCCTCATGTTCTCCTCATCCTGGAATGAGCTCCTCTGCTCCACTTCCCAGGATGCCTTTCCTCACATCTCTCCTGCACATCTCATCCTCTACTCCTCACTTCCACCCACAACCCCTACCTAGTTCTTTCCCCCAGTCTGGGATGGGGCCCACCCTCAACAGGGTCACCCAGATGCCCTGGCTTGGAGTGGTGTTGGATGCTGGTGTGTGGGTGCCAGGCAGCGCCTTATTCCCCTGACCCTACAAGGCCACTTTTTCAACAAATAAGTGTGGACTCGGACCTTTGTACTTAAAGTCACCTCACTCCTCTCTCTCCCTCCTCGTGGTTACTACTCCTCTCACTATTTCCTGGTATGCTCCTCTTATCTACTTCCTCCACCCACACCCTCTACCTAGTTCCCTCCTCCAGCCTGGGATGGGGCCCTCCCTCAACAGCGTACTCCCAGATCCCCTGGCTTGGAGTGGTGTGGGTGTTGGATGCTGGTGTGTTGTTGCCAGGTAGCCGAGAGTGGGGTACCACACCCCTGGCTGAGGTGCAGTACCTCTGTGGCGACTGGACCCTCAGGGACCCCACAGTAGCGTGCTGATGCGTTTCACTCCCTTTCCCACAACTACTGCTGTGTGCCACTCCACAGAATATCTCTAAGCTTAACAGATAATATCTTTCCTAAAAGGGTTCTTGACTATAATTTAGAATATTGTAGTTTCTTTGAGTAATTGAAAAATCCCTTTATTTTGAGCATTTATTTATAGCATGTGTCCTGACCTCATAATGAAAAACTTAATCTATGTTACAGCATGTACCAAAATGGCACCCAAGAGGAAAACGTTGGCTTCAAAGAACAGGCGTAGCCATTCTACTTGCTATGTCACTCGTCTGCTATTTTGCTTCTCAATTACCAAAAATAGTTTCATATGAAGTTGGGTAATTTAAAAATAGACAATTGTCTACAGATGACAACGGAGAGCCTGTTGTAGAGGGCCAAAAAGGTACATTTCCTTAATTATAAAAAAACCTTGATAAAATCACTCTAAAAATAACACCATCCTAGTAATATGCCAACTCATAAAGATAATGCGTAATGTCTTCGAAAGAACTGTAAAAATTCTCATCTGCGCCGTCTGCGTGTGACTAGGCAAGAAAAAGAATGTAACTTGGACACTTCAAACTTTCCACTGTATTTTGGAAGAGATCAAATTTATACAGCTTTAAAGAAGACTAAGCACAGAAAATGGACAAAATACAGAAACAAGATACTCCTCAGCGATTCCTCTTTGAGACAAATTTATAGTTTCTATTTTGTCTCAAATTATAATTAAAACTGAGAAAAATATGGAGAAATCTTCACTCTATCTCAGGAGATCAGCCAGGGCCATCTCCAGATTTTTGTGAGCCCCTGGCAAAAGAGTCTTAATGGGGCCCCTTTTACACTCTGCCCCCGCTCCTCCAAATTATATATGACACACACAGCTCTGCTTCATGCCCATAGACATAGATGGCACATGTAGACACAGCTCTGCACATGCACACTACACATAGTATATACACAGCTCTACTACATGAACATAAAGATGCAACACACACATCACTGGTACATGCCCAATTCACGCACATATAGATGCACACAGCTCTGCTGCATGCACATTACACATGAACTAACATGTTCATAGGCATAGAAGTGTCACGCTTCCGGGGAAAGGCACCCAAAAGTGGACCCACTGGGCCATGTTACCGAACTCCCCCGGTTGAGCTGGTCCTAGTTTAACCAACCCCTGTACAGGGATTGTCAGGCGCAAGCCCAGGGGTCTAAATACCACAGCTACAAGTACCAGGGGGCAGCTTGTAGGGTTAGCCTATACTACGGTAAGGCCAAACAGTGAAGAAGGCACCCGAGCCCGGGGTCAGGAGAGCTGGAACGGGTTCTACCAGAGGAGAGCACAAGGTGGGCCTGACTAACAGCCAACTCAATAATCAGGCACCTCCCATCAGTGGAGGTGGCCTGATATACTGGAGGACAGACAGCTATTGGTCAAGGGGAGTGTCACATTGAGCCATTCTGGCCCCTATATTCACAGGGGAGGAGCGCGACCACGCTTAGTGCACCGCTGTTTAGGTTCATGACTCCAACCATTGTAGTGTGCTGATGTGTGAGCCCGGTGGTCAGCAGACAGGAAGGGGACCCAACGATGGCTCCGAGACACAGCACTCCTGGACGCCGGATGCCCGATCGGTAGAGGAGCAGAGGATGCAGACCCAGGAGAGGTGAGCTGTGGAGCGGTGCCAGGGGACCTAACAGTACCCTCTCCCTCACGCCCCCTCCTCTGAAGGCACGCTAAGAACCTTGCCAGAATGAGTGGCGCATCAATGTTCTCCCATGGCTCCCAGGTCACCTCCTCAGGACCGAAGCCAACCCAGTCAATTAGGAAGAGGGTTTTGCCTCTACTTTTCTTCATGGCAAGGATGTCCCTGACTTCATAGACATTCTTGGAGCTGAGAGGCCGTGGCACAGTGCTGGAGGATGGATGAAAGCGATTAAGCACCACTGGTTTCAACAATGAGACATGAAAGGAGTTAGGGATGCGAAGTGAAGCAGTCAGTCTCAGCTTGTAGGCAACGTCATTGATGCGTCCCAGGACTTTGAAGGGACCAATAAAACGCAGCCCTAACTTGTAGGATGGCACCTTCAGCTTGATGTATCTGGAAAAAAGCCATACTTTATTGCCTGGGAGGAAAGATGGTGAATCCAGATGTCTCTTATCGGCATGTCTCTTCATCCTGCCGGAGGCTTGTGTAAGAGAGTCCCTGGTCTCTCTCCAGATCTTGGAGACAATGCATCAGCCGCCAGGTTGCCAGACGCTATGACGAGGAAATCCGTGGAGCCGGAAGATATGTTCGATGAATATGTTGGCCAACACAGGAGTGAATGGTAGACCAGGCAAAGGAACGAATTGAGCCATTCTAGAGAAGCGATCCACAACTATCCATATGACCGTACAGCCAGAGGAGCAGGGAAGATCCGTAATGAAATCCATGGTTATGTGTTGCCATGGAGCCGATGGAACTGGGAAAGGCAGTAGATGTCCAGCTGGCAACTTCCTGGACACCTTATTTCTAGCACAAGATGGGCATGAAGCAAAAAAATCGTGGACGTCTTGATGGATAGTTGGCCACCAATAGTGAAGAGAGATTAAAGAGAGAGACTTTTTAACTCCAACATGGCCCAGTGGGGCGTGCGGACATGAAGCGAGGAGGGGAGAATGGAACCTGGAGCACGCCTTTCCAGTCTCCAACTAGAGACTGTATGTAAGTATATAAGTTATTTTTCTCCCTCATTACCCCTTTAGTTCCCAGAGGGATGGTTAGGGATCAGATAGGAATGTGCAGGGACAGGTAGTGATTGGCTAGAGGGGTAGCGGGACCTGACAGGTTCCCTTTAAGGCTGGCAAGCTCATTACTAATGATAATTGTGCCAGGATCTTCCATCCCTCTGTAACTCATAATATAATTGGGAGAATCCATTCATTTCCCCGTTCTATGTAATTAAACAATTGTTACATGTGACTTTGATGTACAATTTACTGTATTTATGTATGTTCCTTATGATGGTTAGACGTGTGGTGACAGCTTACCTGCGCCGCCTCCCTCACCAAAGTCTCCATTTCGGGTGTAATAAAATTTCACCTTAAAGTACTTTCATTTAAGCGTGTACTCTTTTTCTTGGTTTTGATCTTGCCTGAGTAGCTTCTCAGGGATTCTTCTCAATTGGGAGGTGTCTCTGATGGTATATGGAGATTTTTGTACTAATCTACATAAGTGAGAACGTCTATTAATTTTTTTCTACAAAACCTACTGTGAGGGTACCTTTACACGCCGCTACTGGAGGATGGATACAACCAGCTACAGGCTACAAATGTAGCTTGTAGCGGCAAAATACCCCGTAGTAGCGGCGTGTAAAGATGGTAGGAGGCACCCGGCAACAGATACATCTGTTTCCGAGCACTGCCCGGAAACAGGTGGCTACACAGGCGATTGTAGCGAGCTGTATCGGCGTGTAAAGAAGCAACAGAAGGGATGTGTCGACACCAGGCAATGTACCTGGTATGTAGCTGGGGCGTGACACAGGCTCCGGGATACCGCCCCCCTTCAGCGATCATTGGTGGAAGCTCCTGTGTTACGATTGGTAGACGCTGCATAGGGAGGCATATTTAAGGAGCTGACCAGTCACACTACACAATTGCTCGAGCGTCATGTATTAATCAGCCTGCCGGGCCAATCATGGGTTTCTTGCTTTGTCCTATCAGCGTACGGACGTCTCGTAATCCACAATTGTGGCACGCCTATGTGCTGTCCCTGCTGCACCAGGTCCGCCCATATTAGCTGGTTGTAGCGGTGTGTAAATGAGGTAAGATGAGCTACAGAAGGTGACTTGAGGCACCCGGCGGTGTATCCAGAGATAGATGTCACGTAGTGTAGCGTAGCTTGTGGCGGCGTGTAAAGATGGTGCGTTTAACCGTTTGTGCGTGCTCGTGCACGTGAAGTAGCTGGTTGTATCCATCCTCCAGTAGCGGCGTGTAAAGGTACCCTAAGTTATAATTAAATTGTAATCAACGAAACCAAAATAAAACTAAAATTTAACACATTCCTTTAATAGTGTTATAGTTCATATAATCCAAAAGGAGAAAGAAAAGAAGTCGGGCTTCACTCCGCGCTGACCAAGGGAAACGTCAGACAGATGGTTATCAGGATAACTTCTTTATTCTTTTTCCCAACACGTTTTGTGGCTATACTTGCCACTTCATTAGATAGCCCTTATGAAATGGCAAGTGTAGCCACGAAACACATTGGCAAAAAGAGTAAAGAAGTTATCCTGATAACCATCTGTCTGACGTTTCCCTTGGTCAGCGCAGAGTGAAGCCCGGCTTCTTTTCTTTCTCCTTTTGGATTATACACAGTTCCCGGGGATGGGGGGGGGGGCATCTGCAGTGGCCATTTCTCTCAGGTTTCTTCCAGTTTGTTGTAACTCACACAACTTACCAAGGTGAGTCACACCGATTGGGGGGACCTGTCGACACAATCTTAAAAGGATAAAGCCCTATGTGCGCTCTCCCCTATTTTTCCTTATAGTTCAACATAGAGTGAATTGGCTTTTGCAAAGCTGAAAGATTTAGTGTGGATGACATAGCTTGCTTAGATATGGAAATTGGAATAGCCTGCGTCTGATCTACTGCACCTCATTATCTTGTAGTGTTCATAAATCATTACATGTAGAGAAACAACTCTAACGTTTGTTCCCACTGGAATAAGAGAAATGTCAGAAATAGTAATTGCAGAGGCAAAACAAGAATAACATTTCCAAGGTTGTGTACAGACTCACTGTAGGAAGAGATAATGAAAGAGTTCTCAATAAAGCTCTGTGATAGATTATAATATTTGAGTACAGCAGCTTCTTCTAGAGCTCACAATATTGCTTCTACCATGACACGAGTATCTCTGTGACAATCTTTTTTTTTTTATCCAGAGCTAATGGTTCCCGATATATACTGACTACAATCGTGACTACCATTGGTTGTATGTGTGTTTTATTTATAAATAAAGGATTTCTCTCAGTATGTTTTATTTCTAATAAAGGATTTTTCTCAGCATTTGCGTATTTTAACTATTTACTCACCAGATTGGTAATGTGACTGTATCATAGAGGCCTCAATGTACCAATCCCAGGGTTGATTACAGCTGTCAATACTCATCCGTCATTAACCCCTTCTATTATCCCGTTTGCCACCGAACCAGTGGGAAGAGGTGGGGCGAATGTCAGGATTTGGTGCTATTAATTATTGCACCATATTGTGGAGTGGCTGAAGGTTGCTATTCATGCCATGTAAGGGGGTAATAACTATGTGCTTCCGCAGGGTAAGAATATCAACCCCCAGCTGTGCACTGTATCTTGACTGGTATCAAAATTGGAGGGGGCCCACGTCAATTCTTTCAATTATTTATTTATTTTTACAGTAATCTGATGTCATTTTGGTTGCCATACTGGTAATCACAGATGACGGAAGAGAGTGTGGGCAGGGCATGTCTGACTTTAACCAATCTGGGGGGTGAAGCAATGAATATGTCTGAGGTTAATGAGTGGGCTCGGAAGCAGGGTGACAACGAAGCTAAAGCTTGGTATATAATAGTCTAGGAAGCAAATGTCTGTGCCAAAACAGCTAGGCTCCACTGTGAAACGGTTTGAACTGTGTTTGACAACTTTTGGTCCCTTTGAAGGTCTTTTCTATGCCTTTGAGTTTGCCTGACATTGGTATGAGTGGGGTTCGGAAGTTTGGCAAACTGTTTGCCAATCTATTAATCAAATATCTGTCAGTATGGTGAACTGAACCAAATTTGAACTTTAAAAGGTTCACACATCTCTATATATGACTATAAGTTTTATATATTGTTGCTGGTTAGTAAATGAAAATAGCCTGTTGATAAAATTGAATACATACTTGTTATGGACACATTTCTCCACATTTGAGATATGTGATGCACCTGCATGGGTTAATTTATCCCCTTTCACTCAGTCCGGTACTCAATCTCTGTTAAGGGTGTAAGGTGAGATCAAATCACACTCTACACACAACATGCTGCCACCACTCATCAAACACACTGGGTGTTGAAATATGCTACTGTGGTGCCCATGCGGTCTGGTCGCCACAGAGGTATGGCACCAATGCCATAGGTGTGGTATCCCACTCCCAGGTAAGGAGGGGTAACAAACCCGAGACACCCAAACACCTGCACCCAACACCCATCCTAACTCCAGACTTGGGGATCTGGGCGGACCCTATTGAGAGGGAGGGCCCCATATTCAGGCTGGAGGAAGGAATTGGCAGAGGTGATGGGAACAGAAGGTAGGAAAAGCAGAGAGGAGGAGGAGGAGTTAGATCAGTTGGAGGGGGAATTTCTGCTGTGAGGAACAGCTAGAAGGGGAATAGAGCTCTAAGTGAGGCTCATGCCAGGGAAGTGGGACCGGAGAGAAGGTCACCACAAAGCACTGGCTGGATGGACCCCGTTTCAGTAATCACGCCGAGGTGGTTGCTGGAGGAGCTGGGTTGCAAGAGGGGACCAGCCCCGATCTAGCAACATACTTTAGGTTTGAGTTAGGAAAACTGGAGGATGCTGTACCTGCATGGGCAGTGGCTCCTGACCATGCTTATTCTGCGAAACGGTGGCTAGAACTAGGGTCAGGGGATGTTTTGCTGTTGCCCAACAAAGGCCCGCAGTCACTTGCTTGGGGCACTGTACATGACGATGCAGGGAAGGAGAGGCGAGTAGCCAGCGTGGGAAGTCAACTCGGAGAGGTTTACGACAGGGTGTCTTGGTGGAGTGAACCCAAGTTGCCTGGGAGTTGGCAAGACTGCTGACCCGGAGGACACGGTGCCCCTGCTGGGCTGGACTGCTGAACTGTGAATAAATGCTTAAGAACTGCAACTCCAGTTTCCTCCAGTTTTTCCCGTGCCCTACTGCACCACTGCACAGTTACCATCACTGTCCCAGTAGACTGTTACTTCATCCCTGGTGTCCTGCTCTACCTGTGGATTGATAACTAATCTCCTGTGGACGGTGCGTTCTTGGCCAGTGTGGTGAGAAAGCCCGACTCCTTTCTGTTTGTTTGGATTTTCCTACTTGTGGAGAGCAATACCATCCTGGCTGCTGCACCATTTGCCCCATGGTCCTAATCTGCTACGATGGGCCATCCCTGGGCGAATACCACATGTGACTTCACGAATATCCCTCGTAAATAACTCCCTTTACTGCACGGCCAGGGCCACGGAGTGACCACAGCCGCTATGACCTCCCCAGGACATTCGACTGGCCTGGCTACCGAGTAACCCCCGTCCCTTACGGCCCGTTGCATCTGGCATCACAAACAGGATCTGGATACCCGCTAAAACCGGGTCCTGTGTGCTTAAAAACAGTGTGCCATAGACTGTATAGGAAGGACTTGTGTAATAGCTGCTGCCATATACTGATGACATGTGCTGGCCAAGGGGCGTAACGCAGCCTCCCATCATGGGACAGGCCAGTCAGCTGCACCAAAATACATGCCCGCCCAATACAATGACTGTAACTATAAAGGACTTGTCCATCAGCCAGGATGCACCACCACCTGTGATACAAGCCAGTGGGCAGAGCAGGCTCCACCTCCAAAAAGGTGGTGGCTGAAAGCCGAGGAGCAACATGTGAGCAAGGAGGGATTTATTGCTCGTGGTCTCGGATGAGAGCAGGAAACATTAGGCACAAATACAGCCAAGCAGGAGCTGTGCAGACAAGGTGAGAGAAGGGATTATTTTATCTCAGAGTGCAAGCTGAGAGCAAAAGAGACATTAACCCCTCCATTCAGTGTAATATGTGTTGTCCTTATAGGAGCGCTGGAGAACAAATGGGGTCCAATTCTCTAAGATTAAAAGGCTTTATTTGACAACCACAACATGTTTCAACGACGGTACGTCGTCTTCCTCAGGTGGATTCCATTAACCCCTCCATGTCAGAGATTATTCTGGGCTCTGGGACAGTTGCCACTGTTGATGGCCAGGATCGGCACTATTAATGTGGGATGCCAGGTCCCACATTCTTCCTCCGGCCGAAGGAAGCTGCCAGTATATGAATATTGCATTCATGAGGAGAAAAGAATAGAGAGTTGTCCTATTTCATGTAAATAGTTATATTAATGTCATGTTTTAGAGCACCTGACTAGGTACTTAACTTGAGTGACAAATGTGAATAGTGTACATAGCTATTATATTGCAGATAGAGAGTAACTTGGCTAGTTACTAGAACTGTAAATAGCAGAATGTTGATAGTGTTTTAGTTAGCCAACCAGGCCTTGTGTATATAGTTATAGATTACACTGACCAAGGATAATTTGATTATGGACAATGACATAATCAGAACTTTAGATGTACATAGTTGCACTTCATGAAGTGTCTTTTGTTGGCCTGCGGACCAGCATGGTAGGCTGCAGTACGGGAGACACTGCACCTTACAAACCAGTTGCACTGAACTCAGCCTAAATATAAACCGTTGTTGTGTGGCCGAAGAGCCAAATGAGGCCATGTCCTGGAGCCCCATAGCCACGCCCGGGGACAAAGTAATGGTGGGTTTGGGGCGGTTCCTACTAAAAGTGCACTGGGAAAACCCTGTGGAGCAACACCCTGGACCAGTGTCGTCACAGGAAGTGACTTGTGCTGCCATATAGTGGTATATTTTTACTCTGTTATCTGTTGAAGTAACATTCAAGAGAAAGTGCCTCCTGTAAAAGGGAAAATGTTATTGTTAATGTGCACATGAAACATTTTTTGCATGTTCTGTATATCACCTGTTTAACAGCTTGTACTGTCTTTCCAGCCCGAAGACATGCTGTGATTAATTGGGGGTATGTGGCGCATCTGCATTCTGGTCGCCACAGAGGTACTGCACCTAAGCCATAGGTGTGGTATCCCACTCCAAGGTAAGGAGGGGACACAAACCCAAGACACCCAAACACCTGCACCCAACACCCATGATAACAAATTAGGCCCCATCAGCCCCATATGCACTTTTAATTGAGTGCTTTTTGTAATAAACTTAATGAATTTTTTGATCATAAAAAGACTCCATTTCAAATTATATTATGTTTGCTTGCTGGCAGCGGATCATTCAGGATACTCTCAAGCGTGTAGACAACAAAACAGAGCTTTAATTAGCAATAAACCGGTACAGATATGATAGGCTTTGTGGAATCAGGAATATACATATCAAGTGTCTCTGTGCAGCATCAGCAGGTTGCTTCTCCTCTCATGCACAGACACAGGAAACTGGGTACAGTCACATGGTCTTTCCTGTGTGTGAGCCTCTGGGAGTGTTGTTTTTTTTTTATCTAACTTTATAGATAATACACAAACCTAGCAATAGAACACTTACATATACAGGAATGGAGTTGTTGTACTAAACATATTCCAACACCCCCACTCAACAACTACTCATCCTGTTAGTCCCATTGTGGTTCTGAAGTCCTCAAACTTGGTTCTTGGTAATGGTTTTGTAATACCATCCACTAACATCTTGTCAGACTCACAATAAGCAAACTTTAGTACATCTCGTTCCACTAAGTCACGTAAGTGGAGATGTTTAATGTTAATGTGCTTAGTCCTTACACTAATCTTTTCACTGCCAGCAAGATTAATACATCCTTGGTTGTCCTCATATAAAGAAGTGCCCCCACTGCTTGTCTGTAATTCTCATTGCTTGAGTTTTGACGAACCTTTGGCTTATGAGATTCGTAAGCTCCCATGTCTGGAGTTGGTGAAGGGACTCCATCTCTTCCTTAGCAGCATGTATCCACTTCTGCTTCTCACTGACAGGCTATTTTTGCATCTCTTGCCATGACTGTGGCTCTTGTTTAGGAAGTGTTCTGACCATATAAGAAAGGCATCTAGCTTGGATACCTTTGTTTGGTCTTTCTGATCTCCTGACTGGAGGTTGACTTGGTTCTTCTGTTTCTTCCTTGCTGGCTTCAGAGCTTATCCAGACTTCAGTGTTTTCTTTTTCGGTGATTGAGATTCCTGTTCTTGTTTCTTGGCTTGAATGACCGGTGTAACTTCATGGAATTTGAGCTAAACAGAGTTGTCATCAATCGCTACGTCTCTGCTGATTGTTACTGTGTTGGTCTCTGGGTGCAGGATTCTGTATCCCTTTTGAGTTTTGCTATAGCCCACCAGGACTCCTTGCTTTGCATGTGATTCCCACTAGACACGTTTTTCTTTGGGAACATACACAAACGTTTTGCTTCCAAATATCATGAGGTTCTTCAAGTTAGGCTTCTCGCAGATCCATAGCTCATATGGAGTTTTATTTGTGGCTTTACCTGGCAGTCTGTTTTGAAGATAGCAAGCTGTCATGATGGCTTCTCCCAAATACATTGTAGGTAGATTCGCATTAAACAACATACTTCTTCCACTTTCAGAGAGAGTGCGGTTGTTTCTCTCTGCAATGCCATTCTGTTGTGGGTTGTATGGAATGGTAGTCTGGAACACAATTCCATTCTTTTTCAAAATGGTTTGCACCTTACCACTTGTATATTCAGTCCCATTATCTGCACGCAGGGCTTTTGGCATTCTTCCAAATTTATTAAACATTACGGCAAAATTTCTTCAAGTTTCTGTGGAACTTCATCCTTACTGTGAAGCAGGTAGGTCGATGTATATCTAGAGTATTAATCAATAAGTGTGAGAAAATATCTCTTCTTGCTTGGAGTTTGAACAATCATTGGACCGCAAACATCTGTGTATATCAAATCCAGTAGCTGTGCAGATATAGTGGTGCTCACTTTAGGAAAGGATTTTCTGGACATTTTCCCTTTAAGACAGCTAGTGCACTTCATCATTTGACTACATTGCTTGACTTCCACACCATCTGCTAGTTGACCTAGCTTCTTTACTGCTTCTGGGTCTCTGTGCCCAAGAAGTCTGTGCCATACATGGATACAGTTCTTATGCAGATCTTGTCTAGCACTGTACACTCTTTCTTTGCATTTTAGCTGATAGAGTTCATTTTGGATTTTTCCTTCTGCAAGAGTATGACCCTTATTTGATATAATGTAGCTGTTGTCTTTAAATGTAACCACATTCCCTTTTTGCATAAGCTTCTTTACTGACAGAAGATTGTTTTTAAGACTGGAAACATAGAGAACATCCTTTACTGGGATCTTTCTGCTTTGTGCTAAGGAAACTGGTAGCCGTCTCCTGCTCCTTCTGAAGTCATATGGCTGACCATTAGCTAAAATGACCTTTTCTGACTTGCTTTCATCAAGGTCAGTGAAGAAATCCTTGTTTTTTTTGTCATATGGCTGCTAGCACCAGAGTCTATACACCATACATGCTTTGCAGATGAGTCTGTACTGGTATTAAATGCAGCTTCAACACATGCAGACTTTTCCTTTACAGCTGTTTTCACCTTTTTATCACTATTCCGCTTTTTAAGCTGACTCATTCTTGCTTTCCAAATTCTACAGTCTGCTTTAAGGTGGCCAGGCTTTTTACAGACACACCATACACGAGTTTCTCTTAGATTGCTCTTATATTTAGGAAAGTTCTGTGTCTTTAATGCTGTCTCTTCTTTAGATTCATTACTGCTGCTTACATTCTGCGTCTTTTGCTTAAATTCATCTACAAGCTTGCCTTTGACATATTCTAGTGTGAGCTCATCATTTGGCTGTGCATCTAATGCAGTGACAATGTTATAACTTTCTGGAAGACCACTTAATAGTAGTGCAGCAACATTAAAGTCTTTAATTTCTTCTCCAATACCCCTGAGACGCTCCACAATCTCTAGGGTGTTTCTTATATAGTCCTGCATATTCTGGCCATCACTTAGCTTAGACTGGTACAGCTTTCTCATGAGATAAAGCTTATTGCTGAGATTTGATCTTTCATGCACTTTCTGTAATTCATCCCACATCTCTTTTGCATTTGCACACTTGCATATATGCACAATCTGATCATCATCTACACTGAGGGAGATAGTGCTTTGTACTTTCTGATCCTTCTCTGGTAAATCGTCTTGTAATAGATGGGACACTTGTTCCTGTGTATATTTCTACGTACATTCTCTTATGAGCAGCATCTTCACCTTGAATTTCCAAGATTGATAATTCTGATTGGTGAGAATTTCCAGTGAGAACTTGCAATGATCCCTGCATGTGGACATATTCTCTGTTGCTCTGTGCTGCTTTTGCTTTGGGCTACTGTTACTGTATTACTCTTCTGTGTCACTCCCGGGATTCTGTGTCATGCTGTGCCCATAACATGTTGGCAGTGGATCATTCAGGATACTCTCAAGCGTGTTGACAACAGAACAGAGCTTTAATTAGCAATAAAGAGGTACAGATATGATAGGCTTTGCAAAATCAGGAATATACATATCTTAAAGGTACCGTTACATTGGGCAACATCACTGGCAACTCATGGGAATGCGCACATTTTGTCATTTAGCCAAGATTAATATGGAGATGTTACACGCAGAGACATCGCCGGCAACGCAGCTGCGATGTTGAAAGCAACTTTCGCTGCCAGGGTTAAACTCAACCCAGCGAGCGATCATTAACATTGCAGTGAATTGGGGAAGTTGTTTTCAACATCGCTGTTGCAGTGTCACACAGAGCGATGATAGCAGATCGCCTGAGCAACATCGCCTGGTTTACCAACATGTTGGTAAACTTGGCAACTCCACTCAAGCAACTTATTGCCGTTGAAATCACCCTATTACACATAGCAACGCAATAGCAATGTTGCTTCAACATCACCACGCCCCTGAGTTGTCGGCGATGTTGCCCCGTGTAACGGTACCTTAAGTGTCTCTGTGCAGCGTCAGCAGGCTTCTTCTTCTCTCATGCACATACACAGGAAACTAGTTACAGTCACATGGTCTGTCCTATGTGTGACCCTCTGGGAGTGAACAGCTTTCTGTGCCACCCAGCTTTTATAAACTTAACCATAGGCTCATGTTTCCAGTACTGTAAGGATTTTAGTCCCTGCCCCTCCTGTACCTGTACGTCCCGATCACCTAGATTTAGTGTACTTGTTCTTGTCTCCCTTATCCTCATGTAAAGCGCTATGGAACCTAATGGCGCTATATAAATAAATAATAATAATAATTTTATTATTCCAATCTCAGGTCTGTGATTAAACTGTAGGCTGATTTAGGGATGAGCATGTTGCATATTAAATGGCTTAGGCCTTCCAAACAACCCCATTTCATATTGTAAGTAGAAACTGTGAAGCCTGGTTCACAAGGGATTATTTGTTCAGAAACTCAGACTCACCAGGCTCCTGGAATTCTCCTTGTGGAGATTAATCCTGCATGCTAGCAGTGAGGAGACTTTTAACCTCAATGCTCCTCTAGGAAATATGCAAATTGTCTCTTCAGGAAGGAAGTAGATGAACTCTAGTGCCACCTATTGGAAGAAGCAAACCTAAAAGTCAAAATTGAATCTTTAATAAGCCTTTCAATATGACTGTGGAGATTAACCCTGATTGCCAGCAGTGAGGAGACTTTTAGCCGCAATGCAAATTGTCTCTTCAGGGATGAAGTACACGAGCTCTAGTGCCACCTATTGGAAGTAGTAATCCATATAACTGCTGTTGTCATACATTTCCCCTACAGTGATATATTTCCTTCTTAGTACTGTCTACTTCTCTCATTGCAGTCATTGACATCTGGATAACAGAATTATCCTACAGTGGAACCCCTCATCCTTAATGCTAATTTTTGACATCCCAATACTTTATAATAGACACTTTTTGTCTAATGTACATTATTAGGTGGGTGTTTTTGCCTGTTCATATTTATATTGGCAAGACATAAGAAAGTGCAACACATTCATTGTAACATTGACATCGGTATATTTACCAGGAAGAAATATGTTAGCAGTTAGTAATAAAAAAGAAATGGGTCCCACATACCTGATTTGCACTAGACTGAGTAAAACAAATATCTGATTGGTTAACAAAGACTGTCTGTTACTTAAAGGTCATGTCAATGTAAATTTATAATATTGTTTCTGAATGTCTTCTTTTTGAATCTCCTCGAACATGTATGAAGAACTGAACATAAAACGAAGTGTGGAGAAATCTAGCCTATATATACCCACCATCTGCAGGATTCTAGTCTCAGAGGAGACAATGGTGAGAATGGTGCCAACGTTTGATCAATATGGCCTTATATTATTTGGATTCTGTTAGGGCACCAAAAAGTTTTATCTGACATAATAGGATTCATTGATAATGTATTGGCTACAGTACCCTTGGACACATGTGTAACCAAGAAAGGTGCTGAGAATGCAGCTTTATTCGTCATCCCAATTATAAGAGAGCCCAATATCCCTTCTATGACTTAATAGGACAGTGGTACTGCGAATGGCATCTATTGATTTGTAAAGTCATTAAACATTGTGAATACAGGTCTAGGACTCTACACTTGAATGAAGCAATTCATCCAGACATATGCAAAAACTTTAGAGGTCTTTTTACTTTCAAAAGAAAAGCTAAGTACACCCTCTGAGAATGCTATGGTTTTATGCATCAGAACATGAAAAATAACTGAGATCTGAAGGATGTTGGTTCTATGATCCACGCTGCTACATGAAAAATATCTGGCCCTTCATAAGTCTTAAAAATGAAGTAAATACAACTTCAGATTATTATTATTTATTTTAAGACCCAACTCTTCTGACAAGCCTCCAACCGGCAGTGAGCCTCAGTCCACCAAACTGCCACGCGACCAGCTCTACCCTCTCCTACTGTATCCTCAGCATCCCTTGTAGACTGTGAGCCCTTAGGGTCCTCTCTCCTCACCTACTGTATCCTCACAATCCTTTGTAGACTGTGAGCACTCGTGGGCAGGATCCTCTCTCCTCACCTATTGTATCCTCACCCATTCCTTATAGACAGTGGGCTCTTGCGGGCAGGGTCCTCTCTCCTCACCTACTGTATACACATCCATCCCTTGTAGAATGTGACCCTCGAGGGCAGGGTCCTCTTTCCTCACCTACTGTATCCTCACCCATATCTTGTAGACTGTGAGGCATTGCAGGCAGGGTCCTCTCTCCTCACCTACTGTGTCCTCACTCATCTCTTCTAGACTGTGAGCCCTCATGGGCAGGGTCATTTCTCCTCCTGTACCTGTCTGTTCCTTGTATTGCTCATAATTATTGTACTTGTCTATGAATGCCCCTTTTCACATGTAATGCGCCATAGAATAAATGCGCTCTAGCATGCCCATCTGGCTGGGGTCATTTTTCGAGGTCAGGTTCCCTTTAAGAGTGTAAGTAGCAGACAGATGCTCCTAATCAAAATGCCTTCCTTACTTGTTAATCAGCAAGCATGACCAATTCCAGCTCTATAAAAAGAGAAGTTCATAACAACTCTAAAAAAGCAGGACGTTTGGTGCTTTCAAGTGCATTTTAACACAAAGTCATGAAAGGAGGACATCAACAATAATCTCAGAGAAGCAATTGTTGCTGCCTATCAACCTGGGAAGGGTTTTAAGGCAATTTTTAAAACATTTAAGACAGTTGACAATCTTTCTAGGAGTGGACACCCCAGAAAACTCACCCAAGGGCAGACCTTGCAGTGGTCAGAGAAATGGCAAAAGAAAAACCAAGAACTGTCAAGCATGGTGGTGGAAACATAATGATTTGGGCTTGTTTTGCAGCCACAGAAACTAGACCTCGAGCTCCTCTGCTTATCAAAGTATTTTAGAGTCAAATGTGAGAGCGTCTATCCAAAGTTAAAGCATGGTTTAGAGATTAAAATAAATGAATAAAAACATGTAAATTGATGGTACTTAGAATATATTTCTGTGGCGTCCTCCTGTTCATGACGCCAAAAGCTGACCTGCTCCAGTGCCGTGGGGTACGTCCGGGCGTTGATTCAAGGGGGATGTCACGGGGTCTGTGCCCAGTCCTATGGCCCTGGTAGTCGCTAAAAAGTAAAAATAATAAAAATAAAAGTAGTTCATGACGCCACCTACGGTTCCCGTATGGTTACCGGGGCTGCGGGTCAGACCTCCGGGGTGATGGTAGGGCAGCCAGATGGTTACGCTCCCCGTAGGTGGAGTGGGATCCCCGGGGCAGTTAAAAAGTTTTTACACAGGGAGCCAACTTACCACACGGATTTGTCACTTGTCCTTTCAATGCAGCAGTGTGCGCATCTTCAGGTGAGGGAAATAAAGTACATCACACCAGTCATTAACTCTGATCGGGTTTACTTGAAAGTTGCACATAGACAGATGGTACAGTCTTTCGGGTCTATCTGGCCTCGGTAGTCACCAGGGAACCGGGATGATTCACTTAGGACTCTCGGTGGTATGCATGCCATTCCCTGCTAGTCCCTTCACTGTGCTCAACTTCTCACAACCGTGCAGCGCCTTCGCACGCAGAGCCTCGAGCCAGCTCCCATGGGTCTTTGGTGTGCGACTCCCCTTCAGGTCCCCCTGACCTTAGTTCAGTGTGCCTTTTCGAGGAATACGTCGGGTCTTTTGTCCGCAGCTCCCTGAAGAAGCTCGGGGCCTCTGGTTTAACGGCTCAGGGCTAAACTCCCACACCATGTTCATAGCCGGTCTTCTGCCCGGGACCAGACCCTTCTGGTCGGCATTACCTGGTCCAGATTCGGGCGCACCGTAATTTCTGGTGCCCCAAGGGTCTCTCTCCTGTCACATTCAACATTTTTCTTCCCTTATGGGAGGCATTTTACTTTAACGTTGCCAGGTCAACAGGACCAACAAAACAGAAAAAAATCAAAAGTCAAGAAAACACACAATACCTGCCGGAATGGGGCCGGTTTCAAATACAGTTCTGGTGGTCAGTGTCTCTCACTTGCAGCAATGTCCATCTTATCACCAGTCTGTTTTAAAAGGCACAATTTTCAAAGAGTCCAAAGGCTCAATGGGTTAAGAGTCCAAAGGCTCAACGGGTTAAGAGTCTATATATTGTCTATAAACCGGAGACCCCGAGCTTCTTCAGGTAGCTGCGGCCAAAAGACCCAGCTTATAACTCGAAAAGGCACACTGAACTAGGGTCAGGGGGACCTGAAGGGGAGTCGCCCACCAAAGATCTGCTGGCTCGATGCTCTGTGCACGGAGGCGCTGCACAGTTGTGAGGAAAAGTTGAGCGCAGTGAAGGGAACGGTAGGCATACCACCGAGAGTCCTGAGTGAATTATCTCAGTTCCCTGGTGACTACCCAGGCCAGAAAGACCCAAAAGACTATACCATCTGTCTATGTGCTTTAACAACTTGCATGTAATCCCGATTAGAGTTAATGACTGGTGTGACGTACTTTATCTTCCTCACCTGAGGAGTCGCACATTGCTGTATTGAAATGACAAGAGACTAATCCGTGTGATAAGCTGGCTCCCTGTGTAAAAACTATTATAAACTGCCCCGGGAATCCCGCTCAACCTACAGGGAGCGTAACCATTTGACTGCCCTACCATCACCCCGGAGGTCTGACCCACAGCCCCAGTAACCATACCGGAACCATAGGTGGCGTCACAAACTACTTTTATTTTTATTATTTTTACTGACTTTTTAGTGACCATCAGGGATCAGGCACAGGCCCCGATGACTTCCCCCGTGATTAAACGCCCGGGGCTGATTACTCCATGGCCCTGGGGCGGGTCATTTCCATTATAAAATATCTCTCAAAGATAAATTAGATCGAACATTGTAAGCAACAGGGTTGACATTCCATTGGTGCTACTTTTGCAGCCGCACAGGGGCCCAACATGTATTGTGGTATGAAACCAATAGATGATATCACAAGGAAGATTGCATTTCAACTGTATTTCGATACACTGGGAAAACAGAAACCTAGCTCTTTAAAGTTGATGAGTGAGTCTTCACTTTTGTGGAGCACTAGTGCAGCGTAATCTGTATATTGTGATAAGACAAGGCATGTACATAGAAGTGAAAGGGACCCCATGGCAAAGTTAAAAAATGTAATGCTAGTTAACATCATAGGATCTACATCTGCCTAGTATGTAGTGTGCAATGGCTACAGAGGATGACTACAGAGGAGGATGGAGTGCA
This sequence comes from Allobates femoralis, assembly GCA_033576535.1. NCBI lineage: Eukaryota > Metazoa > Chordata > Amphibia > Anura > Aromobatidae > Allobates > Allobates femoralis. Next base: position 178,463,847 of record JARQOC010000011.1, read on the forward strand.
GGATGCCATGAGGAATGTTTGTTTTTTTATTCATTAGAGAACAGCAGCAGAACAAGGAGACATATATAATAGGAAGGGGCTCAGGATGGGAGGACATATATACCAGGATGGAGGTCATATATACCAATAAGGGGCCCGGATGGGGTACATATGTATGAGGATGGGGGATATATATAACAAAGGGGCCCAGGATGGAGGACATATATTTGCGGTTGTGGGACATACAGTATATACCAGGAAGGGATCCATATATATGGGGACATATATATCCGGATAGGCCCACGATGGAGGACACATTTACTAGGATGAGGGTTTCATACCAGGATGGAGCCCAGGATGGGGGCCATACATTCCTTGAAGGAGGTCAGGATGGGTGACATTAGTAAAGGATGAGAAAATATGAGAAAAGCTATTTCAGGTGTCCACTTGCAAGTAGTTCTCCTAGTTGCATCTTCTCTGAGGAGTGGCATCATGGGCTCCTCAAAACAGCTCTCAAATGATCTGAAAAAAAAAAGATTGTTCAACATAGTTGTTCAGGGGAAGGATACAAAAAGTTGTCTCAGAGATTTAAGGAAATGGAAGACCACAGGGACAGTTCTTGTAAAGGCCAGAAGTGGCAGGCCAACAAAAATATCAGAAAGACGGGGAAGAAGAATGGTGAGAACAGTCAAGAACAATCCACAGACCACCTCCAAAGACCTGCAGCATCATCTTGCTGCAGATGGTGTCACTGTGCATCGGTCAACAATACAGCGCACACTGCACAAGGAGAAGCTGTATGGAAGAGTGATGCGAAAGAATCCGTTTCTGCATGCACGCCACAAACAGAGTCGCCTGAGGTATGCAAAAGCACATTTGGACAAGCCAGTTTCACTTTGGAAGAAGGTCCTGTGGACTGATGAAACAAAGATTGAGTTGTTTGGTCATACAATAAGGCGTTATGCATGGCGCCACAAAAACACAGCATTCCAAGAAAAACACTTGCTACCCACTGTCAAATTTGGGGAAGGGTCCATCATGCTTTGGGGCTGTGTGGCCAATGACGGCACCGGAAATCTTGTTAAAGTTGAGGGTCGCATGGATTCCACTCAGTATCAGCAGATTCTTGAGAATAATGTTCAAGAATCAGTGTCAAAGTTGAAGTTACGCCTTGGATGGATCTTTCAGCAAGACAATGATGCAAAACACCGCTCCAAATCTACTCAGGCATTCATGCAGAGGAACAATTACAATGTTCTGGAATGGCCATCCCAGTCCCCAGACCTGAATATCATTGAACATCTGTGGGATGTTGTGAAGCGGGCTGTCCATGCTCGGCGACCATCAAACTTAACTGAACTGGAATTGTTTTGTAAAGAGGAATGGCCAAAAATACCTTCATCCAGGATCCAGGAACTCATTAACAGCTACAGGAAGTGACTAGAGGCTGTTATTTTTGCAAAAGGTGGATCTACTAAATATTAACGTCACTTTTCTGTTGAGGTGCACATACTTTTGCACCTGTCAATTTTTGAAATAATGCATATTTCACATTTTCGGTTAGTACAATAAACCTCATTTCAATCCTGAAATATTACTGTGTCCATCAGTTATTACATATATCACACTGAAATAGCTGTTGCAAAAACCCAATTTTAAACAAAAAAAAAATTAGTAAGATTAAGAGGGGTGCCCAAACCTTTTCATATGACTGTATATACCAGTAAGGAGCCTAGGATAGAGACATATATATCAGGATCGGGGGGGGGGCATATATTCCATGATGAGGCACAGGATTGTTTATGTATAGATCAGGAAGGGATCCTGGATGGGGACATACTGTATATGCCCATATTGGAAACATATATACCAGGAAGGGGACCAGGATGGGGGACATATATATCAGGGTGGGAGACATCAATACCAGGAAGCCAGGAAGGGGACACATAAATCAAGCTGGGCCCAGGAAGGAGGACACATTTACCAAGATGGGGTACACATATACCAGGATGGATGGATAGATATACCAGGATGGGCCCACATTTAGCAGGAGGGGACATACATAAACCAGGATGGAGCCAAGGATGAGAGACATACAGTATATACCTGAAAGGGGCCCAAGATGGATGACATTAATAATGGATTGGGGTCATTACTACATAATGTAGAGGTGGGCAAGAGATATGTTGTAATAGGATTCAGAACACTGTAAGGGCCCATATGTCTGACCAAAGTGTGAGGAGGGTAGGTCTAAATTTTGAACTAGTATCCATTGGACTCTAGTTATGTCAATGCTAACTAGTGCAGATGTTGTTTTGCTACCATTCCTGGTATTGTGCAGCCTGTAGTTAACCTTTAAATTAGGGTTGCAGATCACCTGCACTGGATATCCCATTGTGGCTTATATGTATGATGTCTATAAAGCTATTTCCAATGATAAATCGCTCCTGCTGTAGTACAAATAACATATATATATAGTAACAACATAAATCCTGCTAAATGAACTAACATCTGGCTATAGTATTCTACTTGTTGACATTATAAAAGCACTATCATTTAAGGGCATGATGCATGGGGAAAGGCCACTAAACTGTGCACTGATGATGAATGGTAAATTTGCTTTACTTTTATTTTTCTTTCTATTTTTTTATGATTTTTGAATCTTGTGTGCACTATTTATTTGTATGAGCCAAGCTTGTAAAAGAAAGGTTTCAACTTGAATTTTGGCAGAATTTTATTTTACTGCTTTATTTTAAAAAAAACATATACTACACAGCCACCTGTACTTAATAAGAACCATTCTACTATATGTATCCAAAGATTAGATCCAAAAATCCTCTCCCTGATTTGTTCACCAGATGTGAATAGACGGAGGGTGTAAACTGCGGATGCAGAGAACTGTGAATGGGAAAGCCAATTATTCCCTGAAGATTTATAAATGAGCAATGTTGTAATTATTATTAGTATCGCTTTATTACTGTATCGCCTTAAGAGAAATAAGCTAAAAATGTTCATTTATGAACAGTGATTGAACTGTGGTCAAATGAAAAGAATTAAAGTGAACTTGTCATAAGATTTGGGTGTTTTAAACTAATAGCGCCAAATTCAGCAGCGCCTATGCAGCATTCTAAGAAAGTGGCTATTACGCCCTGACTGCCCCTGTACACCGAATAAATAAGTTTTAAAAGCATTCCGCCCTGTATTATAATGAAATGTTTCTGTGTCCGATGGGTTTGATTGCGGCTCGGTCTGTCCCCCCTCTATCTCCTCACCATCCTTCCTGCCTCTCCTACCCATCCTTCCCACCTCTCCTCGCCATCCTTCCTGCCTCCCCTCACCATCCTTCCTGCCTCTCCTCGCCATCCTTCCCACCTCTCCTCGCCATCCTTCCCACCTCTCCTCACCATTATTTCTGCTTCTCCTCACCGTCCTTCCTTCCTCTCTTAGCCATCCTTCCTGCCTCTCCTCACCATCCTTCCTGCCTCTGCTAGCCATCCTTCCCACCTCTTCTCACCATCCTTCCTGCCTCTCCTCACCATTTTTTCTGCCTCTCCTCACCATCCTTCCTGCCTCTCCTCACCATCCTTCCTGCCTCTCCTAGCCATCCTTCCCACCTCTCCTCACCATCCTTCCTGCCTCTCCTCACCATTATTTCTGCCTCTCCTCACCATCCTTCCCACCTCTCCTCACCATTATTTCTGCCTCTCCTCACCATCCTTCTTGCCTCTCCTCGCCATCCTTCCCACCTCTCCTCACCATTATTTCTGCCTCTCCTCACCATCCTTCCTTCCTCTCCTAGTCATCCTTCCCACCTCTCCTCGCCATCCTTCCTGCCTCTCCTCACCATCCCTCCTGCCTCTCTTAGCTATCCTTCCCACCTCTCCTCACCATCCTTCCTACCTCTCCTAGCCATCCTTCTCACCTCTCCTCACCATCCTTCCTGCCTCTCCTCACCATCCTTCCTGCCTCTCCTCACCATCCTTCCCACCTCTCCACACCATCCTTCCTGCTTTTCCTAGCCACCCTTCCCACCTCTCCTCACCATCCTTCCTGCCTCTCCTAGCCATCCTTCCCACCTCTCCTCACCATCCTTCTTGCCTCTTCTAGCCATCCTTCCCACCTCTCCTCACCATCCTTCCTGCCTCTCCTCACCATTATTTCTGCCTCTCCTCGCCATCCTTCCTGCCTCTCCTCACCATCCTTCCTGCCTCTCCTAGCCATCCTTCCCACCTCTCCACACCATCCTTCCTGCCTTTCCTAGCCATCCTTCCCACCTCTCCTCACCATCCTTCTTGCCTCTTCTAGCCATCCTTCCCACCTCTCCTCACCATCCTTCCTGCCTCTCTTCACCATTATTTCTGCCTCTCCTCGCCATCCCTCCTGCCTCTCCTCACCATCCTTCCTGCCTCTCCTAGCCATCCTTTCTGCCTCTCCTTGCCATCTTTCCTGCCTCTCTTTGCCATCTGACAGCCTCTTCTTCGGATTAATATCCAAATAGTGCACCTGCGCAGAGGCTTCACCAAGTCATGTAGGCGCACTGTGCTCAGAGACTTTAGTTATTCACACATGTGCAGATGAGCTTAGGCTCTGCTCACAGTAGGGCAGATCACAATGTGCAGGCGCGATCTGGAGAATCCTCTGTGCAGGTGCATGATTCAGATATTACTCAGAAGAAGAGGTTGTCGAATGGTGAGGAGAGGCTGGACAGACGGCAAGGACAGGAGGGATGGACCGAGGTGCAATTTAACCCATCGGGTCAAAAACAGGTAATTATAATACAGGGCAAGAAGTTTTTAAAACTTGTTTATTAGGTGTACAGGGGCAGTTAGGGCACAATAGTCACCTTCTTAGAATGCAGCATAGGCGCTGATGAAGGTGGCGATTTTACCATAAAACCCCAAAATCTGGTGACAGGTTGACTTTAAAACCGCTAACTGGTATTTAAAGCTAGACTGATGCTACAAGGAGACTAATTTTTACAAGCTTATCCATGAATTTATAAATGCAGTCCATGCAGCATGCAAATCAGTGCACCCTGTGGATGCCACCTGTCACTCAATACAAAAAAAGATCTCTGAAGGTACCTTTACACGCCGCTACAGAAGGTTAGAAACAACCGGGTGTCTAACGTGCACGAGCACGTTCGAACGGTTGCAAACGGTACCCGATACCGCCTTTACACACCGCTACAACGTGCTCTACAGAAGGTTTAATCTATCTCTGGAGGCACCGCCGGGTGCTCAAGTTACCTTCTGTAGAGCACCTTACCTCATTTACACGCCGCTACAGAAGGTAATATGGAAGGACCTGGAGCAGCAGGGACAACACATAGGCGTGCCAGAGTTGTGGATTACGAGACGCTCGTACGATGATTGGACAATGCAATAGCATCATGATTGGCCAGCCAGCGCAGGAAGGCTGGCTAATACATGATGCTATTGCAATTGTGTAGTGTGACTGGTCAGCTCCTTAAATATGCCACCATATGCAGCGACAACCAATCGTAACGCAGGAGCTTCCACCATTGATCGCTGAAGGGGGCGTTTTCCCGGAGGCTGTGTCACGCCCTGTGGAGTTAGCTAGGTGGCGAAAAAACCTTTACCTTACCTTATTTAGACGCCGCTACCATCGGGTTGAAATCAACCTGTTTTAGAGCACTGCTCTGAAACAGGTGCCGAAAGTGACGGCTGGCAACAAGCTAGTTTACACGCCGCTACCTCGGGTTGATTTGACTGTGCAAGATACATTTGTCTCCGAAACCCGGTTGTTTTCTACCTTCTGTAGTGGCGTGTAAAGGTACCTTATGAGATTAAAATAGCAGAAATGACGGTGAGATACCTCTGCGAGAGCATCACTAGGATTTCTTGTTTAACCCGTAATGATGCACTATTTTGTGGACATTAAAGGGACTTTATCCTTTCCTACCCAAATATCCTGTCTGAGAATATTTTTCTCTGACACATTGTGCTTTATTTTAATAGTAAATTAGAGCTGATATATACCAGTATATTTTTAATTTATTTAAGAAAATCTTAAATATACAAAAAAATTGGAAAAATGTGCAGTTTTCAAACTTTTAATGTGTTTGCCCCAAATCAAATAGTTAATTCACATTTTCCATTTTTCTGGAACAAATAGCTGTTTTTAAAACATTTTTAAAACCCTATTTTTTCAGAGGCCAATTTAGTTTTCAAATAGTATTTAAGACGTTTGTTAACCCTTCAGGTACTTGACAAGAACTAACAGAATGTGGAATAAATGAAAAAAATTTAAAATGTTCCGCAGTTAGGGCACCTACCAGGGCCCCGAAAGAAAGGAGCACCATTTCTCTTTTGAAGGGCAAACTTCAATAAAATAGTTTGCATAGGCCTTTTGGCGCCATAATAACAGTAGTGCCTAAAAAGTGAACCCATTTTCAGAACTACTCCCTTAAAGGGGTGATCCAAAGTACAAAGTAATTTTCCATTTAGTTCCATAATCTAAATAATTTTTTGAATATATACGTGAATAAAAAATTCCCTGCATCTACATTATATTGTAACACTCGTAATTCTTCATTTTTACAGACCAAAGGTAAAGGAAACTTTGAAAAGCCTGTGGAGTAACAAGAAAAAATGTACTTTGCAATGTATTATACATTTTCTCCTGAGATTTATAAGGTATTTAGAAGGGTTTTCTCACAAACAAAGTTAATTTTAAAGTTCATTTTAATCTATAGATCTTGGAATAGTAATAATTTCCACAATTGGTTCTGATCATGCTCCTTTGCAGTGCTGTAAAGTGCTAGCTGTATACTCTATTGTGTCCTCTCTAGCCCAGGAGATATGGCATGATCAGACCGTGTCCCTGTACGGTCAGACACATCCATTACACAGTACATAGCAGGGACACAAACAGTGTTGGCCAAAAGTATTGACACCCCTGCAATTCTGTCAGATAATACTCAGTTTCTTCCTGAAAATGATTGCAATCACAAATTCTTTGGTATTATTATCTTCATTTAATTTGTCTTCAATGAAAAAACACAAAAGAGAATGAAGCAAAAAGCAAAACATTGATCATTTCACACAAAACTCCAAAAATGGGCCGGACAAAAGTATTGGCACCCTCAGCCTAATACTTGGTTGCACAAACTTTAGCCAAAATAACTGCGATCAACCGCTTCCGGTAACCATCAATGAGTTTCTTACAATGCTCTACTAGAATTTTAGACCACTCTTCTTTGGCAAACTGCTCCAGGTCCCTGATATTTGAAGGGTGTCTTCTCCAAACTGCCATTTTTAGATCTCTCCACAGGTGTTCTATGGGATTCAGGTCTGGGCTCATTGCGGGCCACCTTAGAAGTCTCCAGTGCTTTCTCTCAAACCATTTTCTAGTGCTTTTTGAAGTGTGCTTTGGGTCATTGTCCTGCTGGAAGACCCATGATCTCTGAGGGAGACCCAGCTTTCTTACACTGGGCCCAACATTATGCTGCAAAATTTGTTGGTAGTCTTCAGACTTCATAATGCCATGCACACGGTCAAGCAGTCCAGTGCCAGAGGCAGCAAAGCAACCCAAAAACATCAGGGAACCTCCGCCATGTTTGCTGTAGGGACCGTGTTCTTTTCTTTGAATGCCTCTTTTTTTCTCCTGTAAACTCTATGTTGATGCCTTTGCCCAAAAAGAGAGAACATTCTTCCAAAACGTTTTAGGCTTTCTCAGGTAAGTTTTGGCAAACTCCAGCCTGGCTTTTTTATGTCTTGGGGTAAGAAGTGGGGTCTTCCTGAGTCTCCTACCATACAGTCCCTTTTCATTCAGACGCCGACGGATAATATGGGTTGACACTGTTGCACCCTCGGACTGCAGGGCAGCTTGAACTTGTTTGGATGTTTG